>QNUK01000313.1:0-735000 GCA_013621035.1 Clarias magur | reverse complement strand
AACGCTGTTACGTTTCACTGTATATGGTTGGAATGACAATAAAAGCCTACTTGACTTGATTACTGGCAAGATACAGACTATAGATTATAGAATACTCTATAATCAGAACAGAGGAAACGGGCAAAACCAAGAAGTAAGTCTAGACCAAAGGAGCTAGGCAACTGGTTAGAAATGCAAAATGCAGAATGACAAAAAAAAAGAAAGAAAAAAAAGAAAAGAAAAGGAAACGAATAAAAAGGAAACTAAACAGATACACGTATGTCATGTGCAGAACGATACATACAAAGCTTTTTAACCAGAGCAGAAAGATAAAAGCTCAGCTCGCTAGGAGGAGTTGGTGACAATGTTGTCGGCTCTGCAGGTTGTGATTGCGCCAGACGAAATCCAGGCAGGAGATGGAAAGTGGAAGTGCTTGTTTAAATTAGCACATGCAGACGTCTAGTGATGGAAATATTCTCAAGGTATTCTCTCATCCCTGACCTTTCTCGGAGGCCTAAACCGTCACACACACGCGCACCCACACACACACACACACACACACATCTCACATTATTAACACCATGAACACTTAACAGATGTTTGTTGAAATGTTTTAACGCCTTGTCTCATAAATCTCTATTTATGTTAAGATCCATTTAGCACGTCGCTGGCTGTGTGGAGGCCAAGTACAACAGTGCTGTAAAACATGTGGAAGCTAATCCAGTTAGCTATGTTCAGACAAGGGCTTTTTTAGTAACGTCGGTTGTGTTCTTGTTTTAACGGAGTGTGTGTTGATAGCGTGTCCCAAAAACGGCCACTTTCCTTATCATGTTAAAGGTCTTATTCAATCGGTAAAACAGGTGGAACGATAAAACAAACAGGAGCTTTGTGTAGTGTATACACACACACACACACACACACACACACACACACACACACACACACTATACATGTACGTACACACTGTACAAATACACACACCGGATTCTCATCCAAGACCGTTAGACCTAAACCGCAGTAACACGCTAATGTTTAAATCCCATCTCGCCACACGGCCCGAAAAAAAAAAAAAAAAATCGAATGTAATGTAATGACCCTAGTCATCTTTTATAGCATCATGTTTACTTTCCAAGTTTATGTTGTGGGTAAGAGAATAAAGAAGGAACTGTGGGATTTTAAGTGGTAGACCATGCCGTGGATAAGGAAAAGGCTGCAGAAGCCAACGGGATGTCTAAAACTGATTGGAAAGCATGATATATAGCCTCTTTGGCTGTAACATAATACTGATGTTTTTGTTTTTGTGTCCTTCGCAAACAGTTCTGGTACACAGCCTGACAGTACAGACATGCTCTGGAACCGTCCTGGGGCAATTTAAGTGGGACCTGGCTCGAAGGGCAGAGGGGTGTGTATGTGTGCTCGTGGGATGGGGGTGAGGGCAGGGAGTGGGGAAGTTTTGGAACGGGACCTGTTTCCAGCAAGTAGTTGCCATCGGAGCGTGAGTGCGAGTCAAGTCTTCATGATTAAGAGCTCTGAGCTGCCATGAGTCGCTTTCGCTCCTATCCAAGGCTGTTCATAATGAAATTATTTAGCACTGTTTACTATAGTGGGGGTATACAGGCGCCAGGCAGCTAGGATTCCCAAGAAAACTGTTCTTTTTTTCTCCTCCCTATATACACACACACACACACACACACACACACACACACACACACACACACACACACACACAAAAAGAGAGAGAGAAAAAACAAGGACAAGAAATTCCTAAAGAAAAGACTCATCTGTGCAAAGAATTTTATTATCACTATAATTCTCTGTAAGATTCATTTCTGTTTGTTTTGATTAATAGATTAGTAGACGTGAGCTTTCAGTAAAGATCTCTAATTTCTATAGCAACTATAGCCAAGCTCTGAAATGCTCATAATATATACAACTACCGTGGAACCTCGGATTGCGAGTAATGTGGTTTACGAGTGTTCCGCAAAGCGAGCAAAGATTTTTAATACATTTGTAATCGGAAACCGAGCAAGTATTAGTTTACGAGCGCCGAGTATCATGTATCATGCATGTCTCTTGCGCTGCGGGAATTCTGGGTAATCATCTCCCCTGCTGCGTCTTAGTGCTCGTCTCTTACTAGTATAATCAACATCTCCGTCTCTCTTCTGTGTGTGCGCATAATTTGACACTGTGCCCCACACACACCGACACACACACACACACACACACACACACCGACACACACACACACCGACACACACACACAGATCTCACCGGCTGCATACTCGCTTTATTTACACAGAAAACTCTGCTCTGTCGCGATTATTTTCAAAGGTAAGGTGCTGGTTCATTTGTTATTTACATTCTTTTACTTTACAGCAGTGATTCCGTTAGTATCATTGGACAGATTTCTTTTTTTTTCCTGTTAAAAAAAGTTTATATTGGCTATGCCATGTATGGAGCAGGGTAGCCACAGAGAGGACGGGGTGCCCATGTTGACCTCGACTCACTCCCATAAGTGGGCATCAGAATTGAACCATGAAGCATGGGAAGAAGGTTTCTATTGCAATCCATTTCTTTTACCACACCATATGGGCGGCCAATTGATGTTTCTCCACTTATCTGAGGAAGAGGTGGCACCAGAAGGTAAGAAAGAAGGAAAGAAGGTAAGTTTGCAGAAGCAGTGTGATTCTCTGGCAATGTTCTGATGGAAAACTTTGGTCCCTGACATCTATATGGATGTTGTTTTTGACATGGACCAACTACCACTTCAACCACGGTTATGCCTTTATTCCTTCGGTTGCTTTATTCCCAAACGTCAGTAGCTTCTTTCTGTAGGATAATGCAGACTGCTGCAAAAAAAAAAAATCACTCAAGAATAGCTTGAGGAACGTGACGATGAGTTCAAGCTGTAGAGTCCACGTCTCAAAGGGTCAGTGCTGTTTGGGCAGCACAGTGTTAAGCAGGTGGTTTCAATGTTATGGTTGCTTAAGGTGCAAGTCGTTATTTTAGTGAATAAAAATCCAGAGTTTGTCTAGAACATTAGAAACTCGTACTGTAGGATCTAGAACTTCAGTTAAGGTTTAAATATCAAATTCTACATTATATAACTAAAACTATGTGGACAACTGACTATCACACCACAGTATTCATTCAAGACTGGAGTGGAAGAACTTGGCCTGCACAGTGCCCTTCAAACCCACTGAACAAGTGTGGAATGACTTGTAACGTTGACTGCACCAGAGGCCTCCTTGCCTGATGTCAGTGCCTACAATACCTTTACTATTGCCGTTGTGGCTCCTGTCTGCCCAAGTACCTAATAACCCATGTCCCATCTTCTCTGTTTGAAACTATAGAAAGGCAAATTCCATGTAAGCACCATTTCTTTCCTTAGTTATGTTATTAGGCCACGAAAAATAGATCAAGGAAAACTGCTGCAGTCATAGAACAGCCTACTCCAAGAACAGTTAAAGAATTGCAAGGATTTGGGGGATTTGGAAACTTTTATAAAACATTAATAGGAAGATTCATTACACGTACAGTACAGACTAAAAGTTTGGACACACCTTCTCATTCAAAGAGGTTGAATTTGTATTATGGCAAGAAAAAGGCAGCTAAGTAAAGAAAAGCGAGCGGCCATCATGACTTTAAGAAATGAAGGTCAGTCAGTCCGAATAATTGGGAAAACTTTGAAAGTGTCCCCAAGTGCAGTCACAAAAACCATCAAGCGCTACAAAGAAACTGTCTGACATGCGGAACCGCCCCAGGAGAGGAAGACCGAGAGTCGCCTCTGCTGCGGAGGAGAAGTTCATCCGAGTCACCAGCCTCAGAAATCGCAGGTTAGATCAGAGAGCAGGTCAATGCCACACAGAGTTCTAGCAGCAGACACATCTCTAGAACAACTGTTAAGAGGAGACTGTGTGAATCAGGCCTTCAGGCTAGAAGATCTGCTAGGAAACCACTGCTAAGGACAGGCAACAAGCAGAAGAGACGTGTTTGGGCTAAAGAACGCAATAAAGAACACAATAAAGAACGCAATAAAGAAAACTCGCTGAATGAGAAGGGGTGTCCAAACTTTTGGTCTGTACTGTATGATCATTGAAAGAGACGAGTGCTAAACCACTGACCTAAAATCCAGATACTGACCAAGCATATCAAAGATTAAAAATGGCTTTGACCACATCACCGATCCTGAATATGGATGGATTGCTGTGTAAAAATATCCTGACCCATCACAGGCTGTGGCGATACACCCAAGATAGGAGCTTTATTGTCACAACAACAACAAAAATATCATTCATTCATCCATTCATTAATTCATTTTCTATACCACTTATCCTGTACAGGGTCACCTTCAGGTGTGAGGTGGGGCACTGCCTGGATAGGTTTATGCATTCATTTTTATGCAATATCATAGTTCGCCCGTTTTTACCAGTGGAGACTACGACATCGGTAACCACATAGCATTTTCTCAAGGCAAAGGACTTGCTTACGGGCATATAGGTTTTTTTTTTTCTTTTTCCAGAACTCATTCCTCCCCTTCACCACAGTGCCCTTGATTACATTTAGCCATGATTTCATAACTGATCTTCCAAAGTCACAAGGTAATACCACTATTAAAGTTATATAAGACTGATTTTTCCAAGTCGCTGCACTTTGTCCAGATACCTGGTCTGCCCACATTAATCCAGATGGCTGAGCTCTTGGTTAACCATGTATTCTATTATTTTAGCATCCCTAAAAATTAGGTCAGTGATCAGGGCACATAGTTTATGTTCCAGATCTGTTCATGGAGAAACTGAGATTACGATGAGCCTCGCGTCTGGCTTCCACTTTTAATCTAACAAGCAGGTTGAGTGAGCAAACCAGGAAGTCTGTGTATTTCTGAGAGCTTTCTGCTCAGAGAACCTTCTGTGGGTAGAATATGTCCAGAACGCATTACACCACTCCATCACTCAGCTCTTGGTATTCAAACGAGTCCTTTTGCTACCAATTCAGCCATTTCCGTGGAACAAAAGCCCCATAGCCTCCGCCGCTGTTGATAAGTTGTTCTGATGAAGTGAACAGGTGTGGGAAAGAACACACCAGGACCTGAAACAGGTAGCGAGGAGATACAAGCAGAACCTGAGTGTGGCTGTCCACACAGGACTTTCACTACTGGCCAGAGTGTAAAATTTGAATCCAAAGCATATCGGCCCATACACAAGTCTTAAAAGAATAAGTTAGATAACTTATAAACATCAACTACACTGGCATGATTGTCTTGTCCCTCGTTTTATGCCTCACGACTCAAGATCCCTCTTGATCCCCTCATCATCGAGGGACAACCAGCCCAAGCAAGAAGGAGTTTTGACTCTTGACGTATAAAGGACAAGTGGAAGGGTTATAGCCTTGAAGGTCAGGATCTTGGATTCCAAGAATGAGCCATGTTTCATGACAATGTTCCATGTTTTGCCAGAAATGTCATGTTAGTCACCCTGAAGGCACCAGTTCCCATCCGAGAGGTAGGCCTAAAAAGAGGTCAGCTCGCAGAATAACCTCATTAGGGTTGGGGGTTCTGACGCATCGGCACAGCCAGTGCTTACCATGGAATCATCTGATCCTAATGGGTCTTAGCATTAGGCAAATACAACCTCAGACAAACAACAACATATACAGTAACTTGTTCAAAGCCAAAGAGAAAAGCATACAGGTATGTAGGTAATACTAAGTACACCTTTGGAGATTTGGATTTGAGAGAGTACATTGCAGCCAGGTGCTGCTGACCATCAGCCCTTGATTAAATGGTAAGCATATGTGCAGATCTCTATAAATACAAACGTTTTGGCAGTTTGCTGGTTTGGAGCATTCAGGTGTGTGTTAACTTAATGCCAAGAGGGAAAGACATAAGAAATGGTCTTAGAAAAGCTGTTGCTGCTGCACATCAATCTGGAAAGGGTTATAAAACCATTTCCAAAGAACTTGGAGCTCAACATTCCACAGTGAAAAAATATTAAAGTTGTCTGGCCTTAATGCCCAGAGCCATGTTTGGAGAAAACCAAACAACATTTGAGCAGAAACACCTCGTACCCACTGCCAAGTACAGAGGTGGAGGGGTGATGATTTACTGTAGGCATGTTTTGCAGCCACAGCAGCTGGGCACCTTGCAGTAATTGAGTCAACTATGAACTCCTCTGTACACTAGAGTGTTCGAGAGGCAAATATGAGGCCATCCATCCGACAGCCAAAGCTTGGTCGAAATTGGAAATAAGCAATGGGAAAATGGTCTGAGGCACACGATAATATTAAAACAAAACAGATGTTGGCATGTGCCACATTTGTCAGAAATGCAGCACATACCATTCAAACCAACAAGGACGGGTGAACTGAGTGTTAAGGTGCTATCCATGCACATTCAAGCTACTGTATGCAGAACTCTTCTCAGAGCTCACTTTCTCCCCAATGTATTGACATTTTTCACTAAACAGACACTTAACTGAGCTGCCTTTTAGTCATGCATTTGCGCTCTTGGATTGGCTCATACTTCAGAGCTTTAGTGACCTAACCAATCATAGATAAAGCCAAATTCTTGCAAGCAATCATAAAGGAGCGATTAGTCAGCAATAAAGGTTATTTTTTACATCTTACTAGACTGGAATCAGCCCAGTGCTGACAAATGTATTCTGAAAAATATGTCTGGCACAGTGGATCTTTCTCTTCATTGATCTTCATGTACTATAGTTTTAACACTAATGAAGCTGAGGGGGTATATCTGATCTACTCACTGAACGATATCTGTGGTCTGATCCAATCAAATGTATCTGCGGGTTAGCGGGTAACAGTTTACGGTCGTTGAGCCCTCGGGAATGGCGTGTCGAACCCGTACACTCCTCAGGCTCTTGTTCCACAATGGGGTGACATTATTGGCGCCTCTGTCACTACGCTCCTCGTGAATTAAAAGCGAGTCAACAATGACCCATGCTTCTGCTTCTATTCCTTTCATACAGAACACCAAGATACAACAATACAGTATCAAGTTCACTATGTTACAAAGTCATCTTTCTGTCATTCCGTGTTCTTGCTCTTTGTCTGTTTTCCGTTTTTTGCCCTTTGCATCCTCTTTGATCCTCGTGTTTGCTCATTCCCTGTCTTACGCCTGTTTTTGACTTTGTGGTTTACCTACTGTTCATTGCATATATTTGAACCGTTTGAATTTTTAAAAAAATCAAATGTTAACCTGCAATTGCCTCTGCACTAACAGACAGTAGTTCTCACTCATTAGAAAATAAGTGGCAGCCCTCAGAATAGGGCGGGAAAAGTTGCCAGTATGTATGCAATAACTCACAGCCGAGTTCCTGAAACGTGCAAATCGTGTTGGGGAATGTTTGTGTGTAATTTCCCACAGACAGATGTGCCTCTTCCGCAACATGACCACAAGTTGTTAATCAGTTTTCAAGGATCTGGCGTTCCACACGATTCCCACCATACGGCCTTCTTTAAATTGTTTAAATATTTTACTGCGGTTAAGAGTCTCATCAATATACTGTGCTTGAAGTCTTCTGTAAATGTCAATATGGTTTCCGGCTTCGTTTACAGAAAATTCCATCACAGGACTTGGTTTAATGTGATTGCCCCTCGTAAAAAGTCAGAATTGTTGTTTATCGAAACTTTCAAAAATGACAAAGTATACTGTTTAATTACATTTTTTTTTTATTTTTTATCCACAATGTGCAGAGGCCTGATGTACTGATACAGGAAATACAGCCTCGTCTGAATTCGTGCTGTAATACAGTAAGAGCAGAATACAAAAATACATTCACATTTATTTGCAATTCGAAACTAGACCTCACTAAGAACACATCTCATGGCTTGATAATTGTTTCATGTAGATGGAATATCAGTTCCAACATTACTGTCTCTCTTGTGAACCGCAACATGGCCCTGGGCTGTCAAGTATAAAAAAGCTAGTTTTTATGTTTAAGCCAGCTCAACAGCCTGTGTCAACTGCCCCAAAACTAGCACCACATTGCCAGAGACAGGACCGATGGTTTACTCATCTTCTCAAAACATCAAATGCTAATCAGAAACAGGCGGATCCTTGAAAGGATCCCAAACAGCTGTCGACACGAATCAGTCTTTACCCTACCCTCACGGAGTGTTCGCTGTACCGCAAAAGGACGCAACGTGTTTCAGAGCAGACGAGAGGATAAACAAGGTTTTTGACTTCTCTTTACCATCTGTAAGTGATGTGTGCCGGAAAAACACAGTTGTCCCACAGCCAGGTCTCGAAACAGTTTTAACGTGCTACTGGAATAACCCATGCAAATACTTTACACACACACACACACACACATGCATCAATAATGTCTATACACTCCTGCTCTTAATCATGAATCTCCCAGACTATAATCCAATCCACTCTTATGCGCTTCCCCTGCCAAGGCGTGAAACTCCCCCGGCCTCGTGGAGCTGACTAGGCATGCCCAGGGGCGGCCGTATTCATCCGAAGGAAACTGCAGAAGAGACGTGCGCAACAAATTACTCCGAGGAGAGCCATGAGAAAGAGAAAGACAGGCGCCATAGTTCAAGCGGAGTTGGGTTTCCCACTCCTGGAAATGTTTTACACTGAATCTAAAACAAGACATTGTGTAACCGGCGTCACGTGAATGCACTGGCGAAAAAAGTACTTTGAATATGAAATGCTTGGAAATCCATCCGTCTATACAAGGTAGAAAGAAGTTCCCGTGCTTTGCTAATGATAGTGACGGAGAACGTGTTTAAAGAAATCATTTGGGCTTCACTTTTTTAAATTAATTAATTTACTTAATTTAACGAAATGGGGAAAAATAAAAAGACAAAGCATACAGGTTAAGTTACAGTGCACAGTTGATTTCAGTAGTCACTGGTTATGCCTTTCAGAATCTAGACAGTCCCTGTCCCTGTCATTACCCCTGTCCCCTTGTCCCTGTCATTACCATGACTGGTTTGATCTTATCATATCTATTGTTTGTTCTAATGATACTAATCCTAGTACATTTCTAATCATATAATTCCACCTTAATAAAAAATTGAGGCTTTGGGTTGATGATCAGAAGGTCAGGGGTTCGAGCCCCACCACCACCACGTCACCACTGATGGGACCTTGTGCAAGACACTTAATTCCATGCCCCATATAACCCATGCAGTGCCAGTCACAATCCCAGTGAGGAAGTGGGAACGTTGTGACAAGAAGAGCATCTGGTGTAAAAACCTGTGCCAAAACTATGTGGATCAAATGATCCAATGGAGTGACCCCCTAGGATAAATGGGACAAAGCCAAAGAAAGAAAAAGTATGTTCTGCAGACATTAGGCCAGGGAATTCTACCCCCTTCTGAGCTGGTATAAAAGTAAATGATCTGTCACCACATAATAAAAATAGACAAGACTTTTTTTTCCCTAAAGGTTTCAGGCAATACTGAAGATACACTGTACTTTCCCAAAAATTTCAGATTTTACTGCTATTCCAGAACATGCAACTAAGTTCCTTACAATGATACAATAAGGAATGGTTTTGTTTCATAGCCATGGCGCAGCCCTAATTATACATTTAAAACGAATAAGTTTCCCATTCTGTCCTTTTTTTAAAGATTATCCTTAAGTTAGGTCAAATATTATTCCAGTTTGAATTTGTTCCTTTATAGAAATTATGCATAAGGGGTATGGTGTTCTCCCAATACACAGTACGAGACTACGCTTTTTTGGAGAAGCAATTTATAATACTTGATCTGAAAATGATGTACTGTATACTGTCCGATCTCAGATGAGACTCTCATACAAAAAAATCCAGGATATATATGAAGTTTAGTTCAATTAAAGTTTATTTGTATAGCAAATTTTTACAATAAGCATTGTCAAAAAGGAGCTTTACAGAATCAAAAGCACATTATGGAAATGTGTATGAAATGTGTGAAAATATATTCGTGCTTGAAAAATCAAAACGGTCAGATTTGATAAATGTAGTTTCATTGATTTGAAGTTTAAACGTTATCGGTTCATTATATTCTTTTTTTCTTTAAGTCTACTTGTTCATGTTACATATACAGTATCACTGGTGCGATCATCCAATCCAGAAGCAAATGAACAACACAACCTACAGTTTGTACATAATTGCAATCCACAGCGCATCGAAACGCTTGGTTTCAAAGAACATAAACTGTCATCGATCTACAACAGCACCTGAACTTACGCCAACAAACGCATTTATATAATCGCACAGCTACATATAAAAGAATCTCAGTGTCAAATCTCATTACTCCTTTCTGCCTTTCTATCATAACTAATTGATATTTAGAATTGTAACACGAGAGGCCTGAACAGGTCCAACACAAGTGACTAAATGCATCCCAATCCTCTATCGCGATGTTTTGATGAGATGCTGCAGTTACGTTTACTGGCCGCCTGGCAGCCAAAGGTGGAACCTAAACAGGTGCCCTGAAATCCAGTGGCGTTGGGTTCACTGGTATTTAAACCAGAGTGAAGAAACTCTTCTGCTTGTTTCAATAAGAGGAGTTTTGCCTGCTTGATACAGAAGACCCTGGATACGTCAGATATAATTGAAGCTGCATGCCTAATTTCCTCAACTGTGATATATTTCTTTTCTTGATGATGTGCAACAACTCTGTGTTATAATACATGATGGAAAACAAAGTGTGTTGGCCATGTGTTGGGAGTCCTGGCTCCGGCTCCGCTTAATATTGCCTTTGGTTATGTTAAAAAGAGCCGTCAGTTCTTGAATTGGAGTCATTTTCTCCCATTTGTAAACAAGCCTTCTCCATTGGGATTTCATGGGAAGGTTGGGTATGGATTCATGTAGGCAATTGTTGCTAGAGAAAGAGATCACTTTTTGGTGACTTCTTCCAACATGGCGAGTTTAGCATGTAGCTTCATAAAGCATAAAACAGCCAGAGTGACGGGTGTGTTGAACATTGTCAACCTGGGTCTGTAGGTGGTGATTGTCTTTTGTTGCATCTCTCCAGCTCATCCATGAGAAAGCTGCAGGCTGTCTGTTATCTTAAGGTGCTCCGGTTCAGGCAATCAAATATTAGCCAAGGCAATCATAATAACAGCTAAAATAGAACGATTCAGCCTGCGTGGAATGATTTTGAAGATTACGGCATCCAAATTTTCAAGCATGACTGTCATGTATCAGTGTATCAGGCATTGGACCGCTGACCAGAAGGTCCCCACCATCACCAAGCTACCACTGTTGAGCCCTTGAGCAAGGCCCTTAATCTTCACTGCTCAGATGTTTAAAGAGATCAAATGTACTGTAAGTCGCACTGGATAAGGGCGTCTGTTAACTGGCGAGAGACCAGTCATTGACTTAAACTGGGGACACACTACAGCACTTTCACGATCTTAAATTTTTTTGAAAATGCTGGACCAGATACTGTATAAGCAATGGTCTTAGAGTAGCAATTGTTGCTACTCATTCAATGTTCTACAGTGAGAAAGATTATACCAGAGTATTCTGGAGCCAAGTGTGAGGCCATCAGACCGACAGCAAAAGCTTGATCGAAACAGGAAAATGATCTACATCAGAATGGCGAAATAAAAAGAATCAAGATATTGGAATGGACTAACCGATGTTCAGGCCTCAACCTCACTGAAAAGCTGAGGCAGGACCTTGAGAGAGCTGTGCATGAGCGCACAAGCTATTGAATCACGGCGGGACTTTTTATTATATTATTATAAAGTATTGGCCGCTTTTTTTTTTCTTTCTTTCACCTTAAAGTTAGTTATACTGTGTGTTGTTCGTCTGAGGTTGTACGTATTTGCCTAACAGTTTGAAACCAGTCGCGGGATGTCTCTCGACCAATCAGATCACCTGGACGGAACTAACCAATGGTATAATGAGACTTATCTGAATCAACGACAAGTGTGTACTCCCACCTGGCTTTTTGGTCTCGTTGTTGTTGTGCTTGTCTTTGTTGTAGAGCAGCTGCTTCCCTCGCAGTGTGGGTGCTGTGATCTCTGTGAAAAACAGGAGATCTCATAAATAATCCAAGATAACGCTTAAAGTATTATAATCCTTATTTCTGCAATGGACTTACCGTCACCATCGGGGGCATTGTATGGTTCCACTGTGGGTGTGGGTTTGGAGCCATCATCTGGGTTCAGGGTGAGAAAGAACCGGAAAGAGACTACCATTATTGAGGTTAATACAATCTACTCTCCAGAACTGTTGAATGGTTGGGATTTGCACATGGCCCGGCCAAGAGCACAGGATACAGAAAGAATTCACAGTGAGAGGTATAGAAAGAATAGACAGAGAGAAATATCACAATAAAAGAAGAATAGTAATACTTTAAAACTGTTGGTTTATCTATTCGCTAGTTATATACATATTAAGCAGTATCATGACTGTAGTGTCCTACAGTACTTACCCAGATTTGTGGCATTGCATTCAGCCCTCTGCATTTTGGGCCCCATCGAGCACATGCAAGGGAGTCATGCTAATGCAATAATCAGCTGGTGTAGGAGGGTGGGTCACACACAAGGTCATGATTTAAACTGCAATTAGGTGATGTAACTAAATGTACCCCATTCTAGAACCTCATCTCTCAATTCATGCAACACTTTTAACTTTGTTTAAAAACAAACAAACAAACAAAAACAAACAAAAAAAAACAACAGTCTGATTTCGAAAAACTGCACTGTACATTCTTTTTGTTCCTTTGCGAGAACTAAAGTATTAACATACTGAACGTCCATTAAGTGTTGCATATATATATATATATATATATATATATATATATATATATATATATATATAAGCTTACTCAGTAATTCCCATTTGACTACCTCTGCAAGACTATTTATATAAGATTTGCCCTTTGCTTACTAGGAGGCTCACACTTGATCGGTTGCCATATTTTTAAAAAATTAAAATAGTCTTGAACAATAACGCTTGCATAAGATTTACTGGAAATTATTCCTGCCCAAGGAAAAAATATGCGGTCAAATACAATAGAAAGTCACCAATTATTATATATATTTTAGACGTGCATATTGTGTGCCCAGAAAACTGACACATAAACACAAAGTACTGTACATAAACAAAAATGATTTCTATTAACACTGGGCTCAAACTGATTAAAAAATATATATTTAATAAGAACTTTGTTGAGGTCCAAAAAAATAAAAAAATAAATAATCTTGTATCTTTGTATTCCATACCGAGGGTTTGTCCGCACATTTTATTTCCTCTATATTTTGGCCACAAACCAAAAAATAATCATCTTGGTCATGAAAATTGTTTTTCTTTCTTTCTTTTTCTTTTAAAGACCCATTCTTTTACCATGGACTGGGAAAAAAAAATATTTGATTGTTTTTGTTGATGGATGTTCGTTGCATGTCAAAAGTGCCAACTTGCGCAAACCCACTGCAATATTGCTTGTGTTATGAATCTCCCAAGAGTTTTAGCATTTATCATAACAACCCCGTGTCACGGCTGCTGACCAGGTTGTTACTTGTTCGCAATGTGGTTATATTTAAATTTGTTTTACAACCTCGTGAGTCAGAATATGACACATTTTACCTCTCTGGCATACAATATGTACAGTACTGCATGTCTTTACATTCTAATGTCAGTTTTTTTTTTTTTTCTGTGCCACTTAATATGCATGCTCGTAAACGCATTTGATGATTCGGTGAATGAGCAGTGGATGAAACGACCATCTTGATAGCGCTGTCGTTTCTCAAACACTCATAATGTATGTGCAGCATGGTAAGATACAGTATGCAGTGTATTTTGCATGCTTTGTGCAGTGGATTGAGCTAGTCAGGGGTCGCTACAGTGATTAATGTGTAGCAGGGTGGGGAGGAAGGGCCTGCTTAGGTTCCCAGGAGGCCAGGATTTACTACTCCATCTTGTGTGAATTTTTTATTTTTTTTTTAAACCTGGGATAAAAATCTTTATAAAGGCCTGAGGCTTTTCTCCAAATGGCAAAAGTACTTATGTTCTTTAGAGCTGAAATTATGAGATCGACATAGATAACCTGAGGAGTTAGGCTCATCATCATCATGAACAGATCGTTTAGTTGAATGTGTTTAATGAGCCACAGCTGGATTTCTGACAGTACGCCCTAATGTATGCAATATGATGCAAAAAAATAGTAAGAACTCTAAGTAAGATTTACAGTAAACTCCTTTCTACCGTTATGCAGAAACCTCTCGCCACGATCTCACCCCACTATTCCGTCCCCACGGCCTGGAAAGAACAGTCTAGGTTTCCGGAGTGTTTGGGCTGCTGTTAAACTCTGGATGAATGGTTTGAGATTTCACTGTGTGTCGTGGCAAGAACATCGATTCCGAGGCTTTGATCAGCACTAAGGCCTTACACCGCCTGGAAAAGCTAACAACACTGAATATGTTTTCACTGTTTATGGCCCCTGAGGAGCCAAGCACCTACTTACATAAACCCAAGCCTGGAGTCAAGCTCGAAACAAATAAGTTGCTTCTTGTGGAACAGTTGGAGAGTAGAAACTGTAGCACGAGCTGACTGAAGCCAGATAAACTAACAGGAAAGGATAAAAGAGGAAAGTGTTTTTTTTGTTTGTTTGTTTTTTCTCTGCTATATTACAGCCTAGAGGAAAGGACACTGGAAAACGCCATCCTCTAAGCTTCATAGGCAGTAACCGACATTTCAATCGAGACATTTAACTGCAAACGTTTATGTCCGATATAACACTTATTAAATCACTCACTCATCGTCTATACCGCTTTATCCTGTACACAGGGTTGCAGGGGGCTTGGAGCCTATCCCAGGAGACTTACGGTAGGGCACGAGGCGGGGTACACCCTGGATGGAGCGCCAATCCATTATAGGACACACATACACACACTCACTACTGTGGGAGGAAACCCACCAAATATGGGGAGAACATGCGAACTCCACACACGGAGAACCAGAGGCGGGAATCGAACCAGGATCCTGGAGGTGGAAGATGACGATGCTAACCACTACTGTAGGCCACTGCCTGGAACTGATTTAAATTAGATTTAAATTTATTTAGAAATAGGTTTTAATCTCATTTAAAATGTATTTCTAAATAAATTGTCAATTATTTTCTAAAAAAATACTCCCAAACTGAATTTTTAAGTGAATGTACAGTCTATTTTACCTTCTTCTTTTTTCTTTTTTTTTTAAGTTATATTTTTTAGCTAAATCCTTTTTTTAAATTTGTGACAGAGGAGATTTTTCAGTTTTCAGTTTATAATTATTCTAAAAATGTAATGTAATTAAGTGTCCAAAAGCAAAAGGAAATACTTTTATTTATATATACAATGTATATAATATAATATTTTTCTTTTTATTTCATTATTTATTTTTATTTAATCTAAAAAAAAAAAAAGAAAAAAAGAAAAAAACAATCAGTTTCTATAGATCTCAACTCACCTTTTCTGCCAGAGCCAGGTGGTCCTGGAGGTTTATCAGTTACTGAACCTTAAAAAAAAAAAACAAAAAAAAAAAAGGACAGGATTTAAACAAAAGAAATTGATGTCGGATTTTCCTTGATTATTCAAGCGTTAAACATCCTTTGCAAAAGGAAGCATGCACATACAGTACTACTGTACATTCTTAGGGGAAAAGTGTTTCTTCATGGCTTTGTCAGTGGAGCATTGGATAATTGTTGGTTACTTTCATTTAAAATGAGTTTTTATATGGAACAACGAGAATGATTTGATTCAGAGGTCTACTTTTCCTAAGAGTGTACAGTCAGGGGAAAAACAAAACAAACAACAAAAACAAAATGAAAACGTGACTTGGCTTGAACTTGACACAGAAGTGACACTGAGCAGACAATGAAGTGAATTTAATGACGTTTAACGAGGAACAGATTAGCGCAGGATTTGTTTTCATGCACGGAACTGACAAACGGATTAACTGCAGATTCTCTAAACATTTTTATTTATTTTTATTTTTTTGCAAAACGTAAAACAGAAAAGCAGAAAAGAAAACTATGACCGAGCTCTCGGGGGGTGCATACTGACATTAAGATGCTGGACTGGTCATCAGAAAGAACCGTTCGGGAATCACGGTGCATGCACGTATTTGAAGTTGGCATGCAAAAATTCCACCAGATTAGGATCAGACCAATGGCCAAGGAAGGGAGAAATGAATTTGAATAAGACGAGTCTGAGAGAAATTTACTACCTGTTGTTCCACTCGTCCCAGCATGAGTTCCCATAAATTCATGGAAGTTTCCTAAAAAACGTGTTTGAGATATTTCACTTTTGTTACGATTTATCAGTATGTTTTTATGCACCTAGTTTCGTTTTGTTACAGCTTTTAAGTATCTGGACATATCCGAGGAAGAATTTGCCATCTTGAATGCAACGAACAACTTGAATAGAAGCGCTCGGTTCTCAGGACGACTTCACGAGAAACAGTAATGAAATTATTGGATCTTATGCAGGACAGCAGGGCTACAGGTAGAGACCATTACTCCGAACTTCAGGAATAAAAAAAAAAAAAAAAATGAATGAAAATACATACCAAGCCTGCTACCTTCAAAGACGTCCGAATATAAATTTGACAGGAGACACAAATCCAAAACTTGTCTGCTACATATTGTACTTGCACTCGTCATAGGTGAGATGATCAACGATATGAATTTATAGACGCTCGAGTCAGCCTGAGAGATCTCTTAACTATGTTGGGGTGAAAAAACAAGAAGAAAGAGACTCGACTAGAAAAAAAAAAAGTCTTTTGCTCTGGTCATTTGCAATCTAATTCTGGCAAACGTCCAGGGAGTTATCTTTAGCAGGAAAATTATAGCTATTACAGTAAAGTATTCCCATTCACTTTGAGTTCCCCTCCATACATCTTCCTTGGAAAGTAACTGCATGGTTTTTTTTTTTTGGTTTTTTTTTACAGTCTGGAAGAAAAAGCCTGTAGAATGAAGCAGTAAGATGCAAAGGAGAGACAAAGTTTGCTGCGACATCCATCAAGCAGAGACGCAGCGCACAAACGGAGGACATGAGGAAACAAACACAGGGATAGCTGACGGTAAACATCAGAGTGATGCCAATAAAAAAAGCAGAACCTGGATCAAACAAAAGGTCTCAAGGTTATGATGAACAGATTCATTTACGCTAGAAAAACCTCGGCGATAAAACGTGCAGCGATTAAACGTCCGCGCTGAATGAAATCAGACTACAACAGAAGTCATAATTACTGTATATACAATACTGTGCAAAAGTCTTAGGCGCCATATTATCTGTAGTACAAATTGTGTTGTATAAGTATATTATGTCTGCATTAGTATGTACAAGACCGCTCCCTACAAAGATACACTACAGTTAATGAATAAATAACATTACAGAAGAATATTCGCATGCCTGTAGAGAAAGCGGCATATTAAAGAAAATGACAAACCAGATTTCAGATGGTAAAAAAAATAAATAAATAAAATAAATCAATAATGTCGAGAGCTCATATTCTCCAGCACGCTCAGTAAAACCTAACAGCTGTTTTATTTAGAATACGGCACACATCTGTATCGAACACTACCGCTTATGTTCAAGCACACAAATTTTTCCACACCAAATATTGACTGTTTATTGTTTATGTTATGACTTAGTGCTTTTTAAAGAAGTTTCTTTTAATGTAGAAATGTTTTCAAAAGCATCTTTGCATATGGCTTTTGTTCGGATGCTACCAAGACTTTTGCACACAACTGTAAATAAACCAGCTGTTTATAACACAATACTGTATGTTTGTATGTTCTGAAAATGTACAACATAACCCCGCCCCCGCCCACCCCCAATCTCACACACACATCGTTTTTTCTAACAGAAATTATTTGATTACTGTTACTTATTTTCATCTTTAAGTTAGCCATCATTGGCGATCGCATATTTGCTGCTCCATGAACGATGAATCTAAGACGGCATGTTGTTCTGCTGCTCAAAAATGTTAACAAGCAAATGAGAACAGTGATATGTTTTTTTTTTTCTTGCATCCTTCTTGCTCTTCCTTATTCCTTTTTTGTCTTTCTTCTTCTGTGTCCTCCGCGTCTTTGCTACCTTCTTTTTCTTTTCCAAAGCCAACCCCTCCATCCATTACCCTGATGCACTTTCGCAAGCAAACACACACACTGTACTTGGGTCACATACAGTAAGTCTTGTCTTTTTGTTATTTGTTTTGTATTTGTTGTTTTGTTTTCCTACAATATACTGTCTTTTGTTTAAAAAAAAACAAAACACAAGCAAATGTAAACAGTGAAAAGAAGGTAAAATGCTCCGTCATTTTGACGTCTACTTTTATTTACACACCTTTATTTTGGCTTGGATCAAGCAAAGAAAACAACTAAGGAGATCTGAAATGATGGAATTAGTTTAAGGACTGCCTCGCCCCCACCCCCCAACACACTGGCTTTGCAAACACACACACACACACACACACACACACACACACACACGCAGACAGGAGTACCTGAGCACACCGGAGTCTTGTATTGCACTGATGAGCCACTGATGGGTTTGCCGTCTGCAGTCACGCACCAGCAGTAACCTGTAGGTGTGTGGCACTGGACCTGAGAAACCACACAAAGACAGAAAAGAAATGCTTTAACACCAATCTTACTGAAGGTGTTCGCTAGACCGACGGACTGAAGTGAAAGCTTCAACCATCAATCCTACGCATGGACAGCTTGTCTGGATTTGGCGAGCCTGCTGTGACAAATGAATATATGACTGGAGCGGTTAAATGGGACAGGTCTCTGAGGTGACTCAATGTACACCTTCTCCAAACATCTTCCCAATATTCTGCTCCTGATGAGAAATGCAGCAAGGCCGTGTGTCTCTTGGAGACAGATCAAGGTGAGTTTGTCGATTGTAATGTATAGGACGTGGTGATCCGGAGCGCTGACGCACCTGGGCGAAGGTTCCGTCTTCGTTGCACTCTGGGATGAAGGTGGACTCCTGTGTCGTCTCGCCTTTTTCCAGAGCCTGGCTTCTCTCAACAAGGCACTTCGACTGGTCTGGAACACGTACACAGCTGGACTTTACACTACGTTCGAACACATCTCAGGAAAAACACGTTTACACAACTTTACGCAACGTGACTTCACAAGTCTGTAAGTCTGTAATTACAAAAACATGCAATATGGTCATATTGAAAAAGAACAAAAGAATAATAAGTCATAAATAAATTAAAAAAAACACCAAAAAGAATGTTTGGTAAAGAGTCTGTGTAGGTCATGCATCCCAGTATGAATATGATCTCCAGGGTCAGGCAGTAAAATGGCCATTATACAAAATCTCGTCAGTCAAATAATATCATATCATAAATCTTTCTTGGTAAATCGATATAACAGCCGAGGTTTGCATTTGGAAACTCTCCTGTAAGCATACGTGCCAATGTAAGTCATTAAGCAAAAAGCTAACAAAATAAACAGGTTGGTTTTTGGGTCATATCATGCAAATAAACAACACTTAAAACTTGGATCACAGTACTGTAAAGCTTGTAGCCAAGTACTGTAACGGCAGTTCATTTTCCATTAAACAAACACATCTCTGTTTGGGTTTTCTACAAGCTCACGAATTGGTGCATACACTATACATAAGTACATATACATATACATATACATCTACTTATGCATGTAAATAGCAAAACATATACTCAACCTTATACGCAAGGTAGTGGACATTGTGCAGAATAGCAGGACAGTTCTGAAAGTAAAAACTCCCTTTATTTCTCTCTATAATATACTGTATATTCCCTGCTACACTAATACACTCATCCCAGTGTTTCACTAGTGCTTGGACACCATCAAAAAAGTCTTCTCAGTACGCCAGAGCGATGATCGGACTTGGCTGTCTGATTCACGTCTGAAACGCCGGCCTCCCAGGAACTCCTTTTAATGGCTTTTCCAAGCATGGAGCGAGGTCAGGACCGCACGGGGGGCGTGGCGATAACTCTCAGCCGAGTTCCTCTAATGTGCAAGTGGTGTTGGTGAAAGATCGTGTGTACAGTTTTACTGCTGGAGGTTTTTTTTTTTTTTTTCCTTCCTCAAAAATAGTTGTTATATTTCCAAAAATGTTTACTACTACAAGATTATTTCTTTCTTTTTCGCATCAAGTAGCATGACCCCATGGTTGAGGTTTGAACCTTGACCCCTGCATGTTCTCCCTGTGCATGACAGGTTTCCTCTGGGTTCTTCTATTTCTTCCAACAGGTCGAAGATCTACTGTAGGTTGGTTGTAAATTGTAAATTGCCTGCAGTGGGTGTTTGTAGAGCTGTGAGTCATACAATCCGAATTCCGGGAAAGTTGTTGGGAGGTTTTTTTTTAATTAGAATAAAATGTAAACTACTGAAACATTTTACAATTTTATGCACAAAATGAGCTCATAACAAATGTGATGCCTGCTACAGGTCTCGAAATAGTTGGGACGGGGGCGTGTTTACCGTGGTGGAGCACATCCTCTTCTTTTCAAAACAGCTTGAAGACGTCTGGCCATTGAAGTTACTCAGGGAATTTGGTCCCATTCTTGCCGGATTATACTGCAGGTATCCAGCTGCGCCAAATGTTGTCTATAGGTGAAAGATCTGGACTGCAGACAGGCCAATTCAGCATCTGGACTCTTCTACTACGAAGCCATACTGTGGTAATAGCTGCAGTATGTGGTTTGCATTGTCCGGGTGAAATACACAAGATCTTCCCTGGAGTACATGTTGCTCTAAAACCTTTATAAACCTTTCAGCATTCATAGTGCCTTCCAAAACATACAAGCTGCCCATACCGCATGCACTTATGCACTTCCACACCATCGAAGATGCTGGTTTCTGAACTGATGCTGATAATACGCTGGACGTTCTCCCTCCTCTTTAGCCCGGAGGACACGTGATTTCCATCCGTGATTTCCAACAAGAATGTCGAATTTGGACTCGTCGGACCATCGAACACTTTTCCACTTTGAAAGAGTCTATTTGAAACGAGCCTTGGCCCACTGGACACGATGGTGCTTCTGAATCATGTTCACACATGGCTTCCTTTTTACATGAATAGAGCTTTAGTTGGCATCTGCAGATGGCACGGCAGGTTGTGTTTAGCGACAGTGGTTTCTGGAAGTATTCCTGGGCCCATTTATTAATGTCACACCTTCTTCTAGAGGGCCTGAAGACCACGTGCATCCAACAAAGGTCTTCGGCCTTGTCCCAGTCTCGCTAAATCTTTTGCTGAATTTATGCACTGTAGATGAGATGAGATTTGCAAAGCCTTCGCAATTTGACGTTGAGCAGCGTTGTCTTTCAAGTAGTCCACGATCTTTTTATGTACTCTTTCACAGATTGGAGAGCCTTTGCCTATCTTTACTTCTGAGAAACTCGGCCTCTCTAAGGCCTCCCTTTATAGCTAATCATGTTACAAGTCTGATGCTAGATGTTCCCACAGCTGAATTTTCTCAAAATGTCTTGCTTTTTCAGCCCTTTGTTGTCCCCGTTCGGACTTTTGTGAAACCTGTAGCAGGCATCAAATTTGAACCGAGCTCTTTTTAGAGGATAGAAATGTAAGATTTCTCAGTTTCAACATTCCCCATATTCTCCATGTTCAACTGTGAATAAATTATTGGCTCATGTGATTTGAAACTTTAAGTTTAAATTCATTCAAATTTATAAACATCCCAAAATTCAGGTTGTAGGTAGACTGTGGATTTGATTAGATTCGATTTTTGGGCATTGGGATTTTTCAATTCAAATTGATTCAATATGATTCAAATGTACTGTCGACTTATTTATTTCTTAAAGTATTAAAAACTACTAAAAGTGCTTGTTGACTGGTTAACTGTCACGTCACATACAAAGCTGCTCCACACTCTGAGGCAGTAACTGGAGGTACTGCCCCAACAAAATTTACTCTTGCAAAATGCTAGTATTTGAATAAGATGCAAGTGGTTTGTATGTTTCTCTGCAAAAGCTGTGGTACTGGATATTTAGCGAAATTGATTCTGAATCCAAAACTGACCCAATGATTTATTGAATTAATCATCAAAAGGTGCATAAATGATTTTAAAAAAAAATCACCCAGCCCCTTTTGTATACTGTATGAGTGTGTTTTGTTTCTTTGTGCCTGTGCCCTATAATGGGTTGCACCCCAGTCTAAGTGTACCCTGCCTCGTGCTCTAGGTTCCCTGCCCCCAAACCCCTGTGTACTGTAGGAGCCGACACTACATTACATTGGTCTGATCGTTCTTTTTAGCATGCTTTTGGAAGCTTCTGTTCCCATTACACACACTAAAACTAAAGTTGCCTAAAGCATGTCGATTAACAATATTTTATAGTGCTATATTGGAGAAATGGTGTACACGATAAAAATAACTGATGAAAAAAATATGGGTAATGAAAGTAGCGTAATTGGACTAAGGCGCCAGTCGATACTAATTGGCTAAGTCGATTCAGGTGTGTGTTTGGCCCGGCTTGACGTTATGTTCGCTTAATGAAGACTTCACACCACGACAAGGCCAGTTTTTCACGGGGAGTGGATCTCCCATGTCGCCTGTGTGACACGGTTTGCTGCTGTTTTCGTCATGGAGAGCCTTATAGCTTGACGGTTCCCCTGGTGTGAATATTCACAAATAAAATGCTACCTAAACAGACTCTGCTCATGACTTTTCTTTGATTGGTTAAAATCTAAAATCTATTTATGTATCCGTTTCATTGAACTACTTGGTTTTGATCTGTAGTGTGTACTCTTGTTTTCAGCATGTACTCCGCACAGAGAGCCGCTTCTAAGATGCCGCGGAGCACCGGGTGAAATCTCGGCCATTGACTCGAACGGGAGCAATCAACTCCGGCAGTCTCTTCCCACTCTCGGGGTAAACAGGAAAGTTTTACATCGGATTTTACAATATGTTACGTGGACCTCCATCACAAACCAAGATGAATCCAACAATCCTTCAGGTCCACGTTTTCTACTAGTATAGTGTGGCAAGATAATTTGACAAAGGAAAGTGTTGCAACCATAACATCTGCCTTCATAAGTCCATAACAAGGTCACTGAAAATATGTGTTGTGCATGAGAGGGTACCACCAAAGGAACCATAGTTTGCTTAATAAAGTCCCTGCTGTCCTTCTCATGCTTGCTAAAAAAAACACACACACTCGAATGTTGAACTACTCAAACGACCATGTGTGGACAGATGACACACAAGTTTAACTTTTGTGTAAATACAAACCAGCGTTCTGTTTGGAGAAAGCGAAACTTTGTACACCAGCACCCAAACCCCATCCAAGCCCCTGTGCCACCTCGGGGCAGGGATGACTTACACATACTGACGGAGAAATGATCTTTAGAGCAGAACGTCTGTCAGGGATCTGAAACTAAAATGGCATTCTGTAAATACAAACCTAACAACGAAACCCGAAACTTGGACATAAATAAAAATAAATAAACAAACAACCAACCAAAAACCCAAACAGAAAAAAAAAAAAAAATCGAATGTAAAAATGGTCCATTTTCAAACTTGGTTGCACTGGCTGAGCAGGACTGGAAGTTTAACTGCGTGTATCACTCGGCATCACAGGTGTTATAACCATCGGCATTTACACTAACTGTCGGTCTCGGCACGGGTGAGAGCCGGTCCGCAGTAAACACACACCTGATAACGTTATGTCATCATAAACAACATCCCGTCTCCATAGTAATTTCCTCCAATTCGTTCCTCTGAATCATCTGTGTTTTCTTTTTTTATTACGACCTACAGACCTCTAACAAATCTAACTAGCGTGTAGCACAATGCTGAATCCCAAAGCCTTCTCTAATCCCTCTCCACATAGCGCATACACCACGCGCATACACCACACCCGGACGTAATTACCGACCCAAAACCGTTGGTCACCAAGTCTTGATCGCCAGCTCCACCAGGGGCAGTTAATCCTGTGCGCGCAAGGATACAGCATGTGCTGACGGAGCAAAATATCCGATTAAAATAACAAACAAATCATAATCTCTTGTTATGGTAAATAATCTGTGTTTGTGGAACTGATATTAAAAGCAATATCACGTATGAACGTCATGATATCCTGTACAACAGCACTCCGTCCTATGGGATATTTTTATGGACATTTTTTTTTTTCATGTATATTTTAATGGACAATCAAATAACAAGTTTAAATAAACACATGATGGGCTATGCTGAAAATGAATCAAAATAATCAAAAATCGAATATTCTGAAAACAATATACAGTAAAAACAATCAAAGGTCAGGTGACATGATCCAGCCATGTTTTGTAACTGGAACGACCGTTAGAGTCGTAGAGGTCATACTGGAAATTAATCAGGGCTGTATGACGTCCCAGATTGAACAATGTGCTATCAAATGTATTTTTGATATGAACTTTATTGAAATATGATGTGAAAATATTATGATATAAATAACAATAAACTGTATACCACAAATATCATTTGACACGAGTGACCATAATGATATATAACATATATAACGTGTTTTTTTTTTGTTTTTTTTCCATTGCATCTGGTGACATAAAGTTTTTTGCAGAAGCAAGCGGCTTCTTATGAATATCATGAAAAGATTTCTTTAGAAACTCATAAACAAAATCAAATCCGACTGTTGCAATAGTCAATTGTCGATGGATACGTTTGCAGTTTAGATTTGGCGGCGCATCACGCGCCATGCTCTCCTGCATCCGTATAACTTACTGCCTGGATGTCAGTTTATGCACTGGAAGCTTTTTTTTTTTTTTCCTCTTTCATTCTTCGTGTTTAGCGCCACTATACACGCCGCGGTTCTGAGTTCTGAGTGCCAGCAATATTCCAAAACTCATTGTGTGTGAACATGGTCTGTGAACACTTTCATGCAAACCAAAGAGCATGGAATGAAAACTCGTAACAGCCTGGAATCTCTGGATCCAATTCATACTAAGACAGCGGGACACTTGTCTTGTAAAATCCAAAAATCTGATACAGCTTTATTTCCAAAGACTAAATCTTTTATACCTATTGCCATCTGTTTAGAAGAACTGTATCCAAGCAACTGAATACCACAATGCTTTTGTAAGGAGTGTATGTGAGCCATTCCGTGGGCATACAGTTGTGTGTGTGTGTGTGTGTGTGTGTGTGTGTGTGTGTGTGTGAATCCTTGTGTAATAGCTGCTTTAGATTATTGAAAGCCAGGTGTGTCTTACCTTTGATTTCTAGCTCCTTACCTTCTGAAGCAAGTGTGGGAGCCGAAAGTGCGGGTGACTGATCAATCCGCCCGTAGAGCTTACCTGTTGAAATGTAGAGAAAATGTGCACAAAAAGGCTGGAGGTGTTTTTTTTTTTGTTTGTTTTTTTTTTCTTTCTCAATTGCGATGAACTATGACTTAAATCTAAAAACTAGGAAAAGTATTACTAACATCTGCCTTGAAAAAAAAAAAAAAAAAAAACTATAAAAAAAAGAGCGGTTTTGTTTGGACATTGGACAGAGCTCGCCCTTTCAGTGACCCGAAGTCCTTCGATCTCTGCCTGAAGTTTAATCTTACCTTTCATAAGTGAAATCTAAATGTTGAGTAAAAGTGATGTTGTGATCAGTTATGTGTCAGATTTAATAATCTACTTTAAAATCATCTACTAATGCGCTGCTGTCTCAATGTAAACAAACTCCTGCACCTATAGATATTAATGAGAAAAGATAAAGTGAATATTTTGACTGGGATTAGTTCATATTTTCACTTTGGCTGAAATAACAGCGCTGAAGTGGTCGACGTGAATTTTAACACGCCGGAGTCGTTTTAAGACGAAACTTCATCTTTATCCGATCGACTTTTTCCATTTCTCATCTGTGATTCTCTCTCCGATTACCGAACAGCGAGTGTGTTTGTCTGAGCACCAAAGAAGTCCAACTTAGTGTAAACAAGGCGTCAGATACTCAACCTTACAGAATGTGATTTCTGTCTATTAATAAGTGAGACAGAGAGTTCTGCTGTACAGAGAGACACACAGACATGGACGTGGACTTCAACCTCAAATAATAATAATAATAATAATAATAATAATAATAATAATAATAATGATGATGATAATAAATAATATCACTGATTTACATTAAAGAGCAGAATATTATTTTTTGCTTTAATCTTTTAACTCTATTCCTGTCAGTCAATTTTCTTTGTTAAAACCATGGATATCTGTGAGAATTCTAAAACTAATTCTAAAACATCTTTGTGCCACATAATAACCAAATTAATTTAGTAATATGGCATAATATCATATAATATAATATAGTATAAAATCATATAATATAATATAATATAATAATTAACACATATAAAAAAAAAAAAAAAATACAGGACTAAAAAGACAAAGGCGAGTGCAGAAGTAAGTTACCCCTTATACTGACCTTTGCACCGGCCCCTGTAGGCTAACGCCAGGGTTCGATCTTTGCATTTTGCCCTCTGCAGGTCACAGTTTGTATCGTAACTGCGTCCATCTGAGCCACACACGGGTTTAGCTGGAGTCTTCGAGCAGCTAACTGCACAGTGGCTGTCTCGATCCCCAATCAACCACTACACACACACACACACACACACACACACACACACACACACACACAATATTTGACACCATTAGATGACTCTCCAAACTTACTGTATGTACGAGAAATATAAATACTTTCACTATGAGACAAAAGAGAGCATTCTGATCCCATCTGTGTTGCCACCATTTAGATGAATCATGTGTCTGGAAAAGCTGAATCCGAATTGCTGAAAGTGCTATTACTAGTGACGTACTTAACATTATCCAAATAAAAGAGAAGAATTAATAGGCAGTCGGATTGGATCTATTCAGACCATGTAGATAACAACTACAGATGCAGCGTCATATGTTTCACAGCTTCACACAAAACCGAACATTCATGAAATTTCCCCCAGATGAGCAAAACTCAGCGGAACCGAGGCTGTAAATCAGCAAGCAGGCAACAATAATGGAGCTTCCCTTTGCTCCGGATTAGACACAGTTAGGGCTGTTGTTCTGAGAGTAATGACCACAAATTATTCTTCTCCCACAGAGCCCTCAAACATCCAAACACTTCATACTTCAGCATCTAATCCTCCAGTTAAATAAATCCTTAATGTCATGTGAAGAGTGAGAGATCCTCGCGACGGGCTTGTGCTTAACACCAGATTCATTTTTTTGTTGTTTTGCTGTCCGGTGGCTAGTCGAGCAGCAGGGGTTTAACTCCGGCGAGAGGCTTCCTCTAGGGTTACCCGGAGACACGTGGCTTGATTAAAACCAGCTGACCTGACATCGCTCTCCGGCGATGGTGCACTCCTCCAAATGAAAAAGCAAATTGCTTAAGCTCTTGGTGGGTCTGGGTTTACATTCGTCACTCTTGTAACTACATACCTCTTCTATTAGATACACTGTGCTGGCTGAATCATTCGCAGCTCATACTGAACGATATGCCTGAAAAATCGATGTAGCCATTTGAGCTCTTAAGCTGGATTTGACGCTGCATGAGCTCCAGGCCTACAGGCAAAATCACACGTTGTAAAAGGATTCTCGAATGCCACGGCGCTAGTTTAAATGTCGCCAGCGGGAGAGCTCCAGAGGACGATGCAAACCCATGAGACGGCTTCAAATACGCAAGAAAGCAGGCAAAACGTTTGCGCAGACTGAAGAAGAGCGTGGGTCTTTGTCGGTCTCCAGACTGTCATGACGAGGCTAAAGAGACAGCAGAATGTCCTGTATCCTTCACTTTAAACAGTTGACACTAATGAGCTACAATTGGCTCCAAAGTCATTTTCGTAAAACAAAAAAAATCATCTCTATTATATTAAATATCATGCCACTTTCAAGCAACCTCATTCTCTGCACAAGCTTAATCTCAGGTCTGTTCCGTAATGGACAATAAAACCTGCTTTAATCTTAATATTGGGCAATTTACAAAGCTACACTGTAACTCCATCCAACTCAAGCGTATAAAAAGAATAACATCTCTACCCTACTGTATATTTATCTACCTTAAACTCCGCATTATATTAGTCAATCAAGATGAACAGTAACACAAGACATCGGCATAATGTAAAACCTCATAGTTTCTGCTCTGCAGGTAACACAACTGATTGCCAGTTCCACGGTCAGCTGTGATGTACAGGCCGACGGATTAAGATTTAGACGGTTTGCTTTACATCATGGGAAGTGCTTTCCTTTCTCCATATTCTGGAAGTCCTTATACAAGATGATATATTCGCCTTATTTGTGCACAGCGTGTTCAAATTCGCACTGCTCGAATGTTTTACTGCGGCTTCGGGTCTCATCTTCGATATTGTGAATGTTGACAGGAACGACGGCAGTGGACTCCGAGCCACTTCGTCCTGGATCATCATTGACTTTGAAAGCTTTTGCCGCTCTGAAATGTTTGAATGCGGCTGAAAGTCTGGTCACCGTACTGTGCTGGATGTCAATCGGTTTTTTTAAGCCTTCATTAAAAAGAGACTGCATAAGTCCCGGTTTGACTTGAACGACATCGTGCGTGTTACGTTCATGAATTTAAAACGCAACGAAGTAGCTGTTATAGGACAGTAATCGACAACAGTGTCATGGATTGATTATTCCTCTTTTAACATTCCCCAACGACAGGCTTTTAGATTTATCACTTGACGTTCCTGTTCGTTCAATAACTTGTCATTCTTTCATTTGTGTAATTATAAAAATATTAAAGCTTTTATTTTTATTCCATGACTATGATGTATTCAGTAGCATTACCACGGTGCACCTGCCAGTTCCGCTTAATCAATAAAGTTTCAGACAAATCATCCTTATACAAGCTACTTTTAACTAATATAAATTTGTTGTGTTAAGGGCAAGCCCAGTGCAGTAATGGGAGTCATACCGAGTCCGTGAGACAGACAGACAGACGATAGGAAACACATTAGCATTTTCCGGTTAGACTAAAAGGTTCCAGCGGACATGAGCTATTTGTAAGTCTGTTCGTCTGGATACGGCCTGGAGGAAGTGTGACCATATAAGGAATCAGACAGTGCAATGAGGGGGTTGTTTTATGGGCACAGAGGCATGGGAAAGTTCACACAAAAGCCGAAAACCTTACACTCAAAACCTTAACGCCAATATGAAAATTGGATTGGTCAAAGAGCATTCCATGACAATATCAGAAAACCTTAGCCTTGGTGTTTGCTTTATTACAGCCAATCTAAAAGTCCATGGCAGGGGTCAGAATCCAGGCAGGCAAGGGTTTTCCATGATCACAAACCAAAACGCACAAGAGGCAGAACGACCAGGACAAACCACAGAACTTGGCTAACAATACGAGAACGCATAGAGACAAAGAAATAACCAGGGGATAAATCCGAAAACTAATCAAGAAAGTAGAAAATATAGGGTAGATGAACTTCATAGGGTAACAAGCCAATGACGGCACAAAAACAAAGACATACGGCAATCTAAGCAGTCCCTAATGGGCGCACACAGTGCCGGGAACTTCGCTGGAACGAGGGATTTGTGAGACACATTAAGACAGTACTGAATAACAGCAATCCTAAAGGTAATGGAATTTCAAGTCACACAAAAAACTTTACCAGAATCAGAATACACTGTTTGGTTAGCGTTGTACAGTAGCCTAGTATGTACAGTTCACACATCTAGGCATTTGGCAGACGCCCTTATCCAGAGCGACTTACATTTTTATCTCATTATACATCTGAGCAGTTGGGGTTAAGGGCCTTGCTCAAGGGCCCAACAGGGACAACTTGGTGGTAGCGGGACTTGAACCTGGGACCTTCCGAACCGTAGTCCAATGCCTTAACCGCTGAGCGACCCCTGACCCCACAGTGATACATGGACTTTCTAAAACTTAAACAGCCAACGTGAAAGTCATGCAAACCACATGCACAGTCAAAGTCAAGGAGCACAATCTGGGACTCAGAGGGGAACAAGGACATCCAAACCCAAGTTCTGAGTAAAGGTTTTAATCACATTAGCTGGTCCAGTACATCGTCACTGGAATGGAAAATGTGTTTCTTGTGTACGTTATATGGCAAATGTTTGTGGACACCAAAGCATTATACTCCTATCATATATTTACAAACGGCACAAGAAAGTCTCCAGAACAAAATTGTATAAGATGTCTTTGTATGTTGTGTCAGAATTGTTTACTTTTGTTTACCCTCACTTATGAGTGTATATACTCTACTGTACCTTCACCATGTTGCTCTCTATTTATTTTCAGACCACCACCTCCCTGTTCCCGGCTCCGCCCTTTTCCTTTGTTTGATTTGCCGCCCTTTTTTCAGACCACACAAACTTCCTGTTCCACTCCCTACCCATCAGTATATTTATCACACACACACACACACACACACACACACACACACACACACACCCCACCGCCCCACCCCGACATTCACTCACTGCCGGGGTGTCCTTGCTGCCATGCGCCCTGGCTCTGCCTGTGAGATCTGGTGACTTCATGACCCTGTCTCGCCATGATGAATGCATTTCTATTTACTGTATCACATGCGTCCAAAGAAAAGACTGTGTCATTTCTACAGTGACTCATGGGGATTATTCTAGAGACACGTATCCTTAAATACATTATTGAAGACTTGTTGAAAAGCCTGTAAAAAAAAAAAAAAAAATCTTTTTGTCTCTAATCTGCCTGTCCTGGTTGTGATTTGTGTTTGTGCATTGAGCATTGTAATGTTTTAGCAATACAGTTCACTTTAGTGGAACTAAGAAGTCCAAACCTGATCTATCATGGCAATGCATCGCTCCAAAAACAGAGGTCCAAGAAACATGCTGTGCCAAACCTGAACTATATGTATCACTCCGCATCTCAGTCATAAATTCCACTAACTGTGGGTCACAGGATGGGGAGGAAAGTAGGTGTGTATATGATCGGCAGTACTGAGGAGAGAGCAGCTACCTGCTAAAACCCACATTCACAACCAGTCACAGAAGCACTTTCAGCAACAACACACATCTGATAACGTTATGTCATCTTAAACAACACACTCTCTGTCTATGAGTGGCTTTTATGTCGTTCCAAATCACCTCTGAACCGTCAATATTCTTTTATTTATGGCTACAAAGCTAACTAGCTTCTACCACAAGGCTGAATTCCAAATCACTCTGCTCAAACCCTTGATTAAGGGCACTACTTGCTGTGTGGAACAAGGAACAGTATACCCTATTTAGATCACTAGCTTTAGGCTATTTAGGCTAATTGGGATTCTAGCCCAGAACCCAGAACTTTAGCTGATATGCTAAAGCGGAATAATTGGAAATATAAGGAGAAACTTACAAGATTCACAAAACATCTACCACTTACATGTTTGGCTGCATAGTATTGGTAAGAATGAATGTATGTACTATGTACTTTCACTCCTGTTAATTACACTAACTGTATGTCACTAACTGTCGAGTCACCAGCCCCAACAGTCGCGGTTAGTGAGTTCCACCAGTTGCGGACACTGGGCCACAAACTGGTACCTGTCCAGTGGGTCATTTGGTACTGGGCCGCACAGAAATACTGATTAATATCGTCGTGGGCCAGTTGAATGGCCCCCAAGGTCTCCCGATCTGACCCCCTTAGACTTTTATCTTTGGGGTCATCTGAAGGCAATTGTCTATGGTGTGAAGATACGAGATGTGCAGCACCTGAAACTACGGATACTGGAAGCCTGTGCTGGCATTTCTCCTGCGGTGTTGCTATCAGTGTGTGAAGAGTGGGAGAAGAGGGTTGCATTGACGATCCATCACAATGGGCAGCACGTTGAACACATTTTATAAGTGGTCGGAAACTTGTAAATAACTCATGAAAGAATAAAGTTACGTTAAAACCAAGCACACCATTGTTTTTCTTGTGAAATTCCCAATAAGTTTGATGTGTCACATGACCCTCTTCCTATTGAAAAAAACAAAAGTTGGATCCAAGATGGCCGACTTCCAAATGGCCACCATGGTCACCACCCATCTTGAAAAGTTTGCCCCCTCACATATACTAATGTGCCATGGTCACCACCCATCTTGAAAAGTTTGCCCCCTCACATATACTAATGTGCCACAAACAGGACGTTAATATCACCAACCATTGGGCAAAAGGCCCAATGGAGACACAGGAAAAGAAGAGAAAAAGAAAGCTGCATTTAAAAGACAATATCAGGAGTCCTACATTAAATATGGGTTCATTGCTACAGGTGATTCTCACGCACCAAGCCCGCTCTGCTTGGACTGCGCTCGCTATTGGCCGCCGCTAAGGCTAGCACCGTCTCTAGGCGAAGGACATTGAGACGCAGTTGCTGGAGAGGATTAACGAGTCACTATGGCCACAATTCAGGTAGATGAGTCTACTGATATTGACAACAAGGCCTTTTTTTTTAAAAACTGTTTCTATGGCGGTCCTTGAAAATATTGCTTTACATGAAATCAGTGTGTGACGTGAAAATGGTTGGGGACTGATGGTTTAAACAATAAAAGGGGCAATAAATCTGGAACGTCATCTCCAAAAAGCCGATATGAAATGGTGGTAAGACGTCCACAAACTTTAGGCCACATATTATAACAAAAAGAACCCATTCGAGAAATTCCTGAATCTATGGAAAAAAATCTTAATTTCATTCCACGACACCAATGAAACCAAAAGTAGTGCTAATCTAACTTTTTTTTTTTTAACATAGCAAATTAATTATAAAAATACCACTTTAGAATGTAAAACTATATCTTTATTGTTTTTTCTTTTCTAAATAAACAATTACAAGCTTTCAAAACAAATCCTTTCCAGAAACTGTGTTCCTTCTGCACGAGTCCAACCGTCTCACAGGCTCTCACGGCGTTGCAACGGGAGTTGCACGATCATAAAATGAACCAAGGATTTTACTCCTGCTGAATGAGATTACATCTTGGATGGCATTTTCAACAAAACATAAAAAAAAATAAAAAAATTCTCGCAGAAAGTGAAAAGGTTTATAGCGTATTTAGCAACATAATAACGGTGCATTTATATTGAAGGAGGGAGTGCCGTACTTTAAAACATCAAAAACACACGCAAGCATCGTCAACCTTAAACACAGCAAACTGTAATTGAAAGAATGGACTGTTTTTTTTTGTTTTGTTTTTTTTTACTTCACTATATAGTGGTAATTTCCTGCTGGGAAATCATTAAGTAAATTCAGCCACAGGTCACGAATTTGCCTAAATGCAACCAAAATGCTTAAAAACTTCAAGTATCCAGTTAAACCTCTACCCTTTTGCTTGAGATTTATGATTTTGTAAAAACCTGGTGACAGGTAGTGTATGATGTAGCCATGATGCAACTAAAAATAGAAATATGAATATATGCCATATAAAACAATCCTTTTGATGGACGTGAAAAGTCAAAGTAGAGCCTGATACGCGGAAATGAGTAAAGCCAAAATATGAAGTGACGCAGGACGACGGGACATTTTTAGGAATGCAGGCAAGGACAAACATCACGTCCTCCTTTGTGTCGCCTTGGTAACGTAAACACCTCACATACCTGTTGCTGTAACTGTGGAAATACAAGTGTGAAAAACAAAATGTGCAATGACTGATTTCGCCTGTTTACTTCCATCGAAGTAATAATGGACCAGTTGACTTTCCTGCCGTCTTCACATCTCCCTTTGAACTGAGAAATTTTGCTCCCTGTGGTTTGGAATCTATACTATATCAACATAGCTGGACACCCTCTACAGTCCACTTCGTAGGGAACTACTAGATGATCGCAGTGCATCCTGTAATGAAGTTGAGTTGTAGTCTGTTTGAGTTTGTGTCACGGCGTGTGCCTGTGATGGGTGTGCGCCTCAATGTGTTGTCGCTCCTCGCTCACTCCGTAGGCTCCCTACGTAGGCTCCCCTCCCCCTTTTGAAGGTGCATGAAGGGGACGGGGTTGCCAGGTCAATGTTAATGGATCTCTGGATAAATGCTGTGTTATAAAAGCAAGGCACAGAGTTTAGTGCGGGGTCCTTGAAGAATGTAAACAGTCGTGGAGTGGCCTGCGAGTGGGGCGATGTGTGCGCCCCAGAGACTTTTGTGTGCCCCGCCCTTTGATCTCTGCAACATCAACCAGATACAACACCACTGGGATGAATTAGAGCAGAGACTTTGAGCCAGGCCTCCTCTTTTATTGCTGGGGGGGTTTCTCCGATTTTCTCCCTAATTTAGTCATGTCCAATTCCTCCCCGTCACTAGGGGGCTCCACATTAAGGCTCCTACTACCACTCAGCCGGGAGGACCGAAGACTATCACGTGTTTCCTCCGAACCACGTGACGCCAGCCGACCGCATCTTTTCGAACTGCTCACCCACGCACCGTTGGGGGTGGAGTAACACATCCGGAGGACGGCGCTATCCGCTCCTTCCTCTTGCACGAGCTCACAGACGCCCCTGATTGGCTGTAAAGCCGTGATTAATGTGGGAGCGCTAAGTACCTCTCATCCCTCCCCTCTGAGAGAGCTCGGCCAATCAGCTCTCTCTTGACCTCCGGCTGCGAGAGGTTACACCATCACCCGGGAATCGAACTGGCGATCTCCGGATGATAGGGCGAGCGCTTTACCACTGCGCCACTCGGAGGCCCGAGCCAGGCCTTCTCGTCCAACATCAGTGTCTGACCTCACAAATGCGCTTCTGGAAGAATGGTCAAAAATTCCCATAAACACACTCCTAAACCTTGTGCAAAGTCTTCTCAGAAGATTTGAAGCTGTTATAGATGCAAAGGGGGCGGGGCCAACGTCATAATAAACCCTATAGATTAAGAATTGGATGTTACTCAAGTTCATATGTATGTGAAGGCAGGTGAGCCAATACTTTTGGCTATACAGTATGGTGGCATGGTGACTTACTGGTTAGCACAGTGGCCTTGCACCTCCAGGGTCCTCCAGGGTCCGATTCAAGTCTCGGGTTCGGTGTGCAAGGAGTTTGAATGTTCTCCCTGTGATTGGTGGGTTTCCTCCGGGTACTCCGGTTTCCTCCAACAGTCCGCAAACATCCAGATCAGGCTCATTGGCGGTGCCCATATGAGTGTGAATGTTTATGGGAGGTCCGGTCCTACCACGGTTGTCAAAATGGGACTACATACAATGGTCACCACTTGCCTCCACGGATGGATGGATGGCTATAGCAGGTTTGCTGTTTCTTCATTTGAAAAGATCTGAGGTCAAACATGCAGATGAGTAGACGCAAATAAATTGGTGGGTGTGGGTGCGTCTTTCCCGTAAATACTTTGATTGTACTTTCATTCATACGTCTTCACCTCTACATCTGACATCTTAAGTTAATTTTTCAGTTCTAGTTTCTGGGGCACAGGAGGACAGAGCAGCAGACGTCCATATTGTACTAATTAAACACCACACAATGTTACGCTCGAGTCGTATTAGTTTTAGTTAGGAAACAATAGAGATCTTGATAATGATGAGGCCACCCAGAAAACAGGAAGGAGTCAGGCCATCTGAGAGAAGGGGATTTGGGAAAATATGAAGCAACACACAAAGCCTCTAAAGTTTACTAATAGCAAGAGACAGCGAAGGACCTTTTTTTTTTTTTTTTTTAATCTCCGTTATGGCAGGAATTCGTGTTTTGAAGGAAGTACGTGTTAGCCCTTACCCTCTCCAGCTGGCAGTTCTCGTATGACGGGGCGTGAGGATCGCTAGAGGACCAAGTACGGAAGAAAAATGGCGCCTTAAATACGTGAATGGACGTTTAGCCTACACATGGATCCTAGTAAAGCCTGATCAATCAACATATCAAACAATGAACAAGTCATAAGTCATAATGTCCACAGATAGTGATGAGTTCTGATCAATAATTAAATAAGTTCTGCGTATTGGGCTGGAGCTTTGCTTTTTCGGGGAAGACTTGACCATGTGGCCAATCTTAGTAGGGTTTGAGCAAATCAAGGTGAGGAATGCATCTGTCTGGCCACTTTTGCTAACATGAATTAGTGTTGATAGCTTATTCACATTAATACACAGAAGAATTTAAATAAACTTGCGGTTTTTCTCTAATCTTAACACACTAAAACTGGAACTATGCAAGTAACGGTGAAACCTTAAATAAACTCGTGTGCTAACAACGAAACCCGAAGCACAATTCCTTTGCTTCAATCAGGGAGCAATTTGAAATCACTTTTTTTTTTTCCACACGCCTACACACAGAATCCCATCATTTAGGACAATTTTCATTATCAAGCTTTGCTTGTTCAGCGCGTTTCAATTATCTGTCAAAGTACAAAAGAGACCTCAGGTGACCTCTACTGTGATGGAGAACAATGGAGCAAAAGAAGGAGCTGTGTGTCTGGGTGTGCACATGTGTGAAGTGGACAAGAAACAGGGAGATCAGCTAATATTTTCAGAATCGGAATCGGAATCGGGTTTCGTTCGCCAAGTATGTTGAGACACACAAGGAATTTGGTTCCGGCTGTTTGTAGCCGCAAGTTATTGCTTGCGATTAAAGATGATTAAATAAGGTGGGAGGATCCTGAGTATGTGCAGTATAGCGTACATAAGGGGATTGTAAAGTAGGGCAGCTAGCTCTGTGTGCATCATACAGTACGTACTATACTAGCTAGTGCAAAAACAAAGTAATATAGTGGTAGTAGGGAGTTGGATGGAGCCATGGTGGTGCTTTTATACAACATACAGTATGATACTGGATGATCGATTTGTGCAAATGGCAATTTGAAATAGTCAACTCATGACTACTGTATATCTGAAGCTGGGCGGAGAGTCACTGTGCATTACTTCATCTACGCTTTTAAGACTCGTTCAGACCTCCAGGCCAAACCTGATATTTGGCGTCTCCAGATCGGAATCAGATTGCTTTCATTTAGTCTGGCAACAAAAATTAAGTCATTTAAAATGCAATGATTTAAAACGCAATGTGTTTTGCATCCAGAGGTTGGTTCGGTTACAAATTTGGGGTAAAAATCGGATTCAGATTGGAAAATCGGATTTCACATTTTGTCACTTGCAGCCCGACGCGGTCCAACCGGTCCACACGATCATGTGGCATGGCACGTGGATTCCTTGTTGAAAAGAACGAGCGGGAAGAATAAGACGGAAATTATTTTTTTTTATATTTAGAGAGTTAACTTGCTATGTTTCTGCTTTCGCGCTACTATCGCTAAGTATGTAAAAGTGCGGCTAAATTACCCATGATTCCAGGAGAGCAGCTGGCTGAACCACAGTGTGGAAATGGAGAACAATAGTTCCTGGACAGAGGATAAACTGAAATGTGTCATAACACTTTGGGGAGGGGGACGCATGAGTACAGACAAAGCTGGAGGGAATGTCTAGGAACAGGGCGATATGCAGTATATATGCATGAAAGCCTCTGGCATTGTTACGACAGCTTCTGATGCAAATAGGTGGATGGCGTGTTGGATTTGGGCTGCCAGTCTGAACAGAGCCAAATCGAATGAGATCGCTTTCAAACAACAGTGTGGTCCTAAAGATGAGATTCATGAAATACCTGTAAATCAGATTTGCCTGCAGTCTTAAGGATGAGAGTAAACGAGTGACCACTTCAGTAGTTTCCTATATTGTCTACAGTAACATAACTTCATGGTAACACTAGATGTGCCCGTGAATTTGTTTACATGGAATTTAATTGCACGCACATAAGCGCGTACAGCGCCATCTGTTGAATTTCGGAATGAACTAGAATGTTTACGGGTTACCGCGAAGTGCGCGGAATGTGAAAAAGGTGTGAAATCGTATTTATTACGTAGAATTTTGAGATGTACAGTACTAATGACCTTTATTCAAGGTTGATTTTTTTTTTTATGATACTGTACAAGAGCATTTTCATTTGAATTTCAACGTAGCATATCTTCTCTTCCCGTGGGCCGATTGTTATGAAACAAAGCCTATATGTTACATCAAGCTTGGCCAAATACACCTGTGAAAATCCCATTAAAATTTGTTCAGTAGTTTTTTACTTGTCGCGTGCACAAACAAACGGACAGACAGACGAAAATTCCCGAAACCATCTTGATGTGTTCTATTACTCATCTTGCTGTATGTTCAGTATGACATGTGCAGGAACTTCGAATATGAGTCATGAAACAACACACCCAAGGCCACAAACATAACTGGGTCAGCCTTTCCACCACTGATCGTGTCCTGTGCCAAAACAAATGAAGCAAGTCTTTCATGTCCCATTTGAGATGAACCCTGACCGAGTAAAGTAGCTAGCGATGTGTGATTCACTGCATTTTAGCAGCACTCTGTATACTGTATGTTCCCTATGCAGTTCAGTGTTCCTGTATGTTTTCACTCTCTTGATGTGATTCGATTGCTTCCCCATGCAAGCATATCTTCATTGATGAGGTGTGATTCAATCCCAAGACCAGGCAGAGAGAAAATAACATCTTTGGTCACTGCATTGATTTCCCTGGCCTGTATGGGAGAAATGGGTCCATGTGTGCAGCCATAACTCAAGGTGGTGTCAGCTACGGTCTCGATATTACAGCCCATTTGCTTATATTCCTTAAATCCCCCATCGCGCAGAAGAGCCGGAGCCTAGACCACTGGTTGGTCCACCACAATGCTCAGGTCCACAACAGATTCGGTATCCACCCATGCTTTTCAGTCCGTTATTTGGCACCATATTCCCCCATTCTCAATACCATAGATGTTTTTTTTTTATTATTATTCAGAGTGGCACTGGAAAGACTTTGAGCATAGACTTGGTCAAAACCAATGGGCGTATGATCCTACACCAGGTAATGGAAGTGCCATGTGGTGATATTGGTGCAGATGCCTGCCAGGTCTGGATCTGTTGTTCACTGGTCTTTTTTCCCCACCGTATGGCCAGGAAAAATATATCTTGGCCTGGTTGGGATCAGAGGTGGGAATTGAATTGTTACAGTAGGTATATATAAAATAGGATAGTTTTTCTGTTTGTTGAACAAATATTTATTTTTACAGGTTCACGGGTTTGCTCTGTTAGCATTTTAAATTTGTTTATTGCTTTTGTATATAAGACAGAGTGCTTTATTGTATCATGGCAACAACCTTTAAATTTGCACCCTTATACAGCTATCCAATCATGAGCTCATGCAAGCAGAAAGGGCGGATAGCGGTTTCCTCCGAGCGTGGAACAACGAACCCAAACAAGTCGAAAGATACGTTTGGCCACGCCCTCCCTCCATCGATGTGGAGTGCCGTAAAACCGCTTGAAAAAAGAAAGAACGCTGAAACACTCACTCATCGTCTATACCGCTTAATCCTGCATACAGGGTTGGGGGGGGGGGGATTTGGGATGGGGGCTGGAGACTTGGGGCATGAGGCGGGGTACTCCCTGGATGAGGTGCCAATTCATCGCAGAGCACACACACGAATACACATAATTTGGGAACGCCAATTAGTCTGATCTGCATGGGAGAACAGGAGGAAACCCAACAAGCATTGGAGAGAACATCCAAACTCCAACCTGGCTGGGAATCGAACCTGGACGTGCAAGGTGCTAACACATCCAAACTTTAGAAAGAAATAAATAACAGTTTTTACAACAGGAACATATATACAGTCTTTTGATTCGTGTGTGAACGTCAATTTTATCGGTGAAATCAGTCCTCAATAAATCCTATTCATGTGACGCCTGTGTAAATCATTTTGATGGAAAAAATCAGTCTTGAGAAGAAAGAACATGGTTTGGAATGGATGAGCACATTCTGCGTGAGATTTTTGCAGTTTTGGCAAAAGGGCATTGCGTGTAAAGTTTTGAGAAACGAGCAAGAAATGCATTTATACAACTGAGGGGGGAAAAAAACGGCAGCACTATGGAACAATAAACTGACATTATATTGCATATCTTCTGCTTTTACAACCATTGTATTAATTTCTAACATCTCTATAACTGTCTGTTTGATTCCCTGATCTCATGTCTGCTGTTGGTGACCCTGAAACCCATTAAAGTCCACCATTACTCTAAAATAGGGTCTGAGCATCAGGTGGAGAGGAAAGGTGCATGCTTTTATTAATGCGCAGTATTTTTTATTATAGTGTGTGTGAGAGCATATGGGTTTGAGCATATGGGGTAAATTTTTCACGTCACCCCCGAAAAAAAAAAAAAAAAAAAACCACATATTCTCAAATCCTCCTTTTCTTCACTTTCTCACAAAGAAAAGGCTGAGACCTGATGAAAGGAAAATGTTAATGTAACCATACTTGTGTGAAAAGTTCGATGAAATATGCTCGCATTACTAAAACATTTACACGGACCCAGAAGAATAAATCATTAAAAGTTATCAGCCGTCGCTTTTCCTCACATCCATCCAGGCATCCATCACAATTTTCCTTTATAATTCCGGCACACGTCGCGTGAGGTCAGGTTGCTGTAGTGAACCCCTGGCTTCCTATATCTTGTCATGTTTCATAAAATGTAATGAGGCTTAACAAATGACAAACGTGGTGAAGAAAGAAAAAAAAACTTCTCGAGGGGGAAAAAAAGAACAACTACGGAGAAGGAAGAAAAAACCCGGCGTGCTTTATCCTGTTGTAATTGAAGGCTCTGGGAGGCTGGCAATCTCGCCGGCATTTCCCACAGTGTGCCGTATCACTCAGCTGATACCCACTGCTATCGCTCCACAGCAAAATGCCTTAGCACTGACCCAGAACACATTCTCTGTGTCAAAAAGCCTCCCTGATCCAAATCCCAGCTGTCTTTCATTGTGTATCGAGTACACAGCCGGCCTTCTATTCTTTCTCTCTCTCTCACACACACACACCTTCTCCATCGTTCTTTCACTATTTTTTCCATCGTCTTTCACTATTTTTTTTAGACACTCGGTCCAACAGAGCTGTCTGCACTCTGTCTTTTGCTAGAAAGAGTGACTATGTCACACAGGTTAAAAGCAGGCTGTAAAAAGTTATACTACACATACGAGAGCGTTCTCAACCTCTCTCTCTCTCTCTCTCTCTCTCGATCACACACATTGTGCATTTGCAGCTTGAGTGCTTTTGTTTTTGATGTGCGCTAATTAAAAAGAGAGGTGGGAAACGAGAAGAGGAGTTGCACGGATCACACTCGGTATCTGTAAGACTAGGAGAATGCACTCTTGGCGCACACACACACACACACACACACACACACACACACACACACACACACACACACACTTGCCTGTCTGCTTTTGTTCTCCGTGTGCAGCTTTACAAGGCTCTCGGTGATGCACTTACACAGGTATGCTGGAGTCCCGGCGTCTGAGCTCATCAGTAATTTACACGTTCGTTTTTTACGACCCCGATGTGAGCTTTCTCTAACAGGCGCTTAAACAAATGCGCGACCTCCATTTAAAGCAACGTGAAACAGATTGATGAAAACAACATCGTTCGCCGGGTTTTTTTTTTTTTTTAAGGCCTGGGAATCACAAGGCTGGGAATCCGTAACATTGTTTTGAGTCAGATTTGAGTAAAAAATGAATTATTCAGGGGTTTGTCATGGAAAATTTTACACGCTAAACTGACTTTAAAGAACAGAACATATTCGAGCATCTATCACAGATGTGAATCTGCTCTTGTGGAGCTTTTTAGAAACCAGTGGCCAGGATTAAATTATACTATGGAGATGAAATCATAAGTAGAATCTTCGGTCTTCGACGTTTGCTCCGAAACATGTGATCATATTTCATTGTAATAAAGCCAAATGCCCAGATGTTCTTGCTTCGTTTTATTCACGATGTCTTGATATCGCAGTGAGCGAAAAAATATATTAAATATGGGAACATTCATTTAAGATTTATTTTCAGGAGATTACTGTTACGCAAACAATGTTCTTCAAGCTGAATAGTTTTTTTTTTTTTTTTTTTTTGCGAGCTTTAAATGGTCTTATTCCTTTTCTCAGATTATTTTGTTTCTTTAAAGAAATTATAATGCTTTAAATTAGAAAGGAATGGTCTCTCAATTAAAATGGGATATTTTACAACTTTACTGGATATACTGTATTTTATACAATTTTACTTGCCAGGATTTTTCTTTTCTTTAAGGTATTAGGTTCACCCCACTGGCACCTCTTACAGCACTTACCAGGATGGTTATATTCACCTTTGCATTTATTCATCTGGCAAGTGTTTTTATCCAAAGCAATGTCCAAATGAAGCAGAATGCAGTCCAGGCGCAGAACCGTTAACAGAACGTTTAAAGTTTTGGCGCAAAGACAAAAAATCAAGTACAAGGGAGAGCACAAATCAGTTAAACACACACCCACACAGACACATGTGCGAGACCCAAGTTGTCTGGAGTACGACAAAACCCATCAACGAAAAGGTCTCTGGTCAGGTCGTCTGTTTAATGTTTCTGATCCGCAGAAAGCTTCAGCATGACGAGGACTAATGAACTGCTTAACTGGTTTATTTCAGAATTCTGTAATGCATCCGAAAGCTCAGAGAGATTCCTTATGATGATGATGTTATGACACTACTGAAAAACCAAAGGTGTTCAAGTGCCTTTTTTGTAATCTAAACTAGCATGCTGAGAACATTAGCATGCAGCATGCTAAAAACGCTTCACGTAAGAAGCTACAACAAAAACATCAAAATTAATGTGCACATCACCATCAGAAAGGTTTTCCTTAATCTATACAAGTGACTTTTTAATAATGGGTTTAATAGTGTACAGTATGTCTTGCATACATACAGTATTGTAAAATATACTGTTACAGGGTTGGACAATGAAACGCCTGGTTTCAGACCACAATAATACATTAGTATGGTGTGGAGCCTCCCTTTTGTGGCCAATACAGCATCAGTTCGTCTTGGGAATGACGGATACGAGTCCTGCACGGTGTCCAGAGGGACTTTGAGCCGTTCTTCTCACAGAATAGTGTCCAGGTCACTACGTGATGCTGGTGAAGGAAAACGTTTCCTGACTCGCTCCTCCAAAACACCCCAAAAAAGTGTCTCAATAATATTTCGATCTGGTGAGTGTGCAGGCCATGGGAGATGTTCAACTTCACTTTCATGTTCATCAAACCACTCTGTCACCAGTCTCGCTGTGTGTATCGGTGCATCATCATCCTGATACACGGCACCGCCATCAGCATGTTTAAACCATCGGGTGCACCTGGTCCTCCAGGATGGTTCGGTAGACCTTGGCAGTGACGCGTCCATCTAGCACAGGTACTGGGCCTACAGTAGGGAATGTCATGATATCGCAGCCCAAACCATCACTGATCCGCCCCCATGCTTCACTCTGGACATGCAACAGTCTGGGTGATACACTTCTTTGGGGCGTCTCCACACCCCGAATGTGGGACAGACAGTGAAGGTGGACTCATCAGAGGACAATACATGTCTCACATTGTCCACAGCACAAGATCTTCTCTGCTGGCACCATTGAAACCGACGTTTGGCATCAGCACGAGTGACCAAAGGTTTGTCTATAGCAGCCCGGCCGTGTACATCGACCCTGTGGAGCTCCTGATGAACAGTCTTGGTGGAAACAGGAGAGTTGAGGTGCACGTTTAATTCTGCAGTGAGTTGGGCAGCTGTGGTTTTATGTGTTTTGGATACACTGCGGGTTCGCACCCGGACATCCCTTTCAGACGGCTTCCTCTTGCGTCCACAGTTACTCCTGTTGGATGTGGTTCGTCCTTCTTGGTGGTACGCTGACGTTACCCTGGATAGACTTGTGCACCAAAAATTTGTCCTCTTTTGAACTCTGATATGTCTCCCATAATGTTGTGTGCATTGCGATATTTTAAGCAAAACTGTGCTGTTACTCTGCTAATTCAACCTTCACACTCTGCTCTTACTGGTGGAATGTGCAGTCAGTGAAGATCGGCCAGCAGGCTGCTCAGATTTAGCCATGAAACCTCCAACACTAACCTGGCCAGTGTTTCAGTTTCATTGTCCAAACCCCTGTATATAGAGCAGTACCAGTCACACCTTCTTATTTAATATTTTTTCTTGATTTTAACGGTAATAAAATGTCACAAATGTACTCTTGCCAAGGCACACCTGTGAATTGAAAACCATGCCGCGAATCCGATGATAGAATGTAGGTACTTTGGTCTAGTTTTATTCTGTTCAATATAAAATTCTCAATATTAAAAACACTTTTCTCATGCAATACATAATTCCATAAGTGTTACGTACAGTATTGCATCTTTTTACTGTACGGATCAAGCATGCCCACCAGTTCTTTTTTTCTTTTTCTTTTTTTTTTTGTAATCACTTTTCAAGAGTGTAGATAAATGCAAGTCGATCAACAGCAATGTTTTTTTCATCTTTGTCTAATGAATCGTTTATGTATTAAATCCTTGATATAATATCCCTCTTCACTATATGGATAACTTAATGACAATGTAGATGTATTTGATTAGTGCCCCCAATGCACCTGTATTTATTTTAAAAACTGAATGAAACATAGTCTAAAGCAATAGTTGTTATTGTTATTATTGTTATTATTATTATTATTATTATTATTATTATTACTACTATTAAATATACATTTATCTATTCATCTATTCTATTTCAGTCGAAACAGGTTCCAGTTAAGCGTTCTTCCAGTTAAGGATTCAGTCGACTGGAGTCTTTGCTCTGATTGGATTTTCAGATGCATGCAACTTGTCCAACTCAAATACTATAGATCTTGTTTTTATTCGCATTTTATTCATTTTACAGCTGGGTGCTTCCCAAGATAGTGTTGAGAAAACGTCTCTTAGGATTTAAAAATAAAGAAAACGGAGAACACATGTGGCTATTGGACGTTTAACCCTTATGTTATCCAAAAGAATATCCAGGGAAATACCGTATTGTGTTCTCCTTTTAAAAAATGGTGACTGGACAAAAAAAAAAAAAAAAAAATCATTTTATTTGCAGTAAAATGATATTAATAATATTTAATACGAACGTGCTATAGCGAAAACCTTTGGCGTGTCACTTAAGCTGATGATTGAAAGACTTATGAAGAGTTATTAAGGGCATGATGGATCTTTTTTTTTTCCTGTTCTCCACTCTGTCACCACAGAGATACAAGGGTCATGTTTGTCCACCTGTGAAACAACACGGAGCATGTTCATGTCCCATTCATCCACTTCTCGTGAACGATTTGTTTCTTTCAGCTTGATTTTCCTTCAGCCCTTTGCAGCTTTAAAGTTCAGGTGTGTGTTTTAGAAATGTGCCCCTCAGCTCTTATTAAAGGCTTGAATGTAAAGTTACAATTCCGGTGATGGAAAGAAAGATTTTTTATTTATTTATTTTTTTTTTACGATGATTAAATTTGACTTGAAATGACCTCTAAAAAAAAAACAAAAAAAGAAAGAAAGAAAAAAAAAAAAAACCTGTTCAGGATCCTGTTATTGGCTTGGGTGCACCTTCCTTCCAGCTCATAACTCCCCGTCAAGCTTACAACTGAGAGATAAGTTAGCTGTAATGAGGCGCAGAGGGGAGGACAGTTATCAAAGCGTTTAACTCCAGCTTTTTTAATATAATAACCCCTCTGACCTCCAGTAATGATTACACCGGGGTGTTTTTTAAAAATCTCTCTTGCGTAAAAAGGAGGACTTGTTTAGTATTGCCGAAACAGTTTTCTTTTTTATTGCAGCATACACACACATATATACACACACACACACACACACACACACACCACCTGTTAAAAGAGTCATCCTGTCCCATGAAGCCCAGTAACTGTCAAATGTGAGTGTAATCTCTATATCTGTATTAAATGAAGAAAAGCTAAGAAGATAGTCTCATAGTAGTTTAAAGAAAATAAATCAATGAAATGAATAATCTGCAAACAGCTCCTAATCCAATCCAATGCAGCATTTCAGTTCTCCGTGAAAATGTTTCTCTTACAGAAGAAAATAAAATGCTTTAAAAAAAAAAAACCTCTAAAACATATCGATTAAAACAGCACAATTAAAACAACATGTGAACGCTCCTTACAGTTTCATCACCGTTTGAGCGGAGCAGATCTTCTCATATTTTTATTTTTAAATCGGAGCAATGCATTACGCGGTCACAAATTCATCCGTGACTCAACACACACTCGGAACACAGTTACGACAGTCCATCTATGCCATCGGCCAACCTTTCACTTGTTTTCTCTATTTTCTGTTTAAAAAAAAAATTTTTTTCTCATCCTACAGTATATTTCCTGCTCTCTCTGTCTCCTTTTCGCACACATTCACTCACTCTCTGTGGTCTCTGCGGCTCATTAAATAGACATTATCCAAAAAAAAAAAAAAAAAGGACAATCTTGCCAAATCATTCTTGGGCCTAAAACACTGGCCTGTCAGGTACTTGAGGTTTCTCTCCCTCTCTCAGATGGAAAAAATGTTGTAACTGGGGCACATTGTAGAGTTTTGTCTGGCCAGTGTCATATCATTGATTCAGAACAGAGTATAAAAGGGGAGTAGACAAAAAAAATAAATAAATAAAAAAAAAAAGAAGAAGAAGAAAAAAGGAGAGAGGAAAGAAAGTGTGCGAGGAAAGAATAAAGCTCATCACCGTGACTCAGACTTTCTCACTTGTGAAAATGACGGCCTGGCGAATGGACGGAAAACAAAAGCTGGCGAAGGGGAAAAGTATTGCTTTTAAATACAGCAATATAGTGCGACCATTCAGGATGTCCTGCCCCCGCAAACTGATTCAACTGTGAAAAGCAAAAGAAATCCACAATGTTGTCTTTGTTGAAATTGTATAAAATGCAGCGCCAAGAAGGCAACCGCTCGCTCCTTTCTTACAACCCAGAGGGGTGCAAGGGGAGCAAAAGACATATACGACAAAAGGGCAATGGGTTCACTGAAGTATCACTGGAAAACCCACAGGACAATGAGACTTCGCCCAGAGATAGCTGGACTATTCAGCACTGAGCTATCTTTTTTTTTTTTTTTTTTTTTTTAATAAGTAATAATAATTAATATAATATTAATAAAATAGATTCTAGTCTATATACCTTAAATGCTTTATCTTGAGATAACCCCCGACACCCTTTGGACATTATTGAGACATGTAAGAATTGAATTATGAGTCTAAGACATAATCTAGGGCTGTGGGAGAGTTATTTTAACAGTGTACATGTGTTCATTCCAATACGATTTTCTTTTATTTTCTTTCTTCCTTTTTTTTCAAGTACTGTTCAGTCATGCCTAGAATAAAGTAAAACCATTCTAGGCATTGAACCAGTTCGATTCTTTTGTCTTTCCTTTCTCTGGGGCTTGCAGTGGGGTCAAATTTAATTTCCGAGCCGTGTGAGTGGAGTAACGGCGCAGCGGTTAAGGTATCAGGCTGCAGGTGAGATCAAACCCCCAGCACCGAGAAGGCAAAGCAGTTTACTGGGTTTTATCCCGGCTGTTATAACTTTCTGAGCAAACTTACAGTAAATTAACACTTTGTCTGGTCCATTCACAGGTTTTGAAGAAACTCTGATCATCATGCATAAAAGACAAAACAAAATGTCCTAACGTGTGTCACCGTCATACTCCTTACAGGTCAAGAACTTGCTACTCTGCTGGTGTCAGTACGCCATCAGGTATCGTCTCTGATACTCGGAGCTCTGAGATCAGAAACGTGATCGGAAGCATCCTTCATCATAATTAGACTCATAATAATGTATAAGATGCAGTAGTGTATGTGTACATTCATTCATTTATTGCAATGCTGCTTCAACTACTTCTTCTCTTTGGATTGAGTCAGGAAAGTCTTTAGGTCTTTTTTTTTTCTTTTCTTTTTTTTTCAAGATTGTAAGTCTTTTAGGAATGTGGGACAGGTCACCAGGTCATGGGCCTCATTCAGGTGCACATAAGTAATTATTAAATCTATAAATAAAAGCTATGAAATTATATAATATGTACATAATGTAGAAAAGTATACATACTTCTGGATTATTGATCCTATCTGTGTGTGTGTGTAGTGATGTTGACAAATCTCGTACTTTTACATCTTGGTGGGATATAAAAAAAAAGTTTTAAGAATAAATTTGGAATCGTGGGGTCATTTAACAAGACATTTAACATAAGCAATACAACTCTAAATACGACTGGACCTTTAAATGAATAAACAAGCAAATGAATGAATGAATAGACAGATATAGACACACAGACAGATAGATAGATAGATAGATAGATAGATAGATAGATAGATAGATAGATAGATAGATATAGACACACAGATAGATAGATAGATAGATAGATAGATAGATAGATAGATAGATAGATAGATAGATAGATAGATAGAGACACACAGATAGATAGACAGACAGATAGATAGATAGATAGATAGATAGACAGATAGATAGATAGATAGATAGATAGATAGATAGATAGATAGATAGATAGATAGATAGATAGATAGATAGATAGATAGATAGATTCCATATTGTTGCATTAGGTTTTGTTTAATGTGTTAGTGTTAATTAGCTGCATTAATTGGAAGGTCCTCACAAGGAGCGAATGACAAACGACAAGCGCACGCGCGCGCGCGCGTGTGCGTGTGTGTGTGTGTGTGTGTTCTCACTCACCCGCTGTCCGGTGGATTTCTGCGCAGGGATCCGCAGCACGAACAGCGCCAAAGCGAACAGAACTACCAAGTGATGAGGAAGCATGACTCGGGTCAGAGCAGAAATCACCCCTAAACACACCGCGTGTACAGTCAAATCCCCCCGAAGTCCTCCTCCTGTCCACGGACTGGCCTCCTCCGGTGCTTATTATTTGTATTTTTATTTTTTAGTTATATATTATTGGTTTTCTCTTCACGTGAGGATGACGGCGAGAGTTTACATAGTGCTCGCGCTCAGGCTGACGATCGCCATAGCAACCCGGCTTATCCAAGACGCGCGCGCGCTCCTCGCGGCAGCCACAGGTTGAGTAGTTCACGATCTTTGCGCGCGCATTTAAAAACCCAGGAGGCGGGAGCTCCCGAGGATGATTGACATCAGACCCGTCCAACGAACGCGCTGCGCTCAACATACAGCATATTTCACCTGTCAAGAATGTAGATAATGGACAATATGGACAAAAAGCCATTTGTTAATTTAGATTAATGGATGTTTAAGTTCTCAGACTGAATAAATATAGCCTATATATCAGAGTCTTTTTTATTGGAAACTGAATTTAATTAATATACATGGCACACTACTTTTTTTTTTAATCCTGTATACAGGGGCGGACTGGAACCTATCCCAGGAGAATAAGGGTAAAAGACAGGGTACACCATAGACAGGGTGCCAATCCATTGCAGGGCACACACACACACACACACACACACACACAGTGATAACCACTAAGCCACCGTGCCGTCACACACAGTAAATATTAAGCAAGTTAACATGTTACAGAACAAATAAATTCAGTGCATTATTACAAATGACAGTGGTGCGTGATACTTTACTTTAATTTCGATAAAGATAAAAAGATTGTCATTGTAGTGCTACAACAAAATTTGTTTGATAGCTCTCCAGCAGACCAGCAGCAATAAAGAAAATGTATGAATAAGCAAAAAAAAAAAAAGATAACTACATTAAAATATAAATATAACAATATACACAATTGCAGTGGGACTTTCTAGTTTTGTTAGAAAGTAGGAAGTATTGCACAAAATAATAATAATAATAATAATAATAATAATAATAATAATAATAATAATAATAATAATAATAATACAGATGTAAATTGTTCATTGCATTAGCAGTAACTTGGGGAAGAAGGGGAAAGTGGGTGGGTAAACAGCTTGGTTTGTTTCTGTCCTTTCCGTCATTACCTTACTATATACTGTATACTGTGCATACACACATACAGTACTGTACATGTATTAAAGGAGGCACTAGGTGTTTTAGAGTAGAAGACAAAAAGACTTTCTGGCTTTTCTGCATTATACGTTAATTGGTGTGTTTTCTCTTATTGACTTATAAAATAAATAAAAAGACTGTTTACAGCTGCTATATTATGAGTAATAAAGGAGCATATTTTTGTGTGTATATTCTACAGCATGTAAAAATGTGTGACATGTCATTAATTAATATATTATATACAATAATTATAATCATCCAAGAGAGAGGGCTGTGTAATCAGCAACACCGCTTCACCACCTTGTTGTTGATAATTGTCCTTTGGTAGGATGGCCTATTTTTCTTTATTTTCTAAGTTTCAGTCATATACTGTATAATAGCTGCTCTCAACTATTATAGATTGTGTGAAAAATAAAAACAGTCACACACCCTAAAATTTCAATGGACAGCCTTTGACTTTGCTTATAGTGCCAATACATACAGTAATTGGAAATGATTCCTCATGCTACCAGAATCATTTCTTTCATGATTTAAGTGTGCACTGTGCATGATGGTGTATCACTTAACGCCCTTCCCTTTTTACTCTGATGCACCCATCGCTCGGGAATACACAGGACCAGCAAACTGAATCTAATTATATTAGCTAACAATTAACTATTTGTTTTCTTAAGGACAACTGTGACTTCTACTGTCGATTTTTTACAATGAAACTTTACCAAGCATTTAAGTGATAATTTTTTTTATTAACTAATATTTTTTATATTGTCATCATAAAATTCCTATTATATAATATTATAAGTTTTTTATTATACAGTTTTTATAATATATATTTTTTTCTTTTGCTTTGTTGTCTTTGCTTGATGCAGGTCATAAATTTGACCATTATGAAACAGTACCTTTTTTTTTTTTTTTTTTTTTGCTTTTAACTGTTTGTATCCTCTGGGTTTTAAAAGTATTGTTTTGAATTATTGTGTGTTATATGGAAGAAATTGTAATGTGTGTTAGACAAATATGCATTGAAGATTTTAATCAAAAGAATTGGGTGAAATTATTATTTGACTGAAAGAATGAATAAATTTGTTAGTTAATTTATGAAAACAATGAAAAAAATCAACCATGTCATTATGTTATAAGGGATGTTGAAACGCTTCCTGTCGCTTTAAATAGTCAGCATACACTCTTAAAAAAAAAAAAAAAAAAACCTTAAATTGAATTTAAACGATTCTTGTCCCTTTTTGACATTTAGCTGTAGGACAGGTACACAAGGCAACCAAAGCACCAAATTCTTTTTATCTTTTTTTTTTTTTCTTAATTTTTTTTCTACAGTGTTGACTTGTGGGAGATGTTACAGTCACTCGCTGTAATTCGTAAAACTTATGAAATATTTGTATTAATTTTTAAAAACTATGTCATAGTCTCATTATTTGCTCTTTGTAAAGTATGTGTGCTTGTGTGTGTGTATTTCAGAGTGTGAAGCAGAGACAGAGGGAATTAGAGCTGTGTGCAGGTGTCCTGCCCCCCTCCACTTACTCTCTCACTCTCTTATACCCCAACCACACACACACACACACACACACACATATATGTGTGAATATAAATGAGGACACAAAAAACCTGGAAACTGAAAGCCTGTAAAAAAATAAAAAATAAAAGTAAGTTTTTCTCTCAGTCTGAAGTTATCTTAGATGAGCTCTACAGCTGGGTATAGAGGGTATAGTAGCTCGGGGCACTAAACTATCATGCAGTGATATGCGTTATCATGCGTGCAGAGCCGGGCTGCGTCCTTATCCACTCCTGGATCTCTTCCTGAGGGCTTGGCTCAACTGAAGCACTTCTCAATGTGCCAGCTGGTCCACTCCTGTGTGAAGTTATTCTGCGAAAAGAAAAGACTGGGGATCAAGAGCATCTAATGGAATGTTAACGAGATCACTTAATGTACTCCATCCACTTTTGCTCTGCCCTCACCGCTTTAACTATGCCCAAGCACCAGACAAAAGTACAGTGTGAAAAACTGCTGCTGGTGGAAAGTTGCCCGACACATTCTAGTGTTTGTCACTTGGCCGGACTTGAAACATCTGCTTGACAAAAGGGGGAGGTGGAAAACAATTAACGAACAGACTGAAACGACCCGTGCCTCCCAATTATCATGCCGGCCCTTTTGATAGATCCTCAGTTCGCTCTCCACCGTCTGTTTACAGGAACAGAGCCGCCACCAAATTAGCAGGTGTCTGTAGACAAGAGCAGCTAGTGGCTCCCTGCCCATTTTGGGTTTAATTATCGACGGGCTGCGAGTGTCGCATGCTTTTAATCAACACGGATGTACAGATGAGAGAATGTCCTCCTTTTTAAACTTTTTTTTTAAGGTAAAGTGCAGGTTAATTTGTTTTATTTTTACTTTATATATTGTATAAATTATTTTATGTATTTTTTTTTTTTTGGCCTGTGGAACGAATAATTTGAGTTTTCATTATTACTTATGGGAAAATATGATTTGGTTTACGAGCTTCCGGAACAAATTACGCTCGTAATCCAAGGTTCGACTGTACTTGTCTTTAGCCAGCCATGTTATTTAAACCTGTCATGTATGAAATCGATTCCTTGTGCTCCCCGGAATATGTCCCGTGCCATCCGGGAAGAAGAAAAACTCCCTAGATGTGATAACCTGGTCATTCAGTACATTCAGGTCGTCAGCTGACTTTTTTTTTTATTGCCACATAACGTTGCTGAGTCTAGACCTGAGTGACTGAAGCAACACTAGTACAGTGGACACTATGCATGATGGGTGCATTGCTTCATGTGATTCCCTTCTTACCCTGACACGCCCATCACTCTGGAACAGGCTCAGTCTGGACTCATCAGGTCACATGGCCTTTTTCCATTGCTCCAAAGGTCCAAATCTTTAAGCAAACTGAAGCCTTTTTCCTGAGGCGTCTCACTAACAAGTGGTTTTCTGATGAAATGCTGTAGCAGCTGTTTAGTCCCAATCCTATGAGTTCTCGTACTCGCTTTTATTTTCACTACTTAAACAATGATGCAGCTTCACCAAGTGTTTAAAATATCTCCATTCATTAATATTACGTCTCTTCCACAAAGTTGATGGTTCAGCACTATCCTTCCATGTTTTATAAATAAGTGTTGGACAATTTTAAACCCGGTTCCAGTCATTTCAAATGTCCCTAGTTGTTTCCTTAACACAAATGTTACTAAAGATGTGCGAATCTACAGTCTGTACGGGAAAGTAATAGGCTCTATCCTCTTCTTAATAACACACACGGTCCATTTCTTTTTTTATTATTTCACGGTCTATTAGTGGTGCAATAAGATCAGATGAATCTCAACAATGCAGCCTTAATATTGTGCTTTTTTTTTCCTTAAAAGAGAATGAAATCCCATTTATACAAGAAAAAACAACATGATTAACATTTCAGTCATACGGCATGTTCTGTCATGTTTAATCATATAAAAAGTTAAATGTCTTGCTCATAACCGGGATTATCTGTTACATTATCTGTTACGGATTGATTGTTTGATATATTTCTCAGTCAGGAAAAGTGCAAAGAAAGTGAAAGATGGACAGAGTGGGGACTTCACAGAAAGAAAGAAGAAGAAAAAAAACAATTTGAGGTCAGAAGGAGAGTCTTCTCTCTTTTTAAAGCCTCTCATCTGGCTTTCATTTGATGAATTCCACATCTTTTACATGTTCTGGTTGCAGTGGGCTCTCGCTTCTGAATCAGAGAAGCCTCTTTATTCCACATCCCGCCGACCTCTGAATCAGTGTTTTCCTTTTCTTCTGTACAAACATGTAAATGCTCAACTTCTCCCAACCCTGTCATTGTTGCACCTTATGTAATATTTAAAAAAGAAGAAGAAGAAGAAGGAGTGAGAGTGAGGGAGTGCAGAGGGAATCTGGGTGTGAAAAGGCCCATTGAGACCGGGCTTGGGTGTCCAGCACCTGTGCCGTCTATTCACCCAAATGTTTACACACTGTCATCCACAATTAATGGTTCTCAGAGGCTGGGCTGCCTGCTCTCCACAGGGCCCCGCAGAACCTTCCTGGGCCCTTATGGGTGCCTAATTGAGCATGCCACTCTCTTGATTGAATTAACAGCTTGGTTTCTGGGACCCTTATTCTCTTCCAGCCAAGGAGTTCTTCTCCATCCGAGCCAGACAGAGAGACGGAGAGCAGCAGAGAACAGAGGGGCCACGAGTTGTCAAAACTGTCAGGAAAACGTGGCCTTTGCTGTTGACAAAGCCATACTGAAAATGTCAAATGGGGGCAAGCAAAGGTCCCGGTTCTGATGAGGACAAGCCTGCCAGGAAGACACTCGGCCCTAGGCGTTGCTTTATTCCCTAAAGAACCGAATGATTGCTAAGCCCGAACTGAACAGAATTCAAATAAATAAACATGCTCAGGCCCAATTAATGTATTACACATTTCTCATTATATTAATTATAGTCGAGATTAAAGTTTTTTTTTTCTATTAGCATAACAGTATAAATCTATTAGTACTGTTTAACAATATAAACACCTTTTTCATTCACATAGCATGTGAGATACTAGTAAATCTTATTTATTTATTTATTTATTTTTATTTATTATTTATTATTTAAATAATATTTTGGTTTGCTTGTTATTGTTTTTGTAGCCCTTAAAGCTTAGAGTATTTTATATATGTTTCAATTGTTTGTTTTGCTGTTTGTTTTTTAAATAAAAATATATTGTTGGCTGAGGATTGTGCAGTACAAAGTGACGTATTGCTTTTTTATTTTTTTTTTAAACCAACTATGCCTACGTTTGAGCAATTTAAAAAAACAATGGATCATATAGGCAAAGAAATAGCACAGATACATGATAAAATAATGTTTTTGGTTGTTTTTATGACCAAAAGATTATTATAACATGCTCATTTTGAGAGTTTTTTTGCAATGTCAATCCCACAATCCAGTGGTGGTAAAAATGTAGAAACTATAAAAGTAATGATAAGTTTTGTTCTACATGACATAATCAAAACCCAAACACAGTTTGATGTGTAAAGCCTTCATGTTAAGGCACATCGGCAAGGCTGCGTCCATATTTATCAGACAAGTGTGGGTTAAAATTGTGCATTGCTTACATCATGAACCGGACGAAAAACAATAATTGCACATTAAATTAAGATAAATACCTAAAGTAAAAAATACACCATGTATCTGACCTCTCTGTGACCCCAGCACAGCTTAGAGTACACACACACACACACACACACACACACACACACACACACACACACACACACACACACGCGCGCTCTTGATCCAGTGAACTGCTCACTGGCTGTACTAATCCTGACCCCCTGCTACATCCCATGCCCCCATTTCACACGTTCCCTCTTGTCAGTTCTTACTCGCTGCTTCTGTGATACGGCCGACAGACAGGAGGTCAATTAAACTCGCACGGTACCCCTCACAGGTCAGCAGTTTAGTGGGCCACCAGAACCCATTCCGCCAGTTATTTTTTTCCAGTTCCCTAAACCTGCTACACACTGCTCAAACACTTACAAGTATATTAACATTAAATCAGTTCCAGAATCTGTTTATGTGATGTTCTCCATGTCCTTATTGAATATGTTTTGTATGTATTGAAATTCATATTTTTTGGACAAATATTTAAGATTTAGATGTTAGACATTTTAGCTCATTCTGGTTATTTCTCCCAACAGAGGATGCAAGAACCCAACCAACACACAGACTGGAATATGGATCAAAAGCTATTGTTATGTGCAATGTGACATGTTAGTAATGTGACACAACAAAACCATGAAACACAACAGTTTACAGATTGTTCCCTATGCCACCCTCTGGGGATATCCTCTCGCAAACGTATAAACATTACTGTTGCTCTGTGAGGGGAAAAGATTCTTGTTTAGTCTGAACAATATTTATGCTTGCTCGGGTTATTGGAATCTCTTTTGTTTTCACATGGTGACAGAAAGAAGATAATTAGGTGGAGTTTTCACTCATGCAATTGCACTCAGTGTATAAAGTGTAAACTTGGAGAGCTGCAATGAAGAGTAATCCTACTCATAAGATGTTGCCCTTTTCTGCTGTTGCATCATTTTTACTTTATATGCTATAACAACACAATTAATGACCTATTTCCTAAACTCTTTAATCCGAATAGCACTGTTCAGAACATTTTGGTGCTTCCTAACTCGCCTAATTCACCTCATCATCTATGCAAGTCTGAAATAATTCTTACTGATTTACTCAGAGGAAAGAGAACAACAACATTCTGAGAATGGTGCAGTTTCAGGATCATACATTAGAAACACTGCCCTAGATAGGAAGCCCTGGGCTTCCATTGGTCTGTATAGCTTAAACTGATGGGGATGTGGCGCCTCCATGTGTACATTTGGTGGTACTGCAGTTCTGTTGTGTTTAAACAATGTTCTGTTCTTTTTGTTATTATATAAAACAAGGAAAAAATTTGGACACACCTTCTTCTGTGATTGATTTTCTACATTTTACAACAATATTGAATTTTTTGAATTTTTTTACCCCCTCAAAACCATCTGTAAAACCCATCAGTCACCATGATGAAACTGGCTCTCATGAAGACCTTCCCAGGAAAGCAAGACCAAAAACTTACTTCTGCTGTAGAGGAGAAGTTCATTTAGTTCATTTCATTACAAAGCTTTACAGAGCATAAGTAGCAGATACATACACAGCATACACAAACAGTATGCAAATTATATACATAAACATTTTATTACAAAATTATTTTATATAAGCATAAAATGCTGTCATAATTAATTTTGAGTTTTAAAAATGGGCACAGATATAACATGATAAAATAATGTTTTTGGTTGTTTTTATGACCAAAAGATTATCATAACATGCTCATTTTGAGAGTTCTACATTTTTGCCATGTCAATCCCACATTCCAGTGGTGGTAAAATGTACAAACTATAAAAGTAATGATAAAAAAAGGGGCATGAGGTTAAAGTGTACAGTAAATTTTATATATATTCTCACAGTAGCTACAATTACAATATCTCCTTACGGTGGCGGCTGGAAGTGGGTGGGGTATATTGGGCAGCAAGTGATTCTTTTTCCCTCAATTTGATAATTGGAAGCCAAAACAATATATATAGCTAGATTAGTACATTAATATATATACATTGTATACCTATAATACATTAATACCGTACTGTTTATTTGTTTAAACCTATATAATTCTGCCAAAATATACTACATACTGTACATCATTTTAGATTATATAAATATTTAAATATACATTGTTTATATATATATATATATATATATATATATATATATATATATATATATATATATATATATATATATATATTATATTGTTTTATACAATAAGAAAAACAAGTAGGCCTAAAATATAATAAATATTACAGTCAATTAATAAACAAACCAATAATTCCTCTGTATGTTTAAGTAGTATTATATACTTTTAAACAAACAAACAATAAAATACAGTTATTCTTTTTATTTTCATACAGACAATGTCTTTCTATAAGGTATAATTTCTCCAAGCTGCTATTAGATTTGGGTGAAGGGGGTTGTGAGAATCAAAAGGCCATAAAGACTCTGTGCTGCTGCTGTGTGTGAGGGATCATTTCACCCTGCAGTCAGAAGGGGGCGCAGTTCGGATGCAGGTGGAGACTCGTGATGATGATGATGATGATGATGTAGAGTTGGGGGGAGGAGAGGGTGGAGGAGGAGGAGGAGGAGGACCAGACCCGATGTAACAACACGGCCGGCCTTGTGTGTGTGTGTGTGTGTGTGTGTGTGTGTGTGTGGATAGTCTGTAACCCAGCGCTGGATTCGGTGTTCGGCGGGATTGTGACCGGGTCGGATTTGTTCCGTTCGGAGGAGAGAACCCCGCCCCGTGTGTGTCTGTCTGTCTGTCTCTCTCTCTCTCTCTTTGTGTGTGTGTGTGCGCGCGCGCTCCGGGTCGAGCGGCGGAGATGCGGCGCTCCTGAGCGCGCGCGCGGACTATGCGGGCTGCAGGGAGGAGCGCTCGCCTCGCGCTGCACGCCGCTCCATCTGATCATCACCGAGCCGAGAGGTACAGCACGCGCTCACGATCAGTGTGTATATATATATATATATACGCGACGTTTCTTTATATGCACAGGACTCCTGGTGTGTGTGTGTGTGTGTGTGTGTGTGTGTGTGATCTCTTCCGCTATCGTGCACTGCGCGTGGGCCTGGGTTAGGTCTTATCTCTTATTACATAAGCTTTACCGGGATTGTCTGGCTTTAAAATAAATATTTCATGCTTGTAACGTGTACATAAACCTGCACATGATGTTAAAGCGGCGTGTGTGTGTGTGTGTGTGATGGGATTAAACCCAGTGTGTACAAACTGTAGGCCTGTTTATGTCCATCCATCCATCCATCCATCATGTCGGTCCCCTGTCCCATTACTATTGTATTTATTCTAATTTTAGAGCACGGTGGCTCAGTGTTTAGAACTCTTGAGTTTGCATGTTCTCCCCGTGCTTGGTGGGTTTCCTCCGAGTTCTCCGGTTTCCGCCCACAGTGCAATTTTTAGCAGATTAGGCTAATTGGTGTTCCCAAATTGCCTGTAGTGTGTACCACGGTTGTACAAAATAGGAATAAATACAATGGTCACCATTGGCCTACACGGTCCCTAGTTGAACTACAGAGGTTACTAGATGGATGGATGGATGGATGGATGGATGGATATGCTACTACAGTGACATTTGTACAGTTTTTTGGACATGTACAGTTTACATGTATACTACACAGTTATTACAGCACAGATGGAATTTATTTCCACGTACAGTACTTGTCTGTCTGTCTTTCTGTACAGCAGAACTTATTAATACACAGAAATCACATTCTGTAAGGTTGAGTTTCTTACGCCTGGTTTACACTAAGCTGTACTTCTGTGTTGTGGTCAGACAAACACACTCGCTGTTCGGTAACCGGAGAGAGAATCACAGATGAGGAATGGAAAAAGTCGATCGGATAAAGATGAAGTTTCGTCCTAAAACGGCTCCGGCGTGTTAAAATTCACTTCTACCACTTCAGCGCTGTTATTTCAGCCAAAGTGACAATATGAACTAATCCCAGTCAAAATATTCGCTTTATCTTTTCTCATTAATATCTATAGGTGCAGGAGTTTGTTTACATTGAGACAGTAGCGCATTAGTGGCTTATTTTAAAGTAGATTATTAAGTCCCACACATAACTGTTCATAACATCACTTTTACTCAACATTTAGATTTCACTGATGGTGCAGATTAAACTTCAGGCAGAGATCGAAGGACTACAAAAGTCGCATTAAATTCTGTCCAGCGGTTGATTTAAGACGCGCCCACTTCACTTCTACTCAACGTTTTGATTTCATTTATGGTGCAGGTGTAACGTCAGACAAATACCCAAGGACTGACACAGATTCACGGAGAATCTGTCCAACCAGTTTTGCGTGATGCTGCGACAGGATCTGGATGGACAGACATATACAGAACATTTTCATAGAGATTGGTTTGGGTCCTCCGATGTATGAAACATAAAAGATATCATTGAAAGATCGAGTTCTGACCAATCTACAGACAGAAACATTCTTTTATTTATATAGATAAAAACAGGCGGCATGGTGGCTTAGTGGTGAGCACTGTGGTCTCGCATCTCCAGGGTCCAGGTTTGAATCTTCGGCCCTGAATACAGGATAAAGCAGAATAGATGATGAGTGAATGAGTGGAATACAAACATAGTGGAATGTTGCATACAGTACCAACCACCATAGAAAACCGTGTTGTATTTCAGGATTATAGATGAAAAAATATATATATATATATATCATAATGGAGTAATTTATATGTAAGAATAGAATGCTTGAACTATATTTTGGGACTCGGTTATTGAAAATGTCTCCTTTATGCCTTATGTATATACAAACATATAAGTTTATTAATTGTGGGATACTGTGCGACAAATTTTGTTCTTTTTCATGTCAGCATGTTCAGAATGACAGTAAATGATCCTGCTTACTGATATTGCTATCCAGTATGTAGGTTGACCTACAGTAATGTAATTGTGAAAATATACTCAGGCCTTCCTAGCACTTGAAGGGCAGATAAAGAGAATAGACCTACAGTGATTTGTATGAATATTCACTCTGTAGAGTTCCTCCACATTTTGTTACAACTTGAAGTGAAATGGATTTATTAGGGATTATCATCATCAAAAGGTGCCCATAATGTTGATGTGATATCAAAATAGTTGACATAATGATTTACTGATGAAAGGGAAAATGTAAGAGTTGGTGGTAAATCTTAAATTTAACACCTAATGAACTAAATCGTACATTCAAAGTCAAATTATTTGAGTTAACCTTGGGCAGTGAAAGTCTTTTGTTAGGAAGCTGGGGTTAGAGCACAGGGTGAGCCATGATATGCCCCCCCCCTGGAGCAGAGATGGTTAAAGGCATTGCTCAGGGGCCCAACAGAGGAAATCTATGCTACTTATTCCGTCATGTGGGGCCCCTGGAGCCTATCCCAGGGAAATTAGCCAGGCCAGTGTACATCCTGGATGGGTTGCCAACCAATCACAAGGCACAAGCATACACAATATACCTAAAGGAAACCCAGCAAGCATAGGGAGAACATAAAAAACTCCACAAACACAGTACATGCTAACCGCTAAGATGCATTAGCCAGAAAAGCATCAGTATTCAATATTATGAATTGTTATTTTCTTCTGTAGATTCATGTCATATAAATTGAATCCATTTCAGTTCCAGATTATAAATTTGTGAAAAAGTTCAAGGGTTTAAATGCATATGCAACTCACTATACAAACTGTATGACATTTGAGTTGCTTCCTCTAAACCCATATTGAATTACCCTTAAAGTATAATCCCTGGGAAGAATAACAATCCACTGATCACTGCAAGCCATACCTCACCTATAACGTGTTTCTTTCCTCTTTTCTGCTTTCCGCACAGCTCACCATGGTGGATCCACTGGAACCCGAGGACCAGAATAAGATCAAACGTCCATATTTTGAGACCCCGGCTGCAGCGTCTGAAGCCCCCTGTCTACCTGAGCAGGATGAAGATCGGGAAAAGGAAAAGACTGCGCTTGACCCTCAAGAACAAGAACCCCAAGAACAAGTCGCGTCTGAACAAAGCCCTCAAGTTAGCCAGTTACAGAACAGTGAACCTGAACATCCTAAGCTACATCTGGACCTTTACAACTTTGATTCCCCAGTCGCAGAAGGCAGCCGTTATGTGCTGACCAGCCCCCGTTCGCTTGAGGCATGCGCACGTTGTGGAGTCAAACCGGTGGAACTTCTGCCTCGACTACTGTCTGATTTTGCACGTGAGGCACCAGGTCATAGCATGCGTGTAGCCACAGGGATGTTTGAAGTATACGAAAAGGACAGACATGCTAAGCTCAGACAGTGCAGAGATGAACGAGAAAGAATAGTTCAAGAGGAGAAAAGAAAGGCCCTCCAGGTAGCACTCAACAACGGTAGTAGATCACAGAATTCTGATAAGCCTCAAGATACAACCAGCACTCTCGTGACTAAGCAAACCGGTCAAGGTTCTGTTACCTCCGGTCCCATTGCCAAAAAGTCACCTGCTAGCAGGGGTCCATCAAAACTACATACTACACCAGTGTCACATCCTGTCTCGAAAACCACACCTCAGTCTTCAGAGCAATTAGCAAAAACATCCGCTCCGTGTGCAAGTTCATCGAGTAAAACAATTACAACTCCGTCCTTAACAGCAAATCCAGTAAGCACTGGGCGTACTGTTAAAAGGCCGTCTGTAAAACAGCCTAAATTTCTTGCTGCTGAGTCTGCTGACCGGACTCAAGGATCCGTATCTCCAAAATCAACTGCACCTTCAACAGGGGCACCGGTGTCCAAAAAAACATCTAGTACCCCATCAAAGACTGCAAATACGTTTCCCAGGTCAACACCAAAGCTTCCGTCCTTTCCAAGAATGTCATCATCACTTGCGCCAGTTGTGTCAAAATCGGCAGCACAGAGCCCTGCCAATGGCATCACTAGTCCATTTACTCAGCACAATGGGCACATTATGTCCATATCAAGAGTCAGAGAAAGGAGCCATTCTTTAGAATCCCTACAGAGAAGAAGGGAAGTGATTAGCTCTTCTAATACTTCAACCACTACCACCACAGCAACAACAACCACATGTGCCTCTTCAGAGTCAGCGTCCTCCTCTTATAGTTGGGAAGGTGCACGGGATCACTGGGGTAAGACTTCTAGTCCTCGTGCTCGCACCTTAGCCACCTTTAACTCTCTGATGGGCCGAAGTTTAAGCTTAGGGGATCTGAGCCACTCTCCGCAGACTACACAGAAGGTAGAGCGCATTGTGAAAGAGGTAAAGCGTCGAGGTCTCATGGCTGTACCGGAACGTGACCGTAAGATTGCAGCCTTAATGCTAGCCAGGTACCAAGAAGAAGATATCATGAGTCAGACCCGCTATGTTGCACATTTGCAGTGGGACAGCGAACGGCGGATAGAGGAGCTGCGCCGCGAACGCGAAGACCGCGATAAACAGCGTGCGGTGCTACAGTGTCAGCGAGCTTGGCAGTCGCAAGTTTCCACCAGGCAGCGGAGACTCGGGCAGCAGGAACGGGAGGCAGCAGCGGCCAAGTTACGCCGGGTGGCTGAAAGTGAAGAGCGCTGGCGGGAATTATCTGAGCTACAAGAGCGAAGCAGGTTACAGAAACTTCAGCAGGCTGCCCGTGAGGAAAAGCTGAAGAAGGCCATGCAGGAGCAGACCCTAAAGTCCTTGGAAGAAGAGCGGGCTTCTATCCTGGAACATGAGAAGGTGCTCATCAAAGAGAAGCTGACCATTGCAGAGTTGAAGAGGCAGGAGCGAGAGCACCAGAGGCTGGAGGAGCTTCGCGGACTCAATCGCGCTGAAAAGCGGCGGCATACTGCTCTCATTCAGGAGATTGAGCGGCGCGAATCGGATGAGCGCGAGGAAGCACGGCGGACAGCAGAACACAAGCTGAGCCGCTCGCTGGAGAACTACGAGCAGATACAAGAGCAACGTGGGCAAGAGCTACGGGAGAAGGCCAAGCGTGAAGAACAGCAGATCCTGAAAGCAAGAAAGGCTGCCGAGCAACGTGAGCGGCAACAGAAAGAGCAGATGGAGGCCCGAGCGAGGGAAGCAGTGAAGCGGGCAGAGCAGGCCGCCATGGTAGCAGAGGAGAGGGCCCGAGAAAAAGCCCAACGTGCAGTCCAGAGCAGACTGGAGAAGGAACGCCTTCAGAGACTAAATCGCCAGAAAGTGGAGGAGGAGGAGAAGCAGAGGCGCCTGGAGTTGCTCCAATCAATAGAGCGCAAGCTAGAGAAAAGTGAACAAATATTCCGTGAAAAACGTGCCGTGTTAGAAAGTGCCCGCTCCGTAGCACGTGCCTCCTTCCATGTCCGGGACCGCGTCCGAGAAGAGACCAACCAGCGCACCTTTGACAAGATGGTCCTGGAAGCACAGTTAAAGGCTGGTTTGGATGAAAAGTGAGATCTGCATTTACCTACTACTGGAAACGAGCAGCTTGAGCCTCCATGGCAAAAATCTTCATCACAGAAATGGACCCAGAGCTTTGCTGAAGCATATCTCTTCACAAAGTCATGTTTTCCTTTGTCTTTCCTCCAACTTTTGAGCCATTTATCATGAATGAAATACGTTTCTCTTAGTTTTGTCACCAGTGCTTGCTGATTGTGTGTGGGTGAGTCGCTTGCAGTGGTATGCCTGTTTTTCCAACATGGCAAATAGCTAAATGTGTCTGGAGACTGTTCATCAAGAGTTTGTTGTTTACTAGTTATCAAGTCACCGTTTCATCACTGAAGACTTACTTTGTTATAAACCTGAACATTGGAGAGTCTAGAGCCAATCGGACAACTGCTGACGGTAAACCAGGACTTGCCTACGTGTGACGGACAATGCTGACAAAACAGTGTTTGCGTGAGGACGTAGCAAAGAGTGATCTCAGCGGAGTTCAGTTTCTGATGAAGCGGTGAAGTGTTGGTTCAGCATCGGGATCCACGGACCCGCGCTGACATCGTGCATCCTCCCACAATCGGGTACTGTATGTTCACTTTATTTGTGTGACTCTTCCTTAACTGGTTTTTTCAAAGAAGCAATAGTCTTTTTTTATTTCTTGTAAACAAATAGCCTAGAAATATGCAGAGCATGAACCGTCTTGTTTATCATGAATATCGCATGAATTTCAAACAAAATGATCTTGTTCCTGCAAGTATATGCAAATCTATAGGTATGGTATATGTAGCACACACACAAAGATGGGGTCTGGGGGGGGGGGGGGGCTAAAATTGATTTGGTTACGAATCACGATTCTTTTGTGTGGTGATTCACGTATCGTCACCCTGACTCCAAAATTTTTACCCCAAACTGAGAGCCGTAGTCTCAAACCCACCCATTATGCACACTTCCACCGGTCTCAAAACACTGTGAGCACTAATTAGCTGAAAATCACATGCGTTAGAAGCCAAAAGCACAAGCATGCTCGCATCCACTTAACCCGCGCGCTCAATGACTTTGGAGGCATTCGAGACAGTAAAACGTTGTTGCTTCTTTATCATCATCCAGGAACGCGCTACATTTAATTACTCATTAAACTTTTTTAAAGGTGTAAAATTGTAGCAAAATCAGAGGGAAATGTAATCGTGGTATCGTGATACTATCGTATCGGGAGGTGACTGGTGATTCCCATCCCATATCACGTAGCGTCAAGGCTACATCTACATCTAGGCATTTGGCAGACGCCCTTATCCAGAGCGACTTAAATTTTTTACTTTTTTTATCTCTCGTTATACATCTGAGCAGTTGGGGGTTAAGGGCCTTGCTCAAGGGCCCACCAGGGACAACTTGGTGGTCGTGGGACTTGAACCTGGGACCTTCCGAACCGTAGTCACAATATAATATCACAATCTCCGTGACTGAAAGAAAAAGGGGGAGGTAGAAATGGAGAAGAGTATGAGAGACACTTTTTATGCAGTAGTTGCCATGGCAATGTGCAGTGGAGACAGTGGCCTGGGCCTTTGATGAAATCCCAAGGGATCAGGCGAAATGTGAGTGGGTGAGAGCTGGAGCTAGAATTGTGCTTCCTTACTGCTGACAGACCAAAGTGCCACCACATCAAAGTACATTTTTAGAGGGCAGGAGAAGAGTACAGACTGATACTGCTGCCCGCCACTAAAATCCGGATTAAAGGGACAAAACATGTGATTTCATTTACTGCAGCTACCTGTAATAGTATAAAAGTCATCAGCGTCATTTAGGTTAGAAATCAGGTTTGTACAGACGATATGCACAGGCACGGAGGTGCAAGGTAATGATCCGAAACACTAAGCCATTAAAGTACATTTGAAATTTAATGAAAAAACGGGAAAGTCCTGCATGGCTAAGAATTAAACATCTTTTGCTGCAATAACAGCTTTAAGTATCACTACCAGTCAAAAGTTTTGACCCCTCCGAAGTCCATCGTCTTTCCTGATTTTTATTCCTTTCTACGCTGTAAAGCAATGCTGAAGGCGTTTATCCAAAAAACTGCAATAATCTTGAAAATTTTGAACAGTTGATATTGAGATTTATATATCTGCTCCTTCTGCTCTGTAAAGCTTCATGACGGCTCTAATCTGAGGTGCTGCTTGAGCTTAATTGGTGATTTCTGAGGCTGGCGACTCTACACGAACGTCTCCTCTGCAGCAGAGCTCAGTTTTTGGTCTCGCTTTCCTGCGAAGGTCTTCATGCGAGACAGTTTCATCATGGAGCTCGATGGGTTTTTACGAATGCACTCGCCACAATACTGTTCTTGTAAGAACTGTTCCAGAACAGCCGACCATAAAATGTTGCGTCTTAAAATAACTGACCGTTACTGCTGTTATTTAATTACGTAATGCCGTATGCATTATTTCATAGTTTTTTTTTTTATGATTATTTCTAGTAATAAATCATAAAACTAAACAAAAGAAACATTTGAATTAGAAAGTAGTAGTTTATGTTAAGTTACTGTATGTTCCTACCAGTTTTTGGACACTTTATTGCCCATTCATGCTGGCACGTTTTTATTTTTTTTTTTTGAGATTCTTGAGGATAGTTGAATGTTGTGCCACCGATTGATTGGATAGATGGGATTGAATGTGTCCTTTACTTTGATCTTAACCAGTTCTTGCGCATGAAAAGCATCCCTAGCACATCATGCTGCCACCACCACGTTTCACTATAGTTAAGGATATGATTCAGTGTGATTCGGCCTGCATTATTTTTTTGCCAAAACTCCTAATCAGGAAATACCTTGACCTTGGTCTCATGACAGACAAACAAACGCACACACTCTCACTGGGACACTTTTGTGGTGTCATCTGGCATCTTGAGCATCAGTTTCTTTCAGCTCTTCTTCCTTAACATGCTGTGTAGTACACCTTTACTCCACTCTCAGTAATAGCCCTCTTTAACACCTCCAGGCTGACAGTTTGCCTCACCGTGGCTTCATTCACCAGTTTCTGTCCTGTAATTTTGCAGTTAAGTAACGCTTGAGTGGTGTGATGCAGCTTCCACTTCCACTTCCACTTCCTCACTATTGATCCAGCTGTGGTTAATGGAATGTTCAACCTTCTAGATATCATTTTACAACTCATTGCTAAGTTGAGAAATTCAATTATCTTCTATCTAACTTGCTTAAAATCCTCGTTAGTCTTCATTTTCACTCCTTTCCTTGAGACTCACCGTCTCCTCAGTGACGGTTCGACTGAGGCGGTTTTTGCGCAGAAAATGTGAGCTGTTTTAACATTTCACAGGTAAAGAAAAAAAAAAAAAAAAAAGTACAGTGAATTGTATCATCGCTATGTCAGTATTTTTCATCTGGAGGTTCCAGACACTTGTAGGGTTGAATACACATGCAAGCAGCATCTTTCAGAATTGGATCATTTCAAAATATAGAAATAAAAATTGCATCATCCTCTTGTTTTGTGAGTTGATCTATTTTTCTTCTTTTGAGTTTATGGGCGTTTAGTGCAATTACCGCCACCTACTGGACTGGAGAGTAGCACAGACGATTGACAAGGAAAAAAAAGATTATCACTTTGTACAAGATATGAACTTTAAACAATCGACAACACAGCGCATACAGCGTATATTTCAATGTTTATTAGTTCAGTAGTTTTTAATACTTAATACTTCAAGGAATATACCTTTAGGGAATATAGAGTAACTACTTGAAACAAATCGGTCAATAAACATTTGCCCTGCTGAATCAAATTAAATGGAAAATGAATGCGATGCCCAATATTCAATTTTGACCTTGTTGTATATAAATTTGCGATACATATTCTGACAGTAAAATTCTTTGTGAATAATAAAATAAAAAAATGATAGCAACATGCTACACTGAAAAGAAAAACCTACAGTCCATGCTCTCGACTGATTTTGACATTTTGACATAAATTTCTCACTAAATTTTCACCCTAAGAACTGTAATTCTGCACGGAGAAAGCATTTTCGGCATAAGAAAAGCGAACTGCGGTTAGGTCGTTCAGAACGTTAGGAGCCGTTCGAAACGTCTTGGCGTCAGTGGAAAGCTAAGCAATTTTCACCTTAACACTACTCTAGAACAACTAATTGAATTCGTATACAAGTTCCGCTGTACTAAATAAAAAAACTTGATAATAAACCAGTAACCTCCCAATAGAAAATTTCACATTCATGATTGAATTCCACTGTACGAAACGCAGTATTTCTTTTATCGCCCCAGGTCGTTTTTTTTTTTTTTTTTTTTTAATAGGTATGCCTCTGAGCAATAATAACACAGCTTAATGTAAAAACGTTTTAAGAAATTAGCTTAAGCTATTGCAATTCTTTGTGATTGCAAAGAAAAAAAAACTACAAAGACATGGAGTACAAGGACAGTGTGTCGAGACGGATGCTTCTGGTTTTATTTCTTGTACTGTGTGTGCTCTGATATATCTGCACGGCGGTGTGGTTTTGTTATTTGAGGGTAATCAGGCGGTCAAGTCTGGGAGTAGTATACCATGATGAGCACGGAGGCGGAAAATACATGGAAAGATCCGTGAGAGCTATATGAGGAAGAATAGAGACGAGAAGGAGGTGAAGAATAACCAGACAGGTTTTTTATTTTATTTTATTTTTTTTTTTTGTAGAGCGAATATTTAGAATCTTTAGACGTTTGAACAATCCTCTGATTACAGCCACACCTATAAGAATGGCTCAGGGTTGTGATTGGACAGTGATTGCATTTCGCTGTGGCATGATTACCGCTGTGGATGTTCCCTTTTTTTTAATTAATTTATTTTTTTTTGTAGGCTTGATTTTGTTATGAAAATATCAAGTGATGTTAAACCAACACTTTTTCGTTATGTCACTAATGAAAAGTATTTTGTTTTTGTTTTTTTATTTTGTTTGGGTTTTTTTGTTTTTGTTTTTTTTTATTGTGTTGACATTGTGAGCCTTCAAGCTCTAGCAAACCCAGCTGTGCTCCAGTAAGTGTGTGTGTGTGTGTGATATTAACATTTTCAATTTGTCGGATTTCTTGTGATTTATTACTCTTGCTATAAACGTTTCTTGGTAAAAAAAAAAAAATCAAATAATAAATGAACATCTTGTTTGTTTCATGTAGGTGTGGAGATGATGATGAAGGTGGCATCCACTGCGTGAGCTGCAGACTTTTCCCAATAACATGCACAAGAATGCTGATACCTGAGATCTCGTAATCCCTCTCCTATATAACAGTAACAGTGGTTAGAACACATGTGACTTAAATAAGCATTAAAATAGTCGATATTTTCTGATGCTCATCTACAGTATAGCGACAGGCAATGGAGGGAATTTTTACACTCCATACATGAACAGCCATGTCATTACCATTCACCGACACACACATCGTTGCTGGATTTCTGTTACAGATTTAAAGATGGAAAAATATATTACTATTCGGCCAAAAAAAAACAACAACAAAAAAAAAGTATACTGTGAAATGAATTGTGCTTTCGTGTTCTTCATCACGCTTGTGCTGTTTGGATTTAGATATACAGGGTATTGTTATTGGATAAAATTAAAACCAACATTAATATCTTGCATTAAATTGTGTAAAATAGAGGAAATCCCACAAGACCGATGAATATCGGCTGTCATATTCTCATGATGATTGAATATTTCGGGAAACCGAGTAGGTGCCAGTGCCTAGTATAATAAACTATTTGCTTTAACAATAAACCTGAGATGCTGTTCGTTACAAGCGCAGCAGTATTTTATGAGCTCGTGTGGTGTATCAGTCAGTCACTGTACGTTTTGGTCCAACGGCACACTTTAAAACTCACAAGACTTAGGCTCTCCCAAGGAAAAAGACGAACAACAACAATAACAACAACGCGAGGAAGCTGGGTGTGCACAAACAAAACTGAACAGACTGATTAAAATAAATGATCTAACCTGCTTAAAACTGTTTTTTTTTGTGGATTGGATGCTGAATGAATGATTAAAGAAAATAAAGTCTGAACTTTGTAATGAGTGGTTTTATGTCCAGTTAATTTTTTTTTCTTTATCAGAGCTATTGCAGAGCTAATTGTAATATTTATTATTTAAGTCAAGATTAATTTAGCTTTACAGTACATACAATAACATGCTAAACTTACTCAATTATGTTTAAAAGTGATACAGTGAACACAGAATCCTGTGTTCATTATTCTGATACATTCTTCTGGCAATATAAGTATATTAGTAGGAGAATAAATGTTATCAAATTACCATATTTTTATAATAATAATAATAAATATATAATAATAATACAGCTATTGATTATATTATGAATTAATAATGGCTTGTTTGTTTGTTTTAGCATTTAATTTCTTGCATTAATTTTCAACATGATTTCTTGAAAAAATAAATAAAACAAATAAATAAAACAAATAAATTAGTAAATGAGTTAATAAAAATAATTAATTAGATTAATCAAATGAATGAAGTATTGTTTAATATGTACAGTATATACACACAGAATGTATACACACTACAGGAAAATAAAAACGTGTGTGTATATATATATATATATATATAATATATATATATATTCAAAACATCTTTGCCTAAAATCATAATATGATATATATATATATAATTATTATTATTATTATTATTATTATTATTATTATTATTATTATTATATTATATAAATCATATGATTTTAGGCAAAGATGTTTTGAAAAATGTTTAAATCATATATATGATATATATATATATATATATATATATATATATATATATATAAATCATATTATGATTTTAGGCAAAGATGTTTTGAACAGAAGTGTTTATTTATTTATATATATTTATATATATATTATATTATATATATATATATATTTATATATATATATATAAATCTTCATTTCAGTAATCCACCATTATTCACATGTTACCCTTCAAAAATACAGTATAACATTCTATGTAAACATGTAGTACAGTGTGATGTGATGTGACGATAACCCAAGATAACAGCAGGAATGTTGTAAATATTATTAATACATTTTTACAGTGTGACGGAGCTGAAATGGAAGAAGAAATGAAACAATTGAACCAAATGAATTAATATGAACACATTATGAGGAAGAACGTGAAGATTAGAAATTTGTTATGGAGCAGATTGAACTCTGTACAATATAATATTTTATATAATTATATATAATAGAATGAATAATAATACGTTTTTACAACCGAAAAAGCGACTGTATAAAGACGTTTAACGATTGTCAGGATTTTTTTTTTGTTTGTTTTTTCCTGTCGAACAACCCCGTAATTAGTGCAGGAGATTCCTCACAAAAAGAACTGATCCAATCTCTAACCCTCCTAACATCAGTCATTCGCAACGTTTTGTTCAAGTTGTCAGAAACGTGTGCAAATCTCTACTCAGTCTCTGATCAGACCGGGTTGGTGTCGATACCGGACGCTGGTCTCAGTCCTCAGGCTGCACTGTGGCCTGTCTGCTGATGGCCTTGTACGCTTTGCTGTGCTGTCTAAAGCAGCTGTCCGAGGTGAGGTTCTGAGTGCTCTCTTTCAGGTCCTCCAGGCTGGCCGCCTCGCTGCCATGTGTTCCAGCAAAAGACTGCGAGTGTTTCCCTGCGTGTCGTAGAAAGTAAGGGGAATGAGGAGGTACTGTACAAGTGGATACATATCATCAAATAATAAGTATAGTGCATCATCAGAAATGTATGGAAGCGGTAATGCTAAACGAGGGGCGTTCAATTCAAACCGGGACCAGTTCTGAGAGTTTCTAAAAACTCCCTTCATTTCTCTATATAATCCCCTGCTACATTAATGCACGTACCGTAGTGTTTCACTACTGCTTGGATACCAGGTTTTCTCAGTACGACGAGCCACGATCAGACTTCCCGTCTGATTCACCTCTGAAACGCCGGCCTCCCAGGAACTCCTTTAATGTTCTCCCAAACATTTGGACATGGCTTGGAGCGAGGTCAGGACTGTACGAGGGTTGCGGCGATATCTCCCAGACGAGTTCCTGTAACGTCCAAGTGGTGTTGGTGAATGATCGCGTGTACGGTTCAATTTACAGACAGATGCGTCTCTTCCGCAAGTTGGTCACAAGATATCCATTGATTTCGACTCGTTCCATGTTATTGCAGCGGGCTCCGAGCCACCCCGACCGTATGGGCTTCTTTATAATGTTTGCACCATTCAAATGTTTTAACTGCGGCTAAGAGTCTCATCACCGTACGGTGTTTGAAGTCTCCTGTAAATGTACCTTTTTTTTTTTTTTTATCGCTTCGTTCACCCGAAGTCCCGGTTTGACTTGAACGCCCGTTGTAACATCCCACTGCAGGTCAATATAAAATTTCCCTTAAGAATCCTGTGTTACAGTGAAGCTACAGTGTCATCATCTGTGTGTGTGTGTGTGTGTGTGTGTGTGTGTGTGCTGTGAATTTGAGGTTGTGCTCACTCACGCCAGTGTTGCCTGGCAGCATGTCTCTGAAAGCGGCAGCTTTTGATTCGGCGAGCAGTGGCTTTGTGCAGATACACCGAGTTCTTCATGATGGCAGGCAGCTTGGCCTCGATCTCTGCAGCACAGATACACTCCTCAAAGAACTCTGACAAAGGCGAGTGGGAGAGGAGGCTTAAACACGACTCGGATAGCAAATGTGTCCAACACTAAAGAAAAGGTCACCGTTTCCATGTCAATTTCCAAGTGTAACTTCGCTTTAATTAAAGTCTAATTAAAATCACAAACTTCATCTTCACAGGTGACATTTTAGAGATTATCATCACCTGAGACTGAACAAGAAGGACTTCATCTCGTAAAATGTCAATGAGGTTTTCTTTAGCAACGGCAAATCATAAACTCAGCTACCCGGGACAAGCAAATGATATATCCGAGCTTTTATTTCAGTTTGTTTGCTGCAACAGTTGCTGGAAAAAAAGGAAGGGTTCAATCAGCCGTGGGTATAAAGGTCTTTTTTTTTTTTTTTCTCCTTGGCTCACAGCCACGGGATTTAAAAACAGTTTAACATTCACAAATGAATGCCATGTCATCGAAAGTAATGAAAATGATCCTGGTTTGATTCCCAACCAATGCCCAGTGCCAGGCCCAAGCCAGATACAATGGGAGGGTTGTGTCGGAAACGGGATCCGGCATAATGTGTCGCTTCACACCTCCGGAGGTCCAGGGTTCGATTCCCTGTTTCTGTGTGTGTGTGGCATTTGCACGCTTCGTGGGTTTCGTCATTTCCAAATTCCCCGCAGCGTGTGCAGATGTGCCATTAGATGGATTGTTGCGCCCTGTCCAGTCTGTACCACGCCCCGTGCCCGAAGTCTCCTCTAACAGACTCCAGGCTTCCCGCGACCCTGTACAGGATAAGCTCGGCAGAGAACGAATGAATAAACGAACCATCATGCCCCGTTCCAGAATACGGAACGGATTCGGAATAACTGGCTCCTCTGCTGATCGCCGTACGCCTCGGAAGGCCAAAAGTGACACAATAATCTGATGGTGCTATTTGAGAAAGCGTTCGGAAATCCATCCTGAATTGTCAAGTTGTGGTCAATGCAAATCAAATTCAAATTCAAATTCAAGAGCTTCATTTATTTAATACTTGGTAAACATGAATGCTGAACACATCAACTTCATGCTAGCGACCTCGGCGATGAACATTTTTCAATTTCAATGGACAGATTTCTGTTGGACACTTATTAATTCATTAAAATTATTCTTTTTTTTTGTTTTTTTTTTTTTTTTTTTAATGATTTGAATGGATATGTGCAATCTATTTTTCCTCTCCATGAATAAATCATGCTATCGTTAATGTTAATTAATATTCATGGATTTCTCACTTGTAAACCTGCTGAGTGCAGAAGTGTTTTAATACCGTAAGGAATTCTCCTCATATACATTTTCCATATTCATATCATGCTGCAGCCTATTTCCATTCCCTTTTGGACTGAGATACAGTAGTACTGTAGCTCCAAATGTAAACGATATATTAAAGCAGATCTCGTATTAGAACACGAGTGATTAGGGCCCAAGCACTATGTCATCAGTCGTATGTCGTCATAGAGTTTCCCTAATGATTTTTTTTTAAATTTTATTTTAACTAATTTGATTTAACCAAGTCGAAGTTTATTTTGGGGTTTGAACAGGAATTTAATTAACCCTGTTGCCTCGCAGGACTGGGGATTCGAATCCCTGTCCCTCGTCCCTGTGTCTGCATGTTCTCCCTGTGTTTCGTGGGTTTCCTCCACGTGCTCCAGTTTCCTTGCACAGTACAAATTCTAGGTTGACTGGCTTTTTTTTTAAAAACAAATTGGCCATAGTGTGTGATTGTGTGTGCTTGTGCCCTGCGATGGGCTCCAGGCCCTTACGACCCTACACGGGATGGAGACGCGGTACACATGACTTGACGTGTAACTTGATTGAAGCCATTTTGTCAGAGACAAATAATACACAATGTCATAGTGGGGTGACCTGTCCAGGCGTGAAGAGGAGTTACTGTTGGCACACAAATAGATTACTATTCATACTTACAGTACATTTACTGGATTTGGCAGACCCCCTTATTCAGATCTCATCTCTATATACGCCTAAGCAGTAGAGGGCCTTGTTCAAGGGCCCAACAGGGGAAATTTGGTGCCGCCACAGTATCTGAGTGAACTGCTAGTGTCCTACGATCCGCCACGCCTACTTCAATCAAAGAATGCAGGCTGCTTGTCAGTACCACGTATTATTAAAACTACTTTTTCTTACAAAGCCCCAAAGTTATGGAATAGTCTCCATATTAATGTTCGGGACTCAGACACAGTCTCAGTGTTTAAGTCTAGGCTAAAACCCTATTTATTTAGCGCAGGATTTTTGTAAATAGATGAGCCTTAGGTAAAGGAGCAGATCTGGGGGACTCATGGACGTAGAGTATTCTGGTGAACTGCTATGTTTAGATGCTGTCCTCCCCACTCTCATTGTTCACTCAGGTTTGTTGACGGTGAGGTGATTGGTTGCTTTACATCTCAGGGAGCCCTCATGTTTGTGTTTCCTTCTGGCTCTCCCTTTTAGTTATGCTGTCATAGTTAGTCCTGCCGGAGTCCCTGCTTGCACTTTGCACTAATATACATTCACCTTATACATGTTGACTGTGACCAGACCTAACTGCCATCTCTCCTTATTTTCTGCTCTCTCTCTCTCTCTCCTTCTCTCCTTTCCCTCTCTCTGTCTCTCTGTCGAGCTATACATGTTCGCTCCTGAGTTGCCAGTGATCCAGACCCCTCTGCCCTCTGGAGCCGTCGAACCCGTCCTGGAGTCCTGCTTCTGGTTGGAGATCCCGTCGCATGGATGCCCCGTGTGGTCTGCCTGGATGCGCTTGGTGGCTGGGGATGGTTTCCATGAAGACTGTCCTATCATCGATTGATGCTCTGGGGACCTGCGACCTCAGTTGTTCGATAGCTCAGGACTGGAATCTCCTACAGTCTACCTGAGCCTCCGGGAACAAACTGGACTCCTTTTACTTTTAATTTTATCTCCTGTTATACTGAACCTCCAGTCTTACACATTATTATGCTGATCAATCCCTGCTCTCCGTCATCACCCAGATGAGGATGGGTTCCCTGTTGAGTCCGGTTCCTCTCAAGGTTTCTTCCTATTACCATCTCAGGGAGTTTTTCCTTGCCACCGTCGCCCTCGGCTCGTTCATCGGGGCCTATCTGATCATTTTGATTCATACACATTGACATTGCATACAAACTTACTTCTCGACAATGTCGATTGTTAAAAGCGCTATATAAATAAAATTGACTTGACCTGACTTGGTGCTTTGTTCTTTCCGAACCGTAGGCCAAAGCCTTCACCACTGTGCTACCCTTCATTTACTTAAGTACTGCATGCCATGGAGTGTTACAGAAATGAACACTTTCATTTTGACTTTGATCTGGTAGAATGGTATGCACTGAACTGTCACTAGCAGTAGATGCCACTTGCTATACAGTGCCTAGAACAGCCTGACCATAAACACTACCACACTCACTGCGGAGGTGGCTGACGTCTCCTATCATCCTCTCGTCTCTCTCTCGGCTGCGCTCCAAACAGCTCAGTCCCTGCTCCAGGTTCTTCAGAGCCTCCTCGGCCATCTTCAGCCTGCGTTCTAACTCTGCCCTGGACTCCATCTCAGCCTGGGCACACACACACACACACACACACACACACACACGGATACATTACATTCATGACATAATTATATAGACCTGAAGGTAGGTAGATGGAATGTAGATGATTATAGAAGAGCGATGTTTCACTGGAGAGAAGGACGATGCACTGGAGTGTGGAGATGAACCATTGATTTTTATTTTTATTTCCACTCAGGAGTAACTTAATGATAATGGATATGTGTGCAAAGAGAGAGAGAGAGAGAAAGAAGTGAGAGGAGAGAGATCATACGAAATTTAAAAGCAGATTTGGTTCCCTGCCATCACTGGGCCGGTCCTCACTCACATTCGCACACAGAATCAAAATATTTTTTAATTACTGTTCCTAAAATTAATGTATAAAATAAGTTATAAGTATACGCTGATATCTGTAGTCTATGTGGTTTATATTCTGAGGTCGAAGACCGTATAGGGACTGAATAGACATGCACACGGCCCCGTCTTCACAAAGCGTCTTCAGGCTAAAAGTTGCTCCTAATGAGGAAATTCTAAGAAAATTCTTCCCCTTACATTTAGGACTAAATCTTAGTAAAGATAAAAAAAATGATTCACAAAACATCTTAGCCCTAAAAACAGCTCACTCACTCATCAGCTATTCCTCTTTATCCTGTATTCAGGGTCACGGGGAGCCTGGAGCCTATCCCAGGAGACTTGGGGCACAAGGCGGGGTACACCCTGGACAGGGTGCCAATCCATCACACATACACACGCTCACACTACAGGCAATTTGGCAATGCCTATTAACCTAACCTGCATGTCTTTGGACTGTGGGAGGAAAGCCACCAAGCAGGGGGAGAACGTTCAAACTCCATGCACACAGAGGCGGGAATCGAACCCGGACCCTATAGCCTATAACAGAAATTTAGCATAAAGTAGCCTGTAGTCATGATGATACAATTTGCACAGTCCTTGAATTGCTGCGTCACCCCTACAGTAGCAACGGCGTCAGCCACACCCCCTCACTACGATAAATGTTTTTTGTACTTTCCTTCCTCAGAGTTGCTCTGAGAGGTTTCCTAAATCACTTTTAGTCTAGGACTCCCAGCTAGGACGTTTTAGTCTGAGATAGGCGCTCTCTGAGAGAATTCTAAGAAGCTTTGTGAATACGGGCCCTGGTGTTCATGTGCAACGTTCTCACAAACAACTCACAAAATAAAAATAACGAAATGTATTTTGAGTCAAACTGGGACTTTCTCATAAACGGAGGTGTAAAAGCCATTGACATTTACGGAAGACTCCAAGCACAGTATGGTGATGAGACTGCAAACTTGCAAGCGTTTTTAAAGAAGGCTGTACCACTTGCACATTACAGGACCGCAGCAGAAACTTTTAGTAAAACTCCTCGTACAGTCCTGACCTCACTCCAAGGCATTTCCACAGGTCCGGACAAACATTAGAGGAGTTCCTGGGAGGCCGGGGTTTCAGACCTGAAGCAGGCAGTCTAATCATGGCTCTGGCGGACTGAGAAAACCGTCTACCTCGATGGTGTCCAAGCACTGGTGAAACACTGGGATAAGTGGCATTAGTGGTGCAGGGGATTATATAGAGAAATAAAGGGAGCTTTTATAACTTTCAGGACTGTGTTCTGTTATTATGCGCAACAAAAGGTCCCTGTTTGACTTGAACACCCCTTGTCATTTGCATCAGAAAGACATAACATGGCTTTAGGTAGAAAATGAAATAAATAGTTGAGTATGTGTTGAATATTCTGATATGTCAGGTCTGAAGTCATTGAGAAACAAAACAACAACAACAACAACAACAACAACAATAATAATAATAATAATAATAATAATAATAATAATAGAAGAAGAAGATTACAATGTATATACAATGATTAATAATAACATTAAACTCTTCTAGTATTCTTGTCCTGTCCTAGAACAGGAACTGCGCAGACGGATACAGTTCTGAGAACAGTTCTAGAGTCGGGGCCTGTGTGATTGAACCAGTTCCGTGATTCTATAAACTGTTCTGAAAACTGCCTCCGTTTGTGCATCTACAAACTGCAGTTCTAGATAGAATTCCACCAATCGAGTAGGCTGAAAGCAGTCTTTGGTGAATTGAATCAGACACGGTTTGCTCCATCACACGAACCGGAAACTTGGATACATTTCAGCTTCATAGCGATTATTTTAATGTTTCAAAATGTTCTACTAAATTTCTCTGTCTGATAAGTGCTCTTGGTTAGTGAACTCAAGACGAGGTGGATCCTACAGCACTGTTCCAAACCATCACATCACACCTACAGTATATTCCTGCTCACAACCAACCAATCAGACTGCAGTGCTTCCTCTCTGCCTTTGTTTTTGTGCTATAAAGAGCAATAGAAATGACGCTGTTGTTCGTCTCCTCACCTTGAGCTCGGCTTCAGCCTGCTGTTTGTCGGCTGTGATCTGACTCAGGGACTGCTGAAGGGTTTGAGCCTGAGCTGAGTAAAACTCTCTCTCCTCCTGCAGCACATGGGCTCGCTGCTCGTTCTCTTTCATCCTGCAGAGGGAGACACAGAGCGGCTCTCGATCACCAAGCACATCAGGGTGGCTCAGGAATTTGAAATAGGGCCATATTTCTATTACAAATTTATTGAAACAAATTGGACGTGTACTTTATGGCACGTTCACAGGAAAATGAAAGCAAATCGTTAAATGTCAACATGGGCACCGGTGGACGTCAGCTAGTTCCCGTCCTTTCATCCTTCTGAATCCGTGCACCCAAGTCGTCGAGTGCGTCCTCCGGCATGCGGACCTCGTGAATGGCCTCCAAGAAGTCCAATCATTTTTTTTTTCTTTTTCTGTGGAGCTGCGCAAAAGAGGAGGTGTACAGGACAACGGCTCGCACGCTGCAGGACTTGGATGCGGTACATGTACAATTTGTTTCAATAAATTTGCATTATGGACTTTATTACCAATTGTTAACGCCTAATTACTCTTCACCCACCCTGTATTTATTAATATAGCTCTACAGGGGTAGGTCTGGCGAAGGTCCTAGGTTCGAACCCCAGCACCACCACAGAGTTGCTACTGTTGAGCCCTTGAACAAGGCCCTTAACCCTCAATTGTTCAGGGGTATTTAAAAAAAATGAGAAGATGTAAGTCAGATGCCCACTGTATTCATATTATCTCTATTCATTATATAATGCAATTTAATGATGCATCAAGCATTGGACAACGTCTAAACCACAGCATTGGTTGAATTCTCAAATCTGGTGTTAATATTAAACAAGTTGAATCATGTGCTGCAATTTAACAAAGAAAAGTGCGTTTGATAAAGTTTGTGTGAGAATCTGTTTGTGAAGGGAATCTCAATCGTCTGTATCTGAGACAAAAAAAATAATAATAATAATAATAATAATGGCATTTCAAGTCATACTTGCTACAGAACTGCAGAGCCGTACACACCCTTCCACAGCATACTTAACCAACACAATGATTCCTTTTTTTTTTTTTTTTCCTTTTTTTTTTTTTTCATGCACTCTATATCCTTACCGCCGCGCTCCGCTCACTGGTGCATGATCGATACCATGTCCTTTTGAAAATCAATGGATATTTCTACTTAGCTCCCTCCAGCCTCCATTAACACCGGGGTAGCCCTGAGTCAGGCGTATAGATTCATTCCTTCACGTGCACCGCACTGAATTATTCAGAACCGAATTAATACACTAACACAATGTACAGCACGTAGCACATTCTTCAGTATATTGTACACGTTTTGTGCTAAAGTACTACACTAAAAGTTAATAATACTGTACGGTAGATTTTATTATTACTGTAGATTACGTTCAAAGTTATTGTGATTCGGCAGAGGACAAGGAAAGAAAAAAAAAAAAAAAAAAACAATATGCAGTTAGCATTTAACCTGAATCGAAGAAAATAAAGTCACATTAAGTGTAAAGTGCAAAGAGACCCTGCGGGACGATGGCAGAAAAGTGCGAGTGCTGTGCAAATGGCATGTTTCTTAATATAAAATAATAAAACCATTCCAAATGATACATTATCAACTGGCACGATGGGTGCAAATGAGTCCAGAAACTAGCTATTAAACAAGGGCATCTGTACAGTATGGTCTGTATTGTGTATAAAAAAAAGAATAAAACAGGGTCCGGGTTCGATTCCCGCTTCGGAGTCTGCGTGCATGGGGTTTGCATGTTCTCCCCGTGCTTGGTGGGTTTCATCCGGGTTCTCCGGTTTCCCCCCACAAAGGCATGCATATTAGGCTAATCGGCGTTCCTGAATGTCCCGTAGTGTGTGAATGTTAAGCGGAGGCCTGACCACGGACATAAAAATGGGAATAAATACAATGGTAATCACTATTGGCCTCCACGGTGCCTAGTTGGACTACAGAGGTTCCTAGATGGATGGAGATGGGAGTGCCTATGTGCCTGTGTGCTAAGTGTGTTACCAGAGGACCCCAGTAGGGGGCACAACTCCTTGGACGTGCGCAAAATACGCATCAAACAAATGCGCCAGGGAGCCATCATGCATGCAGGTACTTGAAAGCACGTATATTTCCACCCTCATGGACTCAAGGTTGACTGCACGTCGATGGCTTTCCAAATTATCTTTATTTTTCTTTTCTCTAGAAATTACGTTCCTGAGAAAAATCTTAAAATTGCAGCTTTACCTCTGACTGATGCAGAGTGCTAACACCAGAGACGCTTTCTACATCTGTTGAATACAATCTGTTGTGTTTAAAGATAACGAGTAGCAAACAAACACGTCTTTAATTTAAGTAGAAAATCTGCCAACTCATGCCAAGCAGAGCTAGTAGAGAAATGATTGCACATGAGAATAAGTCCAGATGGAACTAGTTTCGGGGAAAATTTCTGAAATGCGAATTATGGATTTAATTTAACACAACTATGTTGTATTATAATAATAATAATAATAATAATAATAATAATAATATGAGGTGACTGTGCAAAAGTACTGGGTCACTTCATCCCTTCATGTAAAATTACTCTCTCACTCATCATCTATACCAGTTAATCCTGTATTCAGGGTCACGGGAGGCTGGAGTCTATCCCAGGAGACTTAGGGCATGAGGCGGTGGACAAGAATACAAGAATGCCCGGTTCTCTAAGAGGCAAAATATTAAGAAATGAGGGCTGGCTCAAACTTAACCTAGGTACTTGACCTTTTTTGTTCCCTTTATATACAAGGTCTGTCCAGAAAGTACTCAGCGATGTAATATGGAAAACAGAGACATTTACAGGACAAGAACGCCTTCAAAGTAGACACCTTGGGAGCTCGCACGCATCTCCTCCACTCCACTGTTCAAAACACTCTGCGGAATCCTTTGTTGTAATCGCCATCAGCTTCCTCGACATATTTCCCTGAATCTCATCAGCAGTCTGAAATCTCTTCCCTTTCAACGATGGTCTGAGTCGCAGGGAGCCAAATCGGCTCCGTACAGTAGGTTGCCTGAGTCACCTGGTGATTGGACGCACTCGGTGCATCGTCCCGGAAAGCCTTCTGAATCATCTGGATCGTTTCCACGGAGGGATGTTCGAGCTTAATGCAAAGTTTGATGCAGATTCGCTGCTCCAGTCGCTCCAGTCATTTTGAAAGTGACAGGCACACGGTACGCGTGGTCACTCAATGGCGCCTGGCGCCCACTGACTAGTACAGAGAAGTCGTCATTGTTCACGCACACGAGGATGCATTCCAGTCCTCGCTCCTCGTCTGCCAGGTTACAGTGTGTATATTTATATGCAAAGATATAGAATAAAAAATAAATAAAATAAAAAAAAAAAACGAATAAAAAGCCAGATTTCTATATGTTTTTACCTTTCTTCTGCCTGCTTCTTTTCACAGAGTAGAAACATCATGTGTTCCTCAATGTTCCTCAGGTTGCCCTGCAGCTGATCCTGTGGCTTTGGGCATTTAGAGGCCGCAGCAGAAGCCTGATGCTTAGAGTCAACCCCATCCAGCGGTTTCCCTTTCAGCATCTCCAGAGTACGCTGCTTCTCCTTGGACAGCTCCTGAGCGGTCACAAGCACAATCTCTAAACACTGCAACAGAAAAACTAAACCCGACGGGTATCTAACAGCATCCCAAGACAAGCCAAAATCATGCAGCTCTCCGTATGCAGTTTAACTCAACAGTCAGTAATCATGATCCATTTTTAAAGTAGTTCCAGGAAGCCACGTACCTCGAGAGACCGCTGCAGTCGAGCGGTCAGACTGTTAAGCTCTTCGTTCTCAAACTCGACTCCTTTCAGTGACCGAGCTGTTCCGTCCAAATCCCTAAAAAGACGCCACGGCATTACGGCAACGTCAGAACGTCTGAGCCGCTGCTTAGCGAAAGCCTAATACAGAAATGTCCATGTTTCCTAAAGATGCATTTGCAGCTCGAATACAGTACAGTAAGAGGTTTCATCAGTTCCACTTCAGTGCCCTGACACACTCCTTCCAAACATATCCAGACATCTTACATCATTCATTTTCAGTCATTACATTACAGTGACATTATGGATTTAATTGAAATGGTAATATGTGTATCATAACGCACAGCGCGCTGTTTCTCTCTGTTGAAAAACTGGCATTTAATCGTATAGTTTTATGTCCTTTGTTTTTTATCGCAGCTAAAGCTGCCGGTAGATAAGAAAAAAAAAAAGAAAAGATAATGTAAAGCAAAATAATGAACAATAGGTTGATGTGATGGAGCCCTGGATAATGGTGCCAATCCATCGCAGGGCACACACACACACACACATACTGTACATACACACACTCATTCACACACTACGGCCAATTTGGAAATGCCAATTAACCTAACCTACATTTCTTTGGACTGTTGGAGGAAACCCACCGAGCACGGGGAGAACACGCAAACTCCATGCACACAGAAATGGGAATCGAACCCGGACCCTTGAGGTGTAAGGCGACAGCGCTAACCAGTACAACCCCGTGCCGTCCAGTGTCATTTTAATGTCTCTGAATCTTATAGAACACATGTTTAGTTAGTTCATGCTATCATTTTATACTGGTTATAAACAGTTATTTTTACACCAGAGTCCTTCTCTCTCTCTCTCTCTCTCTATTAACAAAATCTTGACACTTTAGACCTTTTCTATAAATGCTAAATTAAAATCACTATATGTAACCACTGTTTAATACTAGATAGAAATTCCTAACATTTAAAAAAATAAAAAAATAAATAACTATACTTGTCCTAGATTCTGATGTGTATGCAGCATACAAGTCCCTGTGAATGCCTTGTTACCATAGAAACGATAAGTTACTGTACAACATTAATGAAGCATTAAACATGAAGCATTATGAATATAAACCTATGAACTACAGCTTAAATGAATGTCAGAGCCGCTCTTATGCAGTAGAAATCTGATCGACATCCTCGGACTAATCGGAATTGTGCATTTAACAGCGCAGTGTAATAAAGCATGAAGAAAAACATAAAACACGAATCTAACTTTTTTTCCCCACAGATCTATAGATACTGTGACGTACCTCCTGATTTGCTCCTGCTCGGCTCGGAGTTCAATCAGCACCTCCTCAAACCTCTGCTTCTCCTCCTCCAGCACCTGATTCAGCCGCTCCAGCTCCTACACACACACACACACACACACACACACACACACACACACACACACACACACACACACACACACACAGTCTTCAAGAATACTGTATAGAGACAGGAGTTCACTAGCTACTCAAACATTGTACCTGCCCTTATTATATACATTAATACGGCACTATAATGCACTTATATACAGCATTGTATTTTTATACATGTTTAACACTAGCTTACTGGCCAGAAGGTTGGTGTATCAAGCCCCAGGTCCATTTACAGTAGCTGCTACTCGGCACTTAACCATAACCATATCACGGCTGACCCTGCACCATGACCCCCGTCCTCAAGCTAGGAAATGCGAATAAAGAATTCCTCTGTGCAGTAATGTACATGGGACAAATAAGGACTTTTTATAGTCCTTATAGACTTATTATTATTGTGTGTGTGTTATTATTATTATTATTATTATTATTATTATTATTATTTTATAGTCCTTATTATTATTATTATTATTATTATTATTATTATTATTATTATTTTATAGTCCTTATTATTATTATTATTATTATTATTTTATAGTCCTTATTATTATTAGTATTATTAGTATTATTATTATTATTATTATTATTATTATTATTTTATAGTATTATTATTATTATTTTCATTATTATTATTTTAATTATTATTTTATAGTCCTTATTATTATTTTATAGTCCTTATTTATTATTATTATTATTTTATAGTATTTGTGTGTATATTATTATTATTATTATTATTTTATAGTCATTATTATTATTATTATTATTATTATTATTATTATTTTTATAGTCATTATTATTATTGTGTGTCTTATTATTATTATTATTATTATTATTATTATTATTAAATATACAGTAAGCAAAGGTCATACAGTGGATTATTTTCACTGTTGGATGCAGGATGAAAACTTCATCAGATGGACTATGATCAGTAATTGTTAACCTGCAGACTGTACCAATACTAATACAGTGCATTGTCTAAGAGTATAGTATACTACATACATGTCCTAATACTAACAGAGTTTCAATACTCACTGCAGAATGGAGAATTTTACCATAAGATAAATAGAAGATTATTCAAGATACTTCTAGACATTTTTTAACAGAGATGCCACAAATCTGAATAAATCCCCAACTTACCAACATTTCAAGTTGTGAACTTTCACAGATACCAACAGATCACACATTACAAACAATCGCAGATGCAAAAAATTGCGGAAGCTCGAATGCCGGACATCGTCACAGTTGTAGAGTGATTGGACCGAGGCGAAAAGATGGTAGACATCGCTCATTCTTTGGTTTGTCTTTTGTTTTTGTTTATGCTTGACATTGTATGTTTGGGTGTCAAAGGTGCACTTTGTCTGACTTACGGTATCAGACCAAGCCCTGTAATAAATGAATAAATAAACAGAAAGTAGACTGGATATTAAAGAAATGATTATGGATATTGTGTCCTGTAACAAATGATCCATGATTTGGAGAATAAATTAGATTTTGGAACGAGAACTATTTACATTTTTTTTATAAAGTGTTTTTTGTTTGTTTTGTTTTGTTTTTGGAAGACTTGCGTAATATTATTATTATTATTATTATTATTATTATTATTATTATTATTATTATACAGTTGATTTCAGTATGTCTGTTAGAAAATAAATGGTATATTGGCACTTCTGCTTCATATTAGGTTAAAGTGTTTGGTTTTCCTCATTCCTTCAGCGCATAATTTAGCTTTTTTCTTTTCTTTTTTATATTATTATTATTATTATTATTATTATGTATTTATAATAAATGTTCTGAAAATTTGCTAGTTTTGATTAAAGTTTTTGCCCATATAATATAATAAGGTTTTAAATCTAAAAACAGGTTTATACTTGGTTTATTGTAATCTTATACAAGGAACTCCTACATACTGTACAGTACACATTTGATGATATCCACGATTTTATTTTATATTTCTGCTTGAAATATATATTATAAATTCCCAAGGCACTATTAATACCAGGGCAATCTGGATGCATATGATTAGAAGAGTCAGTAGGAGAATCATGAGATAAATAAGAGATATTTGGCAGCATAAAACATGCTTGAAATGCATAGAAGCCCAGCAAATACTAATGTCAACTCACACTGAATAAAACAACAACAACAACAACAACAACAACAACAACCACAACTGTGTGTACATCAAACATGAATAACAGCTTGTCACTAACCGCCTTCTGTTCTCTCTGTAAGCTCAGTTCTTCAGTCTCCTCCATGAGTTTATCTGAAGAAGAACAAGCCCAGGTTTTAGATTTTTATTTTTTATTTTAGATTTATTTAAAGATATCTTCAGTCTAAACTGACTGTAGGCGTGCATGAATGCAATATCCTCCATGTTACTTTGACCATTAGGTTTCTCTCATAGCAAGATAGGAAACTGATAAGTTTTAAAACCTATTTCAGCAATACAGATGTAAAAAAAAAAAAAGCATTTCAAAAACATTATGATGAAATGTAATCGAGTTCTGCCGTGATGCTGATGCATCCATAAGCCTCACCCAGGTACTCCTGTTTCTCTTTGGCCAGCTGTAGTCCCTGAGCTTCCAGACTCTCAATCATCGCCTCTCCGAGCTGGGCGTTCTTCCAGGTGCTGAAAATAGATCATCACATTACAAATGATATAACACACACACACCACTAGTATGCTATATGTCTTGTCTTCAGGCTGTATACCGCAGTAATATATACAGTACAGTACATCAGTCAAATAACAGTCATATTTAGGTAATATGCTTTCCTCCGGGTACTCCGGTTTCCTCCCACAGTCCAAAGACATGCAGATTAGGCTAACCGGCGTTCCCAAATTGCCCGTAGTGTGTGCATGAGTGTGTGAATGTTGACTAAAGGTCCTGCCATGGTAGTAACAATTAGAATAAATACAAGGGTCACCATCGGCCTCCACAGCCCCTAGTTGGACTACAGAGGTTCCTAGATGGATGGATGAATTTATATATATTATATATTTTCTTTAATATAGAAGTGTGTCAGGAGATGAATTAGTCATATGAATCCTATATGAAGAAAATATTCTTTATGATCATTATATTTGGATTTATTTCAGTTATATACAAACATTTGGCTATAAATCAGTTTAAAAGTTTAGTTCACTTTAAAAAAAATGTTTGCAATGACTAGTCTTGGATGATTCTAATAGACTACTGACTAACAAGGAAACAAATTGAGTGGTGTCAGGTCTTGTTCTGTTCTAACTTCTATTAGTTAGTTTCAAAGCCATATATCTAATTGTATGAAGTAAGTCCCCGACTTACGAACATTCGAGTTACGAATTTCCACATGATATGGACAGACCGCAGTTCTATGACCATTTGCAGATACAAAAAAAAATCACGGAAGTAGCTCAGATTTGGCACTGCAGTGCGCCAGATACCAATATTTACATTTAGGCATTTATACATCTGAGCAGTTGAGGGTTAAGGGCCTTGCTCAACCTGGGGCCTTCCAAACTGTAGTCCAACGCCTTAACCACTAAGCTACCCCTGACCCATATTTATATTAACAATTTTATACAATATTTTCACTGTGTAAGTGAATGCCTGAAATGTCCAGAGTTCGGTATATTATATGTGTGCATGCGGGGGTGCGGGAGAAATGAGTCTGCCACACCGATTTCAATGTATCAGTCCGGGAGCACGATTCTAGAAAATGTCTGTCCTGTAAAGCTGTCCTGATGGTGAGTAACCCTAATTTCGGGAAAAACCTCAACAAAACAGCATTCACAGTCCAATACAGTGGAAAACAGCTCAGAAACAACACTGTTACCTTTCACGTGTGAGATTAATTTCCTAAGATGTGGTTATGGTTTGGCCACATGACGGCAGTGTGGGGAAATGGGACAGAGATTTTGGCAAGTGGATTTTTATGCTTTTATGGTCAAAGGTGTATAAGTCTCACTTTGTCAGACTTACGAACAAATCCAACTTATGGACATGCTCCCAGAATGGACCTCGTTCGTAAGTCGGGGACTATTTGTATAAGGAAATTCATATGAATCCAAAGATTTTTTAAATACATTTGAACACACAAAAAAAATCCAAAATTCATAAACTACAAGCATTTGTATATGGTTGCCATGGGTGGAAATGATGGCATCACCAGCTATCCTCTGTCAATCAGAGCAACACTAGCCATCCTCCAGCAAATATAATCTCATGTATGTGGAAGATTATAGTGTGCGGCCCTGTAATGCAGCATGAGCCCCGGTTTGAAAAGATGTGTAAAAGCTGGTAGTTCAGGTTTGACAGGAACGAGTTATCTAATGCATAGGTAGTAAACACGAGGTCATTTAAATCGCACATGTCGGGAGCGTAACTCTTTCACTGTACAAAGATGCTAATAGTCTCTATCACAAGTGATGCATTTGCACAATAGTTGAACCCAGCACTAAAGAATCCTCTTTATAAATCCTTTTTGTCACAGTTGATGGTCTCCCACTGTGTGGTTTGTCTTCAGTGCTGGTTTCCCCTTCTTTAAACTTCTTTATCCATCTGTGCACCTCACTCTTGTCGATGGTGTCGCCTCTGTAAACATTCTGACCCGCAGTGGGAGACCATCAACTACGACAAAGGGGATTTTCAAAAAGAATTCGAGAATTGGGTTCAGTGACGGTGCAAATGCAACGCTTGTCATGGAGACTATGTTGAGAAGAACCTTTAAGTTACTCTAGAAAGAGTAGAGAAAGAGTTACTCTAGCAGCATGTGCAATTTGAGCAACTTACTGAAAGTCAGTTAATAAACTAGTTATGCCTGCTTTTGCATTATTTTTGTTATAGCCCTCATATTTATTACTTGGATGAAAGAAATGCCTTTTATGCATCATTTTGCTCCAAAGGTGCTTGAGATGATGTGGTGTGTCTGCGTTTTGTCCTCTTTTTCCCCAAGATGTACCCCAGATCCAGTGCAACTCTGACTTGGACAAAGTATTACTGAAGTTGAACGAATGAATAAATGAATGAATGAATGAATGAATGATTTGATTGATTTATAACAAATGTCGATAATGAATGAATTAATATAATTAAAGAATGTATATAATAAATTAATGAATAATAACAAATGAATAAATGAATGAATGCATTATTTTTGTCCTAAAGACATGCAAACTTTTGCACTTAACTGTATGCACTTAAGTACTTAGGCTCACACTTTTCCTGACTCCTCCAGCATCTCCAGCCATTGGTCCTGCTCTGACTCGGTCTCTGCTGCTATCACTATGTCCCCCTATAAAGCATGATAAACAGCAGTATTAGGAACAAAATGCTTCAGAATTTCCTGTCTGGTGTAGTTTTTTTTTTTTCATTATTTCTTTTAGCTTCCGTAGGGTAAACAGAAAAATGGATCATACAATAAAATCCTCATGGCTGACAAGCATAGCAAACGGCATGCCCTGTTCCTCCTTCGGCTCGACCACACATCCGCCCAGAGGGATGACTCCCTGTAAAAACAACAGGATTGTGAGTCAGTGAAAAACAAATAGACATTAGGCTGGAGAGAAGAGAAGAGAAAGAGAGAAAAAAAAAAAAACAACAACAACGCAATATTAGCTTACCTTGGGATGAATGTTGAAGTATTTATTGGCTTCAAAGTTTCTTTTCTCATTTTCAGCATAGTAAAGCAGGAAGCTGTCTTTGATGATGAAGAACCTATTCAATATAATGTTAATAATAAATCACATCATGCTACATCACATCATACTTTATTACATTTATTTCGGTAAACGTTTTTTTTTTTTTTGATAAATTCAAAATCAATCAAATCAAAGTTTATTTATATAGCAAGTTTACCGCAAAAGGTGCTACATAATACAAAACAACAATAAGGTACCATTCCAAAACATGTAGCAGTCCAGGAACATGAAAAAATACAACTAAAACTTAACATCCTCTTTAATTAAAAGCAAAAAAATGAATTAACTAATGTGTAGCCCTTAAAGTTCAGAGCATTTTAGACATTATTTGTTTTGCTTTTTTAAAAAGAAATATAAACAAACATATACAGAGCTCAGGATTGTGCGGTATAGAGTGACTTATCCAACTACGACAAGCATGACTAAGCACAAATTTGAAACTGGGTCACATGGGCAAAGAAACAGCACAGATACACACGATCACGTGTTTGTTCTGGTTACTTTCATGATGAAAAAATAAAAATAATAATGATAATAATAATAATATTAATAATAATACTATAAATAATAATAATAATAATAACATAAATAATAATTATAAAATAAAAATAAATAATTAATAATAATTATTAAAATAATAATAATAATAATAATAATAATAATAATATGCTAATTTAAAGAGTTCTGTATTTTTGACATATAGAATTCCCATATTCCAGTAGTGGTAAAATGTACACATTATAAAAGTAATGATAAGAACAAATACACAGTTTGAAGTCCGAAGTTTACACTCCCATATAACAACATACAGTATACATATTTTTTAATCATCATTGAACTATGCTGTGTTGCCGGCACTTGGGTTTTAAGGGTTAACAAATATTTAACAGTAGCCAGATTTGAGGCCGACCTTATATTAAAAAGCAAAGTATTCAACAACCTTGGAGACGCCGCAGCAGAACCTTTAATGCCTTTGTTCTTATATACAGTCCTCAGTATATAAAAAATGCAATAAATAAATCTGCAATAAATCTAAAGGTATTTGGGAGCCAAATCATTTAAAACCGAATATATACCATATATATATAACATAAGTTTAACCTCAACTCTCAATTGAACTGTAAGATGCAATAATGCCAAAACAAAGCATACTGTCTATATATTTTCACTTTCCTGCCAAAAGATGAACAGCAGCATTTGAACCAACTGTAATCTGATCAAACCACTGTACAAAGCATTAGACTAATCTAACCTGGAGCTACAGTAATATAAATGTATGGGCAGCGTTTCAAAATCTGAAAAGGACAGAAAACGATTCACATTCCAAAGTAATCTGAGCTGAGTTTGAATGATTTCTCAAAAGTAAGAAATTAAGGTTGCTATCAAATATTACTCTCAAATTCCTTTTGGGGTTTTAAGAATAAAGCCAATGAACCAAGGATCGTTTTATAGAAAGATATTCTCTTTTATGTGTCATTGATGTTGGATTTATTTTAGCTACAATCTGCCATATATCTGGGCATTTCAACTACACTGCTAATGAAATCTTGATTATGAGATGTCAAAGAAATGACGTTTAGGTTTTAACTTTGAAATTCTAAGCAACAGCCTACATTATAGACAAGACACCCTATAATACATCAGAACTCAACAGCAAAAATGTGTGACACACTGACTTGCCACTCACATAAACACGCAGATAAACTGATTTATTTTAAAAGTGTTTGTCAATGATATGGTGCCATGTATTCGATATTTGTAAAAGTTGTCTCAAGCACAACAGAAGAATCAAAGTTTTTTCAAAGTTTTTCGAAAATAAGCAGCAAATTGTGGATGTTCTACAACATTAACTCACTCCAGCAGTAATTCTGATTGATCTTTATCCCATAATGCAACATTTCATCATTTCTGGGAATGCTCTTCCAGTTCACTTCCATGCTGCCCCTGCCCCGAAGGTACAAACCTACAAAACTTAATAAGGCTTAAAAAGGATGAGATTACATACATACAGTATGTAAATCATATTTTTTTTATGCTCTGCACATTTTAATGTTTTCATTTCTGCCAGAAAAAAAAAAAAAACTGAATTAACTAACCAGCCTTTCCTAAAGAGGTGTTAGCGCGGGGAAAACACGGACTTCTGACAGGGGGTTCTCCAGGGTTCTCTTCTTTACCACCATCATCAGTGAAACAACAACTTTTTTTAAATTCTTGAGGGAGAATTGTGCTCATCCTTTCAGAACAGTTCCAGAGATTTATAGGAGCTAGTAATTTATATCTAGTATTATTATTGTTATTATTATTATTTTTATTATTATTATGTCACCATTCTGTATTAAATAACTGCTTTTATACTCAAATTTTTTAATGCAAGCCCATTAGTCTCTACAAAGGACCTCAATTTTTTTTATTCCAATAAAAAGTGCTGTGAAGATAAATACAATAACGCTTATTATTGTTGCTCATCTGCATATTTACCTTTACAATCTGGATTATAAATGCTCTTTGATTTTAATTGATTTTAAACATCAATAAACTTAAAAGCACCATGATCAATAATAATAATAATAATAATATAATAATAATAATTTAAACTTCACGCACTGGTGCTAGTAATAATTTGTTCCATGATGGATTAAAAAAAAAAACCTTAATATATGCTCTATACTTTCACCGAGCCCTCCTGCATGACTCATCATCTTTAGGAACCTTTTGTACATTATTCTACTATAAGGAGGAAAAAAACGAAATCCATGAATTGACCAGCACACATCTACTGTATAGAAACATCATGCAAACCTCTGTATTCATCCAAACGTTCCTAAAAACAATCATTTGAAGACTGAAATATAGTAATACACCCAAGCCATTCATCCTGACAGAAGGTGAAATGGTGTCCCCACTCTACCTCCGAGCCCATTTGGGTGATGGTCTTCCCGAGGACCTTTTCCACAGCACGCCGTGCAGCTGCACTTTGCTGCTGGTGTCCGGGATGATGCTCGAGCTCGGCTGCTCCATGGAGACTCGGGAAGGAAATACGAAGAGCGTGGAGGGGAAAAACACGGCTGTTGTTTCCAAGGAAGTGGGCGGAGGAGTTAAGATTAGCAGGAGGGAAGAGGCTAGGGCAAATACACATACGCACACACTCACACACACACTCACCAAGCCAATTAGGGAACTTCCAATAACTCAGCGAGGCAGAATGATGTGGACGTCGATAAAGGCATTGGATATGTAAAAGCAAAAGTGCCAGAGAGAGAGAGAGAGAGACAGCAGTGCAGTGTATTGTATTGTACTGTATGTTGTATGAGTTTATAAATCTGAAAGATGCTCGATAGACGTCTGATACGACACTGATTCAGATTACGTACGATAGTCATCTCGGCTTAATCAGTAAGGCTAAAGAAACACTCGCGCTTAATACAAAAGAGCAACGGTCCACTTTCACGATGCATTTATCTGCTTAAAGGCTTTCTGCATGCCCGGCTCACGGCGTATGGCTGATTCGCACTAATACACATTAGGGTCAGACGGGCGCGCAGACGGGCGCGCAGACAGACAGCTTGTTTAGACCAAAGATACTGAATTATGCTGCAGATCCAAGAGTACCTGACGGAAGAATTCAGCAGAAACGTTAATTCCTGCATAAAAGATACCGGATATCCACAGAGGTATGGAATTCATACAGAATTATGAAATGACACAAGGGGGTCTATTATTCTATTATTACAGACCTCCATCACTAACACGTCTGTGTCTCTCTTACATAGAAATCCGCTTCTAAGAGGCAAGCACTGAATAGACTGGATGAAGACGCAAGAGGAATAAAAGCTCTTCTTAAGGAAAGTAAGGTCAGTCATTTTAATTTGTGGTCGAACATATTGAAGAAGAAGGTTCTCTGGTCTGATACTCGGTGCCCTAGTCAAAGAAGGCTGCCTGTGAGCGATTACCCAGGCGAGGTGGCACGGAGTCCACTGCAGTCGTTCCCGTGAACATCCAGCGAGAGCAATGATCGATCCTTGGAAATCTGGTAATGGTAACTTCGTCACCAACACCACTTGCACGTCACAGGAACTCGGCTGGGAGTTATCGCTACGTCCCCGTACAGCCCCGGCCTCACTTCAAGCCATTTCCAAGTGTTTGGGAGAACATTAAAGGAGTTCCTGGGAGGCCGGGGTTTCAGACGTGAATCAGACAGACAGTCCGATCGATCATGGTTGCATTAGTGTCGCAGGGGCTTATATAGAGAAATCAAGAGGTTTCCCTCTTAGAACTGAGTCTGTCCAATCAAAAGTCCTGCTTTAACTTGTACATGCAAATGATCCATTCTTTAATTAAAGAGATTAATTAAAAAACGAAATCGGATGACGTCACCTAATTGTGCCATGGCTTGGTTTGTGAATACAGGTTTTTTTTTATTTTTTATATATACACATTATACACAATTACTTTTGTATTTTTTGTCATGTACCTATCGTAGGCAGCACAGTGTCTCAGTGGTCAGCACTGTCACCCCGTACCACCAGGGTTGGAGGTTCAAATCTCACTTTAGGGGTTTGTGGGTGTATGGATTTTACATGGATAAATATTCTTTTGGTGTTGTCTCAAAGCTATTTTTGTAAATCTATTCGCATCTCTGTTTCTCATTTAAAACACAGTAGATGATTAAGCATTTCATAGAAGGAAGGCAAATCACACAATTATGCATAATAGCAGGTGGCTTAAGGTTATTAGCATACCGCTACATATGAAGAAATGTAGTGAAGTAGAAAGAAGAGATATAGGGTGTAGGATGTGGTGGAGTAGAAGTAATAATCCTTTAATGAAACTACTCAGGTTAAGTGAAGATGCGTAAAATATGTACAAAAGCAAAGAAGTCAATTTTACATTTTTAGGTATATTTTGTGTATTTTAATCCTTTTTTGTAAACTTTTACTTTGTAAATGTACAAACTTTTGTAAATCTGTAAATTTGTATATTCCATCCCAAACATTCAAAATTTTTGTTTTATTTTATTCGAATTGGAAATTCTATCAGACATAAGGCATAACTTCGGTAAATCTGTAAATTTGTACATTCCATCCCAAATTGTTATTTTTATTTGATTGGAAATTCTATCTTTAGCTTAATTGTAACCTTCTAGTGAGATTTTCATGTTATTGTAATGAAATATTTTTATTCTATTATATTTTAGCATTTTAGGTCACAGAAAGTCGTACAAGCATTTCATTGAATATCATACTGTGCATGGTTGCGTATGTGAGGGAAAAAAAAACTAATTAAATGTACTTGGCATTAGGGACTGCAGTAGTCCATGGGCTAAGACGGATGGAGCCGAATACTCGGATACCGAGATGCACAGGACATCATCATCATCATCATAGAAATCCCAGTTAGCTGTCCAGTTCATGCTTTGATCAAGTTTCTCAATCGAGGCTGGCAATATTTTTATACTGATTAATGTGAGCTACATGACAAACCACACGTTTCATCTCCATTATATGAGATGTGATGACCTTTTCCTGAAATCAAACACTCCCCCTAAGCTCCGGGATTAATAATTCATTTGTATGACTGGCTTATAATAGAGCTGATAAATACAGTGCAGTGCTGGTAAAGCAACAAATCTCAGACTGGGACATTAAACAAACATTATGTTACATACTGTTACCACATCATTAGCTCTTTATAGCTGCATAATAAGAATAACAATCACTTATCAGTTCAGTTAAATCGACCTGTGAGATGAGAGACTGAACACTCAAGAAAATATGTGAGGCAATATTTTAAACAGGTTAAGCAGTAAAAAATGTTTTGAAGACGGCCTGAATTAATTTCATAACATTTAACAAAAGGCATATTAGAATTTTTTTTTATTGCACTTTACTGTACACTACAGTGCTGTTGAATGAAAAAGTCGATTAATTTTCTCCAACAGCATTTCTGATTGTATAACGAGATAACCTTCAATTTATTTCTTTTTCATTTTTGTTTTTACTATAGTGATGCCTAATTCACAGGGACTTGCAATGGCAAAAGCTCCACGTTTAAGAGAATAATCCAGACACATGAAAATGAAGCATTATTGTGATTCAATGTAAATTTATTACATTCCCTTGCCCATCACTTGAATCAACCCCATGATCCTGGTCATTATTAACGGTACTAAAAGCCCGAGCACAAACTCAGGAGGGCTACAAGTGAAGTTTTTCATTAAGCTCATCTGACGGTTATTTGTACACAATGCATTATATACAGAGGCTCTGCTCTGGGCAGGCACCACAATAATTACAGTAAAAGCAATCCCACCCTGACCACATCAGCAGAGTTCAGAGATGCTTCTCGAAGTGAACGGCAGCTGAGTACAAGCACAGACAAGTTAAAAGCTCGAGCAGTTCCTTCAAGTCAACTGGCATCACCATGATTTAAGACTGTTATAAAAATAGCTGGCATTGGCAATTATTATACAACGTTCCAACACTTGTCACCTCCTTTAACATGACCTGTGGTCCCCCTTTGTGTCGCTTCAGGTCTTCATCATCAAAAAATAAACCGTTGTTTCGCCATTATGTTTAAAAATGAAACATTAAAAAAATGTAAGATTAGAAAAAACATTAAATGGATGTTGGGTCGTGACTAAATCTAATACTCTCTCAAATCTATTTGATCAAGATGATAAAAAAAAAAAAAAAAAGGGAAAGATTTTTTCATGCCCCTCTGCAATCCATTGGCATGAAACAAACAAACAAAAAAAAACAACTAAGCAATCACAATGCTTAAAAAAAAAAAAATTATACTGCTGCACAAATATCTACATGTCATGGCCATAAAGCTCGGCTATGGAGTCTAACACTATAAATTACATGTTCACAACCAAGATAAAGGCTGCTCATTGAATCCATACTGTTGTGTAAAGAAAAATAATAATAAAGAAAAACATGGAATCCCATAGACAGAATAAAAAGCCTCAAATCATGTGACTCAAAATGGTTATGCAGTTCACTTACACCTTACATATATTTATATAAAACAAATGCGGATCACCATTGCTTTTGTTAAAGAGAAAAACAATGAATATATAATTTATAATTATATATTTTATGAGAGAGAGAGAGAGAGAGAGAGAGAGAGAGAGAGAGGGAGAGCGAGAGAGAATAAGAGTGGAAGGAACCCCCGAAAACAACAAAAAACAATGATATGATGTCACTTGTGTATGTAAGCACTGCTGTCAGCACATATCGCTTTAGGGTTATGGTCATGTGATCACAGTTGCCCCACGAGTCCATTTCAGTGCCACAGATCTGACCCATAACAGAGAGGCATGATGAGAAACCAACCACCGCTTTTAAAAGTCCCCTGTTCACGACAGTCTTTTACGGCTTTTTTTTTTATTTATTTTTTTTTAGTGGTGGTGTCCGACGGAGAGCACCAGAGGGATGAGGCAGCCTATGACGAGCGCCAGCACCTCCACCCGGCTCAGTCCTTTCCCTCCTCCGGACGAGTGGCTGTGCCCACCCGTGCCTCCCACTTCGGGCAGGACGTGCACCGTGGCGACGTAGAGGAAGGTTCCGGCTGAGAAGAGCATGGCCACTCCTGTGGCGTTGACGTCAGACAGGGCCTCTTTGCTGCTCTAAATGGAGACAGGGTGGAGCAGAACAATGCGAAAAATGAATAGGAGGGTGCGTTACAAATCTGGAATCAATTCGCTAACTCACTAGACAGGTTTGTGTTGTTGCTCAGGGGCGATTAACTAAACTAAAAAAAAAAAGCAAGCTAATAACAAATACAGCATCAATACAGACTCTATCTATATTCATTAGTGCTTATGGCTTTGTGTATTCAGTAGTGATGATGATGCAAAAGTATGTGGACACCTGACCGATCACAACCGTATTCGCTTTCTGAACATCATATTTCAGATCAGAATGAGCTTTATTGCGCGTACAAGGAATTTGTTTTGATGACGGAAGCTTCCACAGAGGATGACTTTACTCTTCTGTAAAGGCCTTTCTTTAGATTATCTATCTTGGCTCTGGAGATTTGTGCTCATTCTACCACAAAAATCATGAATGAGAAAAGACTTTGATGTGTCCAAGTTCCAGTTCATCCCACAGGGGTTGAGGTAAGGCTCAGGGCAAAGACAAAAAAGCAAACCAAACCAAAAAACCAAAAAAAAAAAAAAAAAAGTAATTTAAGACAACACTGTGCTTGCAAAATTTGTTGCAACAGTTTGGGGAAGGAACGCGTTTGGGATTGATCATGATCAGGTGTCCAGAAACTTTTGGCCATTTAGTGTACAGTACTGTGCAAAAGTCTTGAGCCTTTCTCATTTCCTAATGTTAAATTAAATGAAATAACGTCGATTTTTTTTGAATTAAGGAAATGGTAAAAAAAAAAAAAAAATGTTTTACTTTGACAGGCTGAAAAGTGCCTAAAGATATAGTTTAAAAATCAGTTATTTATGCAACAACCTGAGCAGCGGATGTGAAGAAATGAGGGGGAGTCAAGACTTTTGTTCATCACTTTTCAGCTATGAGCTCTAGTGTTGTCACATCAGATGAAGAATTTACTTAAAAAAATCTAGCATCTTCATTTTACAGAACAGGTTTTTGCTAAACTGGATTGTGGTTTGTTTTGCATCATCACTGTTTCTACATCCTGTTTCTGGAAATTAAATAATTACAATAAATATGCTGTCAAGCTGTTTTGGAGAACCGAAAAGAATGAACAATTGGAGTGTGTTCTGTTCATGCAAACAAACAATTCTGCAAAAGAGAATAGTAGGTAGAGAAAGTGAAGCAAACAAACCGATAAATACATAACGGTGATTGATAATACAATTCTAAAATTTTTCAAACACATTTTCTTTTGATTATTTTAGGCTGTGAGACTTTGATTGTGATTATTTTCTTATAACTTATTTGAAATGTAAAACAGAGGAGTGTGCTCTCCTGCTTTCATTCAATGACCACAGTGGATGCAAATTTGTGCACCTGACCCCAACCTGGCATCCAGAGAGGAAAGTTTAAGCGGTGTTACACTGTATTATTGCTTAGACGAGCGTCCTCACAATGCAGCCTCCTAATAAACTGAGCTCGATGGCAAATCTTATACATTATTATTATGTAATAATGTTGGTTGGGAATAAAGCAATCTGACATAACAGGTTTAACAAGACCAGTCGAAGGTTGTGGAGGACACACCTTCAAATTCAATGTTTTTGTTTAGTGATTTATTTTTTTCTACATTCTAGAACACTGGAATTTTTCAAAACCATTAATCAACACACATGGATTTAGGTAATTAAGTAACGACAACAACAGTAACAGTCATGTTACTTTAAAACATGACTCTCAGCAGTTTTGGTTCTGGAACAGTTCTTACAAGAACAGTAGTGTGTGTCGAGTGCATTTACAAAACCCATCGAGCTCCATGATGAAACTGTCTCTCATGAAGACCTTCCCAGGAAAGCGAGACCAAAACTTACTGCTGCAGAGGAGAAGATCATTTAGAGTCACCAGCCTCAGAAATCACCAATTAACCAACAACCAGCACCTCAGATTAGAGGCGTTATGAAGCTTTACAGAGCAGAAGTAGCAGATATACATCTCAATATCAACTGTTCAGAGGAGATTATTGTGTATTTTGGATAAACGCCTTCAGAATTGTTTTACAGTGTAGAGAGATAAAAGCCAGGAACATCCATGGAGTCAGAAAGTGTGTCCAAACGTTTGACTGATGCACCTAAACGTCCCAGTAGAAGCTACATTTATCTCAGACATGAATAATGTAGACTCTATGCATTCTTTTATGTGATTTGTTGCAACAAACTGGTCAGACATGTTATATTTACACAAAACTGTCATATTACACCAAAACACTACAAGGTAGAACCTGAAAAACCTGAAATTAAATATAGCAAAGTACTTTGCTAGTTGGCAGGTGATCATGTAAAGAATAAAACATTGTGCAGTGTACAACAGTAGTAGTGCGGTGTGATGCAGCATATCGGGATTATTTTCCTACAGAAGCATGTTCAAAATGTATTACACAGCTAAATATAAAAATAAATAAATAAATAAATAAAAAGTGTTCCAGGGTTCGAGACAGAGCTTGTTGCACAAATAAAATCCAATCAAAACTGAAAAATGATGTGACTGATACCAACCAGGGAGAGCGAAGGTTATCACATGCTTCCCCAGAGACGCACAGCTTGGGGTCAGCCTAACACTTGGAGACGAGCCCTATTGACATGAGCGCGCGCCCACCGCCTCCCCCGCCCACCGAGAGCGCGAGTTAATCTGCTCCCTAGACTCGAACAGGGACGATCGATCGATATAGGGATGAGCAATTCATCCTGATTGATGTACTCCTGCCCATGTCGATAATTTCAGTGTTTTTTTTTGTATTCTGTTAATACTCTCCCCATTGTGTGTGTTTATGTAGAGTCCACTTAAAACCATACTAACGTGTGTGTGTGTGTGTGTGTGTGTGTGTGTGTGTGTGTGTGTGTGTGTGTGTGTGTGATCACATGTTTCCGCTCTGTCCAGTCTATTGGAAGCAAATATGGAGGAGAATTCTTTCATTAGGAAATTCCAGCGTTAATAGTCGAGAATGTTTACACTGTAACCCTTTTCAACGAACCGTCAGGGCAAATAAATAAATAAATTGGAATTGTTTATTAACCACAATCATAATATATAACTACTTGAAATAAAAAAAAAAATAATTCTACGATTCTGTGGTAAAATTGCACTCTTCATCCTGACTTTGGTTGATTGTTAATTTTTTTTTCAAGTCAAGTAAGTTTATAATGTCATTCCTGTATATAGGACCTTTTGATTGTGGTAAAAACTAAATGCCTATAAATGCTTATTTTTACAGTTTAAACCCTAAAATATGCTCAAGAAACATTTTAAATTCATTTTAATCTCAGCCTAATACATTACCCTTAAAAAAAATAATAATAAGGATGTATAGGTAAAGCTGTATACTGTACAGTACTGTACTGCTGTGTCTCCCACAGTGCTAGAATATAAAATACTGATGTTACTTATATATATGTACTATAACTCATGCAAGCGCGTTTCTTCGTATCACTACTGTAGGGTAAATACAGTAATAATTCACCATCCCTAGCCGCGTTGTTTTCCTTTACGGTTGCTTTGTGTTCTCTCTACAAGACAAAAAAAAAATTTATACAGTATTATATTTTATATGAAACATTTAGCTGAATTTACGTTAATATTTAGGTTACAAAATTAGTAAATTATATTGGTCTTAATAGGTTACCATTAAAAAATTATCTATTTCCACAAAAATAATAATAAAGAAAGAAAGAAATTATATTATATATAAGGGCAACCAGTGAGGCCTAAGGTTGCCCTTAGTGTGTGAATGAGTGCGAGTACGTGTGTGTGCCCTGCAATGGATTGGCACCCTGTCCAAGGTGTATCCCGCCTAATTAAAACCAGTAAAAATCGACTTTACATGTTGTGAGTGAGTGACCTAGCAGAACAAACAGAAATGACAATGACAAAGATTAATGCAGATCACGCCCGTGCCTTTTACTCTTGTTAAGGAACGACACACTACTGGGACGGTTCCGAAGTACAAACTGTTTACTGCTCTACAGGCATTTTGCTGTATATGTAACTGCTTTATAACCACAGCATGCGGGATACAGAGAATGATATACAGTTCCTTTGTGCTTTCTCGTTAGGTTCGACTAAAGCTCTATGTGCTTTTCCTGACCGCATCATTTCTTTTTATTCTCCTCCACAATAATGGGGTGTCTTACCTGGCTGAGGCCAAGGAAGGTGAGCATCGCTAGAACGGGAGCAGCCAAAGCAAAGACCAGCAGGTGTTTTCTGATTCGGTTCCTCTCTAAACCTGCGTGCATCAGGAATGAGACGAGGCCAAAAGCAGCAGGAGCCTGTTGAGTCAAGAGATAAAGTGCTGTAAACAACGTAATCACAAATTATTCTTTGTGATGCATCGCATTTACTTAACCTGTAGAGGAAGAACAAAACAAGCCTGTATTTGATTTTTTGATGTGCACATGAATTAAAAAGGACACAAAGGTTACAAAAACATTTACAAAACATTAGGTCCCCAACATACGAACGAGTTCCGTTCCAAGAGCTCGTTCGTAAGTCCAATTTGTTCATAGGTCCAACAAACATTGTCTAGGTACTAGGATACTAACAGTTTTATATTGTATAGGTAATAACAACATGTTCTATGATCTTCTACTTGTCCTTTTAAAATCGTTTCCATGGTTTAACAATTCATGATAAAAGAAAAAGCGACATCCGCCATCTCGATCCTGGGATACCATGCTGCACGCAAGTCACAATGTACGCCGGAGTGTGATCTTGTTCGTATGTTACGGGACTTACTGTACAAGGAAGATCATCAGTAACAAAAGCTAACGGCTAGAAGGATGAATGACTGATCAAAATTTTGTATTCTGCTACGGAACACTGAAGTTACTTCATGGATTCCCTGAGTAACTGGGTTTAAGAAAATGTTAATTATTACATAAATGTTAATGTCAATTTAATCACTGAAACTAATCTTTATTTAAAAAAAAAAAAAAAGGGTTTTATTTTTTATTTAGTTTTAGATGTGTGTGTGGGTGTTTTTAAATACCACAGAATATTTATTTCATATTACAGATTTCCAGTGAATAAAAATGTCTTTACCTTATGAAGCATGATGGCCACGAAGACGATGAGCTGGACACTCGTCTGAGATGTCGAAGCTGCAGCTCCCAGTGCGACTCCGTCAGCTGGAGAGACAAACACATCACGTTTGATCGGGTGAAGCATGAAGGACTTTGCTATTACACAATCCCATAAAATAAAACTTTATAGGTCTTGACCCTCTTCATTCACCTGCAGCATGGACGACCAACCCAAGCGTAGTGGTGATTTTGGAGCTGGCTGCCCTCGCCGCTTCTGGGTCTGTACCAAAAAAATGTTTGATTAATAAATCAAATCAATACATTTATTTAAAATACAAAATCAAAATCTGAAATTCAGAAAATATACAATTGTACGTGTCTGTGGTTTGGCGCACTGACCGTCACCACTGTGCATGTGCGAGCTGCCAATCTGATCCACCAGTAACATGAAGACAAATCCCAGCACCAAAGAGACCCCGATGTAGGCGTGGAGCTCCTCGTGACTGTGTTCATGTTCGTGGCTCGATCCTACGACAGATTCGGCGGCTTTCTGCTCCGGTGCGGAAACCTCGCCTTGACCGTGAGCATGGTGCCCGGCTGCAAAATAAATAAATGAAAGTAAATTAAATTAATAAAACGAGTAATAAGAAAAAGAGTCAGACTTGTTGTGAACAATAGGTAGTCTGTAGATTCGGTTAGATTTATGATAATTTATTTGATTCAAAAGCACTGATGTTAATTGTCTGTTTTGTCTCAAGCAGTGTAAGTTTTTGCCAAGTTTCTTTTTTGAAGTATTAAATCTGCTAAAATTACCTAAATCAGTCAGTAAAAGGTTGTGCGACTTGTGTTTGTCATCATGCTTCATACAGAGCAATAATCTTTTTATTTTTCCCAGTCAGTAATCTGTTCCAAACTCCAGTCCAACAGGAGGCAGTAATGCACCATTCGGTCATAAAGTGATGAAGAAATGCTAATCCTGCAAAATGCAGAAGCTGCAACCAGGATTCAAAACAGCAAACCTGTGTTTTTTTCATGATTCACATTGTACATTTGTCTCAAAGGTGTATTACAGACACTCTGTTGGACTTGCGAACAAAACCGACTTACGAACGTGCTCCTGGAACGGAACTGTATTTTAACACTACAAGCTTCTTTCTAACTAGACTTATTAGTTTTAATGGAAATTAGCTTCCATTTCCATTTTCTCATCATGCCCCGCCCCGCCCAGTCCTGCCCTTTTATTCCATTTTTTTTTATTTGATATAAATATCCAGTCTTCTATTCCTATGCAACATTGCTACTGGTCCAACATACAGTACACTGTGTTCACAGCAAAGGAAGGGGTTGGATCTGATTTAAAAACATGCTAAATATGACCTGATATCAGCTTTTTTTCGGTCAGCCTTAAACATGTCAGTATCAGATCTGTCAGTCACTACCATTTATCCACCACCTTGGGTTAAGTAAGGCTGGGTGGTGCCGCAACCTTATCGTTATATATTGATATCATTTGAAGAGAGATATACGAGACAACAAAGTTTATAGAGAAGCAGTCTGATGTGTTACATGACCTTTTCTTCCACGACGTCGGTGTTTATCTGGTATAGCCTTGTTAAATTACGCTATAGTCTTACTACAAACCGACAGGGTTGCGTTTAAAAGTCAAAAAGTCGCAATAAAAGCACTGAGTGTAAAATATTCTCCAGCATGGCATTATCTGCACCATAAACTGCAGGACGAAGAATGTTTGAAACATTTTGTGCTGCTGCTGCAAGCCCGGCCGCGGAGCCTTCACAACCCTAAAAGTCTTTTCTGCCCCGGAGGAAAGTGTGTTTCATGGTTCATTCGCTCGGAGGAGCCCAGGAGTGGTCTTACAGAGAAACAAATACACACACACAGATGATACATCTTACCACCTCGAGTGCTCAAAATGTTACAATACATTCCTCGAATTTTGGTGAAGTCGTTGAATGGGATGCCGAGACCTTGTTAATGTCCGTGTTAAGATGCTTTAACTAATATCAGTGCCTTGACTAGCAGGAGTTGACCGTGTGTGTCCTCATACTGCATTCTTAGCCTAAACAGAACTTTATAAGTGAACTCATATACTGTACTTAATGCCATGAAAATGTAACAAAACACTGTGACAGGCTGAAAAGTGCCTAAAGATATAATTTAAACACTTTTTTTTATGTAACAACCTCAGCAGCGACCTCATTTCCCCTCTCATCTGTTCCAACCACTCATCAGCATCTGTCATTATGCCTTAAGTTAGAATATTATTTTATGCTTCAATGATTCATAGGTCACTGTGTGGCTTAACAAACAAACAAACAAACAAAAAACAAGGGTACAGGGACTGGACTGAAAATCAGAAACAAAAAAAACAAAGTTCTTCAGGAAGACACTCAAGTCTCTCAAGACTAATATATATATATATATATATATATATATATATATATATATATATATATATATATATATATAAATTCAAGTCGGTCTGGCTCTTTGGAAGCAAAGTATGAAGAAATGAGGGCCGTCTCAATACTTATACAGTACTGTGTACATACACACACATTTCGCACGCTCAGTGTAGTATAAAGTGCCAGTACACATTTATTTCTCTATATTGCAGCTCCGGAGGCTCTGAAGTCAACCTCAGCTGAAAACTTATCTACTTTGTCAGACCAAGTGGGCCTTGTTGTGTTGATGCGTTTTATTGCTTTATTTAACTGCTTTTATTTTAAATCAATCTGCTTTTGTTGTTGAGAGCAACTCAGGGAGCATTCTCAGACATAGACCCAGTTTTTATTTAATAAAGGCTGTTTATTGTCCCTATTATTTCATTTCCATGTGTTGCATCATGTTTCAAACAGAGAATAAAACCCTGCTGCCTGTACATTTATTTCATGATTTAGACACCTCATGTTTCGTCTGAAAACCTACCCAACTTGGATAAATATTGAAATAATAAAACAAATTATATAAAGTATATTTATATCATGTATCAACATTCAGCCTCAAAACAAACATGTATGAATTTTGGCTCCTTTCGCCTTAGTTAACAGAGCAACTATCTTGTTTTATTTTAAATCTTTTTTTCATTGTTATTTGTTTTTTTTCCACTGTGGACATTAAGTGGTCAGAGGAGTTTCGAAAGCTGTGATATGGGAAGTGAATTAACGCGTCTCCTGTCTGAACGAAGGAACTCCGTCTGACTGGTTCTGTAATTACACAGGCTTACAAACTTCAAAGTCGTAATTAAAGGCTTTGTTTCTGTTTGTGCACATGTGAGAGAGAGAAAGAAAGAAAGAAAGAAAGAAAGAAAGAAAGAAAGAAAGAAAGAGACTCACCCTCCAGTACCTCCTCATACAGCGCATGGACTCCCTCAGGAATAATGACAGCCAAAGCGGTACCGCATAACAGACCTGCTCCCAACACCGTCACCAGCTTCAGCTTTTCCTGAACAACACAGAGGGAGGGGAGGGGAAAAAAATGAAATACTGAACAAACCTCCGAAACCTTTATTCATCCCACAGTGGGGGAAATATCTGTTACAGCAGCAAAGAAACAGAGAAAAATGTACAAATATAAAGTAGGGACAGTACAATGTATAAATACACAAGAGAAAACACTTTCAATAAATCCACTAGGAAATATTGCAAACAGTTTAAAGTGGTGTTATTGCACAGTTGCTATTGCAAATTTAAGTTATTGTAAAAATCAGTAATAGTGTGCATTGTGGGGCAGGTTCACTGGGAGCAGCTCTGATTCTACAGACTAATAACAGCAGGGAGAAAGAATCTTCAGTATTGTTGACAAAACCGTTTCATAATGTGTATTTTCTTTTTTTGTACAATACACGTGAGCTACTTACGTGATTTGTTCACATCAACGAATATTCGCAGAACCACGTTCTGTTCGTATCTGCGGAAATCCGTAACTCGATTGTTCATAAAGCGGGGACTACACAAGTTAAGCCTGTACATCGTACCCTCTATTTCTTAAGAAAATTATATAAATTATTGTTATGGTTCTTACACTGTTGCGGGCATAAAGAACCGTGTACACCTGAAGGTTATTTTGCTGTTATCTCCTTTTGAAGCTGATCCCTCAGAAACGCAGATCACCAGAGCACATTATAGTAAAGGTGACAAGAAGGGACAGTGAGGAAAAAAAAAACTAAACAAAAATGCATGACTGTGTTACTGTGTAACCAAGATCAAAGTCATTATACCGCAGAATATCTAATATACTGCAGTGTTTATAAACTGTATGGATATTAGGGCTGTACGCTTGTTGCTGAAATGTCAATCAGGATTTGTCTCCACAGGAACCCGAGATCCAAAATATTTATTGCACCCAAGCGTTTGTCGCCGAAGGTTTTACTGCTCAATCTTAACCATCTGCATGCCTGTAAAGAAAGCAATGATTGACGTGACAGACCAGGTTACAGATAAAAACACAAACTAACCTAATGCACATTCCTGGGTTGTACATGAAAATAGAAAGCAGAGTGTGACATATTCTCCAGTACACTCAGTGAAATCTAACAGTTGCTTTTATCTTATAAAGCTGCGAAAATCTGTATCTAGCACTACTGACTGTTTTCAGGCAAAGCGTCACAGTTGAATATTGACCGTGTTTATTTAATTTCTCTTTATTGATCTTTCATACGTTTCTGAAAACTGGTCTGTAATGGAATATGTTGCTTTTTTTTTTTTTTTTTACATGCATGCAAATATTATTCTGTAATGCTATTATTTTTACATCGTAATGCAGAGAAAATAAACATGTTTAACATTTGTACTAAAGACAATACAGTCTAAGACCGTATATATTTTATGTCTATCCATCTATCAAAGTTTGTACACACTTGTATAAAATATTTTAATACATTATTACATGTTATATATTGATGTACATTATAACATTATCAATACTATATTAATATAATATACATCATACTATTTTTTAAGTTTGTATATATTTTTTAACTGACTATTAAACCTTTTGGCTGATTTCAGAGCTTGTTAATCTGCTTCCATCTGCTTCTTTTTTTGCATGAAAGACTATTGTGTTAGAAAAACCCCGTTATGTGAATACCTTTACAGGACTTTAACAAGATTTCTTAAAGGAAACACATTAGTAGATGCTTTTAAGTATTGTATACAGTATATTTTAATATCTCAAACGGTTTGTGCTGACCATGACTCCCTGACAGAAGAGATCTTGTATCATAACCTTCCTGGCTGAATAAAGAATAAACAAATGAAATACATATAGGGACGTGTCCATGGTGTAATTTCCCCATTAAGTCTTGTAATCAGCAGTTACCTTGAGTACTGAGCATTAGTTTTGCTGTTCGTGCTGTTTTATACCCACACAGCGATAATGTCATGGTTCGCATCGTCTTTCATCCCTTTTTTTTTTCCCCCTCCCACTTGGTGCGCATCAAGTGGAAAATTTTATTGAAGAAATTTCTGTCTGTAAAAACCTCACCTTCAATGTGTTCACACAGTCAGTGTCCTGTATGGTAGGACCAAACTATTTATTAAGTTGTTTAGAATCTGAAAATAAATTAAATATTGGATATTTATAAAACTGTGTTACTTACAAAATCCCGATACGAATCGAATCGGCACTCAGGTATCGTGATGATATTGTATCAGGATGTCACTTTTATATTAAGCATACTTCACAAATCAAAACTTGGTACTGTTTTTAACCTTACCTTTAATTAATAGTTAGATTCTAATAATAATAAAATCAAACAATGTCCTAATATTTTAAGGTTTTTTTTTTTTGTTGTTGTTGTTTGATTCCGATTGTCTCCTTTAACTCCTATTCATTCTTTCTTGGATGGCAAAAAGTGCATTTACACACGTGGACAAAATTGTTGGTACCCTTCGGTCAATGAAAGAAAAACTCACAATGATCACAGAAATAACTTTAATCTGACAAAAGTAATAATAAATAAGAATTCTATGAATGTTAACCAATGAAAGTCAGACATTGCTTTTCAACCATGCTTCAACAGAATAAAAAAAAATGAACTCATGGAACAGGCCTGGACAAAAATGATGGTACCCCTAACTTAATAGTTTGTTGCACAACCTTTTGAGGCAATCACTGCAATCAAACGATTCCTGTAACTGTCAATGAGACTTCTGCACCTCTCTGCAGGTATTTTGGCCCACTCCTCATGAGCAAGCTGCTCCAGTTGTTTTCAGTTTGAAGGGTGCCTTTTCCAGACAGCATGTTTCTGCTCCTTCCAAAGATGCTCAATAGGATTGAGGTCAGGGCTCATAGAAGGCCACTTTAGAATAGTCCAATGTTTCCTCTTAGCCATTCTTGGGTGTTTTTAGCTGTGTGTTTTGGCTCATTGTCCTGTTGCAAGACCCATGACCTGCGACTGAGACCCAGCTTTCTGACAGCACATTTCTCTCTAGAATCCCTTGATAGTCTTGAGATTTCATTGTACCCTGCACAGATTCAAGACACCCTGTGCCAGATGCAGCAAAGCAGCCCCAGAACATAACAGAGCCTCCTCCATGTTTCACAGTAGGGACAGTGTTCTTTTCTTCATATGCTTCATTTGTCCGTCTGTGAACATAGAGCTGATGTGTCTTGGCAAAAAGTTCCATTTTTGTCTCATCTGTCCATAGGACATTCTCCCAGAAGCTTTGTGGCTTGTCAACATGTAGTTTGGCATATTCTAGTCTGTCTTTTTTATGATTTGTTTTCAACAATGGTGTCCTCCTTGGTCGTCTCCCATGTAGTCCACTTTGACTCAAACAACGACGGATGGTGCGATCTGACACTGATGTTCCTTGAGCATGAAGTTCACCTTGGATCTCTTTAGAAGTCTTTCTGGGCTCTTTTGTTACCATTGGGATTATCCGTCTCTTTGATTTGTCATAAATTTTCCTCCTGCAGCCACGTCCAGGGAGGTTGATCCCATGGATCTTAAATTTCTGAATAATATGTGCAACTGTAGTCACAGGAACATCTAGCTGCTTGGAAATGGTCTTATAGCCTTTACCTTTAACATGCTTGTCTATAATTTTCTTTCGAATCTCCTGAGACAACTCTTTCCTTCGCTTCCTCTGGTCCATGTTGAGTGTGGTACATACCATGTCACCAAACAACACAGTGACGACCTGGAGCCCTATATATAGGCCCACTGACTGATTACAAGATTGTAGACACCTATGATGCTAATTAGTGGACACACATTGAATTAACATGTCCCTTTGGTCACATTATTTTCAGTATTTTCTAGAGGTACCATCATTTTTGTCCAGGCCTGTTCCACGAGTTAATTTTTTTTTAAATAATTCTGGTGAAGCATGGTTGAAAAGCAATGTCTGACTTTCATTGGTTAACATTTATAGAATTTTTTTTAATTATTACTTTTGTCAGATTAAAGTTATTCATGTGACCATTGTGAGTTTTTCTATCATTGACCGAAGGGTACCAACAATTTTGTCCATGTGTGTACATGCACCTTAATGTTCCAACAACAATGTGAAATTCCAATCGTGAAATGATGCAAACACCTCAGTTCAGACCCGAACCGGCCTGGCGGGAAGGTAAGGGCGTAAATGTGTAAACATTTAGATCATAGGTCAATATTAGCCGTTTAAACACGTGAGCTGATTGTTTCTCACTTGTTAAAATAATTATAATTGTTCTACGCATGTTCGCCCCAAAGTCGGGGTATTGTTAGTTGATGCAATGAATTTCAGATAGGAAAATTTAACTTCCATCTCTTATTATCGGTAAGTTCTGTGAAAAACAAAAAATCTCTCATCTGTCTGTCTTTATTTCACGCTTTCGTCCATCAGCTCTCTGACTGAGAAAGGAGCTCTGATTGGCTCACGTTTCACCTGCAGTAAGCACCGAACCAATCACAGACTGAACTCTTGTAACTAATCATAATAATAATCATAATGCAGAAGGCGGAACATTGTGGGGAAAATGGAAGCCTGACCTGACGTTAAAGTTGTAGAAAAAAACTATTTCTGGTATATTTACAGCTGGTTAAACACTGGAGGTAAAAGTTTTGCCCAGATTAAATGCTTTAGCAAATTTCAGAAAACACTACTGCATGAGTCTTGATAAAATGTGAATCACAATTTTCTCCATGGGATTCTCTCACATGATTCCAATAAAAAAAAATAATAATAATTAATTGCAGTAAAAATTAAATAAGTAAAATTAATAATTAAAAAACTGTGTAACTACTTTAATAAACACCTCAGGTTTAATTAACAAATACAGTAAGTTATATAAATTACACTATTCATAACAGCTGCACATAATATATATAATAGCCTCCATCATTCCACTCTCGATAACAAGTTTATAACCTTCTCAATCCGATATAGAAACTGTGTCTATAACTCCTTCTCAAATCATGGTATACAAAATCTTCCTTCATTTAATCCATCTATAATCATTTGCACTCAGTTTACTATTTACATATGCATATTATTTTGCACTACCACACATGCACTTCTGGTTAAACGCTAACTGTATTTCGTTGCCTTGTACTGTACATGCACAATGACAAAGCTGAATTTTATCTAATCTGACTTGCACATGCCTGTCTGTTCAGACAACAATATATATTTTAGTTTATAGTGTGCGCGACACATTTAACATTTTATTCTGATAAAATGAACTGAAACAAAGGCATGTGATGATGCAATATGCATGTGAATATGACAAGCAAGTGAATCACTGGCATTCAGAAATAAGATCGTGAATATGTATGAATCAAGGTGGTTTTTTTTTTTTCCCCCAGATTAAGTGCACAGGCCTATTGGGAAATCAGTGCCACAGACAGACAGACAGACAATAGACACTTTGCTGAACCAGAAGGAAATTCCAGACACTCCGTTTCAATGTAGACAATGAAAAAGACAGGTTTGTAGATGTGATTATACAGTAGACACAGGGAAACATGTGCGCTACTAGCGTTACTAAGTTACAAGTTACTAGTGCAATACTAAAGTACAACACTGTGTGTGTGTGTGTATAGCGCATGTCATGAGTAATAATCTATACAAATTAAATTTATTTTTGTCTTGTCTGTTTATTGGTCAGATCTCATGTCATACAAAACTACATTCCATAAATTGAAGAACCCAAATTTTTCAGGGCATTGCACATTTAGTAAAACTTTGCCAGTCCTTAGGTTTTTGCCGGAACTTAAACTTGCACCAAAATGAAATCAAAGTGTTGAGTACAAGTGGAGTAATGAGCAGTTTTGTGCCAGATTACAAACTGGAAGGTCTGACAGCGTACTGCGCATGTGTCAAACTCTGGACGCGTCTTAAATCGACCGCTGAACAGAATTTAATAAAACTTTTGCAGTACTTAGATATCCATCTGAAATTTAACCTGCACCATAAGTGAAATCAAAATGTTGAGTAAAAGCGATGTTATGAACGGTTATGTGCTGAATTTAATAATCTACTTTAAAATAAGCTACTTGCTACTTGTCAACAAACACCTGCACCAATAGATATTAATTAGAAAAATGAATTAAACTGAATATTTCTACTGGGATTAGTTCATATTTTCACTTTGTCTGAAATAACAGCACTGGAGTGTTTTAAGTGAATTTTAACGTGTTGAGACGTTTTAAGACAAAACTTCATCTATATCCGATCTATTTTTTCCATTTCTCATCTGTGATTCACTCTCCGATTACCAAACAGGGAATGAATTTGTCTGACGACGAAAGAAGTACAACTTAGTATAAACAAGGCGTAAGACACTCAACCTTACAGAAGGTGATTTCTTTGTATTAATGAGTTAGGGCAGCGGTAGCTCAGTGGTTAAGGCATTGGACTACGGTTCAGAAGATCCCAGGTTCAAACCTCACAACCACCAAGTTGCCACTGTTGGGCCCTTGAGCAAGGCCCTTAACCCTCAATTGCTCAGATGTAATGAGATAAAAATGTAAGTCGCTCTGGATAAGGGCGTCTGCCAAATGCCTAGATGTAGACAGAGAAAGACAGACAGACATGTACATGGGGTTCAACCTGAAATAATAATATCATCACTGATTACATTAAAGATAAAGATAATTTTTTTTTATTATTTTACACTTATTTTATATACGTACTTTTACAAACTGTTTAACTGTCAACCGCCTACTTACGATAGTAATAAACAAACAAACAAATAATCAAGGTTTGGAGTACTTGATTAATACCGCGATGGTGAATCGTAACCACTAAAGCACATGAGATCAGGATTAGTTACAGTAGCTCAACCGGAGCTGGTGATTCGTGTGAACTTTGGTCACAGATCTGAGTCTTCTTTACCATGCAAACATTAAACATGCAAGTTATTTACATGAAGCAATATGTTTGTCTCATACACTCCTGCTTTAGATAATAAACCTTGAGCGATCAAACCAAAAAATAAAAATAAATGAAATAAAAAGACTAAATCCCACCACAATGGAGAGAACAGTTAATAAAGAAAGTCTAGCACAGAGACTAGTTACACAAACAAACAATAATAAGAGATTATAGTGATATTGTGTATTATAATAATGAAGGATTAACTCACCTCTGAGAAGTTGACAGCCAAGGGAATTATTCCTGAAACATAACACCCGACTAGCATGGCCAGGGAGAGCAGGCTGATGGAACTGAAGTCATCCATTTCACACCTTCTCTAGTGTGTGTTTTAATAAAGTTGGTGTGTGAAATAACACTCTTGGAGGAAGAAATGTCTGTGAGAGCTGATCAATAAAGCTGACCAATTCAGCAATATCGATGAGGATTTCAACAAAAACAATCGATCTGATTAGCGAATTAGCAAGCGCAACGACAGTCTTTCCATCTGACAGCGTGTAATTCAGACTTTAATCAATACCCTTCGTATAAAAGTCACAACACTTTAGCACTTTCCACACTAAACACATAAAAAAAAAAGTGTTTGGCTCCACAAAAAGGCGCGCGCGCTCCTGCTCGTGCCACAGTGGCACTAACCTGTAGCTCGTGCACTTCCCACACCTCAGTAAACTAGCCTGTCTTAGCTAGCCGCCCAGCAACCCCTAGCGTTACTCTGTTTTTCTTCTTCTGAGTCTCTTATGCCACCGTGGTCACTGACATTATTATTGAACCTCAAATCTTCGAAATTAAGCGATTAAACGAACCTCCGCGTGAAACTCCGCGACTCCTACGCTTAGCTCATTCCGGCTCCGGCTAAACGCCAGCTGGGAAACGCTGCGAACGTCAGCAAGCTGCGAGCACTTCCGGGTCACAGAGTTTTTAAAATAAAAGCTCATAAGACTGTGGTCCCGAATCGCGCGATATGACCTGTATTAGTGCACTACTCACAGGGCATAATGAACAGACAGAGAGCTATATGTAGTGCACTATGTACGGAGGAAAACGCGAATTAGGATTCTGTAAAAACTAAACGAAACAAAACAAAACAAACAAACAAACAAACAAAAAACATCGAGTTTTTCGAAATTATTAAGTGAAATGAAGTTAATGTTAATAAGAATTATTAAAAATAGATATGATTACGTAATTATTGCAGCATCTGCACCCAAATTAGTTCATTTATTTATTTTATTTACAGATACATGGTCTCTCTCAGTTTATTTCAGCTCAGAAGGACTTTATTGCCATAAAGTAAAAAAAAAAAAAAAAACATTGCTGCCAAAGCAATTATAAAACATTGATTACATTATAAATAACGGAACTTATAAACATTTGTAAACATTATAAACATATTAGATATGAAAACATAGCCTAGTAGGTAAGCAAAAACAATAAAACAACAACAACACCCAAACCCATTAATATTAACCACACTAACAACAATCTCTCTCTCTCTCTCTCTCTCTCTCTCTCTCTCTCTCTCTGTCTGTGAGTCCTGTTTCATGCCAACAGTAAAGCATCCTGAGACCATTAATGTGTGGGGTTACTTCTCAGCCAAGTCAGTGCGCTCACTCACAATTTTGTCTAAGAACACAACCATGAATAAAGAACGGTACAAAAACATCCTCCGCGAACAACTTCTCCCAACCGTCCAAGAACGGTTTGACGATGAACAATGGCTTTTCCAGCATGATGGAGCACCTTGCTATAAGGCAAAAGTGATAACTAAGTGACTTGGGAACAAAACAAAAAATTTTTGGATCCATGGCCTGGAAACGCCTCAGACCTTTATCTTATTGAGAACTTGCGGGGACAAACAAACAAAAAGCCACAAATTCTGACAACCTACAAGCACTGATCATGCAAGAATGGGTTGCCCATAGTCAGGATGTGGCGCAAGGTGGCATAGTGATTAGCACTGTCCCCTTGCACCTCCAGGGCCTGAGTTTGATTCCTGCCTCGAGGGCCTGTGTGCATGTTCTCCCCATGCTTGATGGGTTTCCTCTGGGTACTCCAGTTTCCTCCCACAGTCCAAACACATGCAAAAAGGCTTATCTCATATTTGCCAATAAATATCTTGATTACACGCATGAATTTGGGGCAAATATTCTGTTGACTAATGAGGCAAAAATGTAACCTTTTGGAAGGTGTGTGATGTGTAACATTTGGTATTTGAATTAAACCAGTTTGCATTTGCATTCTCCGAATACTTGGTGGGTTACGTCAGGGTACTCCGGTTTCCTCCCACAGTCCAAAGACATGCAGACTAACTGGTGTTCCCAATTTGTCTGTAGTGCGTGTACTGCTTCTCTATTAACTTCAGCAATTACAGGTTATGGCCTATTATTAACATTGTAAAGATTACAAGTTATTTCCTGTTAGCTCACTTAAGAGTAGCACTTAAGGCTCGTTACTTTCAGCTCTACTGTATTTAAAAATCTTCCTGTCTGAGTATTTTCCCGACTATTTGGTAAGGACAAACCAGCTACATACTGTATCTTCTCTATTTAAAAATCACAAGTACATGTTAATGACTTTTTGAGCATTTATCTTATTCAGCTTAATCACAATGCAATAGAGATAATTTATATGCTACATACTGCATTCTTGGAAAGTTCCAAGCCTTTTGGATGTTAGCAAACTAAAGAGCAACTAAGAAAATCTGTATTGCAAGTCTTAAAATTGGAGGAAAATATTTTACATACATATGACACCCAAATTAATTAGATCTGCATAAAGATCTGAAGGTGTTCTGTGGTGTCTGACACCAAGATGTTAGCAGCAGAGAGCGAGAGAGTGTGTGTGAGTCGGGGGGGGGGGGGGGGCCCTCATCAGCTTCACACAGACACACACACTCTGCTCTACACAGAAACTCTGCTCTGTCGCGATTCTTTTCAAAAGTAAGGTGGTGGTTAATTTTTTTTTACTTTACAGCAGTGATTTCGTTAGTCTGTGCTCACGCAAATCTTATTAGAGAGATTTCTTTTTTTCCTGTTAAAACAGTGTTTCCGTTGTGTGTTTGTTTGTTGTGAAACTTAAAAAGCGAGGTGGGGGAGGGAGGAGGAGTTTTACTGTGTAAGACGAGGCGAGGGAAGGGGCTAATTCCACACACACACACACACACACACACACACACACACACACACACACACACACACACATTCCACGCGCCTGCGCGCACAAACGGAAACACTTATCTGTTGGGATTTATTTGAACTTTTTTAAAAGGTAAAGTGTAGGTTTTATTTTTACTTTATATATTGTATTAATTATTTTTCTGTATTTATTTTTTTGGGCTGTGGAACGAATTATTTGAGTTTTCATTATTTCTTATGGGAAGATTTGATTTGGTTTATGAGTGTTTTGGTATACGAGCCTGCTTCTGGAACGAATTATGCTCGTAATCCAAGGTTCCACTGTAGTTGTAAAAACCATTCTACCTTCACTGGTATGATCATAATGAGAAACAGTATTGCCAAAGCATGCAGCCTAATTTTGACAATAAATTCACAAAACAGCAGTAAGAGTAGATTTAACAATGTAGGGATAAAAAAAGGCATCTCTTTTGGGACAGAAAGGACAGATACAGAGGTTAGCCATGCTCACATGGCCATGGATAAATTGTGCCATCTTGGGATGAGCAGAAATAGTAGAATCTCCTTCACTCCCTCTCTTTCTCTCTCTTATGCTCTCTCTCATCTTCGTGCACGAGTGTGAGATAATACAATAGTGCCCAAAAGTATTAAGACACCATATGCCACGTAATATAGTTCTCCCTGTACTCAAAACACTGGCCGGCGAAATGCAACTAACAAGAAACATCTGGTTAGTAAATGGATGGAAGAAATATGTGGCAGGACTTTCTAAAGCCAGAGTGTCCACATCTGCATAAAAATACCTCAAACTATGGAGTTCTCAAGTGAATTGTTTACATTTCAATTACATGGTGTTCAGGAAGCGATGGAGCAGGATTGGATTGTGTAAATGATGCCAGTGTACTGCAGACAGCTTTTTGACTTTGAGCAGGTTCTGAAAAATAAAGGACTTCATACTAAATATTGATTGTTGTATAGCAATTTCAGTTCATAAAATAAAAAAAAAATATATATATATATATATATATATATATATATATTATCTCAATTGCCTTGTTATTATTAAATGCATTAAAAAGAGAATGTCATTAAAATCTCATGTTCCACTTTTGCCACTACTGTATTTATTTATGTATTTATTTATTTGTTATGAAGGTAGATATAACATCATCAATCTATTGATGCTGAACTTGCTGAAATACTTTCTACTTAAAAAAAAAAGGTCCCAGCTTAGCCTCATCTTTTCAATAGCAAGAAATGACAGTGTTGCAGTGTTTCTTTGAGTCTTGCAACAATTATTTAAAGTAAAAGAAACAGATTATTTTCTTTTTAAAATACACCTGAGTAAGAACACAATTATTCATTTTTAGTATTACAAATATTTATTCAACATAAATATTTGCATCCATACTGATTTTGTTTTGCTGTAATCCATCATTTATTATTAATCCATGATTAATTATATTTGTGGTTTTGTTACACAGTCAGCATTTTCCCTTATATTCTACCTAAATCTATGAGTCTGAATAAACAGTTAAAAGCTTTTATTGTGCTTAAAAGGAGAATAAACAAAAACAAATGTATATATCAGGAGTATTATGATCAAAAGGATTAGAATGGGCACTAGAGGGTACTACAGTATTATTTGGATGGCAGGCTCGCTCTGTATAACGGAGTACCTAATCAAGTGGTAACTCAGTCTACATACCCAATCCACACCAGTTTCATCATACTTATTTTTAAATTAGCACATGAGCTTAAAATTTTGCAATATGTTACTCGTGTGTGAGTCGACATCACATTTAGCCATCAAGACCTGAACAATTTGGAATACTTTCTTAGACTATGATGCTAAAAAAGAAAAAGAACTCACAAACATAAACCTCTACACAAGTAAATGTTGGCACATACTAACCACTTTTATCTTTGTTATCTCCTTATCTATATAATAATAATAATAATCATAATAATAATAATAATAATGTTATCTCCTTATCTATAAAATACTAATAATAATAATAATAAATCAGATCCACAAGATTTTCACAGATCTCTGATCCACAAGATTTTGCACAGGTTTTATATTGGATGCTCAGGGCTTCACCCAAGAAGCCAACAGCGGCGTCCCAGCAGTGGCAGGTCTCGAACCTCAGAGCCTCTGATCAGCAACCCAGAGCCTCAACTGTCTACCAGTTCCCTAATAATAATAATAATAATAATAATAGTAATAATAATAATAATGATCTGTACTGCTCATCCTGGAGCCTATCCCAGAGGACCAAGGGCACAAGGGGTGCGAATCCATCATGGGGCACACACGCACACACTCATACACTGTGGGAAATTTTGGATGTCTTTGGACACAGTCTGCCACCCTAATAACAGTAATAACAATATTATTATTATTATTATTATTATTATTATTATTATTATTGTTAATAATAATAATAATCATAATAATAATAATTTTGTTTGTCCTTTTGAGAAGACAGACAACATCTTTAAAAAGTTGTGTTCACTTCATTCCTTTTTTTTTAGCATTTCTTTCTTAAAGCATACATTAAAAAAGAGACGTTAAGATTCCTTAAAAACAAACTTATTTCTTTCTTGGGTTTCCTCTTAAAACCTACAAAAACATGCCAGCTGGAGGATTGGCGTCTCTCAGTTGCCCCTACCTGTCAATATGTATTGTACAATATGTATTTGTATGTGTGTATCCTGTGATAGGACACCAGTCCATCTAGGGTGCAGTTCTTACCTCATGTCCAGTGTTCCTGGAAAAGTTTCCAGACCCAATACAACCCTGACCATGATAAAGATAATCTTCCTGAAGATAGATAAATGAATAAATAATCAAATGCATGTATGTATGAATGTATGGATGGTTATATTTATGGATGGATATATTTATGGATGGATAAAGGACATGATTCTGGCCCATTTCCCAGTTGAAAGTATGGATATTGCTCTTGTGTCCTGAATCTTGTGTTCAACATGATCCATGCAGCCTGGCAGGATAAATTAAGATGAATGTTTTTGCCTCAAAGAACAACTGATGTCAATTCAATGTTTCATTTTCTAAAGACATCAGTCTGGTATTGGGCTAATAACAGTACAAGCCATGGGAAAGCAGCTGTTCATCAAAGCTGTTTTAACTTGCTGCTGCTTCCCTCTGGTTGCTCATTCATTCCAGGAAAATTACTTTGGAGGGTTAGCAGAACCTTGGGCATGGTATGGAAATAAAAGCCACTCTCATTTCATGTTTTTTTTTTCCCCCCGATTTTCTCCCTAATTTAGTCGTGTCCAATTCCTCCCCGTCACTAGGGGGCTCCCACATTAAGGCTACTACTACCACTCAGCCGGGAGGGCCGAAGACTATCACGTGTTTCCTCCGAACCACGTGATGCCAGCCGACCGCATCTTTTCGAACTGCTCGCTTGCGCACCGTTGGGGGCGGCGTATCACACTCGGAGGACAGCGCTATCCGCTCCCTCCGCTGCGCGAGCTCACGGACGCCCCTGACTGGCTGTAGAGCCGTGATTAATGTGGGAGCACTATGTACCTCTCATCCCTCCCCTCTGAGAGAGCTCGGCCAATCAGCGAGAGGTTACAGCACCACCCGGGATTCGAACTAGCGATCTCCGGATGATAGGGCGAGCGCTTTTACCACTGCGCCACTTGGAGGCTTTCTCCATGTTTCAGGTGAAAACATCTAAATGTCTGTTTACACACTGTTTGTTAAGTGGAATGGCTTAAACCGGTTTCATCTCATAGTATACTATATATTGGGAAGTCAGTATATACTTCGGCGGCACGGTGGCGTAGTGGTTAGCACTGATTCCAGCAGCAGGTCTGTGTGCACGGCATGTGCTGGGTGGGTTTGCTCCGGGTTCTCCAGTTTCCTCCCACAGTCCAAAGACATGCAGATCAGGCTAATTGGTGTTTCCAAATTGCCCGTGGTGTGTGAATATTGACCTTAGGTCCTACCACGGTTGTACAAATGGGAATACAGTAAATACAACGGTTACCATTGGCGTCCATGGTCTCCGGTTGGACTACAAAGGTTCCTACAGTAGATGGATGGAGTATATACTTTCCAGTTGGCTTCACATTCTTGAGCAAAGTTTGTTTAAAATTTAATAGGACTGTGGCGCTGCATGATAGAATTAAACCTGTCAGCTTTAATTTGAAGGAACGTACATCCATATCAGCTGTCGAAATCAAAGTCTCAAAATAATTGACCCCTAAAGAACTTGGATCATCAGTGGATTAGTTGATTCTTCAGGAAATCTTCCAAAATGCCTCCGCAGACTGTTGTGTCTTTACAAGTGTGAGGGTAAAATAGTAAACTAGGCCACTATGAATCCAGACGAAAGCTTTTGAAAAGTAGAGAAAACATTAGATGTGCCAAACTTAAACGCTTTGATTCATTTCTAAAACAAAAAAGCACACTAGAAAGATTAGCGATCCAAAATCCTCTGAAAGCCTCGAAATACCTGCCTAGAAAAGCCAGGTTACAGACTAGATTTCTAAAATGTACTAAAAAAAATTACCCACAAAGTCCTAGGATGAAAGGATGATAAGTTTCCTACACCAAGGGAATGAGAAAATGTATAGGAGAATAGGAAGTGCTCAAGATCCAAAGCAAGTCACTTCATCTGTGAAGCACGGTGGCGTGAGTACTGTATGTATGGCTGCTACTGGAATTGGCTCAGATGTCACTTATAATGATTTTATTGCTGACACCAGCAGGAGAAAGGACTCAAAAGCAAAGTTAACAGTCCATATCCTACTGAATGCGCCAAAAAATCAGACGAGCATGCATCACCTTGCAGAAGAAAAAGACCTAGAAACAAACTGCCACCTTAACTGCACTGTTTAAGGACCAAGACAGTTGAAATCTTCGTGACAAGTAAGGAACTTCACTGGATGCTCACTGGGAACATAATAAAGATCAATAAAATAACAACAAAAGAGGTTTTTGATTTGCACACTAAAGGTATTTATTAATTAACCGCATACGATTTATATGCAACACGCCGTCTACTTAATAACTGCTTCTTAATTTGTTCCAAAAGTTAACAGAGCTGATATTCTAAAGTGGAATAAGTGGAAATATAAAGTAAATTCCGTAAGTTTCTCAGGACTGTCCACCACCTCCATGGATTATTCTCCTCACATTTTGGCTACATAGTACTGGTAAGAATTTAAAACTATGGGCCTCCGAGTGGTGCAGTGGTAAAGTGCTCACCTTATCATCCGGAGATCGCGAGTTCGATTCCCGGGTGATGCTGTAACCTCTCGCAGCCGGAGGTCTAGAGAGAGCTGATTGGCCGAGCTCTCTCAGAGGGGAGGGATGAGAGGTACTTAGTGCTCCTCCGAGCAGCGCTCACGGTGCGTGAGCGAGCAGTTCGAAAAGATGCGGTCGGCTGGCGTCACGTAGGTCCGAGGAAACACGTGATAGTCTTCGGCCCTCCCGGCTGAGTGGTAGTAGTAGCCTTAATGTGGAGCCCCCTAGTGACTGAGAGGAATTGGACACGACTAAATTAGAGAAAATCGGGGAAAATAAAAAAAAAAAAAAAAAGAAAGAAACTAACTGTCAGTTGCAGTTAGTTAGTTTCTCTTGTTGATGGAGCAAAATAATTGATTAAATAGACAAACAAATCATAATCTGTTAATAATAAATTGTGTTTGTGGAACTATTGTATAAAAGCAATATCACGCTCGAGGGAGTGCTAGATATTCAGTACAACAGCACTCCCTCGAGTGTGATATATACCTAAATAAATGAGTGCTGTTGAATTCTCAAAACTTTTGATGTTGAGGACATGTTTTAAGTTTCAAGAACAGACAATAATGCTAGCGCTAGGTGCATATTAATATCTGGAGTCTAATTATATGTTATCTACATAACACGAGAAGTTGTATGGCTCCAGTTATTTGTTAATGTTTCCTGTTAGAGATTGTAAGGTTTAAAATGAGGGAAAACCGGCTGGTGTGTCGTCACACGAGAGACATGCACACACACACACACACACACACACACAATACAGAACACATGACAGTGTCTAAATGTTTTCTCTGGTTTATTAACAGAATAGACAGATTATTACAATTTTCAGTACACAGTATCTGATACTTCAAAGAACAAAAGTTTTGGGAAAGCAAAAAGAGTTGCATGAATATCTGTCTAGACACAAACTGTAGGAAGTATTACTGTTTGAAAGGGTTTGCAAGCAACTAGGGGAGATGTACATTTGATGTATGAAAAAAAGAACAAAGGAATAAAACTTTTCAAAAGTCTAGGAGAAGTGTCAGAAAAACCCTAATGGAGTTGTTTATCTAGCATTTTAGAAGGAGTCTCCAGTGTCAGTGCTTACTCAAGCAAGAGAAAAAAAGACAGTGTGTAGAAACAACAGTTTAAGGCTGTTTCAACACACGGCGGTACCCCGGCCTACGAACTTAATCCATTCTGGAGGCGAGTTCTTAAGGTGAAACTCATTTTCTCATAGGAAATAATGTAAATGCAGATAATCCGTTCCAGCAACCCAAAAATATTACCAATATTCCCAATTTTAACAATTTCCATACTATAATCATAAAAAAACAATCAAAGTATTTAGAAAAAGACGTGTAAATAAAGTAAAATATAAAATAAATAGACATTAAATCTCACTTAACCTTAATTTATGATTCCTCTTAGATTTTTAGTTTTGAAATAACTGTTGTACAATATGTGTATATAACACTCCAGGATGTGCTGTTCATTAAAAGCTGCATCAGTCACATCACACCATCTGGTCCTTGACCATTTTGCTATAGCAGCGCACCATATTGTCTTTTATTCCTTACATTTGTTTCCAGTGACTCATCCTTCCCAGAAATTGAGACATTCCAAAATCATCCACTTTCGCTTCACTATCTTTGTTTCATTTCAAATCCAATCACATATGCTGGGGTCTACATTAAAAAAAAAAAAAAAAACAAGCAAATTTGTCACAGTGTAATGACTTATGGACTCCACTGTACAGTTTGTCTGCCTTATGTGGTTCATCGGCTTTGGAGGTCAATATTTGCAGGTCCCTGCAGTCTGGCACTCTCAATGGATAGGAGGAAGCAACACTGTGAATCTCAAACATTCATTTTTAACAAAAAAAAAAAAAAAAAAAAAAAAAGTCCAGTGTATTTTGCTCGAGGGTAACCCTCTGGCATTCAAACCCTGCTGGAAAGCTACAACTTGTACAGCTTGAGGCCCAAACTTGAAACTTGCCTGTAGGTGAAATCATGGATATCTTAATTATATATGTGTATATATATATATATATATATATATATATATATATATATATATATTTTTTTTTTTTTTTTTTTTTACCTTAATGGTGTTATGAAGGGTGGTAATCAATTTAGAGTTTTGGTTTTGTTGTTCATCATTTAAAATATGGAGTGAATTTATTTAATTCATCTAATATTACACTAGCACTAGGAAAGTAAATGCACAATGTCATAGGAAGAAGTGACATCCATTTACCAGACATGGCCGCCGTGGATGTCAACACACGTCCATCACAGAAGCTGTGTCATGCACACTCGTAACACGACCGGCACTAGGACCCGGAAGTCATACGGTCGGGTTTTCAGGAAGCATAAAAGGAGACAAGATGGCGCTTCACATTGCTCAGTCATTGAGTTCGCCCATGCCTTTGCTGACGCTACGCAGACTATTCTGTGAGGACTCATCGATTCGGGTCGCTACTTTGATTGAGTATGTGTTGCTAGAACGCGGGTTTATTTGTGTGGATCCTTGCTCTTCGTGTAAGAGAGTTCTTAAACTAATCGCGTGGTTATCCTGGCGACTCCCACTGCTTCCGCGTTTGGGTTTACCATCCACGCTACACGGGCTAACTGCTAAGGCTTTTCTGTTTCGGTTGCTCGTGACAAGCTGTGTCTCAATTCGGAGGACACGTCTTTCAAAGGCTGGATTCGAAGACCGATTATGTTACAGCGGCACGTTTAAGTGTCTCAACATACAGTATACAGCACTCTTTTACTTGACGATGAAGGATCCAGGAAGCCCTCGAGTCTGTGCTTCCTTCTGATGCGTCCTTTTAATTATGCTGTCATATTTAATCCTGCCAGAGTCCCTGCTTTCACTCTGCACAAAATATATATTGTCTTTATAAATAATATGACTGTTAGCGTACCTACAGTAAATGTCCCTGCCTGCTCTGTTGAGCTACACATGCCTCTCCTGGGGGTCGAGGGTTTGATTGTCAGTGCGCATGGAGTTTGCATGTTATCCCCGTGCTTTGTGGGTTTCCTCCAGGTACTCCGGTTTCCTTCCACTGTCCAAAAACATAACTGCCTGTAGTGTGTGAATGGGTGTGCAATGGATTAGCACCTCGTCCAGGGTGGACCCAGTCTCTTGCCCTCGGTCTCCTGGGATAGGCTCCAGATCCCCCTATATACAGGATATAGCAGTATAGATGATAAGTGAGTCATGATGGTATGACTGCAGATCAACTCTTTCTTTATCTATCCGTTATCACCCAAATGAGGATGGGTTCCCAGTTGAGTCTGGTTCCTCTCAAGGTTTCTTCCTTTTTCCATCTCAGGGAGTTTTTCCACTTATCACCGTTGCATTTTCCAAACCCCGTTGCCCTTCCGCATGTAAATTGGCTTACTACTATAATTTTTTAAAGATATACAGGGTGGGCCATTAGGGAGACTTGGGTCACAAGGCGGGGTACACCTGGACAGGGTGCCAATCCATTGCCTTTCACATACTACAGACAATTTGGGAACGCCAGTTAGCCTAATCTGCATGTCTTTGGACTGTGGGAGGAAACCAACCAAGCATGGGGAGAACATGCAAACTCCATGCACAAAGACCCCGAACCGGTAATCGAACCCGAACCCCCCGAGGGTGCAAGGCGACAAGTGCTAAGCTGGTGACGCACACAGGAAATCCTCCACCGACCCGACAGTCTCAGTTGGGTTTGGCCTCAACGCAGACATCGAATGCCACAAGCCTAAGAAGATGCTTAGAACTTACATTGATTCCTTTGAAGGGTATGGATGTGAAGGAATTAAGACATGGTTAGAGTCTAACCAGCTCACTTTCACCTGATTAGTGATCGTGCACACCTGTCACTCATTTCACTCTCACTCACAGCCATCCTGTTCCTGTTGCCTCATTTTCGCTCTTGTCTTGCCCAGTCCGTGGTGTTTGCTGATCGCTTCACCGTCGCCCATTTCGCAAATCCGATTTTGCTTTACTCGTTCAGTTTGTTTGCCTGGATCAATAAAGTTCTATTAATCTGCACGTGTGTCCCCCATGTCCTTATCTGACACCTGCTTATGACAGTCTGCCGATTTAAATGCAGAGAATGAAAACAAGAGAGGAACGTGTGTAAATGAGTAGATTGCAGCAGGGGGGAAAAAAAAGCATCTGTCATTTTCATTTTCACATCAGTGTCAGGCAAGTGAGCAAGAATAGCTGTGCGATAATGCATAGCCTCAGACAAATGACAACTCGCAGCCACGCATTATGATATGACCGAATACATCAAAGATTTACATACAAAAACTGGTGGCCAAGAAACTCTACAGATATTCTCAGAACCTAGTCATTTGTGGCTATGAGGTTCGTAATTGCTAGACACTCAAAAACCAATTAGAGACTCACAAATGTGTTTTTTAGTTGAATGACATTTCGGTGGTATTTATTTTAAGGCATCGAGATAGCTGAGAAATGTTTATGAGAGGCTCATGTTTGAGTTGTTTCAGCCATCAGGAGTCCCATCATCGTTTCTGGAATTGAGTAAAATGAATCATGCGTGTTCCACAATAGTAATAATGATCGTAATAGCGCGTTGTCACATCTCTGTATGCATCACAGGGGGGGCCGGAGGCAGACGCAGAACAAGATGATGAACGATTGTCATAATCCATAAAATCGGTCCAGAGGAGAGGAAGGTCAAAGGCGGCAATTAACAAAATTCTAAATTAGGAGTGCAAGGTAGCAAAGCTAATAAATGCAGCCTTTAAGCAAGCAAGCAATCAAGATTTCGCTAAGACATGAGACTAATAAATGTTCTCGTATTGCAACAATGAGTTACGGGTGATACAAGTCGCGTGACCAGGCCAAGCTAGAGCAGGAACTCAGGAAAAAAATCTGAATGTTACAAATTACCCAGAAGCCTAAAGCCTGTTTATATTAATATGTTTGTTCTAATTTGGTTGGACCTCTATCAGAGACACTAAGTGTAATCTAGTTTAATTAATTAATGGCCTTAATACTTTTTTTTCTTTTTTTTTTCTTTTCATTTTGATGGAATGACTGTTGTCCTTGTTTCATTGAACTTCCACAACATTAGCTACAAATATGGTTAATATTCAGATGGCTACCTTCTCTAGGTGGTTGATTTAGGGATCTGAGGGTCAGGGTTCAAGCCTCTCCATTGCTAAGTTGCTACACCTCCCATACTACCCAGCCACTGGACGCAGTGTTGGTCCCAAGCCCGGATAAAATGGGACGGTTGTGTCAGGATGGGTATCTGCTGTAAACCCTGTGTGCAGATCAGATGGTCCTCGGTGGCGATGTATTTTAATACATCATTATATGATTTGAATTTGGGGGGTAGGGGGGGGTGGAGCTGTACTGGATGTTTTATGGGTTATAACCCCCCTAGTAGGCTGCAATGTTAAATTATATTTGAAACTTTAACAGAAAAAAAAAAGGTGTGCAAATCTAATGGACAAAGTGTCTTTTAGGGCAACATATTTTTTTCCCCATAGCTTAACCATAGCAATCACAAATAAAGTTTAAAATCACAAATAAAGCTTAAATAAAGACATTGTGGTGTCTGATTTGCATGCTTTGGAGTGACAATGCTCGTAAATACTTGGATGAAATATATCTTATTATGTATGGATGAGATGAAGATGAATCTGTCCCGGGCTGATGGCATGAGCAAAATGTGAAGGAAAATCAGAAGTGCTCATGATCCAAAGCTTACCATTCCATCTGAGAAGCAGAGTGGAGCGAGTACGTACGTATGTATGTATGTATGTATGTATGGCGGCCACTGGAATTGGCTCACTTGTCATTTATAATGGTTTGACTGCTGATATGAGCAGCAGAAAGAATTCAAAAGCATCAGCGCACCTCGGTTCCTAGAGAATGCTTCAAAACCCACAGGAAGCAGAAGTCAAATAGACTGAAACATGGTTTGTATTCACGTCAGATTGTGATCAGCCACAATCATCTTCAACCACAATCCAAATGCTGGGGCTAGGCCTACAACATTTCCATAATCATCAAAAGAGCACTTTAGTGAATCTCTAAATGAAATGTTAAAGGTTGCATCTCGAGAAACATGCTCAGGTCTGCATCGAGAGAACACAGAGAAGAGGATTTTGACAAATACAAAAAAAAAGAAAAAAACCCACAACAATTTCTATTGTTGAACTAAAACATATTATGCATAAAAGAAATGTCTCTGAATGAATTAAATGCTTTGTTTTCTTTAGATTTTTTTTTTTATTTCGATTTATCCACTCGAACCGTGTCACTGGGGTTTATTTACACGCTCTACAAGACCAATTAGCCAGCTGCACACCTCACTAATTTATTGCAGAGAAGGGTAGCCATAACCAACTGATATTATCATCATTAATGTTATGCATGATTATGCAAGATGCGACTTGCGTTATACTGTACAATACTTTTATTAAAAAATCATTTATATATTTGTTTTTGCAATTTTGATGTTCTTCAGCATGGTTTATTTTCTTAATTCGGCGTTCCTGCCCTCACAACCCCAGGCCACACATTAGGACCTGTTCACGGTTTTTTTTTTTCTTTTTTTTTTTTCTAGCTCTGTTTTATGAAAATTGTTATGAGTCATAGCTAGTAATAACTCCGTGCATGACTCACTGTAATAACTAACTAATGAGACTCTTTGGCACGATAACCTCGGGTATGACAGCAGTACTGTAAGCGTATTTTAATTTTCCATTGTGGACGTGTCGTGCGTTGTGGGAAAAAAAAAAAAAAAAAAGTTAGCAACCTTCCGTTGCTGAATGGGGAAAAATGAAAAAGGATTCTCAGTCTTGCCATTAAAAATAAAGAGAATTCATAAAATTTTAATTGTGGCTGCGGCTGGGGCCTCCCTGGCTCGGAGTTGTTTTTCAGGCATATCCCATGGGAGCTCGATCGGATTGGGATCTGTGGAGTTTTGAGGCCGGGGACGGCAGTCTTGTGCTAAATTGATTTTTCATTGGGATCAGAATGAGGTGGCTGACCTTTGTTCCCCGTGGGTATAGGTGAGCCTTTGGTGCCCATAATCCTGTCACCTGTCATCAGTTATATAACTCATAATCAAGGTTACTCAGTTCACTGGGCAGTGGTGTTGATTTTTCTGGCAAAATGCATACTGCATACTTTACAACATCCAGCTGAGGGGGTAGATTACAGTCATTGTTTCATGAGAAATCACAACCCAAAACCAAACAAAATTCACTTACCTGTGACAAAAAAAAAGTTAATAAAACATCAAATCCAATGTTCAGTAAGTAATCACACTACAGGAATTATTATTTGTAATTAACAAGTGGATGTCCGTACAAAGGTTTCAGTTAACAGCTTTGGTTGTTCAGCAAGATAAAGGACGAAGACGAGATCGCTCCATGGACAGAATGGCAAGACAAAGAATTTGATAGTGGGCAGCTTGCGATACCTCGGTGTTCATATCATGCAGGACCTGTCATGGTCTTGTCACATCGACACTGTGCTGAAAAGCATCTCTATCACCACAGACGCTTGAGAGACTTTAGATTGCTGTCCAAGGTGCTTAAGAACTTCTACTCCTGCACCAAAGTCGGAGACCATCACAACCTGGTTCAGGAACAGCAGGACAGATGAGGGAGGTGTGATCAGCTGAGCGCATCATCTGCACCAAGAATCCTGACCTGCACTCAATCTGCAGCAAGCGGTGCTGGACCAAGGCCAGGATGATCGTGAAGCGCCTCAGCCCATCCAAACAATGGATCTGTTTTCTATCTTGCCGTCAGGAAAGCAATTCCGCTCCCCGAAGGCCAACACATAGAGAGACTGAGGAGAAACTTTTTTTTTCCTGCAGGCTATACGGACTCTCAATCACAACACCACACATGACGTAACAATCTGATCTGTTTTCTTTTGTTCTCTCACACAATAACACTCTCCCTACATTCCTGCTAACGCGCCAAGTCAGGATGTAACACACTACGCATCACGTTGCACATTTATGCACATTTGCACATTGCTTACATGTTGCACCCCTCTGGGATTTTGCACATTGTTCTGCTCGTGCTTGTACATTGCAGATTTCTCACACAAATGAGGACTAACTGCACTCAGCTGTAATTTATCTTATTTAACTTACACACTGTCAAACACTTCTATTTCAATTCCAATTTATTAGCAACCTTGTACATGTTGGCTTTTTTTTTTTCAGCTCAAAGTTTCCTATATTTGTATCATTTTCTTTTATTTCATATTTTATTACCAGCTAGTGCAATTCATTCTGGCAGAGAAAACATTCTTTTTAGGTCACGGACGGTCGCATAAGCATTTCACTGCACATCACACCGTGTACGTGACAAATACAAATTTGAAAAACAATGCCTTCTCTAACAGTTTTATTGATCTGAAACCTAGTGCATTAATTCAGAAGTTTCTGCCACTCTTAATTATATATATATATATGTTTTGTTTTGCAAATACCTTAGAGTATGCAGACTCTTGCACATCGCTGTAACTAGTCAGGCTGTGGTGCCACATGGGAACTTGTTAAATGTTAAAGATACGCATTTACTGGGGGGGGGGAAAAAGTTGCAAGCTCAACTTACATTACCACAAAGTAAACTCATGAATCGATTCAGACAAGTCATAGAGACATGATGAACAAAAGTACACAAGCCGAATAAATCCAAAGCCCAAGCTGTGTTGGAAATGAAATGCTTTAAGACTTTTATCAAGATTTCATGCGCTGTCAGCTTATAGACAGCTGGAAAATGCTTGTCCGTTTTTTTTTTTTTTTCTGCAAGTGAGAAAAAGCGTTTGTAAAGATCTGGAACAGAAGCAATTCACATGCTTGTGTTTCAGTCAATACACAGACTACAGGTCCAACTTTATAGAGGTAGCACTTGTTGATAAATCTGCATGCCGACTGTCTTCACTGCAGTAATAATGCATTAAATATTCATACCACATTCTATTTTGAACAACACACACACATGAATTGTACAGTAGGGTTATCTAAAATGACAGCCTTTTTAATATCTCTTAAAAAAAATAGTGCTAGGCATTTTCATACATGTTATTTACGTGTCTTTACTGCTCTGCCTTCTGTGAACTTCAACTTTCAGAGGACAAGGAATTGCAACCGTGTCCACTTCCCTGATCTCAATTATTCATCCCTGCTCAAGTTCTCGTCGCACATAATGTCCATGATTACCGCCTGTACGTACCATACGGCCAAGTTTTCTACGGTTCTTTTATATCCTGCATTAGTATGCTTTGTTCACTGAATATTCTTTTTTTTTTTTTTTAGCTTTTATTTTTAAGCATTTATTTGTTTGCTTGCTTTTTAGTCAAACCATAATTTATCTGACTTTATGTTATTTATTGCACTTTTGTTTATCTAACATTTACTTCCTTGCTTGGGTTGCTTGTGAAGATTTTACATGTCTGAGACAATTTCTTTTTTTTTTTATTATTTTTTTTTTTACATGATCTTTTTTTTTTCCTTTAGCAGTTTGACCTTCTGTTCCAGCACTTCTCAGTTGTTCCTTTTCTATTCTGCTTGGAAAAAATACAAATTATTTGCAACTCAATATTTTTACAAGTGGCTATTTAGAGTTAACAGTATTTATGTATTAATGCTAGATATTCCATTTGCAGGACTAGTTTATAATTATTTTCTGACTGTGTACTGAATTGAATATACAGTAATCATAATAACTGATATGCAAAGTTTTTTTTTTAATTGAAGCCAAAACAAAGGAGTGTCAGAGGTGATTAAAACATCGCCATATTTGGACATTCCGAGTCGGCCAAAATTTTTATACACAGTTCAGGAAAAGAAAAATCGTATGATGTATATAATATTAATATTATTATTGGTGTTCTTTTGGTTTTACACTTTTGGTGTTCCACAGGGTTCGGTTTAAGGCCCATTGCTATTTTCTTTTAACATGCTTCCTCTGGGCAACATAATTCATAAGAATAGTATTAAATTTCACTGTTATGCTGATGATACACAGTTTTATGTCCCAGCAAGGCCAGATGAGAAAAGCCAGTTTAATAAATTTGAGCAATGTGTGTAGGACATTAAACATTTGAATTCTAATTAACTTCCTTCTGCTTTATCCCGACAAGACAGAAATACTGGTACTAGGACCAAAAGGTTTGTGATAAAAGACAAAGCACAGAACATATAACAGCACAGAACAAGTAATGTCTCAAGTAAACTCGATGGACTGTATACTTCACGTTGCTCCTCAGACCCTCCTCAGAGTTCTATTTATACCCGCTGATTGCAAACAGGTGTGACTTTTTAGAGCTCAGGTGAGTTGGATCGTGCATGCTGGGAGTTGCAGTCCACTTTCCCTGCGTTGGTGTGAGTCTTATTTGAGGCTGCTGTTGCTGACACCTACCACTCTGACATTGATTATTACTATAATAGCACACTCTTTCATATTTTACTGCATCCATCACATTGCCACAGGTGTACAATGCTAAAAACACTACGAAATTGATCTGGTCAGAACATACAATAATATGTCGTTCTAATTTAAACCGCAGCACTGTTAAATTGTTATTCTTTAATAACACTCCCATTAACCAAAGACTAATAATAGATAGCTTAATAAAATCTGTGCTGTTGTTTAACAAAGAGAAACCTTGTGAACGCTTCACGATCATCCTGGCCTTGGTCCAGCACCGCTTGCTGCAGATTGAGTGCAGGTCAGGATTCTTGGTGCAGATGATGCGCTCAGCTGATCACACCTCCCTCATCTGTCCTGCTGTTCCTGAACCAGGTTGTGATGGTCTCCGACTTTGGTGCAGGAGTAGAAGTTCTTAAGCACCTTGGACAGCAATCTAAATAAACATTGATGATTTTTCATTTTAATAGACATTTATGTAACTTTTATGGTAGGAATCAGGCCTTTGTGACTACCCTTTGTTTTCCAGATAAAACAGTTCCACTTTTCCAGTTTCTTGGTAAAATGACAAGCTGAACTTTTTTAGAGTGAGTGAGTGGGAGACAGCGAGAAAGAAGGAGATATACAGATGATATAGATTATAACGAACATGATAACTTGAAACTAACTTGTCTTGTTGCCCTCTACAACATAAATGGTCTCAGAATTAACACAGGTCTCAGAACTCCCTCAAATGTTTGTGTGTGTGCGTAAATACTCCAGCTGCAATACCCCAGAATTTTTCTTATAACTTCCTTTATGTCACTCCTCCTCTGAACCATTTCAGTGTCTACAGTATGTAAATAAGCTACTGCCGAGCTCCGCCCTTCCAGAGAATAACGGAGCTATTGTTATCTTCTTATGTGAGATCACATTAGGGGGGGGGGGGAATTAATTGACTTGTTTAAGCCTAAAAATAAACAAAGGATGAAAAAGGAATGTTTTTTTTCCTTGTGTTTTTTGTTTGTATGCACACGCTGGAGTCCCATTTGTGTGTCTGAAAAGGACTAAAAAGTGAATTTCTCATATAAAGTCCTCTTTAATAGCAGACAATAATTATAATTTAAAAAATCACATTCATTAACAAGTTAAACATAATAATGATGGGCAAATTACTTTGGTATTATACACTTGGACTGTGCTTTAAGCCAAAACTAATACATGCTGGGGTGGTGTGATAGTCTTTACAAATGTCAGCTCAGGAAGCCGAGCCATTTCACTACTGAACTCTAAACACAACTAAGAACACAGCAAAACAGCAACACAATAAATCGAGTATAAGCAAATGCATAATTCAGGAATTGTCAGGGATAACCTCTAGAGGGCGCCAAAGTGCCCAAAGACTTTTGTTTGTAGTTCTGTTTGGTTCAACTTCAGTTCCCGTTATGCATCTCGGTCAGGTGACATGGGCGCTCACCTGAACCGAGTTGGCCATTAGTTTCTTTATAAATAGCTTGTTTTAGTTCTTTTGAGTTGTCTTGCAACTGTTAAGTTACAAGATACGTTAGTTTAGTTTAGTGTTTCCATGTTGAAATTTGTGTTTTGGTTTGCTTTTACATAAAGTATATTTGTTTGTTTCATTTCATGTTTTCTTTAAATAAAAAAACATCATTCTCAAATACCATCGAGACCTCTGCGTTTATCCCTCGCACCCCCCGAAACCTGACAGGAATGTGTGATTTACTTCGTACTTTGTAAGTTGTACTCTCACTCTTCTATGAACTCTAAGCATTTTTGTGTCTTATTGTAATCTTGTCTTTTTGTATATACATTTTGGATCAGTTTTTTCATCAGCTTGTGTAAAACACAATAACAGTAAAGTCTGAGTATTTTAATTGTCGTATAAACCCTATACGTATGACATCGGGTTTACATATATATTAATGATTTTATGATAGTAGGTGGGACAAAATCAACATTCCTAGAGTTGTACCGTCGATTATTGTTTGATTATTGCTCAATTGTATCATTTAATACACTGGAGGACCCGAAACAAGTCTCGAGGACCCAAAACAATTTCTCTCTGTATATCTGTATGTCTGTCCAGACAGATTTGATCACAGCATCATGCAAAACTGGCTGGACAGAATTTAATGAAACTTTGGAATTACTTTGCTATTTGCCTGAAGTTAAACCTGCACCATAAATGAAATCAAAATGTAGAGTAAAAAAAGAGATGTTATAAACAGTTATGTGCCGGATTTAATAATCTACTTTAAAATCATCTACTAATGCGCTACTGTCTCAACGTTAACAAACTCCTGCACCAATAGATATTAATTAGAAAAGATAAAGTGAATATTTTGACTGGGATTAGTTCATATTTTCACTTTGGCTGAAATAACAGCGCTGAAGTGGTAGAAGTGAATTTTAACACGCCGGAGTCGTTTTAAGACAAAACTTCATCTTTATCTGATCGACTTTTTCCATTTCTCATCTGTGATTCTCTCTCCGATTACCGAACAGCGAGTGTATTTGTCTGAGCACCAAAGAAGTACAACTTAGTGTAAACAAGGCGTCAGATACTCGACCTTACAGAATGTGATTTCTGTCTATTAATAAGTGAGACAGAGAGTTCTGTACAGAGACACACACACACATGGACGTGGACTTCAACCTCAAATAATAATAATAATAATAATAATAATAATAAATAATATCACTGATTACATTAAAGATCAGAAGATTATTTATAGCTTTAATCTTTAACTATTTTTGCAAACTAGAGGCTAGCCAGGTAGCGATGTGATTTACAGTATAGTTTTTATAATATTCAACCTTCTTCTTATTGAAATGCATAATGGATTGTTCAGTTCTTTGAATGGTGGCTGATGTTAAAAATCTTCCATCCCGTCTTTTATTGGTTTGTGCACATAATGGTGATTTTTATACTCCATAGACTTCAACTATTTTAATCCTTTCATGCTGTTATTTAACAATGAATTTCAGCTGCAATTCATTTTTTTTTTTTTTTCAAAGAAATATTCCTAACAGATTTTTTACTGGAATGTCATTGTTCACCTTAGTTTGCTCACATAATTCCTTGTTTATTTACCTCTTTTTAACACCACCACAGCCGTAATCCAAATCATGTTTAAATGCACTAGCAGTAATTAAAAAAAAATAAAAAAGTCAGCAACAACAAAATAGAGCAGTTAACCTCTGAAACTCTTGACCTTTGATTCATTTTCTCAACTTAAACATATTGTTCAGTAAGTGCTATTAATTATTTAATAATTACAGCAACACTCACAGAAAGTGTGTCTGAATATGAGAGTTGAATGAACTCTGAACTCACTAACTAACCATGCAGCTTCAAGAGGTTAAGAATATAAGCCTTTAATAATACTTAAAGCATTGACATAAATATTTTACCATTATGGGAGTATTTTTCTCAGACTCCTTCTATTCTCAATGAAGTGATCAACATTATGGCCTGTCAATTAATACCTCACTATATATATATATATATATATATATATATATATATATATATATATATATATATATATATATAGTGAGGTATTATACATATATACACACGTGGACAAAATTGTTGGTACCCTTCGGTCAATGAAAGAAAACTCACAATGGTCACATAAATAACTTTAATCTGACAAAAGTAATAATAAATAAGAATTCTATGAATGTAAAAAAAATGAACTCATGGAACAGGCCTGGACAAAAATGATGGTACCCCTAACTTAATAGTTTGTTGCACAACCTTTTGAGGCAATCACTGCAATCAAACGATTCCTGTAACTGTCAATGAGACTTCTGCACCTCTCTGCAGGTATTTTGGCCCACTCCTCATGAGCAAGCTGCTCCAGTTGTTTCCGGTTTGAAGGGTGCCTTTTCCAGACAGCATGTTTCAGCTCCTTCCAAAGATGCTCAATAGGATTGAGGTCAGGGCTCATAGAAGGCCACTTTAGAATAGTCCAATGTTTTCCTCTTAGCCATTCTTGGGTGTTTTTAGCTGTGTGTTTTGGGTCATTGTCCTGTTGCAAGACCCATGACCTGCGACTGAGACCCAGCTTTCTGACACTGGCCAGCACATTTCTCTCTAGAATCCCTTGATAGTCTTGAGATTTCATTGTACCCTGCACAGATTCAAGACACCCTGTGCCAGATGCAGCAAAGCAGCCCCGAGAACATAACAGAGCCTCCTCCATGTTTCACAGTAGGGACAGTGTTCTTTTCTTCATATGCTTCATTTTTCCGTCTGTGAACATAGAGCTGATGTGCCTTGGCAAAAAGTTCCATTTTTGTCTCATCTGTCCATAGGACATTCTCCCAGAAGCTTTGTGGCTTGTCAACATGTAGTTTGGCATATTCCAGTCTGGCTTTTTTATGATTTGTTTTCAACAATGGTGTCCTCCTTGGTCGTCTCCCATGTAGTCCACTTTGGCTCAAACAACGACGGATGGTGCGATCTGACACTGATGTTCCTTGAGCATGAAGTTCACCTTGGATCTCTTTAGAAGTCTTTCTGGGCTCTTTTGTTACCATTGGGATTATCCGTCTCTTTGATTTGTCATGAATTTTCCTCGTGCGGCCACGTCCAGGGAGGTTGGCTACAGTCCCATGGATCTTAAATTTCTGAATAATATGTGCAACTGTAGTCACAGGAACATCTAGCTGCTTGGAAATGGTCTTATAGCCTTTACCTTTAACATGCTTGTCTATAATTTTCTTTCGAATCTCCTGAGACGACGCTTTCCTTTGCTTCCTCTGGTCCATGTTGAGTGTGGTACATACCATGTCACCAAACAACACAGTGACGACCTGGAGCCCTATATATAGGCCCACTGACTGATTACAAGATTGTAGACACCTGTGATGCTAATTAGTGGACACACCTTGAATTAACATGTCCCTTTGGTCACATTATTTTTCAGTATTTTCTAGGGGTACCATAATTTTTGTCCAGGCCTGTTCCATGAGTTTATTTTTTAAAATAATTCTGTTGAAGCATGGTTGAAAAGCAATGTCTGACTTTCATTGGTTAACACTCATACAATTTTTTAAAAATTATTACTTTTGTCAGATTAAAGTTAATTCTGTGACCATTGTCAGTTTTTCTTTCATTGACCGAAGGGTACCAACAATTTTGTCCACGTGTGTATTAACTTACGGTATATAGTATAAGTTTTGGGAATGGCACAAATTTTCATGAATTTTCATCTTTTTGTCAGATGTTACTATGATTTACTGAAATATAAATACAAGCATTTCATAAGTGTCACATTCTTTTATTGACAATGACATTACGTTTATGCTAAGAGTCAATATTTGCAGTGGTGACCCTTCTTCTTCAATCAACTGCTGGACATACAGTACAGAGCTACCATCAGTCCTGTGTCATGCCAACAGTAAAGCATCCTGAGACCATTCACGCGTGCGGTCGCTTTTCAGCCAAGTCAGTGTGCTCACTTACAATTTTGCCTCAGAGCACAGCCACGAATAAAGAAGCCCATTGAGGACTTGTGGTCGATCCTCGAGTTTGCTGGGTGACCAAGCTCACAAAAACCCAGAAATTCTGACAGCCAACAAGCACTGATTACAGGCGAACCGGCTGCGTGGGTGTGGCCCAGTCGTTGATTGACAGCACGCCAAGGTGAATTGCTGCAAAAGTCTTGCAAATATTAAGTCTTTGCATAAACTTCATGTAATTGTCAATACCACCTTTGACACTTGGGAAATGTTTGCATTCATACAACTATTCAGTATATCATAGTAACATCAGATAAAAACATCTAAAAACACTGAAGCAGCAGACTTTGTGAAATTCGTTTTAATGTTTGTGTCATTCTCAAAACTTTTGGCCACTCTAAGTAAGTCATGTTCAAATGGAATTAAACTATTTCTTACGACCCCGGCGAATGCGCATAAACAGTTTATGTATGAAAGGGTTAATTGAATCCCGAGCACCTGAATGCCTCGCTTCGTCTCCTCGGTGCTGGACCTGAGCGGCACTGCAGCGAAGGGATTAATGCTCCTTTTCTCTAAGTAACTGACAGTTTCATTAATCTGCCCCCAAGCACACACTCACTCTTTCAACTTTTGAATTTCATTTTCACTGTTTGTTCTCAAGCAGACGAATTCCGCTCTTGACTCGAACCGGCACTCCGGAATCCCGTCATGCAGGTTACGGGCGAGGGATTAAAAAGCCCTGGTTTTGGTACATTGCATTTTTATTCTTATCACATCCTGGTTCTCAATTTGACCCATTTATCTAAATCAATTCAGAGAGGCTCAATGCTTTCACTACTCAGGTAATATCCCCGTGCTGTGATTTATTGATGCAGCGCTTTTAAATTGATATAGTGAGAAGTTAATGAGAATGTGAGCTGATGTTGCTGACTTTACTGCTGCATAATCGAACACAGGGTTCTCTGGCAATACAAGGAGACTCGAGACGTAGAAAGATGTAAGGGAAGACATCGCAGAAGAACAGGAGACGGAAAACAATATTTGTCAAACTTTACTGGGAATGCAAAGACCTATCGCCTCTGCAACCCCACATGTTCCCGCTCCTATTGTCAGATAAGTTATAGTTAAGGTGAAAATAAATTTATAACCATCTCTCTCTCTCTCTCTCGCTCTCTCTCTCTCTCTTCTAGTGCATCTTTTATTAGAATAATTACTTTTTAAACAGGCGGCATAGTGGCACAGTGGTTAGCACTGCCGCCTCGCACCTCCAGGGTTCGGGTTCGATTCCCGTCCTCATCGTGCTTGATGGGTTTCCTCCGTGTTCTCTGGTCTAAAAACATGCAGATTAGACTAACTGGTGATCCCGAATCCCCCAGAGTGTGTTAGTGTGTGTGCCCTGCAATGACTCGGCACCCCATCCAGGATGTAGCTTGTACCGCTGGTATAGGCTCTGGGCTTCCCATGACCCTGAACAGGATATGCAGTTTAGAGAGTGATGACTTCATTTCTTAAACTACATTTTTCAAAATCAATTTATTATTTCTCGTAGATCATGTAGAGCGCCGGCGATGAGCCGAAACAACATCGTCTTGCAATGACTGCGTGAAAAACGAACCTATAATTGGAATCCCTGTGCTGTTGCTGATATACCAAGACTAAAGCACACCTTCTCGACCAATCCTATGTGAGTGTTCTTCCATGCCGTGCTATAAGTAATGTAAGTCATCTTCTCTATTGCAGCCTGTACAGCGAGAGAATCTTCTCCAGTCAGAGTGCTTAATGAGGACGTATCCTCACTTCTAGAAAGTTTTTAATTCGTGAATTAAGAGTCGCCTTTCCTGTTGTAGTCACAGCCGAGAGCGATTTGCAATTGTGGACCCGCGGTGGATTTGAGAATCAACGACTGAGGTGGTTTTAATTTCAGTCTTGATATCACGTCTTGGGTGAAAACGCATCGTCTTTTGCTTGCGCCGTGAACGCGCTCTGTGTTTTCCGTCAGTAGGATTACCGTAGGAGTACGAGATGACGAGGGCCTTTCAACAGACGAAATCCCAGTTGCAGTCGTACACCACGGAAAGATATTACCCAGATGTCATTTACTTTATTGGCATTTGTGGAGAGGCTGCCGCACAGAACTCATAACACTAAATATGATTTTATTGACACTGTCCAATTTAGCTCCATTATAACGCTGATAGGAAATAACACTTATTATTGTAATTTTTAATTTATTTATTTATTTATTTTTTTTTTTTCATGCAAAGGCTGCGAATCAACATGGAAGACGCCGCGAGTGGAAAAACGCAGTTACTCATACTCTCAGTTGACGAATACATGCGGATTGTTTTCTGGCCTATAACCATTTCAGCGTCACAGATGGAAAATCATGCGGTAATTGGCCCCCGAACATCAGAAAACTGCCTAAGGAGAGATTTCGATGATGTTTGAACAATATTACAGCAGGATGTACACAAGTGAAGTGCACTTAAGTGGTGTCAACAGGAAATTAGATACATTTAACAACTGCTAAAAGCAAGCGATGACGCAGGAACGCGATCTTCATCGAACGTCGGCGGCGTAACGCGTCCTGCCGAGACTTTCTTAGGAATTCGGTTCTGACTCAGAACCTCGGCCTCGGAGACCCTCGACGGCTCTGCACCAGAAGTTTTCTTCCTGGGGAAGTTCCCTTCTTTGCTTTGGCCATCGCTCCCGAAACAAGAAGAAAACGTACAGATCATTTGCCGTTTAAAAAAAATCGCATGTTTTGAGATATAGAGTTATATTAAAGCAATTTGTGGTCTCGTTGTAAAATGAAAAGGAAACTGCTTTTTTTGGGAGCTTTTGTAAAACATACTGTGTTTTTTTTTCTTTTCTTTTTTCTTTACAAGTGTTCCGCAGCAGCTTATTGCAGCCTCTGTCACAGCTCTGAAATAAACGGCGAGAGCTACTTTATTTAAAAAAAAAAAATGCTTTTAATAGGTTTATAGGTACGTGTAATGGCATGTCTGGATCAGCGTTAAAGGGAAAGCTGTGGGGTGCGGTTGAGCGGTTGAGCGGTAGAGAAGGACCCCAGGGGGGCAACAATGGCAATGCTGGTTTTTTTATTAATATGATTTTGAAAGTCACTGATGATGTACAGTACTGGAACAAAGTGAGCCAAATCTCATTTCGCTTCCAAAAAGAGTCAGACTTTCTTTTTTTTTTCTTCTTTCCTTTCCTTTCCTTTCCTTTCCTTTTTTTTTTTTTTTTAATAAATGTATTCTTGAGGAATAGACCTCCAGGCTTCCTCTCATTTCTTTGTCTCTCATTTCTACTCCAGTGGTTAAAACAGACGAGAGGGGAAATGAGGTCGATGCTGTTGGTGTTGCAGGTTGTTGCAGACGTTCACGTACATTGCAAAAAAGGCAGAGGAGTGACAACACAAAGCACATGTGAGGCCTTCCTGGGTTGTGTACAGTAAATAATGCTTTCTAAATCTTTTTGACTTCTAATTCTCCTCTTGATTCATTTCACAAACCCCTTATCTTTCTTGACGTGGATTTGTACCGGGACAAAACGTCTACTGTAGATCGGTGCACAGATGCTCTTTTAGTCAAATTCACACCTCGGTCAGATGGTCTTTCTCTAAAAAATCTTTCTCTCACTTATTGTCTATACTTCTTATGGTGACGGGAGGCGTGGATTTGAAGGTGCACAAGTAAGTACACACACACACTCACTCACACACTCACCCGCTCACTCATTCACACAGCCTCTCATCCCTCCCCTCTCGGCCAATCGGCTCTCTCTAGACCTCCGGCTGCGACAGGTTACAGCATCCCCCGGGAATCGAGCTCGCGGTCTCCGTATGACTTATAATACCTTTCTGTCATGTGGGTATTCTTCAACGATTTGCACAATAGTTTCATGAGCGGCAATAAATGAGCCTTGAGAGCCCAGGATGCTGCCACCAGTTCATAACTGATGATCAGTGTTATGTCTGATTGGTGTACTGTATGAAGGATAGACTCTTGGTCTAAATTATATACTAGTGCAGTAGATCGGTGGCAGGATCCCGGAGTCCCGATATAGAGGGAGTGGTAGCTCAGGTGGCTTTGTAGGTCTCTAGGTTGCCGGTTTGGGTCTCTGAGGACCTGGGTTCAAGCCCCGCTGTGGGATCTGGGTTCAAACCCCCAGACTACCCAGTCATCGCATGCAGTGCTGATTCCGAGTCTGGCTAAATCGGTAGGGCTGCATCAGGAAGGACATCCGTTGTAACACCCTAGCCGAAAGTATAACAGCACTCGTTAACTTACGTGAAAATGCGTAAAGTTTAAAAACATGATCACGCAATTTAAGTAAAGCCTTTCTGTTGTCACATATACATTACAGCACAGTGAAATTCCTTCTTCGCATATCCCAGTGTAACTGGGGTCAGAGCGCAGGGTCAGCCATGGTACAGCGCCCCTGGAGCAGTTAGGGTTAAGGGCCTTGCTCAAGGGCCCAACAATGGCAACCTGGCTGAGCTGGGAATCGAACCGCCGATCTTCCGATCTTCCAATCTGACAGATGGCACCCCCCATATAAAACACTAATGCGGATAATCGCCTCCTCTTCCTTTCAGAAACGATCAATGCAAAGCATATGAATGAAATAAGACACACTCCCTCTTAGAGGATCATTCTGAGCCGTTTATTTATTTATTAATTTTTTTTTTAAAGAACACTAAAGCCAACCATTGATGCCTCAGCATACATTTCCAGAATATTTCCGGTTAGTTTCATGGCATTCCAGCCCGGCCCCCTGAACGCCTACTGAGAGCAGTACTGAACCTCCTGATAACATTCTCTGTCAAAAACGGATTAAAACATCCTGCGGTGGATCTTCGGGAAGCTTCACATCGGTTGCAGTTAACAAAGCACACGGGGTCGCTAAGGCTGTCCCACTTTTGACTTGCTGATATAATATGCAGCCTTGTTCCCAGATTAAGTCACCATTCTTTACACCACATTTGCTGACATCTCAGTCGGTTCTGCCCAAGGAACTGCTGCTTCTATTTCGCTCCCTCAAATCCCCATTTCTCTAAACCCATCAACGCCTGTTCTTTCTCATCTCCCTCTATCTGTCTCTTCTGTCTATAGCTATAAAGGGACAATAAAATTGAATTAAGGCAATTAAGTAACATCTGCAGAATCCAGATTTCCCCAAAATCCTCAATTTAACAAGAACAACTGCCGTATGTTTTACGAAATGAGCTTAGGCTCGCAAGCTGATTACTCTAAATATGATATTTATTATGGCGAAGCAAATAGCGTCTGCTTGTTTGTCACAGACTCCTCACTGCGTTTAAATCCTTTTCTCGAGTGTAATTAGACTGACATACCAGGACATACAGAGAATATTGCTGTATGTGTAATTGCGGGACCAAGAACCTAAATGTATTCATTCATTATTCAAATGTATTAAACACTTCATTCTGCTCAGGGTCGTGATGGATTTATGCTTCCTGCTTGTGTGGAGTGACACATGTTTTGCTCATATCCATGTAGGTTTCTTCCAGGGATTCTACTGTTTTTTTTTTGTTTTTTCTTTCCTGCTGTAGATCTAAATAAATTATACTACACTACTCCTAGGCGTAGGGTGAACGGTGATGTAGTGGTTAGCACTGTCGTCTTGCACCTCCAGGGTCTGGGTTCGATTCCCGGCCAGGCTCGATTCCCGCCACTGTGTGCATGGAGTTTGCATGTTCTCTCCCTGTGCTTGGTGGGTTTCCTCCGGGTACCCCGGTTTCCTCCCACAGTAGAAAACATGCAGATTAGGCTGATTGGTGTTCCGAAATTGCCCATAGTGTGAGTAAGTGTGTGTGCCCTGCGATGGATTGGCACCCTGTCCAGGATGTGCCCTGCCAGGAAGGGTACCTCCAGAGAGTCGTCTCCTGAGATAGTCTCCAGGCCCTGCAACCCTGAATAGAGGTTAAAGCAGAATAGACGATGAGATGAAATGTCTAGGTGTGAATAAATGTGTAAATGATTCTGTGTAGTAAGAGTGTGATGGACTGACATCCCATTCGTTTTGTATTCCTGCCTAATTCTAAAACATACACACACACACACATACAACCACGTACACACACACACACACACACACACACACACACACACACACACACACACACACACGTGTACACATGTGTTTGTAAGTGTGTATGTTTGTGTGCGCGTATGTGTCTGTGTGTATATATAAATTTATATCTATATATATGTGTGTGCGTGGACGTTTGTGTATATGCGTGTGTATGTGTGTGTGGTGACATATTCAGTGTGTGTGTGTGTGTGTGTGTGTGTGTGTGTGTGTGTGTGTGTGTGTGTGTATATACATTTGTATGTGTGTGTGTGTTTGTATATATGTACATTTTTGTATGTGTGTTTGTATGTGTTTTAGTGTACGGTTGTGCATGTGTGGTGTATGTATGTATGTATGTATGTATGTGTCGTGTATGTGTGGTGAAAAAGGCCCGACAGCGTCTCTACCACCTCAGACGCCTGAGAGACTTCAGACTGCCCTCCAAGGTGCTCAGGAACTTTTACTCCTGCACCATAGAGAGCATCCTGACGGGAAACATCGCAACCTGGTTCGGGAACAGCACCATGCAGGACAGACGAGCCTTACAGAGGGTGGTGCGATCAGCTGAGCGCATCATCCGAACTGAGCTCCCCGACCTGCACTCTGTCTACCTCAAGCGGTGCTGGACCAAGGCCAGGAAGATCATGAAGGACCTCAGCCACCCCAGCAATGGACTGTTCTTTCTGTTGCGGTCTGGGAAGCGCTTCCGCTCCCTCGAGGCCAATACAGAGAGACTGAGAAGGAGCTTCTTCCCGCAGGCGATACGGTCTCTCAATCAAACCAACACACTGGACTAAAACACCTCTGCATGTTTTTGCACACACAGAACGGACAATTATGTCAATGCACATTTGCACATATATGCACATATGCACACTTCAAGGACTTCTTTTCTCATCCCCCTCATCTCATTTTCAAAATACTACCTCAAGTTTTTCACAGACTTAAGTTAAGTTGTAATATATTATATTATACTTCAGATTTTATATATATATATTTTTGAAATTTTGCCGGAATCTTGTTTTATAGTTTCCAATTGTAAAAATATTTAAGGTCACGGAGCGGTCGTATAAGCATTTCACTGCATATCGTCATATCGTACTGTATATGACTGTGTATGTGACAAATAAAATTTGAATTTGAACTTGAATTTGAATGGGTGTGTGTGTGTACGTTTGTGTATATGCGTGTGTATGTGTGTGTCTGTGTATACGTTGTGTGTGTGTGTGTGTGTGTGTGTCTGTGTGTGTTTGTATATATGTGTGTGTATGTATGTAAATTTATGTCTGTGTGTGTGCAAGTGTGTGCAAGTGTGTGCAAATGTGTGTGTGTGTGTGTGTGTGTTTGTATATATGTGTGTGTATGTATGTAAATTTATGTGTGTGTGTGCAAGTGTGTGCAAATGTGTGTGTGTGTGTGTGTGTGTGTGTGTGTGTTTGTACAGTATATATGTATGTGTGTGTGTGTTTGTATATATGTGTGTGTGTGTGTGTGTTTGTATATGTGTGTGTGTGTGTGTGTGTGTGTGTGTGTGTGTGTGTACACTTGTGTATAGGCGTGTGCATGTGTGGTGGCATATTCAGTATGTGTGTGCGTGTGCGTGTATGTGTGTGTGTGAGTGTGTTTATGTATATACGTTGTGTGTGTGTGTGTGTGTGTGGTGGCATATACAGTACGTGTATGTGTGTGTTTGTACTGTATATATGTTTGTATACAGTATGTGCGTACACATCTATACATCACATCATTACAGCTTTGAGAAAATTATATTTTAATCATATGGAGAAGTAAACCAGTATAGAACATGACAGAAGCTTCATTATCAGGACGTTACAGCATAACCTTCTTAAAATGTGTGTGATGTTTACTAATATGTATCGAACTGTCTTGTGTGGAAAAATCTGGATAAATTCATCATCTCCTACATCTCGACTTTTCTACTCTTGAGCTCTGTTTCTCATTCATTAGTGACTGAAGCATTAATTCACATAAATGAGACAATTTCTGAGAGAAGGCTGTTTCATAAAGGAACTCATCAGGCTGAACAGTTTTACCTGATTGATACCACTTCTGCTATGGGACAACAATTCATAAATAAAGAGGGGGGGAAAAATCTATTGCCGTTTAATCACAGGGTTCCTTTATAACCTTTAGGAGAGGCAATTTAGCTAGTCAACGTGGTACGCTGAGAAAGACAAAAATAAAGGACCAAACATTGATCTATCGAGAGAGTAATGAAAGCACAAAGCAATCCAATCATCCTTTTGCTCGGCCTTTTCGCTTAAATGACTGCACCAATAACAAACGGCGTGTCTGCAAACAAAACAAGTACCTCTAGCGCCTGTATGAATGTCAGCCTGGCTTACTGGGTGGCTTCTTGAATGTGCAGACCGATGTTTATCGTTAGGTACAGGAGATCAAAGGACATGGAAATAGATCAAGGGGTGATACCTGGATTGGAATTCTGTTGGACATGGGACATTGCACTCGAAGACTTCTATCTACAGTAGTTCTGTCTCAAAGTTTATTCCAGTGAAAACAAGAACTGGTAGCACAGCATGCATTGTGTTGAATGCAAAATCCCAGGTTCTGTCCATTTCATGTATAGATCAGTACGGAGAGCAAAGCTTCCAGAAATCAGAAAAATAAACACTTTTTCAAAACCAGTCAGAACATTCACGGCCGCTTCCGACCGAGCGGAAATAATGCTCAACTACGAATACTTTTTTCCGCCATCGAGAGACACATTTCCAACAGCAACTGCACAACAAAACTTCCTTTTCACCCCCACCCACCTAAAATAAATAAATAAATAAACAGATAGATAGATAGATAGATAGATAAAAACTCTTCCCAACAGTATGTGACTGATGGTACTTGGTTAGTAACCTTGTAAGATAGATCCAGTGTAAGTTTCTATCCAGTGACAGAAACCTAAACACGTCTGTAAAATAAGAGCGTCTGCCAAATGCCTAAACATAAATGTCAATATAAATGTCTGGAGCTCTGCCCCATTGACAAACGCAAATGTGCATCTGAGATGCGCGAGTTTCAGTACATTATATTTTGGCGCGTACTGTATTTCCAGGAGAAAAGAGATCCTGGATGTACAGTGAGTGCACTACATAATATCAGTCAGACCATCCAATTGACATATAATTGCATCTGCAATCTGGAATGATATGATTATGTATGTTTTAAACTCTCCAAACGACAGCTGAGCCACGGGTGTTTTTTTTTTTAAGTGATGACTAAAGTCCTATCCGTTTTTTTTTTATTATTTTAGATTTTTGGGTTAATACAGTACATTGGCCAACCGAAAAGCTGATGTATGACAAATTGATGAAAAATGCTAATCCTGGCTATGATAGAAAGGTATTAGCGCATTCAGAGCATCACAGCCTGGTGTGTAGAGTTCAAGGCTGTCCAAATTCCAGAGATCTCAATCCAGTTGGGAATCCTCGGGACATACAGTACTGGACGAACAGGTCTGATCCATGGACGCTTCACCTTGCAGCAATTTACCGCACTTAAAGAATCTGCTGCTGATGTCCTGGTGCCAGACACACCGGTGGCACAAGCAGAACCTACACAATATCGAACTGTATTTAATGTTTTAATTTAAGTTAAAGCTAATTGGTGTAAGTGAACCTTGGAAGCTCCACCACTTTTCCCTCTTTTAGCTGTGTAAAGATTTCATAAGGCCTACGAGAAGGTGTCGAATCTAACACGTTGCCAGGTACAGTTTTCAGTTTGTAGTGAAGTCCATAGTGCAGAAATGTGCCACAGTTCATACTGTATGTCACAGTGCTGAATGTGGACTGCGACGGTGTCACCAATGTTAATCCTTCCATTCCTCCTCCTGTTTTTACCAGTTTAACAGCTTACAAGCCAACAGAGTGAACTGATTTCATACAGTATTAACAAACAACAGAGAAGAAGTCTCGGCATCTACTGTACGTCCGTTTGTGCAGGTATTGAAAAGTATAGACTTATTATAGAGAGGATTACATTATGAAATGAAATAAACATTGAATTCTAGGAAGCAAATGCGACCTCCATAAATTCATAAGGAAGTATAGATTTACTGTATGTATTTTGCCATCTTGTTTACTTTAAAAACCCGCGGATCGGCCTCTCAGTTAAGTCTGGATGAGTTAGGCCTGTGATCAGGAAAAGTACAGTATCTTGTACACACATCAATTGTCTTAGACGGGGGTATGTTTAAATGGACTGTGTTGAATAAATAAATGCTGCATTATTGAACAGTAACATCCCCACCCAACATCAAACACAGGGCATGAACGCATTATTCCTTTTCAAGTTTGTCAGGTCTGCAGATGAATGCAATTATGGGTGTAATTTTGATCCGCTTTTGGGAATCAGGTGCTTCATATAAGACAGCATCAGCCCGAAAGATTTCAATATCCTTTCCATATCGCTCTGACATCGTTCAGGCACAATGGTTTGAATTTCAAAAGGTGAAATTGTAAAGTGCTGGTATGACATTATTGCCCCTAGAGCGTAGTACACTTACTGTATGACTGCGTCGCGGAGCAATAATATTAGTAAGACATGCCTTTCCTTTATTATCTGTGTAGAAATATGTAAAAGTTTAGTACTTATTGTTTTACATCACGATTGCTGAACTATATGCAAGGTGCACACCTACTGTACAATACTGTATGCACTGAAGATACAGCGCAGAGAATATATCCATCTACTGTAGAATGAGCTGCTTGGGAAATTTCTCTGACTGCATTTGGAGGTCGTGAGCTCAAACCCCACACACATTTCAAAGAATCAATAGTCTTTGCATATATTAACCTACCCATAGCCAGGCAACAAATACACACAGAATATCCTGTTGTAAAATATGACCTTTACTTTGTCCACGAGTTAAGATGAATAAATAATAGGAAAAGAAATAATGATCCTGTTGCAGCCTTCATAACAACTAGGAGCGACGGATGTGACCTGGATGCCGAGACAAAGCCTAGCAAAGTCACCTTATAACATGGAATTTGCTATAAATACTGTTCTCATGCAGCTTTCTTTCACTGTTGTGTTACAAATTGGACCTCATGTCCACCTTACAGAGCTGAACAGCATGAGTCTACAGTCAGAGCTACAGGTACCTTTTGTCTAAACCTGGCAAAAGATTATTATTATTATTATTATTATTATTATTATTATCTCTCATCATCAGCAGCCCATCATCATAATCAGACTGTTCGCTGCAGTGACTGTAACTTATCAGACTTTCTTGAGGTTTCTTTTGCACGGCAATGTATTGAGGTCCCTGTTACCTGTACATAATTTTTTTTTTTAATATATCCCTATTCTCTATTATGTAAAATGACTTCTATTTTTTTATATATCATGTATTTACAGTATTTGTGCAAGAAACCCACATGCTTTAGGAATATGTACTGTACGGCCAAAACACGACACATTTTTTAAAAATTATGTAAATATGCATACACATTTGCTAAAATACAATTTCATGCCCTTTTATGTCTGTAGTGTCCATTACTTTTTTTTTTATTTACATTTTTCAATCATCTTAACTTAAGCTTCATTCAGATGAAGCTTGGCCAGTTTAGATTTCAAATGAAACTACATACTGTAACTCTGAAAAAGTGTATTATTCTAGAATGAAAAAAATTGTTCAGGTATCGTACCATGAATTTGATATGGTTACGGACACTACCGATTTTTTTTTTTGCCTTTTAAGCTTTTACCAAAGACTGAAAGGCTTTCATTAAAGCAGCAGTTTTACAGGTCATATGCTTCTAGAAGCTTACACCAATTTTAGGATCAATACTCATAACAAAGTATAAATAATTTACACTTAAAATTATTACTGTTTGAAGCGAAACTGTTTGCCATTTTCGGGCACATACAGTATGAATTCATCTCTCCAACTTGAGGTTTTTGGGAATATGATTGGCCACGTTGAATAAACTTCAGTATATTCTCATTATATATGCATTATAAATGTTATATACATTTTATATACATGATATATATATATATATATATATATATATATATATATATATATATATATATATATATATATATATATACACATTATATATAATGTATAAAAAATAGCACCAATACTGTGTTTTGGTACATATGCTGTATATCAGATCTTGAGATCTGGTGGTCCTCCATCCGCACCCTGATTGACCAGACTGTGTCGCACTGAGCATTGTCCTGCTGTGGGGGGGGGGGATCCTTAGAACTGGGGGAAATAGTCAGAGCAGAAGCCAGAAGGAAGCAAATGTTCTTCCAGGATAACCTTGTACATGGCTTGATTAATGCTCCCTTCACGAAGACAAATCTTCCCAATTTCAGCCTTTGTGAAGCAATCCCAGGTCATCACCACCCACCCTCCTCCATATTTCACAGCTGGTGAACAACACTGTAGCTTATACATTAGGCCTCTCCAGATCTCCAACTAACCATAAGATGACCAGGTGTTGTCCAAAGCTGAAAATTGGACTCATCAGGGAAGATGACCTTACTCCAGTTCTCCATGGTCCGATGCCTGTGGTCTTTTTCAAACCTCTTCTTTCCTACTCACCGATGAAGGGCTTTTTTTTCTACCTTAGCTCAGCCTCTAGAGCCTACTTCAAACTGTCCTCACCCCAGCTTCGGTTTGCCACTGTGTTTGAAGGTCACTTGATTGTTGAGTGGCATCGTTGCCATGGCATGTTGTAGCTTTGTTGTGTGCCTGCTGCTTGACCTTGTTCCATCTTTGAAAGTTTAAGGATGGAAACCTGATGCTCACTGTTACCCTGTGCCAGTAAAGCCACAATATTACACTTATTTTCCTCTCATTAAACATTTCCTTTCAACACTTTCGCCATGGTCAACGGTTATTTTTATAATTCCAATTACCTTCAAGCTACTACTAGGAATATTATCGCCATACAGCTGGTCACATTGCAAGAGGAGAGTGATGATCTCAGCAGTGGTTTTCACACTTTTCCTCATTAAATAGGTCCCCCTCTCTTTAATTCTATGTGTCTGTGTAAAACAATAATAATAATAATAATAATAATAATAATAATAATAATAATAATATGATCATAGTGGGTCTTAGTATTAGGAAAATACAAAAAATCTAAGCAAAATGTAAAAAACAGAGCTGCCCAAAACCCTCAGTGAAGCAATATTCCTCCATAACGATGTGAGAGTCTGATCATACAGTAAAAAGGAAAGGCAAGTTATACAGAAAACGACTACTTCAAGTTACTACTGCCACAAGCAACTGAATCTTGGGGGGTACTTAATATTGCCCACATGTTTTTTTTTTTCTATTTGGCTTCATTTTTGTTAAATGAATAATGGCACCGTGAAAAAACGTTTTATTTTGTTGTTTGTCCAAGGTTGTATGAACACATAATCTTTATTTTTAAACAAACAAAAAAAAAACATAACATTAAAAAAAGGGGAACAGTAAGTCCCTAATATACAAATTAATTATTTTCCAAGAGCTTATTCATAAGTCCAATTTGTTCATTGTCTAGTATACTAACAGTGTTGGCTATACATACACAGTATGTTACAGTACAGTGTTTTTTAGAATCGTACCGTTGGTTAAATGATTCATGTTAAAAGAACAAGCAGTGTCTGCCATCTTTTCAACTCGCTCCGTTCTCTCAAATAGTTTCACTTTTGTCTCGATTGTTATTGCTTGGTGTTTCTCAGCAGTTCATATCTTCAAAAGGTCATAACTATATATATACAGTGGAACCTCCGTTTGTGTGCGCAGGCACCGTGTATTTGTGTGTGTATGTGTGTGTGGAATTAGCCCCTTCCCTTGCCTCGTCTTACACAGGAAAACTCCTCCTCCCTCCCCCCACCTCACTTTTTAAGTTTCACAACAAACACACACAGAACGGAAACACTGTTTTAACGGGAAAAAAATAAATCTCTCTAATGACACTCACGTGAGCGCACACTAACTGTTGTAAAGTAAAAAAAAAACTAAACCAATGAACAGCACCTTTGAAAAGAATCGCGAGTTTCTGAAAGAGCAGAATTTCTGTGTAGAGCAGAGTGTGTGTGTCTGTGTGAAGCCGGGGAGGGGGGGTGTAAAGGTGAGAGAGAGAGTGTGTGTGTGTGTGTGTGTGTCAGTGTCAAAAACCTCGGCACTTGTAAACCAAGACATGCTCGTTTTTCAAGTCAAAATGTATTAAAAATCTTTGCTTGTCTTGCAGAACACTCGTAAACTGAGTCACTCGCAATCCAAGGTCCCACTGTGTATTATACAGTGGAATCTTGGATTACGAGCATAATTCATTCCAGAAGCGGGCTCGTATTCCAAAACACTCGTAAACCAAATCAAAATTTCCCATAAGATATAATGAAAAATCTAATTATTCGTTCCACAGCCCCAAAAAATTATTACGTAAAAATAAAACAAATTAACCTGAACTTTGATTTAACTTTAATAAATCCCGACAGATAAGTGTTTCCGTTTATGCATGCAGGCACAGTGCTAAAAAAATTTTTTTATTGATGCTGAAAACATTTTTTCGCACACACATAAGAGGGAGAGAGAAAATGGATCTTTACCCTCTAATGAGACTTGATTTTGCTTTATACGTGCGCACACACATGCTATAAGAAACAGTACACACGCTTACAAACACAAAATAAAATATGTTTTAAGCACACACACGTGGTCACAGTGTTATAGTTAACAGTACACGCGTGCACAGATGTTGATTATACCAGTAAGCGACGAGCACTAAGACCCAGCGGGGAGACGATTACCCACAATTCCGCAGTGCAAGAGAGAGAAAAACCATTGGCTCAGTTGTGATCACGTGATGCTCGGCGTCAAAACAAGAAGCGCATGCGTGATACATGATACTTGGTACTCGTAATCCAAGACTTGTGCGTTTTTCAAGTAAAAATTTTATTAAAAATCTTTGCTTGTCTTGCGGAACGCTCCCAAACCGTGTTACTCACAATTCGAGGTTCCACTCTATCTATCTATCCATCTATCTATCTATATATATATGTGTGTATTAAAATATTCAGTTGAGGTAAAATTATATCCACTATTTTATTAGATATTCTTTAACTTCTTATATTTATCTTATTCAAATACTTTATTTCATTTTATTCATATTCTGTATATTATGTAAATAAGTGTTTTTTTAATTTATTTATTTATTTATTTATTTTTTAATTGTAGGTGTGATTACCCCTAGAGGGCGACAAAGCGCCCAGAGTTCCTTTGTTTTTTCTGTTTTCTTTGTGGACTCTAATCCCCAGAATGCACCTCAGTCAGGTGATGTGGCGCTCACCTGAACTGAGTTTGCTAATTAGTCTGATTATAAATGTTCCTGAGTTCTGTGTTGTCCTTGTCTTGCATCTGTTCGTCTAGGGTTACTGTTTGTCTGGTATGTTCATTATAGCTCTGTGTTCTCCTTGTTCTCAGTGTTCTCCTTGTTCTCAGTGTTCTCCTTGGTTCTGTGTTCTTCCTGGTTCTGTGTTCTTCCTGGTTCTATGTTCTCCTTGGTTCTATGTTCCTGGCTCTGTGTTCCTAGCTCCGTGTTCTCCTAGGCTCTATGTTCTCCTGGTTTGTCTATCTCCTAGTCTGTCTGTCTGTCTCCTAGCCTGTCTGTCTTTCAGTCTGTTTGTAATGTCTAGTTCAGTGTAGCTCCATGTTTAGTTTATCCTGGTTTAAGTTCATGTTCTGTTCTGTTTGTTCCCTGTTTTTGTTATCATTAAAATCCTTTGATCACTTCCACCTCTGCTATCATGTCTCTCTTTCGTCCGGCAAGCAGTAACCGTGACAGAATGCAAGACCTAAAAAGTAATATAGCAGAGGAGTCTCCCTTGGGAAATTTTTGGGCGGGGGCTATGACAGTGACGCCAGGGCAAGCGACATTCGAGGGGAGTCGGCTTGCCCTCCGGCGGAACAACTGGGGGCGCGCCAGAGCGACTGCCGGTGGAGCACCTCAGCAAGAAGCTGGAGAGGGCGAACATGTGTCTGCTGGTGTTCAAAGGGCAGATCACGTAGAGCTTCAACAGCGGAGGCTGGGGCTCCACCAACTAGCCGGGTTGCTCATCCAGCAGTTAAACATTTGTCGCTCGACGGGAGATCGGGGGCAAATGCAAACCCTGCTGGAGCTGGGGGCAGTGGTGCAGGAACAGCTGGCCGAGGCCAACCAAGAGGCAGCTGACGCCAAGGCCAGGTCTCCAGCCAGCCTCAAGAGGCAGCTGACGTCAAGGCCAGGACCCAGTCTCCAGCCAGCCTCAGTAGAGGCCCTGACCCTCCAGCCAGCCTCAGTGGAGGCCCAGACCCTCCAGGGTTCCCCGAGATGGACAGCGAGCTGCCTCCGCTGCTGCCGTCCTGTATCGAGGTGGATAGCGAGCTTCCTCCGCCGCCGCCGTCATGCGCCGCCGAGGACGACGAGCCGCCTCTTCCTCCGCCGCCGCCGTCATGCGCCGCCGAGGACGACGAGCCGCCTCTTCCTCCGCCGCCGCCGTCATGCGCCGCCGAGGACGACGAGCCGCCTCTTCCTCCGCCGCCGCCGTCATGCGCCGCCGAGGACGACGAGCCGCCTCTTCCTCCGCCGCCGCCGTCATGCGCCGCCGAGGACGACGAGCCGCCTCTTCCTCCGCCGCCGCCGTCATGCGCCGCCGAGGACGACGAGCCTCTTCCTCCGCACGGGTTCGTGGACGCCGTGCTCCTGCCTCCGCACGGGTTCGTGGACGCCGTGCTCCTGCCTCCGCACGGGTTCGTGGACGCCGTGCTCCTGCCTCCGCACGGGTTCCAGGACGCCGTGCTCCTGCCTCCGCACGGGTTCCAGGACGCCGTGCTCCTGCCTCCGCACGGGTTCCAGGACGCCGTGCTCCTGCCTCCGCACGGGTTCCAGGACGCCGTGCTCCTGCCTCCGCACGGGTTCCAGGACGCCGTGCTCCTGCCTCCGCACGGGTTCCAGGACGCCGTGCTCCTGCCTCCGCACGGGTTCCAGGACGCCGTGCTCCTGCCTCCGCACGGGTTCCAGGACGCCGGCTCCTGCTCCGCACGGGTTCCAGAAACGCCGTGCTCGATCTGCCTCCGCACGGGTTCCAGGACGCCGTGCTCCTGCCTCCGCACCGGGTTCGTGGACGCCGTGCCTCGCTGCCTCCGCACGGGTTCGTGGACGCCGTGCTCCTGCCTCCGCACGGGTTCGTGGACGCCGTGCTCCTGCCTCCGCACGGGTTCGTTGACGCCGTGCTCCTGCCTCCGCACGGGTTCCAGGACGCCGTGCTCCTGCCTCCGCACGGGTTCCAGGACGCCGTGCTCCTGCCTCCGCCCGGGTTCCAGGACGCCGTGCTCCTGCCTCCGCACGGGTTCCAGGACGCCGTGCTCCTGCCTCCGCACGGGTTCCAGAACGCCGTGCTCCTGCCTCCGCACGGGTTCCAGGACGCCGTGCTCCTGCCTCCGCACGGGTTCCAGGACGCCGTGCTCCTGCCTCCGCACGGGTTCCAGGACGCCGTGCTCCTGCCTCCGCACGGGTTCCAGGACGCCGTGCTCCTGCCTCCGCACGGGTTCCAGGACGCCGTGCTCTTGACTCCATCGCCCCTCTTCAAGGATTCCGTGACCGCTCTGCCGTCCGACCTCGGCACCAAACTTGGAATAATCTCCTTTCCACTCCAAGGGGAGATCCCTTGCAGCCTCGCTGTAGGGAGGACGGTACTGGGACCTTGGGGAGGGTGTCCGGGTCCTCCTTTGGCACCCCGGTGGTGCGCCTTTTGGGGGGGGGTAATGTCAGGGATTACCCCTAGAGGGCGACAAAGCGCCCAGAGAGTTCCTTGTGTTTTTCATGTTTTCTTTGTGTTCTTTGTGTGAAGGACTCTAATCCCCAGAATGCACCTCAGTCAGGTGATGTGGCGCTCACCTGAACTGAGTTTGCTAATTAGTGTGATTATAAATGTTCCTGAGTTCTGTGTTGTCCTTGTCTTGCATCTGTTCGTCTAGGGTTACTGTTTGTCTGGTATGTCCTTTATAGCTCTATGTTTTTCCTAGCTTTGTGTTCTCCTAGTTCTCTGTGTTCTCCTAGTTCTCTGTGTTCTCCTAGTTCTCTGTGTTCTTCCTGGCTCCATGTTCTCCTGGCTCTGTGTTGTCCTGGCCTTTGTCTATCTCCTAGCCTGTCGGTCTGTCTTTCAGTCTGTTTGTAATGTCTAGTTCAGTGTAGCTCCATGTTTAGTGTATCCTGGTTTAAGTTCATGTTCTGTTCTGTTTGTTCCCTGTTTTTGTTATCATTAAAATCCTTTGATCACTTCCACCTCTGCTATCATGTCTCTCTTTCGTCCGGCAAGCAGTAACCGTGACACAATGGTAGTTCTAAAAAAAGAAATGGTGTGTTTATCTACTATAACAGTCCTTCCCAAACTTAAGAATGCCACAGGCTAATTTAGAATGTGAAAATCTTCTACAGCCCACCCAAACATTCACAACTAAATTAATTAATTAATTAATTATAATTAAGTATATAAAAAACAGTTGTATTGTCCTTTAGATGATGTGATTCTAAATGTTTAATACTTTTAAGAGCAAATCCTAAATTGATGTAATACTTATTTGAAGTGGCTTTCCAACCAGTGCTGGAACTAGCTATGTGGCTTGCTCAGCGCCCTTTGGATGCCGACCTGGTGGACTCCACAGACACAGTCGCGGTTCCAGTTGCAGTATGCAGAGGCAGACTGTGAGGAGACAACCTTCCACACCAGATTTCATTATAAGCCAAGCCCTGTTTCTGTGAAAGTTAACAAGACAACATTCCACAGAAGAGTTCCATAAAAGTCCCCTGTTCTTGTGCCAATGGTAAGATATAATGAGTCGTAGTCCTAATTATTGTTTTCATGCTGAGTCCAGACTTTTTCTGTGTGTCTGTATGTTTAAATTATAAGCATAAGTAAAATGTAAATTCTGTCCCTTATCTATTTCTGACAATGCCCATGTTAAATTAAGTCTTTTTTTTTCATAAGGGAGAAAATGTCATTTCCATTATGATCATTTTATAGGAGTCTCCATTTCCTTCAGCATATTGAAATACGTTAAAAAGGTAGGACCAGGTTGCTAAGTCCAATTTCACATTGCAATCTGGAGGCTTGTTGATATTTAGAAGTGCATTTATAAATGTATAGTCACAGCATGATGTTTCATTGATATGTAATAACAATAAAAAAAAAAAAACACTCAGCCGGCTTAGAAAACGAAAGAAGTATTTGTGATTAAGTATTGTAGATTGAACATCTAAATAAATGTACTAAATAAGAGTTTTTTTAAATATATATTTTATCTTTAATATCGTTTAAAATATATATATATGTATTCAATATTAATAACATTCAAAGAAGAAATACATAAATAATACTTTGGTATAGTAGTGAAATATGATTACTCAAGTTTGTCTGCCCTGGTTTTGTGTAGGTTACATTTCATTTAATCTTGAATGCACTTGTTACATATTACATCTAACACAGCAGTCAAAAGGCAACATTCCATCCTGAAATAGGAATTAGATATGAACTGGACACGTAGGAACTTCAATCTGGACATGTAGGAACTTCAATCAAACGGCACAATTTTTCAATTTCAATAAAAAGTTAGCTAGACTCACCTGCTAGAATATAAATCACTGACAGTTTTCATAGTTTGACATTATAATGAGAATGATGAATGGTAAAGAACAAATAATTGTAAACAACATTCAGCAAAAAGACTAATATCAGCCGTAACAATAATTTAAATCCTAATAAGCATAAGCATTGTAAAGTCTAAGGATAGTTGGATTTGTCAGGTTTCTGTTGCTGCCAAGTTTCTCATCACAGCTTCGTCTTTTAGATAATCCTTTTGTAATGATTCCAGTTTTTCTGCTAAAGAAAATCCTGAAGAAAAAAGAAACCTTTAAGTTAATTAATGCCTCTTTCATTGTGATTAACAGATATTTGAAACAATAAATGATTCCAAGGCATTAACAATTTTGGCAATAACAATGAACAAGAAAAAAAACTCACATTTTCTTCACTGAATGTAGTGAGCATTGCCTCAGAGTATTTCCTCGCCTTCCTGTTAACCTCAGCTTCAGTCCCATTGTAAGCAATGAAGTGGATAAAAGTCTGTACTCTAAAACGAAAAAAAAAACATGCATGTTCATATCAAACAGTAATCCTTTAGAGCACCGATGTCATATAGATTGTTATTTTTGGTACCTGTGCCACAGCATAGCAAAATACTGGACAATAAGAAGGGCTGCAAAACTGATGAGTAACATCAGTCCAATTGGATCAATATAAATCGGTGTTTGAGTGTCAATAGTTCCATTGACATAAACTTTTGGAATTCGGATGTTCACTGAAGTGCCAATGACTTGCAGGAAGAAAGTAGCCATAAGCCATAGGAGATTGCAGATAAAAAACACAAAGTTTGCCTAAAAAGGTAAAGAAGAAGATAATTAGACCAGATTGCTATGTTAGGTCTGTCACGACCCACCAAGCCAAACTCTGCCATGAGTACATGAGCACTCCTGTTTCACATTCCCAACCGTCTCTTATATCTCACCGCCTCACCTTCCGCTCTCCACACACCTGTGAGCCATCATTAGTGATCTCCATTCCCTATTTAAACCACACACTGACACCACCACATTGCCAGATTATTGAGTCCCTTTTATTATGCCATGTTTTTTCATGCCTAGCTTTCTTGTTACCGACCAGGCTTTGTTTTCTCGACCTCGCTCTTGCTACATGTTTCTTGGACTTCCACACTCACGGACTTTTGCATTGTCGACCTCTGGATTTATTTACTACGTAACTACGAACTCGGATCTCTATCACCTCTCTGGTTCTGAAACCTGCTCCCCCGACCACTGATAAGCCCAGCGAAACCAGCCACTAACCTGTGCGATTTCACCTCGCACCTGCCGGCTGTCAGCGCAGAATTCTCTCTCCCGTCTGCACTCCTGCACGAATCACGCCGCACACAAGACTCCCTCGCCGGCTCACTACACCAGCTGCCCTGCATGATAAGCTCCCTCGCCAACTCACGGCGCTTCTGCGTTCCTGCCACACTCAAGCTGCACACGGAGCCCTTGCGTGGACTTCCGCATTCCTGCCAGACTGACGCTGCACACGGAGCTCTCGCGTCCGACTTCCGCATTCCTGCCCCACTCAAGCTGCACACGGAGCTCTCGCGGTGGCTTCCACATTCCTTGCTTCTGCAAGCAAGGGAATGGGGAATAGCATTATGGGATGCCCAGGTACCTTGCTGTTTTACATACAAAACATTCACTGATGAGATGAGGGGGGTTTTTGACCATTTGTTTACAGGACATCAGGCGGCAATACAAATACTTCGGCTACATCAAGGATCTCTGTTTGTCTCCGATTATGCCATAGATTTTTGGATTTTCCTTTTTGATTGCTTCCTTAACGGACTCTCGGACTCAATCAAAGATGAGCTTGCAGCTTGGGAGCTTCCATCAGATTTGCAGGGCCTTATTGACTTAGCTACCCGTATCGATGCCCGTAAACAATCCCGACAGGAGATGCGCAGGCCCAGCCTCTGAGTGGCTAGGTGGTAAAGTGCTTGCCTTATCATCCGGAGATCGCCAGTTTAAATCCCGGGTGATACTGTAACCTCTCACAGCCGGAGGTCTAGAGAGAGCTGATTGGCCGAGCTCTCTCAGAGGGGAGGGATGAGAGGTATTTAGTGCTTCCACATTAATCACGGCTCTATAGCGAATCAGGGGCATCAGTGAGCTCACGCAACGGAAGGAGCGGATAGCGCTGTCCTCTGAGTGTGTTACGCTGCCTCCAACAGTGCGTGAGCGAGCAGTTCGAAAAGATGCAGACAGCTGGAGTCACTTGCATCAAAGGAAAGATCGGGAGAAAAATCAGGGAAAAATCCCCCCCCCCCCCCCCAAAAAAAGGAGATGCGCAGGCCCCTTAGCAAATTTCACACCCCAGCTCCCACATTCACCACTCCCAAGTCATTTCCTGAAACCCATGCAAATAGGTCGCGTACATATTTCACCAAGGGAGCGCCAGTGCTGGAGGGATGACAGAGCCCTGATGACAGTTTTTACTGCGGTCAGGTGGGTCATGTTGTGCGCTCCTGCCCACTAAAAGGTCGGGCCAGTAGGTCTTGGGGTACAGGGGGGCCCCACATCTATTCTTTCCCCGGACCAGCGCTCATGTTTCCCTGTTACCCTGACCCTGGACAATCATTCCTACATCACTCACACCTTAGTAGATTCCGGGGCCGACCAAAACCTGATCTCCACCATCTCTGCCTCTAAATTTAAAATCCCACTCACTCCCTTGTCTCAACCACTCATAGTTCATGCTTTTGATGGCAGTAAACTTGTGCCTATCACACATCGCACCTCCCCCATCACCTTACAGTTCTCAGGAAATCATACTGAGACCATGACTTTTTTTGCTGTCCAGAACGCCCATGCGCCCATTGTCTTGGGCCTTCCATGGTTAAAGTTGCATAACCCCCACATAGATTGGCGGAATCAAAGCATCCTGGATTGGAGCCCCACCTGCCTCTCGTCATGCCTACGTTCTGCCACCACAGGGCGAACTTTGCCCACCTTCCAAGAGGAGATCCCCAACCTGACTAACGTCCCCCTGGGCAGTCTCTTTACCACCTCACCGCCCCTATGATTGTGCTATCGACCTTCTCCTTGGCACCTCCCCTCCCAAAGGTCGACTATATTCTCTCTCTTGCCCTGAGAGAGAAGATATGGAACATTATATCAATGAGTCACTTGCAGCAGGGATAATCTGCCCATCCTCCTTACTTGCAGGGACAGGATTATTTTTTGTGGAGAAGATAGACAAGTCCCTCAGACCCTGCATTGACTACAGGGAACTAAACAAGCTCACAGTCAAGAATCGCTACCCACTTCCCCTAATGTCATTGGCCTTTGAAATACTCCAAGATGCCTGTATATTCACTAAAACTTGACCTAAGAAATGCCTACCATCTCATCAGAATAAGGTAGGGCGATGAGTGGAAGACCGCTTTCAATACCCCCACTGGCCATTATGAGTACATGGTTATCCTGTTCAGCCTAACCAACATGCCAGCAGTCTTCCAGGCGCTCATCAATGATGTCCTCAGAGATTTTCTTAACATCTTTGTATACCTTGATGACATCTTAATCTTCTCACGATCTGAAAAAGAACACAAGCTCCACATTCTTCAATTCCTGCAACATCTGCTGGAGAATAAGTTGTATGTCAAGGCAGAAAAATGCGAATTTGCACCTCCACCTCGTTTCTAGGCTACTTTATTTCTCCGACTGGCATTCAAATGAACCCCACCAATGTGAAAGCAGTCACTAATTGGCCACTACAATCATCCAGTTGCGGGATTTGCCAATTTTTATCGCCGCTTCATCAAGAATTACAGCTTGCTGGCTACCCCACTCACTGCACTCACGTCGACCAAGATCCCGTTTTGTTGTAATCCCCTGGCAAACAACGCCTTTGAGGAGCTCAAGCGTCGGATTACCACAGCACCCATCCTTACCTTCCCAGACCCCTCCCTCCAGTTTGTCGAGGAGGTAGATGCTTCTGAAACTGGTGTAGAGGCTGTCCTTTCACAAAGATCGCCTCAGGAAAACAAGCTTCACCCTTGCTCCTTCTTCTCCCGCCAACTCACACCCCCTGAATGAAATTATGACATTGGGAACTGGGAACTTTGGCAGTCAAGCTGGCCATCAAAGAATGGAGACACTGGCTGGAGAGAGAAGAACACCCTTTTCTTGTATGGATGGACCACAAAAATCTTGAATATTTAAAGACAGCCAAAAGGCTTAATTCTCGCCAGGCGCGGTGGTCCCTTTTTTTCTCCCGCTTTCACTTCACATCATCATACCAGCCAGGTTCAAAGAATGTCAAACCCGATGCCCTCTCCAGGCAATTCTCCACGTCCCAACACACACCCACGGTACAAACCATTTTTCCCCCGCCATGCCTTGTGGCTGGATGTGGAAAACCTGGTCCAGTAGTCCCTCAAACAGGAACTAGGCACAAGTAATGTTCCTCCCAGGATGCTCTTCGTCCCTGTGTCAGTGAGACCCCAAGTACTCGACTGGGCTCACAGCTCTAGATTGGCTTGTCACCCTGGGGTGACATGGACACTTTCACTCCTGCAGCAACGGTTCTGGTGGCCTACCATGAAGGAAGACGTTAAGCAGTTTGTCGCCGCTTGTAACGTCTGTTCAAGGAACAGAACGAGAACCAACTTCTGCATTCCTGCCAGACTCACGCTGCACACAGAGCTCTCGCGCCGACTTCCATTCCATTCCAGCACAACTCTCTCCCTCTCTGCACACACAGCTTCCCTACACAGTGCAACAAGTGCTCCAGCACCAAGCACAATAAAGTTCCTGCATCCGCTTCCCAGCCTGTTTCAAGTTTTCCCTAACTAGTAACTGTCATAATAAAATCCCAGGACCGCCTTTTCTGCACTTGGATCCTTCACGACCGTCGTTCCCCTAACAAGGTCATTACTTCAATATATATTGGGGAACGACGGTCGTGAAGGATCCAAGTGCAGGAAAGGCATATATATTGAAGTAATGACCTTGTTAGGGGGAGACTATACAGATGACTATATATACAGATGACTATATATTTTCCTCAAATACACTATGGTCAACCTCTTTTTTTAATTTGTGAAATGGAAAATCAAAAAACTTAATTATTTATGCCATAAAGAGGACATTAAGGATTTTTTTTCAACAAACCTTGTTGCGTAGGTCTTTTAGATCTTCTTTAATTCTTTCCTCCTTTTTCTGATCAATCTTTAATGGCTTTAGGTATTGCTCAATAAGGTTACTCCAAAATTCTTCTTCTTCCTAATGCAACCGAAAAAAAGTAATTAACTTGCTTGATTATGCTTGTGTTGTGACCAGTTACTACTTTCCAGGTTTTATACAATGATTGGCCTAAATAAGAAGCATGTATGACCAGTAGCATCCTGTTCAAGCCTTCAAGGTCTTTAATGAAGGCATTATATTTTTTAAAAATATATTCTTATCACTTTAAAGGGAACCAATTATGCAAAATACACTTTTGGATAATTTTGTGCAGTTACATGGGTCTCTACTGTGTGTACATGGCAAAAAATGTCCATGTGCACTTTTTCTCTTTTTCAAATAAATGCTTCAGATTCACTTAATCCATGAAGTTTACAAGGGGGAATTTTTTTATTTTATTTTACAGGTCCATCCTGGGCTTGCAGCTCAGATCGATGCAATGTTCAGTGTTCACTGCATTTTGTATTTGGCTATAGCAAACTTGTGTTGGTGTGTTTGGAGTTGAGCATTAGACATCTATACCATGACAAAAAGGGGACTGAATCTGTGTAAATGTTAACTATTGCATATCACCACAAAACTAACTCCCTCACAGATTCATAGATAGATAGCTAGATAGATAGATAGCTAGATAGATAGATAGTGATATCCAGAATTTTATACTGTTTAGTGATATTTAAGGTCATACATGACTGATATATATAAATTTAATACGTATTTCATGAAGATGAAAAAAATGCATTTTATTTATTTATTTTTTAAATGTACATGAAAGCTATTACTACATAAAATTTATCTTTCACTGCTGTGAGATGCCTAAGTTAGTTCTGGGACACCTTCCAAGCAGGAAAATTACTGTACTGCCAAAAAAATCCTTTCTATAATGAAATTAAATTATCTTGAATATAGCCTAGACCTGAGTATAGACTGGAATGTTAAATGAATCTATGTATTATACATAACAATAACCCAAAGACAATTACAACCCAAATACATTCATACTAATCTTAACTAACTGATTGATCTACTAGCAGGAACCTATTGTTAATCCTTCTGTTAATCCTACAGTATGTGACAAAAGTGAGTACACCTCTCACATCTCTGCAAATATTTAGTTATATCTTTTCATAGGACAACACTGCAAAAATGACTCTTTGACACAATGAAAAGTAATCAGTGTAAAGTTTGTATAGCAGTGTTCATTTATTGTCCCCTCAAAATAAATAAAAATAGAGCCAATAATACATCTAGGCATTTTGGCAGACTCCCTTATCCAGAGCAACTTACATTTTTTTTTTATCTCATTACATCTGAGCAATTGAGGGTTAAGGGCCTTGCTCAAGGGCCCAACAGTGGCAACTTGGTGGTTGTGAGGTTTGAACCTGAGATCTTCTGAACCGTAGTCCAATGCCTTAACCACTGAGCTACCCCTGTCCCCCTAATACATGAACCCCTAAGTGAAAATGTGAAATGTCAATATTTTGTGTGGCCACCATCATTTTCCAGCACGGCTTGAATTCTCTTAGCCATTGGAGTTCACCAGAGCTTCACAGGTTGCCACTGGAATCCTCTTCCACTCGTCCATCACAACATCACGGAGGTGGTGGACATTTGACACCTTGTGCTCCTCCACCTTCCTTTTCAGGATGCCCCAGAGGTGTTCTATGGGGTTTAGGTCTGGAGACATGCTTGGCCAGTCCATCACCTTTACCCTCAGCCTCTTTAGAAAGCCAGTGGTCAACTTGGAGGTGTGTTTGGGGTCATTATCATGCTGGAACACTGCTCTGCAGCCCAGTTTCCAGAGGGAGGGGATCATGCGCTGCTTCAGTATGTCATAGTACATGTTAGAATTCATGTTTCCCTCAATGAACTGTAGCTCCCCAATGTCAGCAGCAGTAATGCAGCCCCAGATCATGACACTACCACCACCATGTTTGATGGAAGGCAAGACACACTTGTCTTTGTACTCCTGACCTGGTTGCCGCCACACATGCTTGACACCATCTGAACCAAATAGGTTTATCTTGGTCTTATCAGACCACAGGACATAGTTCCAGTAATCCTGGTCCTTAGTTTGCATGTCTGGAGCAAATTGTTTGCAAGCGTTCTTGTGCATCATCTTTAGAAGAGGCTTCCTTCTAGGATGACAACCATGCAGAGCAATTTGATGCAGTGTGTGGCATACGGTCTGAGCACTGACAGGCTGACCTCCCATCCCTTCAATCTCTGCAGCAATGCTGGACGCACTCATCCATCTGTTTTCCAAAGCCAATCTTTGAATCTGACGCTGAGAATGTGCACTCAGCTTCTTTGGCCGACCATGGCGAGGCCTGTTCTGAGAAGAACCTGACCTCTTAAAGCGCTGGATGGTCTTGGCCACTGTGCTGCAGCACAGTTGCAGAGTGTTGGCTATCTTCTTGTAGCCTAGGTCATCTTTATGTAAAGCAACAATTTGTTTTTTTCAGGTCTTCTGAGAGTTGTTTTCCATGAGGTGCCATGTTGAACTTTCAGTGGCCAGGTTGAGAGAGTGGAAGAGCTTTTATACCAAATTTAACTTATCTGCTATCTGGTGACACCTGAGACAGTGTAACACTAATGAGTCACATGACAAAGGGGAAGGAAAATGACTAATTGTGCTCAATTTTCACTTAGGGGTGTACTCACTTTTGTTGCCAGGAGTTCAGCTATTATTGGTTGTATTTTTAGTTATTTTGAGGGGACAATAAATTTACACTGCTATACAAACTTTACACTGACTACTTTTCATTGTGTCAAAGAGTCATTTATGCAGTGGTGTCCTATGAAAAGATATAAGAGATTTGAGGGGTTTACTCACTTTTGTGACATACTGTATCTTGGCAACATTATTAATAGGACAATGATACAATACAATAAAGGTATGTCCAGTAAAATTTTGTCTGTATCTTGTCCCCATAAAATATTTAGTGAGTTATTTAAAAAAAATAAAACATGATACCAACCATATTAAGCCTGTGCTCATTGAGGTTCAGTTCTCCAGAGGTTTCTGCCAACTGGCCAATAAAATCTATCGAAGAAATCTTTATTAATCTTTCATTTATTATCAATTGATGTATGAGAAATATATAACTAGGCCATGCAAACACAAAAACACACATACACACACACCCAGTACCAGTCAAAAGTTTGAACACACCTAATTCAATGCCTTTTGTTTTGTGAGTTATTTTCCGCATTCTATAACAATGCTGGAGACTTAAAAACTATTAAAAAAAATAAAGTATATGGCTTAGGTAATTAAGTAGCAACGACAACAACAGTAACAACAGTCACGAAGGCATGAATGGTATTTGAAAAAGAAATAAAAACAAGGAAAGACCATGGAATTAGATGGTGTGTTCAAAATTATGGATATAACTTTATTATATATGTGTGTGTGTGTGTGTGTGTGTGTGTGTGTGTGTGTGTGTGTGTGTGTGTGTGTAAGTGTGTACTCACCCTTTTCTTCTTCAGTGGAAGATGATTGTCTGAAAAAAAGAAAAAAAACAAGACAACAAGGTTGTCTTACTTCAGTATGCATTATTTCCCTCAGGTGTGTTAAATGAGTAGTTAAATAAGCAAAATCATTAAAATGACCCACAAATGTATTAAAGTATATCTCGTACTGTTTTGTTGTTTGGTCACTCTCTTTGTTTTCAGTGGTTAAAGATGTGGATTGAGATGCATTCGTCTGAGTTACATGTATCACTGTTTCTTCTTTGTTCAGTTGAAATTTCAGTTTGTAGCCACATAATTTCAGTAGTTTCTGGCACTTGATAATTTTCTGGGTGGGATTATCAGGTCTGCCAGTCTGGCTGGCAGATTCACGTGTACCCCAGGACATGTTGTTCAGATTGACCATGGAGTAAATTGGCAGCAGCAGGTAGCCACTCGGAATGCAGATGAAGTAAAGGAAGCCAAATATAACAAGATGGAACTCGTGAGGATGAAGAAGAGCCGTAGAAATATACATGACGACTATGCCAATTAAAAACAAGCCAGCCGGGGTCACAAAAGTGCCCTGCTTTACCAGGTCACCTGAACAAACACACAGATAAGTAGTTTCATTATTACCATTTTTAATATAATGTATTATAACAGTTTATTAATTTATTCAGGGTGGAGAAATGCTACAATATTTTGTAAAACTTAGAATAGTTATTTTTAAAAGAAAGATATAACCAGACATAAGAAGTAAAAAGGGCAAAAAAAAATGAAATACCAAAAATAAGATAAACTGAAGGTTGATACTTATGAAAGTACTAATTTCATTGCTGTTATTGCAAGTCAAGTTTTGATTAAAGTGAAAACTTTACTTACCTATAAGAGATAAGACAGTTCCTGTCATTAGACAAGCATAGACTGTACTCATGATGGCAGCAATTTTGATTTGTAAGTCTGATTTTGCTTGCCCAAGGTAATAGCAGAGAAACAGGTAGATTGCAGGAGGAATGACAGCAATCAAAAGAGCAACATTGGCGTCTATGGTGAAGATTAATTTTAAGCTTCCTGTTGAAAAGAGAGGTGACTTTTACACAAGAAATAGACGCCACCATGTGTGGACTATTATTACAAAAACATGCACATAATTAACTCGGCATGCAAACAATAAAAAATGGGCCTGAACGAAAAGTTCAGACACCTAAAAGTGCATCTAAAACTGTCACCTGCAAGTATGAGGCAAACTGTAGCTGGTCCCAAGATGGAGGCGGCCATGGTGATAGTCTGGTAGAGAATGTAGGGCCCTGAAATGGACTTGTTCAGTTTTGCTGTGATGCTGCCGCTGGAAAGAAGGTCCAGAGTATTTGCCATGGTGGACGGGCTCCAGCGCCGCCGTTGGTTGTAAAACTCTTTGAATTCCTGTGGAGCATTGGTGTAGGAGTCAGATGCAGCGTTGTACTCCACTCGCCATCCCTGCTGCAGGAGCAGTGTGCACAGCCAGCGGTCCTCACCTGCGTACACAGATCCATTAGACCATACTTGAATATACATTAATATGTAGGCATTTAAAGTATGTTTATTATGTTGTGTTTACTTTGGCTTTGGCTTTTTTACTCACCCTGGTCATACTGTAGATAGTGCCCAGCTTCAGTTGCTTTTGTTGTATATCTCTTCATGACATTGTCACTCATTAGTGCCTCTGCACGCATCAGACTGAAACAGCCCGGGCTGCACAACACAGATCCAAACACATGCTCAGCTGTCTTCTTGAGCCAGTGATTCACAGCATACTCAAACTTCTGATACCATACCATAGGGCCTGGAAAAAAACACAATGTAAATATTGCTGAACACAGAGGGCACTCTAAATCTTTGAATTACATATTGTTTGGTCTGGTTTGGGCCCTTTTGACCATATGGACGCAAGAGTCAAAAACAGCAAAGCTGGTGCTTTCTGTTTGGAAAGGCTTGTGATCAGACTTTCTCCTGTCAATCATAGTTAAAGTATCTACAGTCACAGTGAGCTCATGTATACAAAAGAAACTGGTAGCACTTCATACTTAAATGTGTAGAAATCAAATGCTAGTCTTTCATTTATATACACTGTATATACTGAAGAGGAGTTTGCCCAGGGCCCCATACATGCTACAACCTGTACTGTGTTTTATTAATCACCTGTGCCAATGGGATGGATCCTGCCACAAGCAGCTCCCACTTCGGGGTACAACCTGAGCCGATCCACTAATAGCATGACAGCTGAAGGCTGGAAATCCGTGTCTCCATCTAGAGCTAGAATGTATGTGTTCTCTTTGGCTTTCTAATGGAGAAATAAACTTTTAGGTTTTGATGTTGTTTGAAAATTGTATGCAATTTTTCTTGGGTAGTCACACGTACCTTTAGTTGGTCTTGGATATTTGCCAAATGCACTTCCCCTTGCTCATACATAATATAGTAGTTCTTGTGCAGCCTCCAGCCAAGCAGGTAGTACATGTACATGATCTTTAATGAAAAGAAACAGAATCATAAGGCTACATCTTATAGTGATCTTGATCCCAGCCAATAATTAGATCTGCTGTTTGTTTGCTCTTGCCTATATGAAGACAATTTCTTTTTCTGTGTTTGAAGGTACAGGTAGTCTCCGACTTATGAACATTCCAGTGACGAATTTTCAAAGATAGACGAATGATCTGTGATTCTATCAACATTCGTATATGCAAACAGTGTAAGTAGATTATGTGTATTATACAAAAAATAGACACTACAATGCACCAATATGTACCGTATTTCAGTGTGTAAGTGAATGTATAAAATGTATAAAAAGTCTGGTATATTGTATATTGGTATATTGAGACAAAATGCCATCTGACGAGATTTGACTGCGGAGAGACAGTTTTGATGTGTGAGATTCATTTTCTCATGTGCAGTTACGGTTTTTGGCCACATGATAGCAGTGTGGGGAAAGGGGAGAGAGATTTAGTAATTTACATTGTATATTCGTGTCATATGGCTCATTTTGTCAGATTTAAGAACAAATCCATCTTAAGAACATGCTCCTGGAACAAAGCTCGTTGGTAAGTCGGGGACTACCTGTATTTATTGGGCCGCACACAAAATCTACATCTCATCATCTACAGTATTGAATGAATAAATTATAATGGTCTGTGGCTCACCTGAGACCATCTCTTTTTGTGGCGGATCTGTTTCTTGTTCTTAAAGTGAACAAACAGTATGTTACCATGGGGAAGCGTGTACTGCAAACGGCAGCCATATGGAGTCCGCAAGATTTTCTGGTTAGGAAGCACCTTTCTGTCCCTAAATGCACTTTTGTGATCCTCTGTGAATATGCTGTATATTATCAGAACACACAAACATACGTTTTTCTTTTAGATTTCAGACTACATGATGCATTTTCACATACAAAATCAAGTGAATGGTATTTAAGAGCAGATCTTTTTACAGCCTTTATACTATAAATTGCAGCTTACACATAAACTTCTTTGATGACTTCCACCAGTGTCTCGGCATATTCATTGACACGCAACTTGCTGTCCTTCTTGTCATTTGTCAGAAAAGCATCATCGAAATAAATGTGAGACTCAAAAACAACATCATTAAATTTGTTTTTCTTTGGTCGGAATTTGTCCAGTCTGGAGAAAATAAATGGAAAACATTAATTTTGAGTTCATCAAGGACGTTCTCATGTATGAGACTCTTTATACCATTATAATACCTGAACATTGAGATGATCATCTTCAACATTTCATCTGCAGTCTCATGCCACATGGTTGCACAGAGGTAGATGGTCACCTTCTCCTTTTCCCTGTTGGTGAAAATGTAAGAATCTTAATTCCAGTTATCAATATACATTTCTTTTTTCAATAAGTACACACACTTTTGATTACCTGGCATATCTTGACTGAAGCACGATTTCAAACTTGCTGTTCAGGAGCATAGACTGGTCAATGAACGCTGCTTCATAAAGGTTCCGCACAAACAGGTCCTTTGTCCTGGCAATGCGTTCAGTGTTTAAGAACCAAATGTAGAGTGTGCACAGCACCAGGCCGAGCCACCAGCTCACCAAAGATGATCCAAGCAGGCCAAAACCCAACAAAGATTCATCTTTTATTGCTATAAGACCACACAGGTCACGGGTTACATCACTTATCAACAGTCTCAGGATGGCATTCGCTGGGCCTCCCACAGAATTAAAGGTGGAGCAGTAATCTGTAAATGTTTGATTAGTCTGAAAAAGAATTTCAAATAATTAAAAATATTTTTTTGCTACTATGTAATTTTTTTTTGTAAAATGGACATATATTGGAACAATACTGACAAATGTAAAAGACTTTCTAAAAGTTTTTTCCACAGACTTAAACATTATTATTATTATTATTATTACCTGTTGCCTCACATTCACAAAAGGAATCCAAACAGATAAGAAAAAGGCCCCCAACACGGCTGGAGATGTGAAGATCATGGGAAGAAGGAAGCCACGGCGTACAGCGTGCATTTTGCATGCAATCACCGACATGTACCGACACAGAGCTGAAGCCAGAGCCTGAATAGCGAAGAGGCTCAAGACGAGGGTTTTGGCAAAGCTGTTGACTGACAGCACCGATGACCAATCCTGACCTGAGAGCTTCACATAAGCTCCAAGGACAGTGAAAGTCACAATAATTCGCGTTGTTGTAGCCACAATATTCACTAAGTTGCTGGATCTTTTGATGTCACGGATTGTGTTCTGGAAGAAGACGATGCGGAAAAGCATGGCATAGTTCTCCCACCAGTTCAAAGAGACAAGGAGAGTGCCTCCTATGGCTAAACCCACAAACTGTAGCATATTCTGCTTTCCATTCTGCTGTCTGAGGTAGTTAACAGCAAAGAAGCAAAAACCGGCAATTAGGAGCAGGAGAGCAGCTACAGAAGTTGCAATAAAACTTCTCCTTCCATGTGCTACTGCATTTGCCACCACTTGCAGCAGGGCTGATAATGTGGCAATGCCATTCAGAAGCATCACATTGGTAAAGATGTCAAACTGTGGCATTGCAGCCAGGGTAAGAATTGAAGATCCAAGAGCCACCAAAGTCTCCACTGAAACAATCTGCACACAGATAAAGCAATTTAAGCCAAAATTAAACAAATTGTAATAAATATTCCACTGTAACGTCTTAAATGTTCAGCCACTAAAACTTTAAACGATCTTAAAGGTTACTAAAGATTTGAAAGTTTACAAACAATAGAGTCAAGAAAAAAATGGTACCATTTATGCATGTAGGTACGTTACATGATTTGGAGTAGTATCTGCCTGCCAATATACATCGATCAGTGTTTACAATTTAAAACACTGCACCATGGATATACCAACTAAGCTACATGATGAATTTAACTGCATCAGCCACTCCCTGTTATCCATTATCACCAAAATGGGTTCCCTGTTGAGTCTGGTTCCTTTTGAGATTTTTTCCTACTGCCATCTCATGGAGTTTTTCCTTGTTTTTCTTTCATTTTTATTCACACACATTTTTCACATTTCATACACATTCCCACAATTTTCTTTTGATTCTGTAAAGCTGCTGTGCAACAATGGACACTGTTAAAAGTGCTATACAAATAAAATTTAACTTCCTTTGTTGTGAATAAAACATACAGTGGGCAGCAAAGGGCACAGAGAACCGAGACCTGATGGATGGCTTAAACATCTGTATTAAAGTAAATGCAGTCCTTTCTCCTCACACCGCTTCCTTCACCTGGTCCCGTAATGACCAAATGTGTCCAAAATCATGACAAGGTTTATACATTGCTATGGCTGCAGAACACTGAGAGAAATTAGCCATGTATTGTATGTCCTGCAGCAACCTGCTGAGATATAATAATGCTATTTAAAGGCTTGTTTTGGTAGGTAAGCTGCTTTTAGTTCTTCTTAGAAGCATGTGGATAGGGCTATAGAGTATGCACTGGAGCATAGCCATCTGCTGTTTCTATGTAATTTTGGTGAACTGCAGATTCATAATACTAGAATTAGTCACTTGTTCAATTAGTAAGTCATAAATCATTTCATCAGTTTAGTCATCAAATAAAAACCTTAATTTGTCATTTGTTATCAAAATTCTGGGGGGGCTATGAATAAGATGGGGTCGGCAACAAGCCATTTACTTCAACAGGATAAACATCAAAACAGCTTTTTAGCAGCAGGCATCATAGTCGCATAATGAACATCATAAGAATTGTTATTTTAATTTGTAATACTCTTACAGTAGTGTCCTCTAGGGTATAAAAGTCGTAGACAAATAAATCATGGGATAAAACATAATTTTTACTGCTAAACATGTAATGGTTTGTGCATTTTATAAAAGAAATCTCATTAAGACCATTCAGATAACTCAGTTTTTACAGCTTTTTGATTAAAAGGCCAAACATATGGACAGTACCAGTCAAAAGTTTCTTTTTTTTTATAAATTAGAAAACATTGCTGAAGGCATTAAAAAAATCCAATAATCTCTTTTGAACAGTTGATATTGAGATGTGTCTGCTACTCGTGCTCTGTAAAGACTTCTTAAAGGCTCTAATCTGTGGTGCTGTTAAGTTTTTAATTTCTAAGGCTGGTAGCTCTCAATCAACTTCTCCTCTGAGAACCAGTTTCATCACAGTCTTTGATGTTTTTTTGCAAATGTCCTGGGCAATACTCAATCTTACTGTTGTTGTTCTTAATTACAGAATTTCATATGCTTTCTCATAATTAAAAAAATATCCAGTATTGCTCTAGTATGTAGAAAATCACTTGACACAAACATTAAATAAGAAGTTGTGTCCAAACTTTTTACTCGTACCATATGTACTATGTTTTAAATTGGTGTAAATTATGGTCTGGTGAGGCAACCCCTTGCCGGGAGTGGCCAAAATACCAACAACAACATTAATCAACAGAACTAGTAATTATCCAGACTCTTCCTGTGTCTTTGTGACATCGACATTGACTTATTCGAATGTCGTTGACGTGAATGCGAAGGGTTATACGATCATGCCCCAGATTGAAGAGACGCTTATGGGATATCTCTCTCTTGGGAGCTCATCCTCACTGAAAATGCTCACACTCCCCACCAAGCCGTATCGAGTAACTTATTTGTTGGTGGGGAAAGCTTATCAGGCAGTGGGTCAGGCCGGTGCTGCTCTGCACACCATGGCGGTTTTGCAGGCATACAAGGCTGACCCGCTGAGAGATCTGAGCACCGGCAGGTCCATCGTTGACACAGCATTTGCGGAGTTACACCAAGCCACAGACTTATCTCTCTGTGCCACCAAGCAGACAGCCCGTGCTATCGGCCGTTCTATGACTGCCATGGTCGCCATGGAGAGACATCTGTCTTAACCTCATGGGCATCAAGGACAAGGATCACAAGGTCACCTCCTTGATGCCCCCATCTCGCCTTCTGGCCTCTTTGGCGATGCCGTAAATACCGTCGCCACTAGGTTTTGGGAGGTGAAGCTCTACGAGCAGGCCTTTGTGAGGTTTCTCCCCCACTGAGCTCGGCCGCCGTGCTCGTCGGCCACCCAGTCCCGACTAGGTTTGGTTCTCTCCAGACATGAAACGCAAAAGGAGATTGTGGTGAGACGAGCACCCCCTTGTAGAGATTGGGGAGGGACTCACCGCGCTTCGCAGTCCGCCTTAAAGAGGCCGGACCTGAGGAGCATTATCTCCTCTAAAAAGAAGTCCTGAGGCTTACGTGCCCAGCGAAATATTAGGTGTTCGGTTCCCTCCTGCCACATTTCAGGATGCCAAACATCTAACAACCCAGCCCCCCCCCCCCCCATCCCCCCCCAAACTACCCGAAGTGTCGGAACCAGTGCCCCTTTCAAAGGAGCTGGCAGCAGGGAACCTACTGCCAGGCATGTCTCTTTAGGTACAAAGCACTGCAGAGAGAGCCTAAAGGATTCATTTGCACATCATCCTCTGCGTTTCGATGGCATGGTTTCCACTTCTATGAAACCAGAATGAGAGCATTTGTTGACTCAGAAATTACAGACTTTTCTGGAAAAAGGGGGCATAGAACATGTTTAATAATCAGACTATTAAAGTCAATATTTCCTGGTTCCCAAAAAAGATGGGGGGTTGCGTCCAATTTTAGATCTTCGCGGGCTGAACATCAAAATGTAGACAGCCGAAATGATTGTTTCTCAAATCCGACTAGAGAATTGGTTCGTAACAATTGACCTGAAGGACGCGTATTTTTATATAGAAATATTGCCACAACACAAGAGGTTCCTGAGGTTCGCTTTCGGGGACGAAGCCCATCAGTATCGGGTCCTTCCGCAACCCGCACACCCGCACATTTAGAATATGCACGGATGCAGTCCTGGCTTCTCTATGACTCCAGGGCATCTGTATCCTGAATTACATAGACGACTGACTGATTCTAGCTCAGTCTCAGCAGCTAGCGCTTCGACATCGAGATGTCGTCCTAGCTCAGCTCGGATTCTTTAGGATTGAGACTCAATGCCTGGAAAGTCATTCTCTTTCCTGCTCAGAGGACAACGTATTTGGGTGTCATATGTATTTCGATCGCAATGCAGGCACAGCTGTCTCCTGCGCGTGTCGAATCCATTTTCAATACCCTAAAGGAAATCAAGCTAGGCCAGAAAGTGATTGTTCATTACTTTCAGAGTTACGTCTCATGGCAACTGCATCCACGGTGATACCCTTGGGCCTTCTGCACATGAGATTGTTTCAATTGTGGCTAAGCACCAGGGGATTTCATCCAAGGGCCTATCCCCAGAGGCGAATAAGCGTTACGCACCAGGGGCTTCATACCCTTTCTATGTGGTTCAGACCTCGGTTTTTGACACTGGGTACCACTCTATGTCCGTGTTGTCATCGCAAGTTGCTAACGACAGACGCTTCCCTCGAGGGCTGGGGTGCGGTCTTAGATGGCCATCCAGCCCAAGAGATCTGGAGAGGCCATCTTCTCGCATGGCACATCAATTGCCTCGAAAGGATGACTCTATTTCTGGCCCTGAAATACTCCCTCCAGCAGTTGAGAGGCTGCCATGTCCTAGTGGACAACACTACAGTAATCTCATACATAAGTCGCCAGGACAGATTGTGTTCGAGCTGCTGGAAAAAGCTATTTCTGCTTTTCTGCAGGTTCTGCTTTGGGCATAGGACGAGTTCCTGTCCTGCAGGGTGATTTTCATTCAGGAGCATATGGGAGCAGGCTTGCTGTCCAGACAAGCTGTGACACACGGAGATGGGAAACTCGTCGATGGGCTGGTTTATGCCCTAGTACTCTCAGAACGTACGTAGCCACCATTTCGGCTTGTCATGTTCTGACTGATGGGGTTTCGGTGGGACAGCAGCCTTTAGTTGCCCGCTTTATCCGTCGAGCTAAACAGTTGAGACCTTCTTTGGACTTAGCTATTGTGCTCGAAGGTTTGGTTGATACCCCTTTCGAACCACTAGAGTCATCACCTGTCATGCTTCTGACCCTTAAGATGGTTTTTCTAATTGCCATTACTTCTCTTAGGAAAGTTGGGGATTTGCAGGCTCTGTCGATTTCGCCATCCTGCCTAGATTTTGCCCCAGGGCTAGTCAAAGCTATTCTGCATCCTCACCTGAATTATCTTCCGAAAGTTCCATTCTTGACCATGCATCCTGTTGTTCTCAAAGTCTTCTGTCCTCCGCCATTTACAGCTCCGGAGCAGGAAAGATTTCACTTACTGTGCCCAGTGCGTGCTAGTTAGATCTACGTCCACCGCACCAGCCAGTGGCGTAAGTCAGAGCAGCTTTTTATATGCTATGGGGGCGACAACCAGAGGGGCGGCTGCCACTAGGCAGACACTGTCACATTGGGTAAGAGATGCTATTGCTGCGAGGTGCGTGGTGAGACTTCGCCTCTAGGAATTAGGGCCCATTCGACCAGGGGGCTTGCCTCATCAATTGCTCTGACAAGAGGCGTCCCCTTGCAGCAAATGTGTGATGCGGCAGGTTGGTCCTCTCTGCACACATTTGTCAGATTTTATAGTTTGTATGTCCATGCTACTCCAGGCTCGCGGGTCCTCGAGTCAGCATCCCAGAGTCATGTCTGACCTCTTTGATGATTGCCATAGCATTGTCACACAGCATCAAGTGTAGCTTTTGAAAGGGAATGTCTCGGGTTTCTTTGCTGTAACCCTGTTCCCTGAAAAAGTGGGAATGAGTTGCTGTACTCCAATGCCACACTATAGGCGTGACTGGACGTCCTTTCAGACAAAAATTGACCTGAGGAGGTTTCCGGTTTAGACCTATTTATAACCTTCAAGTGCACTTCATCAGATGACGGCACCTGTCCGAGGTTATATAAGCCAAAGGTTTTGCATGTTTGATACACATGTGCTTCACAAACGGTCGAACAAGGGACGTTCCCATAGCGTCCCATTCCCAATTTTTCAGGAAACAGGGTTACAGCAAAGTAACTCGAGATGTTCTTTCACACAGAATACTCCTGACTCAGTAGGTGGTTTGGGACTTTAAAAAAAAAAAAAGCTAGCTAGAAGTATTAAAATTCAAATTTTATTTGTCACATACACAGTCATACACAGTATGATATGCAGTGAAATGCTTATATGACCGCTTGTGACTTTTAAATGCAAATTATCAATAGAAATAAAAAGAAAAAATAAATTAGGGAATGTAAATTAATAAAATATAGAGAAGAAGATAAGAAGAACAAAATATAAAATATGGGATACAGTAAGAAGAATATAGCTTTTAAAACCACCTAGCTGTACAAAATACATACAGTGATGACTGTACAAATATGCAAAATATGGAAATGTGCAAAAGACTAAAAAATTTAATGGATATAAATGTCCAGAAAGTATGCAGAAATTAAATGACCAGAAGTGTGCAAAATGAAGTGTGCAAAATAAAATGAAGTATAAATGTTTATAAATGTCCGGAACTGTCCACGGTGAGTGCAAATTTGCATGAGTGAACAATGTATAATGTCCATAAATGGACTATATTGTCAGTTGTGAGAAATGTCCATGAAGTGCAGTGTGCAAAAGGATGTTTTTTTAGTCCTGTGTGATGTTTTTGGTTAAGAGAGCATAGAATGTGTTTAGCTCGTCTGCCAGAGTCATGTCCGCGTTCGTCATACCAGATGTTGGTGTTTTGTAATCCATTATAGTCCCTGCCACAGGCTCCTAAAGTCGCTCTGTTGGAGTTGTGACTCTAATTTCCTCCCGTAGCTTCACCACTTTCACTGCCTTCTGGACGTTGTATGATGCAGCATTGTATGGGTCCATGTCTCCCAACATAAGTCCTGCGTTGTAGGCAGCGGTGCAAGATCTCAGCGAGTTCCAGGTGGTTTTATCCACCCACGGCTTCTGATTGGGAAACGTTCTGATGTTAATTTTTTGTCCGGTATTATCTGTTTCCCACAACCGCTTCCGTAAAGATGTTGATGTCATCGGAGCTGTTTCAGAACATGTCCCAGTCTGCATTATCGAGTGCGTCCTGTAGCACAGCCATCGATTGGTCCGTCCAGCGCGCGACCTCCCTCTGAACTGGAACTTCCTGTTTAAGCCTTTGTTTATATTTTGTTAAAGTCCCCTGCCACAATAAGCACAGCATCCCAGTGTTGCATTTGGTGCTGTGTGAGTGCCTCACGCAGCTCGCATAAGGCAGTGTCCATGACCGCTTAAGGCGGGATATAAACAGTGCTGATTATGACCGATGTAAACTCCCGAGGATGATAAAAAGGACGACATTTCATGGTTCCAGGTTGGGTGTGCAGAAGCGTGTGAGAGAAACAACGCTCACGCTGTTGCACCAGCTGCTTTTCATCATTAAACATATGACGCCTCCCCTTGTCTTCCCTGAGTCTAGTGTTCTGTCCATGCGCGAGAAGGACTCGGCCGGCTGGATGGCATGGTCCGGCACCGCTGGATTCAGCCATGTCTCAGTGAAGCAGAGAAGATTGCAGACCTGAATGTCTCTCTGGAACTTTACCCTGGCCCTGAGGTCTCCAGTGATTGGACATTGGCGAGCAAGATGCTAGGCAGAGGTGTGCGGTGTGCCCGGCTCTCAGCCTGTTCCTGACGCCGGCTCGTTTCCCTTGGAGCTGCCGCCATGGGTTCAGTTAAGCGTCTGTTAAGCCTTATGTGATTAGTAAGCCAATAAATGAGGCTTTTGAAAACATGTCAGACAACATTCACTGCATGAAAAGAGCTGTATCTGAACAAATATGGTATGGGAAATTCCCACTAAACTTTAAGTTTGCCAGATGTATGAGGCAGAGTGCTTGGAAAGGTTGAATTTTGTGAAACAATCAGATACACTTGAGAGTAAGTTTGATGAGAGAAGACCGCAGGAAGAGTCAAGCCATGTGCATAAAATAGCTAAGAGTGTGCATAACATTGGCAATGCGGTAAGTTGAGCTTTATGTTAGCTTGACAATACATTAGTAAATTATACCTTGCCAAGTTAGCCTAATCATTTGGCTACAAAACTACTTTTTGTTACTTGCATTGTTGTACAGGTAGGTGTCCAGCATATTTAACAGTTTGTCACGTCCGAATTATACAATGTTGTTTACAAACGTCTGTATTAAAGCATTTTTAATTCAACGTTACAGGAAGCTGTAAGGAGCCTCCATAATTCAGAAAATAATGCACATAAATACGATCCACAAACTGGGAAAGAATGTTGTTTCTTTACCTGCTATGTATGGGGTTTTAACAAACACTGGCGCATGTTTGTTTTAGTATTGCTCTTAATTTAATTGCACATTTATAAATGCACATTTGTTCATTTTTTCCATATTTAAATTTTTTTTTCTCTTCTCATTCTTACTTTGTTTTGTATATTTATTAGCGTTTGGTTTGATTTTTTAAAATTCTGAATCAATTCTTTTGTCATTTTTTAAATGATGTGGGATGTATAGTACTGTTGGAGGGTGGGGGTGGATAGGGTCTATCTACATACCTGCCCAATAACCAATCAAGTCACTGTTATGAGGGCTTGGGTTGGGCTAAATAAAAATGAGTGACTGGGTAATGTCAGGGTTTTGGGAGAGTTTTTTAAACAACCAATCAATGTTGAGATAAAAAAAAAAACAATAGGGAAGAACAGTTGTGCAAAATTATAAAATGCAAATGGGGCTTGAGGTCCTCACAAATTCTTGAGTGGATTATTTGCTATGGCAACTGTACCATGGAAGGATTCCTCAGCAACATACATTTGATGTACTGTATACGATCAGTGGTACTTGTAGATACTTCCGAAAATCAGTGGTGTATAAGGGAATTTCCTAGTACAGATACACCTCTTTTCATGCAGTGATTTCATCTGATCCATTAACAATGAGCATTCATAAAAACAACACACCCAGCACACTTGATATATTGTAATCTAAACTGCACTTGTGCCATTTCAAAAGGTACCTAACTGCAACAGTTACAAAACACAGGAATTTCATTTCAAAGAGTCATCTCAACTCTTTCAATCAGACATTTTAATTTGATAGCCTAGAATACTTGAAAAATTGTGCATTGTTAAATGTGTTTTGTGCATTGTTAAACATATTTAAGAATAGTTAATACAAAATACAGAATAATTATGGCTCAGAGAAGGCTTGACATAGGTTAAATTTTTCCACCATATTCACTAAAGCAGCAAACCACTTCTTCTGATTATTATGGGAAGAGAAGATATGGTTTCTCTGTGATAACATTGTTCAGTAAAATAAGGCACCAAGGTCTGTTACTGTGTGTAGTGTATAAGCTGTCAGGGGAATATGGTTTGAGCTACAAAAAGTAAAGATTAGCATTTTAAAAGAAAATAAATATTATTTAAAAAAAGAAGAGGTACCTGAAACATAGTTAATACTGTACAATTTACAGTATATTTTATAATGATGTAGTAATCTAATTTATGCTCTTAGAATTATTATGTTATCACATTTCAAAATTTTTATATGTTTATAAAATGTTTCATTTGATGATTTCCAGTAAAATATGTCACATGCCTAGCATTAACATTGCATTAAATGTTTTAAATAAATATAGTCAAGTTTAAATTGTGATTTGTTTTTGTTGTTATAAAGATTCTGTAGAATTTGCTTGTTAAAATTTCATGCCATTGGGTACCTTCCTAAATATTTAAAAACACATCAAATGTCATTCAACCTTGAAAATGGCAAAAATAGACAAAAATTGTTCTTTGTTATCCAATCCAGGAATTAACAAATCTTTTTTTTTTTTTTAACTGCTTTCTGTGCTAACTCTACCACTATGACAGCATCACATTTACATCGCTATGCAAGTTTGTTGTGATCATATTCATAGTCTGGACAGATATTTATTTTATTAATCCAGTTAAAATGGTTATACTGGGCTGAGAGAGCACTAAGCAATTGTCATTTACTGAAGATAAGAAAAGCTTACATACGTAAATGATATATGAAGAGAATTTCCAAAAGCTATAATGAATAGTCGGAATCTACAGTAGTAGTTTGCAGTGGTCAACACAAAAAGAGCCATTACAGGTTAAAATTTCCCTATATACAGCCGTTTTACTAAAATATAATTCATATTTAAATAAATGCCAATTTATTTAAATTAAACAACACCTTAACTCACCTCATAAGTGAAAGAATTGTTTCAGAAGTGTACAATCTTATTCTTATCTCTACTTCCGGTCAGAACTTACCCATAGTAAAGTTTGAACTGATGGGATTTTTGAGTCCTTAAAAGTAATTTTCCAAATGCTTTTGATGAGCAGTAAAACACTTGGAGCGATTAGAAGGCACCCAATGAAGAGGAAAGCATAAGGTTTGGTTTCTATGGTGGTTGATGTTTCGCTGCAGAGATTTATCAGTAGCAACAGAGATGCCTGTATAGATTTAGAGTAAAAAGAGAAAATAAAAGTTAGCTCTGCGCACAGAGACACATATTTGTAAGAGGTCATTTGAATATACAAATGCCTTAAATATATACAGTATTTTAAGGCTTACTTTGCTGAAGAAGGCTAGCCCAAACACCAAGATTCCCACAAAAGTACATGTGGCGATATGAATGAAGCTCAAACACTTGCGAGGTTTTTGCTCATCTTCAATAAGAGGTGATTCCCGAGCAGCATCCCAGGCCTGTCTGACCCTACAACATGTTTGTTTGTTTATTTCTATATCTATTAATTAATTAATTGATTAATTAAATAATTAATTTAGTTAATTAGTAAGTTAGTTAGTAAGTTATTTAGTTAGTATTCAAAAAATTGTTGCATGTGTTTTTTTTACAAAATACAGATGGTACAGTCAGAGTCCGTATCAAATGAGTCTTCCTGATCATACATTCGCGCACACACACACACACACACACACACACACGCACACACACACACACACACACATTGTTTACTGTATAAACCTTTTTCTGTGTACCAGAAAACAGCATATAACTTTAAACTTACAGTGATTAGTAATTTAAACAACACAGCTGTGAGGCTGGACAATGGAATAAACTGTTTGGGTGCCAATAAGGTCAAACATTTATCTGTTAATTCTTTGACAATAGTGCTGCTTTTTGTTGGAAGCTGGAAGACATAAAAATGTGAAATGAGAGGCTTAATGTGCATGAGAGGCTGAACATGTTCTATTCTTACCTGCTCCTCATTTGGAGACCTACTCCCATGTGACTAGAAAAACCTTCCATCTACAGTTACATATAAATATTAAAACTTTGATCATCATGTTATCTAGTTTAATTTTGTGTTTTAGCTTCATAAATAAGACAGTAGAGTCTACATTCAACCCCTCAAAATGTCATTTTACTAGCTACTAGGCTATTTATTTAAATTAATTAATATAGACAAACATTGTTTTAATGTAATTAAAAAAGCATCTTTTTAATATCATTCCTTTTTTTTGTTTTTATTCATTAAAAAAGTTAGTTTTTCTAAATCAAAATGACAAAAAAAAAAACATACTCTAAGGCTAATAAACATATTTTATGATCTGGAACATTATTTAATACAATATTTATTACAAAAACCAGGACTGTCTGTCACTGTTTTTAATCATTTATTTGCATAACTCTGTGGTAGTTAATACCAATGCACTGTGGAATGTTTTATATAGACCGTTAGACTTTCCAATTAAAACAGCAACAGCATGATTGTTTTATAAAGTAGCAGGTTAATAGGGTGTGTATTAAGGGCTTCATTTTCACTAGAGGAAACAGCTGGTGTGATGAAGGGTGAACACAGCGAAAACTTAAAGTAAACTGATTAATCCTTCATGACATTTTGTAAACTGTAAACAAGGCGGAAAAAACACCTTGGCTTAATCCGCACTCTATGATGGCGAATTGAAGACCGTGCTGAAAGACAGGGAGGACCCGAAGGAGCAGAAAGTGTGCCGCTGTTTTCATATGAAATTTAAAGGGGCTGTGGGCGATCACCAATTTGTGTAAAGTTTATGGAGAATTTTTAGGGGGGCTGAGTACAAATGTTAAGAGAGCTAAAGCCCCCCTAAAAATGGCCTACTGATGCCCATGGATTCAGCGGTATTCCCGATCAGTGAACTTGAGCATATCAGAAAATGAATGAAATTCTTTGTATACTTGCCACACAGACGTGAACAATATATACTTATAGAAAGTGAAATGTCTGCTTTTATATAAACTAATGGAAAACAGATTCTGTAATTCTGTAAAACAGATTCAGATTCAAATTCTGTATGCACCAATAATTCACATTTCATACGATTCTGTAATTCACATGAAACGTGACTTATTGGCGCATACACTGCTGCGGAGATGACAGGATGACATGATCATCATCATAGCCCCTTCACTTTACTCCACTTTCCTATCCCCACCCCCGTTAAAACTGCGTATTTAGCAAAAGGCTCGCCCACGAGAGGCTGTGCGCGGCCCACTTACACAGCAAAAATATGTTACTATGTTATGACTGAAATAAAGCGCCTCTTATCGGCGTGTGTTTCGCAAGGCGCCACAAATACAGCGCTTATTTTTAGAGAGTATACATTTGTGTTTGTTGTATTTCTGGGCATAAATGGCTCGCGCGTTCATCTGCCTTTTGAGCAAAACTCTGCAAAGTGAAAGAGCGCACATGACCACCGCGGATTCACACGAATATTTTACATTCACTAAAAGGCACATATTCACAACTACATTTCAGCCATTCACAGACATGCATTGTGCTATGTTGTTTGTAATCAGAGTATTTTATGAATGAAATGTAACTGCTGTTTTTGGTTCGCGCTTTCACTTTGTACTTTTCATCTCGCTGCCGATATGAGCCGATACGAGCAGCTTTGTTTCAGTCATAATATTGTAGCAGGCTGAGCTGTGGCTTCATCGTGATTGGTTATCTTTGTTAGAGGGATGCCTTATTCACAAGAAGCTGCACTGTTATATACAGTATGTACTGCCATGACCTCGGTTGGAGGACTTCTGGGTCACCTGGTTAGTGTCTGAGATTATTCCAGACGCAAAAGAAGAGCGCCCACTCACTTTTTGTTGCGTACCCGACTTCCGGGCTAAGAATGCTCCTTGCATTCGCTTAGCTTTGCTTATGGGCAGCGGTACTCTTTCAATGTGTTTTTTAGGTTTCCTCTGGACTTGTTAACAGTGAGGTCTTCTCCTATCAACCCTCCTTTATAGAGCGCTTGCGCTGTTTGGTGCGCCCGACTTTCGCTTTATTATCAGGTATGAATGCTTTTTGCCATCACTTTTCTATGCTAACGGGCAGAGGCAATCGTTTAAATCGGCTTGTAGACTCATTTTTCTACAGGATTCTTCTACAGTGACGTCTTTTTATGTTGACTCTCCTTCGCGTAGAGTGCACGTCATTTCGTGCATGTCTGACTTCTGCTTCCGTCTCAGGTATGAATACCCTTTGCGATTTACTAGTTACGCTTTTGTGAGACAGTTCTCATTTTAAATTGAATTGTAGGTTTCCTCTGGATTCCTCAGTAATGCAAGCTCTCCCTATCGTCTCTCCGGCGTGTAGAGCACATGCCTTTCGCTGCACGCCCAACTTCCGGTTTTGTTTCAGGTATGAAGGCTATACGCTAATTTCTCCATGACTATGGCTTAGGGTACTTATTGTTGTCTGTTATAGTTTCCACTATTGCCATATTACTGCTGTGCATGCATTCTATCTATCTGAGACTTGTTTTTAATTGCAAGTTGTTTGTTCCTTTCTCCCACTCTCTTCCTTCTATTTTGCTGGATGTGTGTTTTATTCCAATTACATTTTCCAATCTTGTAGAGCTGTGAGCTAAAGGTGGTAGCAGTACAACCTGTTTGGGTTGGTTTCCCTTTCTCGTGTGCACGTTGGTCAGCCCTTTGTGCCGATTGTCACAGTGAATTGTGTGTGGGTGTGATTAATGCGTGTTTGGGTTGACTCTTACTGGGATATTCACCCCCCCCTCTCTTTTTTTTATAGTCTGCTTATCTACTGGTAAGCTCCAGCTCTAATTTGATTCATGTATTTTAGTATGCTTATTATTCTTAGCGTTGATCCTTGATGTTGCAACTGCAACTACTATTAGTATTGTTATACATAACTTTTAAACTTCTACAAGGTGTATGATTGTCTGTGAGAAAATAAATATTTATGTCCAAAATCCACAGCTATTATTCAGGGCTGGACATAAACAGCGAAAAAAGCATTATTAATAATAATATATAATAATATTTTTTTGCTGTTTGTGTTCAGCGTTGAATGATTATTTGAAACTGCAGCGCTTCGTGTGGATTCATGTCACAAGTCGTTTTATCATACAAAAATTATTACGTTGTGCGCAGACCACTAAGCTTCTGCGGATTCCAAAATTAACATTGTATTGTTTTGTTTTTTTAATCGCTCGATACACAACTCGTGATTTTTATGCTATTTTACAAATTGAATAATTTTATTTGTTTTTTTTTAATAAAAATCTATAATTAAAACATTCTATAAAAATACTAAATAAAATTGTGTGTAGAGTGATTAAAACAAAACAATACAACACATTTTATGATAAGGAAAAGATCAATTTCTTCCATTCCAAGGTCCCTTTTAGAATGTAGAATCCAGAAGATTAGAAATTTACACAAATTTAAGAAGAGGCCTGAAGCACTGCAGGTATTCAGAAAGGCCTCAGATTCAAGAGGGATCTTAAAGTGTGGAGGGGTGCATTTTAGTTTCTCTGAATGTATAGGTGAAAACAGCTAATTCACACCTGGGAATTTGCATTTGAATGTTGCCTGACATTGTAAAGCACACACAGAAGCACTAAAACAACAACCTACAATAAATGGGAACTAGAGAGATACATTTCCTGAAGAAAATGTGAGTGTTGCTTGCCATGTCAGATATAGCTGATGTCATAGCTGATATTGGTTCTATGGGACTTTTTGGGCCTGTGGGGGCAATTAACCTCCCACCCCTTAGAAAATTCATACCATCCCATTCCCAAATAAGCCGCACAAATTGACACCTCATTCAGGGGTCTACAACAAACGGTGCTGAACTATTTATGACCAAACTTTTGTACGGAAGAAAGATAAGAAAAAGAAAAAAAGCCTGAAAGATAATGGTAGTGCTTTGCTTCGCAAGCACCACTAATAAGAGGCCCTGATTATACTGCATTCATATTTAGTACAACAAAATTCCTCCGCATTCTCAATTTATGTGTGCGGTTGAGCACTGATTAGACTATGTAGAAAATTAAAGAGGAGAATTACGATACCGACTCAATCCCGAGCCCAAACCTCATTTTTAATTTAAATGAACAAATATTGTAAGTAAACAATAGCCCACAATTAATAAAGCATTTTTATTTAGAGTGCCAGCTGCCATTTTTTTTTCAATACAAATCTTAATGCCCACATGACATCAAACATTCCCCATATTAATATTTTAACAATTTATTTTAACTATTTAAATTATTTAAGTATTTATGACTATTTTAAATATTTATTTTACTTCAAAATAAGTTTAAGAATAAAAAACAATCAAACTTTTTAATTTTATTGATTAACTATGGCCTGAAAAATGTTGTCCTCAAAATTTAAACAGATGAAGCCTCATGTTCATTAATCTGATATACAGTATGCTGGAGAAACTCTCAGGTGGGAAGACACTGCTTTGTGATTATCAAAAACAAAAAAACTTTAAAATAAACATCAACAGCCTCCACCAAAGAGTCTGGAACGCAGAGTACAGGATGCGCCACACAGACACAATATATTATACTATAACCATATTATACCAAATAAGATTAGAAATACCCAAAATAAAATACCTTTGCTGTTTTACCAGTTACAGAGACATCACAGGCAGTGGTAGTTTTCAGAAATTCTTTCCGCGATGAGGCTGCGTTGGGCGGGGTACATGACGCATGTATATGGGCATTGCCAAATCTCAGAAAACACTAGGGCATTATTTCTAAAATTTCTAATTCTTAATAACCAGTGGAGGTTTGGAGATGCACACACATGCATTCTCGACCTAACCAACTCTTAAAATTACATTTTGTGACCCAATAACAGTAATATTTCCAAAATTTTGCAGGCCGTTTGAAGAAACCATAGAATAAACAATAAACCAATTGTTTACAGAAACAACACAGCATTTTTTATAGTGTACTTTTGGTGAGTTATTCTAATGTTCTATTCTGAAAGTCTATTTTTCCGGTTATTTCTATATTTAAATTTTGTTTTTTAAATGTAACATTTATTTAAAATAACAATAAACCAATACAAATAGAGGCTATATAACAGTTCATTCTTTGTAAAAATTTAATTGTTAGGAAGTGAGCTTGATTGTCTGTCTAAACAACATTTAACCATTTTTTTTTTAACTCATTATTGTACAGTAAATGTCAATAGCTCAGTTTCTGATTTTTCATGTTTGTTGTATAAAGTACTCAGATGTGAAAATTACCATCACTAGTAATTCTTCGATACAACATGACTTTATGACTTAAGCTGAAATCATATTTGAAAACTGAGTCAAATGAAAATGTCACTTTGCGCCACTTGGCGGTCGTTTCATGAATGACACAAAATGTGACAATTATTATTGCCGTTGCCATTTTGCTGCGACAGAGAGCATGGCAGTAATAGACATCCCCTTTAACTACCTACTGTATTTTGGGAACAAATTGTTACAAATCTTTTTTTTTCTTTTTATTAGCATAAATTAAAGTATAGGAATGCAAAACAGAAATATTAGACACCTACCTGGCTTGTTGTCTCTTATCTTCATGCATGCTCGTTCACTCACAAAGTGACCGTCACATGCCACTGTGAGGCACAAATATTAAAGTGGGTGGTTACCTATTAACTTGCTTTCATGACACCTCCTAAAAATGTCACCTATTATTCATGGCAATTATTATATACTTTTGTAAGGTATTAAATGATCTTCTTTTGTCAGGTATGAAATAAATTAAAAATTTGTCACTAATGCAGGAACCAACAGTCTGAACCGACTGAGCCACCACTTAGAAGATTTTTCACGCTAGATATTATACTGTGTATGGCTGTGTATGTGTAAGTTTTAATTTTAAATGAATTTACTGTTAAGATTATGATGGAAGAAGTACTTAAAGTGTCCACTGCACATTGATATGCTTACCGGTCGGTGCTGACGTGCTTGTCAACTGTGAGAAAGACACACGCACACATATATAGTGCACACGTATATGTCACATAGACCTTATTGTTACAAAAATCTAATCAAAACAAAGAGTAATTAACATGTTTCAGTCAAGTTCTGGGGAACAAAAGGATTCCAGGGAAACAAAACGATTCCAGCACGCCTAAGAACTATTAAGAAGTATATAAGAAGTTCAATTAATTCTTCACTCAGCATTGGGTATGTTCCAAAAGCTTTTAAATTAGCAGTTATTAAACCGATAATTAAGAAGTCTGACCTTGACCCCTGTCAGCTGTACACAGGCCGATATCAAACCTCCTCTTTATCTCTAAGATTCTGGAAAATGGCATAGAAATGGCATACATAAACTGTATCAATCAGGATTTAGGCCTCATCACAGCACAGAAACAGCACTCGTTAAAGTAGTAAATGACCTTCTATTGGCCTCTGAACAGGGTTGCGTAACTATGCTTGTGTTACTTGACCTCAGTGCAGCTTTTGACACCATTGATCATAGTATTCTCCTTCACAGATTAAAAAATGTAGTAGGAAGTAAGGGAACAGCCCTGTCCTATTTCAGATCCTATTTGACTGATTGTTATCAGTATGTAGATTTAAATGGTAATTATTCTGCATGTTCTTTAGTGGAGTTTGGTGTTCCACAGGGTTCGGTTTTAGGCCCACTGCTTTTTTTTCCATTTACATGCTTCCTTTGGGCAACATCATCCGTAAGCATGATATTAGTTTTCATTGTTACGCTGACGACACAGTCTCAGCAAAACCAGATGAGAAAAACCAGCTTGCTAAAGTTGAGCAATTCATAAAGGATATAAGAGACTGGATGTTAATTAACTTCCTTCTGCTTAATCCTGGTAAGACAGAAGTTCTAGTCATAGGACCACATGCAGCTAGAAGAAAAATTTTAGATCACTAATTTTAAATGGCCTTTCTGTTATATCTATTGCAACAGTAAAAGACCTTGGTTTGATTTATAGATTCTAGTCTTCCATTTGAAGCTCATGTAGACAATATCACCAGGATAGCATTCTTTCACCTCGGAAATATTGCCAATTTAAGGAATATATTGTCACTAAACTATGCAGAAAAACTAGTTCATGCTTTTATTACCTCTGGATAAGGCTGGACTATTGTAACGCCTTAATGTCTGGTTGTTCAACAAGGTTCATAAACAATCTTCAGTTAGTTTGGAATGCAGCAGCCAGAGTCCTCACTAGAACCAGAAGATACAAGCACATCACCTCTATCTTATCTTAACTTCATTGGCTCCCTGTGAAATTTTGCATTGATTTTAAAATACAAGGTGGGCCATTTATATGGATACACCTTAATAAAATTGGAATGGTTGGTGATATTAACGCCCGATCTGACCCCCTTAGACTTTTATCTTTGGGGACATCTGAAGGCAATTGTTTATGGTGTGAAGATACAAGATGTGCAGCACCTGAAACTATGGATCCTGGAAGCCTGTGCTGGCATTTCTCTTGCGGTGTTGCTATCAGTGTGTGAAGAGTGGGAGAAGAGGGTTGCATTGACAATCCATCACAATGGGCAGCACATTGAACAGATTTTATAAGTGGTCAGAAACTTGTAAATAACTCATGAAAGAATAAAGTTATATTAAAACCAAGCACACCATTGTTTTTCTCGTGAAATTCCCAATAAGTTTGATGTGTCACATGACCCTCTTCCTATTGAAAAAACAAAAGTTGGATCCAAGATGGCCAACTTCCAAATGGCCACCATGGTCACCACCCATCTTGAAAAGTTTGCCCCCTCACATATACTAATGTGCCACAAACAGGACGTTAATATCATCAACCATTCCCATTTTATTAAGGTCTATCCATATAAATGGCCCACCCTGTACTACTTTTGACATATAAAGCATTAAATGGTCTCATGCCACAGTATCTGAGTGAACTGCTAGTGTCTCATGATCCGTCATGACTACTTCGATCAAAGGATGCAGGCTGCTTGTCAGTACCGCCTATTATGAAAACTAAAGTAGGGGGCAGAGCTTTTTCTTACAAAGCCCCAAAGTTATGGAATAGCCTTCCAAATAGTGTTCGGGACTCAGACATAGTTTCAGTGCTTAAGTCTATGCTAAAAACCTATTTTTTTAACTAAGCATTTTGTAAATATATTTGCCTTAGGTAAAGGAGCAGATCTGGGGGACTCATGGATGTAGTGTATTATGGTGAACTGGTATGTTTGGATGCTATCTTTCCCACTCTCATTGATCACTCAGGTTTGTTGACGGTGAGGTGATTGATTGCTTTACATCTCAGGGAGCCCTCATTTCTGTTTCCTTCTTGCTCCGCCTTTTAGTTATGCTGTTATGTCCTGCTGGAGTCCCTGCTTGCACTCTTACACACTAAATATACATTTACCTTATATATTATGTCACTGTGACCATACCTTACTGTTCTCTCTCCCCCTCTTTCTCTCTCTCTCTCTCCCTCTCTCTGTTGAGCTACACATGTCGTTCCTGAGCTGCCAGTGATCCAATCTTATCATTTTGATTCATACACATTGCATAAAAACTTACTTCTTTTTATTGTGTAAAGCTGCTTTGCGACAATGTCAATTGTTAAAAGCGCTATATAAATAAAATTGAACTTAATTGAATTGAACTCCCTCTGCCCTCTGGACCTGTCTGACTCATCCTGGTGCCCCTCTTCTGGATGGAGATCTTGTCACAAGGATGCCGTATGTGTCTCTTTTGGGATGTATCTGGGAATGGTTTCACTCTACTATGAAGACAATTCTGGCCTCAACTGATTTTGACAGCTGTTTCTCTGAAGGCGCAATAGTTCAGGACTGGAATTTCCTACAAATATACCTGAGCCTCCAATAACTACCAGGACTCTGGTTAACGTCTGTTAACAACTGTTATACTGAACTGCCTGTCAATTCCTGAATGCATTGAATGCAGATCAATTCCTGCTTTCTGTTTCACCCAAATGAGGATGGGTTCCCTGTTGAGTCCGGTTTCTCAAGGTCTCTTCCTATTGCCATCTCTGGGAGTTTTTCCTTGCCACTGTCGCCCTCGGCTTGCTCATCAGGGACTATCTGACCATTTCGATTCATTCACTCTCCATACAAACTTAAATAATCCTTTTGATAGTGTAAAGCTGCTTTGCGACAATTGTTAAAAGCGCTATACAAATAAAATTGAATTGAGTGTGACAGCTTGGTCTCAGGGTTGTTTGTACCCATATACACTGCGAATGATCCTCAACATGAAGGACAGGTCATCAACAACATGCTGACAGAGTTTTTGGCTGACTTGACTTGATGTTACTTCTGCTCCTGGGTCAGCAGCCTGGGGACAAACTTGGCAGGAACATGGTGCATGTTCAAATTACACATGAGGATTGCCTGGACTGTTCCGCATGACGCACCAACAATGACCTCAATATACTGGATTGTTCTCTGATGATCACCATGCAAAAGTTTTTACATTTTCGTGGGTTGAGCCCATTGAAGGTCTTCTGATCTCTCGACTTTCCAGTGATGTTCTTCTGCTCGCATGTCACTCTAATGACTCATTCCAGCATTGCAGTAAACATGTAAAATGTATCTGTGGCAGATTTGTCCAGTTTCACTCAGAATTTCACATTCGCTCTTTGTTCTAACTTGCTGCTCATGATGAAACAAGCTAATGAGCTGATGTTAGAACATAAACTTGCAGCCTTGTTTCTGTGAACACAACAAACAGTTGCATGTGACTGTGTTTATTTCATTTGGTACAACTGCCATTTGAAATAATCACCCAAAAAGTGAAATAGGGCCTTTTTTATTCACCAGACAAAAGAACCTACATGCTTTTCAGCAACTCCTTGTGGGGCAGCAGGGGCGTAGTAACCTTAAACTACATTATCTAACTTATTGCTGTAGTAAGCTAGGGGCTGTTTTTTCATCCCACTGCAGGTTTCCTGCATCAATACAGTTAGTCACATACAAATAGAATGGTTTGGTATAATCAGGTATACCTAAGGTAGGCACTGTTTGCATCTCTTTTTTGATGGATTCAAATGCTAACAGTCCATCAGTGTTCCATTTTAACGGAGCACTTAGATTTTGCAGTCCTTCTTCTCTGATTACCTCCCTCAGTGGAGCTGTTTTACTGCATACTCCTCAATCAAGTCATCACTGAAGCCTGTTAAGCCTAGAAAGGTCATCAACTGTTTAACTATTTGTGGCAAGGGTGCTTTACCTATACCTTCTAATTGGGTAGGCTATCATACCATGTGAAAGTAACCACCCTAAATATTCAGCTTGAGGCTTGCAGTATTGCAGTTTATTTTTAGACACTTTATGACCTCTTTGTACTAGCTTACCGAGTACCTTAATAGAATCCCTATGGCATGTTTCTAACAATGACGAGCATATTAACGCATCATTCATGTACTGTAGCAAAATTCCTTCTATCATTAAATCTACTAAATCAGCTTTCAAAACGTGATTAAATATATGTGGCATGTGGCGGAACCCCTGTGGCATTCTACGGTAGGAATATTGTTTACCAGCATGAGTAAATGCAAACAAATATCTACTCTCCTCTGCGACTGAAATACTGAAGAAGCCTGAACAAAGATCAATCACAGTAAAGTATTTGGCTTCAGGAGGGACATTGGTTAGCTGTGTGTGTGGATTTGGAACATCTGCTGAATAATCCTCTGTTATACTATTAATTGCCTGTAAATCATGCACAAGTTGCCATTTATTCTTACCTGGCTTGATCACAGGGAAAACACACAGGTCACAGGTTTCTTCTAACACGGCGGCTTTTACAAGGCCTTCAATAGTGTTTTTTTATTCCAGCTTCTGCCTCAGTTTGCAAACTTCAACCATTCCCTTACACATATGGGGGAGGTGTAATTAATGCTTCCCCTCTGGTATTCTGTGCCTCACTGTCTGCCTTTTTAGACTTTTTTCTCACTTACTTTTTCTTTCGTACCAACTCCTCTCCTTCTTTCTTAAACAGAGCTAGGACTGCCCTCTCCTGCTGTCTTTTCAACTCTCTCTGGACATGCTTTTTCTCTCTAGCCGCAGTCTTATAATTTTTTTTACCACAGTTTCCATTTCCTCACACAATGCCACATCAAATGTCCCCTCCTTTGGCCATTTTGTGACCAGTTATGAGATCTCCAATGACAATGGATGTTTCAACACCAATGTCTCCACGGGAGAGGCTGCCATTATGCTGTATAGCCTCTGTCACCACAACCTAGATATTTTTGTATTATTTTATACTTAAGCACTTACTTAGTAACTAAATTTCCTTACACAATACAATATATAATACAATATTATATAATCACATAAACCTTCATTAACAAGACTTAGCAATGATAGCCATTCTTTAGCATGCAATATTTCACTATTTTTCTATTAGTACTTGCCAAAAAGCCCAGTATTTTTATACACAGTGAATATTATCTTACAATAACCGATTAATGCCACTGTACAGAGGGTACTCGGATTGCGAGTAATGTGGTTTACGTGTGTTCCGCAAACCGAGCAAAGATTTTTAATAAATTTTTAATCGGAAACTGAGCATGTATTAGTTTATGAGTGCTGAGTATCATGTATCACGCATGTCACACCAACCGTCAATCTTGCGCTGCGGAATTCTTTCAGCGTTTCTTATGTGTGTGCGTGCGCGTAATTTGACACTGACACACACACACACGCACACACACACACACACACACACGCAAACACCCTGACACACACACAGAACTTCTCTCGCCTTTTCACCCCTCCACGGCTTGACAAAACTCTGCTCTGTCGCGATTCTTTTCAAAGGTAAAGTGCTGGTTCATTTGTTTTGTTTTTGTTTTACTTTACCGCAGTGATTCCCTTAGTATGCTCATGCCAGTGTCAGAGAGATTTCTTTTTTATCCTGTTAAAACGGTGTTTCCGCTGTGTTTATGTGTGTCCGTTTGTTGTGAAACTTAAAAAGTGATTCCGTTAGTATGCGCTCACGCCAGTTTCAGAGAGATTTCTTTTTTTTCCGTTAAAACAGTGTTTCCGCTGTGTTTGTGTTTGTTGTGAACCTTAAAAAGTGATTCCGTTAGTATGCGCTCATGCCAGTGTCAGAGAGATTACTTTTTTTCCTGTTAAATTGGTGTTTCCAATGGAAACACTTATTTGTCGGGATTTATTTGTACTTTTTTTTAAAGGTAAAGTGCAGATTAACTTGATTCATTTTCATTTTATAGATTGTATTAATTATTTTTATGTATTTAATTTTTGGGGCTGTGGAACGAATAATTTAAGTTTTCATTATTTCTTATGGGAAAATGGTGATTTGGTTTACGAGTGTTTTGGAACATGAGCCCACTTCCGGAACGAATTATGCTTGTAATCCAAGGTTCCACTGTATTAATATTGGGTTCACACACATTCACCACACATTCACCACTCCACACTAACTCTTTATTTATAGGCTTTTACGTTCATACTATGTCCCTTATTTCCTGGAAATTAGGGCTAATTCACGCACACTTTGTCCCTGGTCCTAATCAGGGCCCATTCAAGCATACTTGTCCATTTTATTTTATTTTATTTATTTATCTGTTTATTTATTTCTTTTCCTAGAAGGGCTCATACACACACATGTCCCTTTATTTTATTTTATTTATTTATTCCTATAAGGGCTCATGCACACACACATCTCCAGTCTGGCAGCAGCCAAGCCCCCCTCTGATGGACTGCACACACACAATTCCCTCGGGGGTCCAGACCTGTTCAATGGACACTGAGCTTATAGTATCACTCAGCCAGATTCTCTCTCTCTCTCTCTCTCTCTCCCACTCAGACACAGACACACTTAGACACACATAGAGCTCTCAGTGTCATGCGCACTCACCGCGACCGGCACTAGGACCCGGAAGTAGTACGGTCGCGATTCAGGAAGTATAAAAGGAAACACAATGGCGCCACACATCGCTCAGTCATTGAGTTTTCCAATGCCGTCTCCGACACTATCTCTCCAATTTTGTGAGTACTCACCATTTTGTGCCATTTTCCTGATTGAGTGTGTGTTGTTAGAATGCGGGTTTAATTGTGCAAACTCTTGCTCTCTGCGTGAGAGAGTTCTAATAATAAATCGTGTCGTTATCCTGCCTTCTCGCGATTCTTCCGCGTTTGGGTTTATCCTCCCCGCTACACGGGCTAACTGCTAGTCTTCTGATTCTTCTCCGGTTGACTTGTGACACTCATACACTAAGACAATATCAGACAGCATTAGACAGTACAACATCAATTAGACACAAACAATGCAATTGCATACAACTCAATGGCACACAATAGGTGCTCCCCATAAGAAAAGATATATAAATATTTGCTGCTATACCTCATACAATGTCCATTAATCAGCAGCTTACAAAAACATAATTGTATATTCCTCATAAAGAGATATTCATAAAAAGCCACAATTCCCCATACAATATCAGTTTTTAGGTGCTGCACAATTCTTTTGACATACATCAGTATGTTCCTCATAAAAGGGTATCTATATTAACCACTGTGGATCCTCACACAAGCAGTATTACTAATTAAGCGCAATTGCTTATTAACCTGCTTCCCTCAATTGCCATCCAATCTAGGCCCTCTTGACAATGAGTACAAATTAATATAGCGTCTATCTACCGGTAAGTATTGCTATCTATCAAAGCTCTCTTAGCAACACAAATAGACATTCAAATGCGCTTCCTCATACTCGTCTTTTATTACTACCATTTACCAAAGCCCCCTTGACAAAACCCCAAAACAGACCAATGCAATGCTACAGTTAGAAAGCTGATGCATGCATTTTCTTTCTGAAAACAAAGCCCATTCAAAAATTACCTAATTTGGAGAGGTCTTTATCAAGCGTCCTGACCACAATGGGTTATCCCAGCAAACAACACAAACTAAGCCACGCCTTTGCCCCTTTGCCAAACCTGCTCGCCAAGATGTTGTAGAAATTAATTGAAGACTCAGGCTTTAATTTCAGAAGATAACAACTTTATTGGTTGATCAACAAAGTCGGGAGGCCTGCAGAATGCACAATGACTCCCGACGGCTTTCCGCTTAAATACTCATCCTGAAAAATAGTGGCCAGTGTTCCCGCGCTGATGTTACATTCAACAGCTGTGTTTCATTAAGTTTCCCTGTTCTAGGTGGCTCAATGTATAGATCAGATTTCCTAAACAGGCACATTCCAAGAGGCCCATATGCTCAGCTTCTCACGCACGTCTCTCATTATTTCAAACTGGAGTACCCTTTATTTCTTAAAAGTAAGTAAAGTTGCATAAAATCAAATAAAAATTACTTCCATAACTGCAGAATTAAATGTGCACCTCAACTCTCCTGTTTCAGGAGTTATTGAAACTGTTCATCAGTTCGCCTTTTTGATTAGTTTTTTTTTTTATTTTCTTGTCACGAGGCAGAGCAGAACAAGATGAATTCAAGCTCAGATGGATGATCGCTATGTTAAACTGGTGTTTACAAAGCACATGGGGGGAAAATGACAGCTTGGGAAAAAATGGACAGTCAGGGCACGAGTCATGACGTTCTAATGCTGTTGTCCAAAGATGGAAACAAAGCATGTTGAACACGAGGAGATTCCTCTTGCACCAATTCACAAAACTGCAGGACTAACTACTGTCCTATTCACACAGGATTAATATTATCTGGGGACCTTGTGTGATTCATCTAAATTTTGTGTGGTGCATTTGCTTGGGATATGCAAAGCATGAGATTTTACTTAAATTTACTGACTTGGATATGAATTATGATGTGACTTACCTCATTGTGCAAAAACCTTGAAAAAAGTATATATGACCCCTCCAAATCCTAGCCAAATCACAGACATGCTAATTCGACTGGGACTAATATTATCACAGGAGCTCAGAGTTTGGTGAAAAATGGTGGGACATTTGCAGAAGAATTTTTACATTACAAATTATAGACATGGCCGATTTGCATGGGATTAAGATCGCAGACAACCTCTGCAATTATTACAAATGTTAGGTTAGACAGTAAGGAGGGAGAGGTGAATATGTACAGGTTGCCAATGCAGAGAGATGGAGATGTGTAACAGGTTCGAGTGATTAAAGATACAGTATGGGTGGAAATGTACTGACAGGTGCCTGATTGGAAGGTGGAGGTATCGATCCCTCTACAGAAATGTCATCAGGAACAACTACCATTAGGAATACTTAGGAGAGGTGTCAGTTTCTGACCAGTCTTTTTACCAAGATCTTGAAAAGTTAGAGGACCCAGAGGAATGGGAAAGTGTATTTGTGCCAATATTTAAGAACTATTTAAGAATTAAGGGAGACGTGCAGAGCTGTGGCAACTACAGAGGAATAAGGCTATAAAGGAATAAAGTGTCATATAATGAAGCTGTGGGAAAGAGTAATGGAAGCTAGGTTAACGGCAGAGGTGAGCATTTGTGAGCAGCATTATGGTTTCATGCCTAGGAAGGGTACAATAGATGCATAATTTGGTTTGAGGATGCTAATGAAGAAGTACAGAGAAGGTAATAGGAAGTTACATTGCCAAGTGCCGAGATAGGAGCTATGGTATTGTATAAGGAAGTCTGAAGTGCCAGAGAAGAAGTGTTGGGGGACATTACTTTTTAAAATAACTAATTAAATTACAAAATTACTGTCATTAAAATGTAATCAGTTACATTACAGCATTAGCTTCTGATAAAAAATAACTAGTTAGAGTACTTTTCCATTGGATAGAATGAAAACTCATTTGTAATTCCTTGTGCATGTTTTTTTAGTCAAGAACTTTATAATTATTCTACCATCATCATTCAGCAAAGTATGCCCCATAATCTGTTAACTACTAGATTACTCATTACATCAAAAAAGTAATCCAAGTACTGTCTAATGTTACTTAGTAACGTTACACCCAGCACTGCATAAAAGCATGTTAGAGTGGTACATGACATGTGTGAGAGTGGGGAAGTGTGTGCTGTAGATGTGACGGAAGAGTTCAAGACGCAGGTGGGTCTTCATCAAGGATCGGCTTAGAGCCCCTTGTTCCTGAGCAACACTAAGAGTCTGAGCCTAACTACTGAAAAACAACCCCACATCATAATCCTCAGCATACCGCATCTGATGCTTTGCATTGCACTTGGTGATGTAAGACTTGGATGCAGCTGCTCGGCTGTGGAATTCCTTTCTATGAAGCTCTCTATGCACTGTTTTTGAGCTAATGTAAAGTTTGGAGGTCTGTAGCTATTGTCTCTGCAGAAAGTTGGCGACCTCTGTGCACTACTCGCCTCAGCATCCGCTGACCCGGATCTGTTATTTTAAGTAGTCTACCACTTTGTGGTTGAGTTGCTGTCATTCCCAATCACTTTTTGATGAGTTATAATACCACTAACAGTTGATTGTGAAATATGTATTAGGAAATACATTTAATGACTGGACTTATTGTGCAGATTGCATTCAATCATGGTACTATGCTGGAATTCACTGAGCTCCTGAGAGCGACCCATTCTTTACCAAATGTTTGTAGAAGTGGCCAGCATGCCTAGGTGGTTGATTTTATATACAGACTTATGCTAAAGTTTGGGCACTCCTTGATAAATAACAGATTTTGGTGATTTTTTAAAATTGAAAACATGTTAACACAGTCTCTCTTGGAAATGGAAAAAAATGCACAATATTTTCAGCAAACATTGGTGCATAGTTACTTTTTATGTCATAAATTGAACAAAGATAAAAAAAATAAAAACATTATTTTGGCACTGTGCAAGGTTTAGATGTTCTTTCCAGTTCACGACATCAGCAAACTAGGAAGAAACCGTTTCACGTCTCCAACTCAGATGGGTTAAATCTGCAAAGCAACTTCCTTGCACCAGCCCCCTTTAATGAGGAAGAAGCCAGTTCCATAACCCCCTGGCAGTTGCTGACCCCCGGAATGCATTTCCTGCTTCACATCGTGGCTCGAGAGCAAAGAACATGCCTGCTACACTTATAACACTAAATCAGTTAAAGTATGCCAGTATTTCAAATATAAAATTCTATGTATGTACTCATAAAGAATGTGTGATATCTTTGTGTTGTGTTCAACATCTTTATCATGAACTCAGGGAGTGTATTCCACCTGTAAAACCCTTGCTGTAGATGGAGCTATGAATGGGTATGCAAGATATGGGATGTTTGGTATCGAATGAAATCTCTGTGTATTCAATGAATGTTGATGTGTATGAAAAGTTCATCATATGAACCATGTGAGGTGTGGCTTCGCCCACAACCACCTTTGATTGGGACAAACAGCTGTGGGACGGACCTGCGCCATGAGGTCAAAACCCAAGGTCCCGAACAGCCTTACAATGTTTCGTCATGGGCGTCTGAAGGCAACCAGCAAGCTCGACCAGTTCCTCACAGCTCATGCTTCCACCTTTGGGGTGCTCGGCGTCTAAACATCATGCTGTCTGAAGGAAGCAAGCAGACTTGGCCCCTCTTTCATCCGCTCTTTTAGAACTCTCAACAAGACTTTGTGCCAGAACTCCAAAGTCCTGCAATGAAGAAACCCTCAGAAGAAGTTCCAGAGCACCGCCATCAGTAAACAGGTAACCAACGCCGCACCGAAGGGCTTTCCCAAAAGACATCATCAACAACTGTGCACCAACCAATCAGCAATGCCGTGATTCTTTTCACTGGAGGCAAACCACCATATGAGAACAAAACATAATGCAAGTAAACAAACAAAGCTTCATACCTTGCTGAAAATTTCTGCTCAATTCATAACTAAACCTTAAGATTAAATCCAAGGCCCTACTCTAGTAAACAGTACTAGAAGAACTTCATAAACTTTCACCCTCTGAACTGTACGTATGTATGAGTGAGTGAGCGTGTGTGTTTTAGTAGCATAGTTTCATGTATTATTGATTAGTCTAATAAGTTCTTGTTTCTTTATAAAGAACTGTTGTCTTGGTCATGTATTTTAAAGTTTAAACATTTTCCCAGCTCTTACGTTACCTTGCTCATAATTGGAAAATACTTGTATACCAATTACTAAATACAAAAAATACTAAATTTTGTATTATCATCGTTGGCCATGAGATGAACTAAATCGTGCTAAATGCTGGACGGATAGATGATTACATGTATGCTATAAATTTTATTCAGTTTAATCAAATTAACCTGAATCATTAAAGATCCGATTCACCTCTAATCCAGAGTTGAAACCCAACAACTGTAAAGGTCTGGCACATGGACAGAACACACAGGAAGCAGGTGTCAACTTTTCAACAACAGTTCTTTATTTAACACTTAGTTTAAGCAGCGTAAAGTATACAAGTCAAGTCAAATCAATTTTATTTATATAGCGCTTATAACAATTGACATTGTCGCAAAGCAGCTTTACACAATAAAAAGACGTAAGTTTGTATGCAATGTGTATGAATCAAAATGATAAGATTGTCCCTGATGAGCAAGCCGAGGGTGACTGTGGCAAGGAAAAACTCCCTGAGATGGTAATAGGAAGAAACCTTGAGAGGAACCAGACTCAACAGGGAACCCATCCTCATCTGAGCGATAACGGATAGCAGGGATTGATCAGCATAATAATGTGTACTGGAAGTTCAGTATAACAGGAGATGTGTTAAAATTAAAAGGAGTCCAGTTTGTTCCTGGAGGCTCAGGTAGACTGTAGGAGATTCCAGCGCTGATCTATCGAACAACTGAAGTCACAGGTCCCCAGAGCATCAATCGATGATAGGACAGTCTTCATGGAAACCATCCCCAGCCACCACACGAATCCAGGCAGACCACAAGGGGCATCCATGCGACGAGATCTGCAACCAGAAGCAGGTTCTCTATCTCCAGCAGAATTCCTACTACCTTTTCTAATCTGTGAAGGAGAATACTATGATCAATGGTGTCAAAAGCTGCACTGAGGTCCAGTAACACAAGTGTAGTGACGCAACCCTGATCAGAGGCCCATAGGAGGAGCAACAAGTGCTGTCTCTGTGCTGTGATGAGGCCTAAATCATGACTGATACAGTTCATTTATGCTATTTCTGTGTAGATGTGAACATAGCTGCTGTGATACTACCTTTTTCAAAATCTTGGAGATAAAGGGAAGGTTTGATATCGGCCTGTAATTAGACAGCAGACAGGGGTCAAGGTCAGGTTTCTTGATTAGCTGTCTAATAACGGCTAATTTAAAGGATTTGGGGACATACCCACTATTGAGTGAACAGTTAATTACTTTCAACAGGGGTTCTATTATTGCTGGTACTATCTGTTTGAGAAAATGTGTCGGTATATGATCTAATATACAGGTTGATGATTTTGAAGAGATGAGTGAAATTAGTTCCCTCGCTTCAAGGGGAGTAAAGTATTCTAAGTTCTGATGTGATGTGGTTAGATCATCTGAATTATTTAAATTGTCTGGTTTCAAAGCCTGAATGTTTTGCCTAATATTTATTTTGATTTTGTTATTGAAAAAGTTCATGAAATCCTCACTACTGCATGATGTTGTTGTGGAGATTTATGCAGTGGTCTTGTTTTTAGTTAATTTAGCTACGATATTAAATAAAAATCTCAGGTTGTTTTTGTTATTTTCTATAAGAGTGGAGAGATACATTGATCTAGCATCACTGAGAGCTTTTTTATAGTTCAGGATGCTCTCCTTCCAAGCTATTTTGAATAATAACAATTTAGTTTGGTGATGGCGATCCAATCAAAGTTGATAACTCTGGAAGATTATTGATAAAGCTCTGTGCGGTATTTGATGTAAATGTACGTTTAAGGTGGAAGCGCGGTGCTGTGCATACATTATTACTATGACACGCTTTAATCAAGACAAGGTAGTGATCTGAGATAACTTCAGACTGTGGAATTGTGGTTATATTTCCCATACTTAATCCAAAGGATAATATTAAATCTAAAGTGTGACCTGCTTTATGAGTGGGTCCTACTACACACTGATTTACTCCTACTGAGTCCAGTATGGACAAGAATGCTGTTCGCAGAGGGTCTTCTGGATTCTCAAAATAAATATTAAAGTCTCCAGCAATTAACACTTTGTCTACAGAAACAGCAAGGTTTGAGAGGAAATCTGCAAATTCACAGAGAAACTCAGAGTACGGCCCTGGTGGTCTGTAAATGATGATTAGCGGAATCGACTAAACTGACTTTATGTTACTATAGAGAACTTCAAATGCATTAAATTCAAAACTGTGTTTTTGTATGAGAGACAGATTATCGTTATAAATAACTGCGACTCCTCCTCTACCAGTTAGCCGAGGCTGGTGTATATAGCTGTATCCAGGAGGACTAGCTTTGTTTAGAGCTACATACTCGTCCTGTTTAATCCAGGTTTCTGTTAAAACATAATCTATCAAACTCCTGATCTGTGATAGCTTCATTAACAATAACTGCTTTAGATGCGAGAGATCTAATATTTAACAGTCCTAGCTTCAGATCCTGAGGTGCTGGCTGCGCATTCAGTGTGATCTGAGTTTGTGGTATCTATGTTAATTAAATTACTAAAACAGACTTTGAGTAATTCTAAATGTATGATTATGTTTAGCTCAGGGAACAGACACAGTCTCAATATAATGAACCCTGAGTGACGACTCTATGCAGCTAGCAGTCGGTTGGTTTAGCCTGTCTGTCTGCTCCCTGGCCTTGGCTCTGGATTGTCACCGATTAACTAGGCCTCTTCTGAGACTATGTGCTATACTGCAAGAAATGAGAGCAGCACCTTCCCGAGTGGGATGGACACCGTCCCGCCCTAACAGGCCAGTTTTGCCCTCAAAGGTCTTCCAATTGTCTATGAAGCCCATGTTGTTTCTAGCGGTTCAGCGACCATAACCTGCTGTAAGCTATGTCTCATTGGGATGGGACCAGAGCAAACTACTTCATCGGACATCGCCTTCACTATTTTAAACACCTCTGTAAAGTTACTCTTACTAACCTCTGACTGACGAAGGCGTATATCATTAGCTCCAGCATGTACCACTATCTTAGAGAACCTATGCTGACCTAGAGCCCTAAGATTACCTGCCGGATTACATGTCCGGTGCTCTGGCTCCCAGGATACACCTGACCACTGCCGCCCCTAAAGGCCTAGCTAATTTCACATGTCTCAGTATAGAGTCTCCTATAACCAGAGCTCTTTCAGGTTTCTCAGAGGGTGCATCACTGAGGAGAGCAAACCTGTTGGACATGTGAAGCGCAGATGAGGTGTGCTCCGGTGGGCTAGCCTTAGCGTTAGCTTTGGCTGAACGAGTATGCCACCGAGCTGTCACCCACTCGCCCCGCTGTGAGGGCTCTACTGCCGGAGTCGGGGGGATGATTATCTCCACCTGTGGCACCCAGACTTTCCGCTACGGGAATAACGCTGCTCTCGCGCCCTCTAACCCTCTCTAAAGTTATAAAGTCCTCTAATGCTAATATCTTCTCCGTCAGGGTGCTAACTAACACACACCTATCACAAATAAAATTATCACTAATGACGGAGGAAGAATGTCTAAACATCCTGCACTCCACACACTGAGCGAGCTGAATGGTAGACATAACATACCTTTGTGCCGGAGTTGTGATTATTTGCTGATGGATTCGCTTGTTGTTGATCAGATGATAGGCTGATTTTTGAGGCTCTCAAAAAGCGAAAAAAAAAAAAAACGGATAAAGTCCAGTAGTATTAAAGCGTAAAAACTAATTTGTTATTTAGTAAAAATGGGAAAAATATATAATTATAAGAAACTAAACAAAATACAATCTAAAACGCTGTTGCAAACAGATGAGGAACTTTTGCGGGAACAATATGAAAAACAGGAAGCTACGTCAGGAAGGTATTCCCTATTGAAACAGGAGGTGATATAAGTATATAGTTCTTTGTGAATACGTTACATGCCATGAAAGAACAGGCTTTATAGCCATCTCTGTGAATGTTGCAGTTTCATGGGTCTATACTCAGCAGTTTTTGCAGAGCAGGTGAGACCAACGGTGCTGAACAGGTGGCATGTCAGTGATAGCAGTGAGACCTGCTTTCCGCAGTTCTCCCTAGATCCGTCAAAGATGGTATATGTGGCGAGGTGAAGGGGAGCTGGCTCGAACTCCGCTGATCCGCTAATTTTAACAACTGTAGCCAATTACGCCACCTTGGGAATTGCACCCAAGGAAATAAACAACCCTAGTTATTAAATTAACTAAGGCACCCAGGTTCGTTCACTGAGCAGGCAAGAGGCGTGGATTTCATACAGAAACGTTTATTCTCTCACAGACAATCATACACAATATAGCAGTTCAAAATTTATTTATAACAATACTAAAAATAGTTGCAACATCAAGTATATGCTACACTAAGAATGATACACATTAAAATATGCAATCAAATTAGAGCTGGAGCGTACCAGTGGATAAGCAGACCAGGAAAGAGAGAAGGGGATTAATATCCCGGCAAGAGTTACCCCAAACACACGTGAATCACATCCCCACAATTCACTGTGACAATCGGCACAAGCGGGTGACCAACACGGACACGAGAAAGGGAAACCAACCCCAACACGTCGTACTGCCACCACCTTTAGCTCACAGCTCCACAAGATTGGAAAATTTTGTTGAAATAAAAACACAATTAGCAAAATAGAAAGGAGAGAGAGAAGAGAACAAACATAAGAAAGTGCCTGAAAGTGAAAAGAAAAGAAAGTGCCTGCACAGCAGCAATATGGCAAAGCAGCAGTCATGCAACACAGCAGTGAGGCCTAATGCATACATTTACCCAATAACCATAAAGCAAAAGCAATAATAAACAAAAATAAAAGTAGCAGTACTTATGCAAAGCAATATTCATGCAAAGCAGAGTTAATACAAAGCAAATGCAAGCAAAGCTAATGCAAAGCAAAGCTAATATAGCTGAGGAAATGCAAAACAAAATTAATGCAAAGCAAAGCTTATGTGAAACAAAAAGTAATTTTGTTCGGTGGCACCAAACGTAGCAGAATTCAAATGACTCCGTGGATTATTGTCAGTATAGACAATGCATCATTAGCCAAGGAGATAATCTCTGAATTTCTCCGTTATGGCCTATTTTATTGCCAAAAATTCCAACTTCACAGAACTGTCCTTAACATATTATGTTCATTGGGCTTGAGACCCCGACTGGCATAAGCTATTGGCCTTAGCTTTCCACCTTGCTCTTGGGAAAGAACAGTTCCCAACCCAGAATGACTTGAATCTACCTCTAAAACAAAAGGTAATGCAAAGTCAGCATACGCCAATATGGGTGCTGTAGTGAGTTTGGTCTTTAGCGCCTCAAAACTGACACTACACTCCAATTCCACAAGATTTCCTCTTGTTCTTAGATCCAACCCCACCCAGGTCTGCCACCAGTTTATGTAAAGGAGCTGCCAACTTTGCAAAACCATCTATAAAACGTCGGTAATAGCTAGCAAACCCAAGAAATGATCGCAGCCCTGAGACATTGGAAGGAGGTCGCCAGTCAGCTACCATCTGGATTTTACTCGGTTCAGTAGATACACCCTGGTCAGAGATCACATGACCCAAGTACTGCACCGCCCATTGGAAGAACGCACATTTGGATAGTTTGACCTTCAAGCACCACCTCAAGTCTCTGCAGTTGCTGTTCTACAGTGGAAGAAAACAGTGATATCATCAAGCTACAGCAGCAAAGACTGACACTGCTGGTCACCAAATATCCACTGCATTAATCTCTGAAAGGTGCTGGGAGCATTACAGAGGCCAAAAGGCATACGGTTCCATTCAAACAATTTAAATGGTGTACAAAAGGCAGTATTGGGATGATCTTTTTCAGTGACAAGGTTGGTTGTACCCACTAGCCAAATCCATGGTGGATAACCAGCACGGTCCAGTCATGGCGTCCAAGGATTCCGCGATACAGGGCAAAGGGAATGCGTCTTGGCGTTCAACTGACGATAATCAACACACACACGCAAGGTACTGTCTTTCTTTCGAGCAAGGACTATAGAAGAGGCATAAGGGCTATCCGACAAGTCCACCTATCTTGAACCCTTACCCTACCAGGAAGTTCATGAGTAGACGAAGCACTAGACTCATGACACTGCTGCAATGCCTGGATGATAGATGCTGAAGCCTCGGAAACAGAGGGCAAGTCAAACAAAGCCAACCCATGCTCCCCAAAAAACTCTTTAAAGCACAGACGGATGATGTTCATCCCCAAAACACCGGGCACTTGAGGTTGGCTACCACCGGGAGGATCTTTAACTACCAGCACTCCACATTGCTGCATTATCTTACCACACAGCACCGCATCCAATTCCAAATAACCAATATATGGAATGGCTAACCCATTAGCAGCCCTAAGCTGCAGCCAATGGCATGACTGAAGACGCTCCTGACCCCAAGGCTGGATATTTTCAAGACTGAAGCTTTCGGTAATTGTGGACACCATCAAACCTGTGTCTAGCAAGCACGATACTTTAACTCCACCCAAGATTATATCAAGGTGTGGATAGGATGACACCAAGGCTGAAGTACCGCCTAAACTTCTAGGGGCTGCCCGTGAGCCAATAAAATAACCCCCGAACTGTGGCTCTGCAGTGCGGTGGGTGCTAGTTTTCCAACGCTGGCGTTGGAAGGGACTGCATTTCAGACGCGGTAGGAACTTGGGATAAGTAAGACCAAGGTGGAGCACGCACCCCATCACACTCTCTTGCAAAGTGGCTAGGTTGTTGACAGTGCCTACACACAAGGACAGCTACACTGATGAGGACGCTGTAACCAAGCAATGCTATGGGCAAGCTGCTGCAACTGCTCTTGCTGACATTTCAACAACTCCTTTAACTCAACCATCTCTGCTGGAGGAGCATGCTCCACACTACTAGGCCTATTCTGAATCCCATACTGAAAACCCAACGCTGATGGAACGGAATGACTGACCTCGCACACCTCTAGGGATACCATCCTCTTCCCACCTAATTAGTTCACCTCTAACCTCCAGTAGAGTAACACCAGGCTGTCTGCGCACCTGCTGCACATCTGCTTCAACTCACGATGCAACACCGCATTTCCCACTAAACATGGGACACCACCTATCCCGAACAAATGTTTATTCTCTCACAGACAATCAAACAATGTACAATTTAAAAATAAGTTCTCAAAGAGAATGCCTGCACAGCAGCAATATGGCAAAGCAGCCTGCCAACAAAGCAGCAATCATGTTGCTGAGGCCTAATGCATACATTTACCCAATAATCATAAAGCAAAAACAAACAAAAATAAAAGTAGCAGTACTTATGCAAAGCAATATTCATGCAAAGCAGAGTAAATACAAAGCAAATGCAAGCAAAGCTAATGCAAAGCAAAGTTAATGTATCCGAGCAAATGCAAAACAAAATTAATGCAAAGCAAAGCAAAGCTTAGGTGAAACAAAAAGTAAGGCAAAGCAAAGCTTAGGTGAAACAAAAAGTAAGGCAAAGCAGGAGCGTTCATGCACACATCCGCAGCACCCACAATTTCTATAATCAGAATGAAACAAATCAACAGGTACATACCACAGAATTATGAATGTACTAAATAAAAAGTACATACCTGTTCCCAAAATGTTAGATGAACGACAACTAGCAAGTACAGGAAACGAGCCACTTACCGACACCAGTAGGGCAATGTTGTTCAAATGGGAACCCAAAAGTCTAAGTGGAAACTATAAAAGGCAACAATAAGAACCTGAAGCCAAAGTCAGAGAAATTAGTGTATAGCATTCATACCTGAAAAGAAACCGGAAGCTGGGCGTGCAGCAAAAAGGCATGCGCTCTACATGATGGAGAGTCGATAGGAATAGCTTTCACTTCTGAGAAATCCAGAGGAAACCTAGGAAACCATCCAATTTAAATGTCAACCATATCCCACAAATATAACTAATAAATCGCAAAGATTGTTCATACCCGAGATGGAAGCAAATTCAGACACGCAACAAAATGACGTGCACTCTACTCGGAGGAGAGTCAGCGGTAAGAGAAATCACTGTTAAGGAATCCAAAATGACTCTACAAGCTGATTTAAATGATTGCCACTGCCCATTAGCATAGACGAGAGATAGCAAAAAGCGTTCATACCTGATATGAAAGCGAAAGTCAGGCGCATAAAACAGCGCGTGTGCACTCTACAAAGAAGGGTTGGTAGGAGAAGACCTCACTATTAACGAATCCAGAGGGAACCTAAAAAACATTTAAATGAGTACCACTATCCATAACAATAGCTAAGCAATTGTAAGGAGCATTCTTACCTAGGGCAAAACCGGAAGTCAGGTACACAACAAAAAGGGGGTGGGCGCTCTACATGCGAGAAAACGCTCTTCCCCCACCTTTATAGCAGCCCACAGACGAGCTGATTGGCTAATGCTGGAATGATCTCAGACACTAACCAGGTGACCCGGAAGTCCTTCAACCAAGGTTATGGCAGTATATATCAAACAGTGCAACCTTTTGTGAATAAGACATCCCTCTAACAAAGATCATTTGTGACCACCATTGATGAAGCCACATGGAAAAAGGCTGTTTTTGTAATATTGGAAATAAGATTTTCAAAGAATAAATTACTGTCTAAAATTACACCCAGGTCTTTCACTGTCGAGCTAGTAGTAATAGTACATATTTTTAAACGAAGCTCAATTGTGACAGCTGTTGTGTACTGGTTTTTGGGCCAAAAAGTAATATCTCTGTCTTATCTGAATTTAGTAAGAGAAAATTAATAATGGAAAAGTTCTCCATTTAGATCCACAAAATGGTATCTATCAGACAGGATCTAAACCATTTTAATGCCTATACCTGAATACCTATGTGATTTTGCAAGCAATCCATGAAAATATTATGATCTATAGTGTTGAATGCAGCACTAAGATCAAGTAAAACTAGTATCAAGATGCAGCCTTGGTCCGAAGATAAAAACAAGTCATTTGTGATTTCAACTAGCACAGTTTCTGTACTAAGATGGAGCCTGAAAGCTGACTGAAATTCTTTGAGAATATTGTTCTTCTTTTTAAGAAGGCGCTTATTTGAGCTGACGCCACCTTTGCTAATATTTTGGGTATAAACGGAATGTTTGAAATTGGTCTGTAATCTATTATTTCATTCGGATCTAAATTAGATTTTTTTTAAGAAGAGGCTTAATAACTGCCAACTTGAAATATTTATGGATGTGATCTAAATATAGTGACGAATTAATAATGTTTAGAAGTGGTATGTATCACTTCTTCTTTTAGAAATCTAATTGGGATTGTATCTAACAAGCACATTGTTGATTTAGCTCTGGTGAGTTTGTACAACTCTTCCTGTTCTATACCTGTAAAGCATTGAAATCTAAATGTGGAGCTTTAGGCTGGATTGGGACACGAGATGCTGTTAGAGGTTGAACATCCATTATTTTCTTCCAAGCCCTGTCTCATCTCTAGTTCCCCTTTATATGTCTTTAGTTCGCTCCAGCTCCATGTTTCCTTATTCCAGCTCCTGTTTCTGTTTTCCAGTTCCTGGTTTCCTTGTGTCAGTTCCTGGTTTCCTTGTGTCAGTCTTTAGTCCCTATGTCTGTTTAAAGAGCCCTAGTTATAGTTTGAGTTCATTGTTTTAGTTTCTTTGTTTGTTTGTTTCAGTGTTTGAGTTTGTATTATAAATAAAGATTATCGGTCATTCAATCTTTTATATATTGGACACATTCAGTTAATCTAGACAACTTGGGTATTTCGTCTGGTTTTGTTGAGATGTACAGTATAACGGGGTATCATCAACATAACATAAGTCTAAATAAAGACTTTCTGTTTACAACTCCTCTGCTTTTATGCCTGCCTTATGTGCCCACGGCAACTACATCAGCCAGTCTAGCCAGTACCACCAGCTAGATCCTTGACAGGTAAAGTGCAGGTTAATTTGTTTTATTTTTACTTAAAATTTTGTATTAATTATTTTTATGTATTTTTTTGGGTTATGGAACGAATAATCTTAGTTTTGTAAGTCTATTTTTAAAGTTATTTCTATATTTAAAGTTTGATGTCTTTAAAATAACATTTTAAGTATTAAATAATACTAATAATAAACAGATACAAACAGAGATAGGTTATATAACAGTTCATTCTTTGTACAAATAAAATTGTCAGCTAGTAAACTTGATCGTCTGTCTCATCATCATAAAACCCATTATGGAACAGTAAATGTCAATAGCTCTGGTTCTAATTTTTCATGTTTGTTGTATAAGGTACTTGGATGTGGAAATTACTATAATTCTATTAATATTTCAGCACAACATATTATGACCTTTTTATGACTTAAGCTCTAATTAAATGTTAAAATTGTGGCGACTGAAAATGTCACTTTGCGCCACCTGGTGGTAATTTAACAAATTACTTTGAAATGCAACTGATTTATTTTGGCCGCTGGTGTTTTGCCCCTGTGGTGAGCACGGTGGCAATAGGCATAATTGTTGACTACCTACGGTAGTGAGATGGAAACTGTCCCATGCTAATGAGCCAGTTTTGCCCTCAAAGGTACTCCAATATTTATTTATATATTGGAGGACCAGAAGCCAGTTAAAAAAAAAATCTGTCTGAGCACATTATTATGCCTCTCTAAAATCTGGATGCACTCCTCCAATGCTATAATCTTCTCTGTCAGATTGTTATCTAATAAACACCTATCACAGACATTACTGAATACAAACAAAGGAGGAATGGTAAGTGTTTAACATAACTTGCTGGAGTTTTGTTACTAGTGAATACTCCATACGGAACCGGCATGAATGATTCTCTTTGTTGTCTTAAGCAGAGAAATTAACTCATACTTCCAAATTCAGAAGATCAGGGGAAAAAAGTATAAGTGGATGATTTTATAAATAAAATTAAATGAAATCACAAAATGAGTGATTTCCTTAATAAATGGTAACAAAAATAAACAGTATAATTTAGACAGCAATAAAAACAAGGAACTTTCGTGGTAAACAATTCCCAAAAGTGCTCAGATATAAGCTGCATAACCCAGCTATGCTTATTGAAAGCACTGATATGCTTATTAGCCCTGTTCGTATGCCTTCCTAAATCATTGATATGCTCTCCGTCTCCTCAGTTCCATTAATTCCAGGAATAACCTCTTGAGGGCGCTCTGCACCCATGGAATAGTTTTTTATTATTGATTTGTGTCTTCTTGTTTCGGGATTCGTGTTTAGTTTTACAGGTGAGTGTAATTTTCTGTAAATCAGTAAAGTAAAGTAAAAACTTATTTAAAGTCCTAATTTTGCAGTGGTTTTTGGTTGCATCTGTTCTGTTCTGTTTCATTTTATGTTTAGTTTACCGCAATTTACATAACTCTGCTTGGATTACTGCTGTTCTTGTTCATGGTTTTGTTTGTTTGTATTATTTAATAAATGTCTTCCTCTGCATTTATGTCATGCCATATGAGCATGTCTGTGTAGTAAATGTAAAAAAAAAATTGTCAGCTTATATAAGTGATGTGCTGAAAAAACAATTCAAGTTTTATTAAGAATTAAGTTCATGTCACGCTGCCACCTCCCATGACTCCCGCTCATGCCGCTGCTTCTATTTATCAAATAACATTTCCATTCCGATGCTGTCATGTTTTTTCCATGCATTCTAGGCTGCCCCTCCTGCACAGCGGATACTCATTCACATATCATTATTACCAACGTCTAAGGAGGCTCAGCATGCACCTTGTTGCTGGATTATTGCATGCTCTCTAGCCCAATTGTCTAATGTTCAATTTGGATTGTTTTCATGCATTCAGGTTACCTTCTGTCTTTTTTGCCCTGAGAATTTTTGCCTACAATTTCTTACTCTGAAATGCTTAGTAAATACAAACCCTGGGTGAATTCTCAGATTGATGCAATTTTGGTCCTACTTTTAGGAGTAGGACTAGGATCAATTTATCCAAATAGAAGTCACTTCTTCCTCCACCAAAGAGCTCTGTAGAACAGCTCCGGAGGTGTCCTAACAGAGAGAAATATGTAGGGCAGCCTTCATTTTGACAGGTTAAGGTCAAAGTTCTGAAGAAGCCTCTGAAGCATCAGGCAAACATGTAGCTTATGTTCTTCTAAAGAACAGGAGAAGATGAGAATATTATCCAGGTAAACAAAGGCAAAGACATTGATGAAGTCCCTGAGGACGTCATTGACCAGTGTTTGGAAGACTGCTGGGTTGTTAGCCAACCCAAAGGTCATGCCCAGATACTCATAGTTACTGGATGGGTCTTTAATTTGGTGAAGACTTGGGGCCCCTTGCAGGAGGTTGAAGGCTGTGGACAAGGCAGGGGATAGCGGTTCTAGATGTCGTTAAGTCCTCTGTAATTAATTCAAGGATGCAGGGACCCAGTCCCAGCATGTGATGATGAGGGTCTGATGATATTGGCAGATATCAGAATGGCAGAATCTTTAGACATCTAAAGATTCAGAGATGTACTTGTCCATGTACCGGAATCAACAAGGGCATGAAGGATGCAGGACCTGGTATCTAAGAAGAGCACAACAGGGAGACGTGAACAGCCTAGGTTATACACTGGGCAAAGGAAAAAGCGAAACACACAACAACATACTGCCGCACTGAGAGGTTCTCTCTGTGTGCTTATAAAGCCAAGAAATTATTGAATGATGAGGTTCAGGTGTGCATGAACGAGCAGGGGAAAAATACGCAACATATCAACGGGTCATTAAGAAAATTGTTCAATTCAATTTTATTTGTATAGCGCTTTTAACAATTGTCATTGTCGCAAAGCACATTGAAAAATAAATATTTAAGTTTGTATGGAATGTGAATGTGTATGAATCAAAATGGTCAGATAGTCCCTGATGAGCAAGCCGAGGGCGACAGTGGCAAGGAAAAACTCCGTGAGATGGCAATAGGAAGGAACCCATCCTCACTTAGGTGAAACAGAAAGCAGGAACTTAACAGATGTTAACTGATGTTAATATGGAGTCCAGGTAGTTATTGGAGGCTCAGGTAGACTTGTAGGACATTCCAGTACTGAACTATGCAGCCAAGTCCGCAGAGAAACAGCAGTCAACATCAGTCGAGGCCAGAACCATCTTCATGGTAGAGTGAAACCGTCCCCAGACACCGGACGCATCCCAAAGAGACACATGGGGCATCCATGTGACAAGACCTCCAACCAGAATCAGGGCACCAGGATGAGTCAAGCAGGTCCAGAGGGGAGAGGGAGTCTGGATCAATGGCAACTCAGGAACGACATGTGTAGCTTGACAGAGAGAAGGGAAGAGAGAGAGGAGGAGAGCAGAAGAGGCAAGATAACAGTTAGGTATGGTCACAGTGACCTAATGTATGAGGTGAATGTATATTTATTGTAGAGTGCAAGCAGGGACTCTGGAAGGACTAACTATAACAGCATAACTAAAAGAGAGAGCCAGAAGGAGACACAGACATGAGGGCTCCCTGAGATGTAAAGCAACCAATCAGATCACCATCAATAAACCTGAATGATCAATGAGAGTGGGGAAGACAGCATCTAAACATACCAGTTCACCATAATACTCTACGTGCATGAGTCCCCCAGATCTGTTCCTTTACCTAAGGCAAATCTATTTACAAAAATGCAGGCAGGATAACCACGCTGTTTATTTTTAGGTCGTTTACTACTTTAACAAATGCTGTCTCTGTGCTGTGATGAGGCCTAAATCCTGACTGATACAGTTCATTTATGCTATTTCTGTGTAGATGTGAACATAGCTGCTGTGATACTACCTTTTCCAAAATCTTAGAGATAAAGGGAAGGTTTGATATCGGCCTGTAATTAGACAGCAGACAGGGGTCAAGGTCAGGTTTCTTGATTAATGGTTTAATAACGGCTAATTTAAAGGATTTGGGGACATACCCACTACTGAGTGAACAGTTAATTACTTTCAACAGGGGTTCTGTTATTGCTGGTACTATCTGTTTGAGAAAATGTGTCGGTATAGGATCTAATATACAGGTTGAAGAATTTGCAGAAGAGAAACTAGTGAAACTAGGGCAGTAAAGTATTCTAGATTCTGATCTGACATGGTTAGTTTAACATGTGCATCAATTACATTGTGCGATTTCAAAGTCTCAATTTTATGCCTAATTAACAATTTTATTATTAAAAAAGTTCATGAAGTCCTCACTACTGCACAAGGTTGTTGTGGATATTTCTGCAGTGGTTTTATTTCTGGTTAATTTGGCTATGGTATTAAATAAAAATCTAGGATCATGTTTGTTAATTTCTATAAGAGTGGAGAGATACCTTGTTCTAGCTACACTAAGAGCTTTTCTATAGTTCAGGATGCTCTCCTTTCCATTTGAAAAACTAACAATTTAGTTTGACGCCATTTATGTTTCTTATCTCTAATCATTTTTATTTTAACTGGAGCTATGTTATCTAAGGTATAACGGAATGTTGACTCTAAATATTCAGTCGCCTGATCGAGTTCTGTGGAGTCAGTTGGCGATATCCAATCAAAGTTGATAACTCTGGGAGATTACTGATAAAGCTCTGTGTGGTAGTTGATGTGAATATACGTTTAATATAGTAGCGCGGCACATATTGTTGTCTCCTTTCCTGTGAAAGTAAATGTTTACACATGTTTAAGTCATAAAAAATGGGTCTCTCTTTCGTATCAGAATATACAAAACATTTTAATTTTCAATTTGATTTGAAAACTAGTCAACCAACTATCCAGTAAGTTAAACAGTGACTCAAAAAACCTTGTTAGAGACATCAAGTTGTTTCTGGTTAAGTTTATGATTCAACTGTGAAAAGACACTGTGTCTAAAAGAAGCAAAGAAAGATGACATTTAGAATGAGCCTCACTCAGAACTGCTACAACATTCTGCTGACTCACTGCAGTATTAATTGAACTTCCTATTTGTGGAACTATGTGGCTGATTTTCAAAATTAAAGTCCTCACTTGAATATACATATACAAAATAATAAATTCAATGGAAAATCAAAATCAATTCAGTCCTGCACAATGGTCATCAACATTGGTTCTCTGGCTTAAATATTACACATTACATTACAGTGCAAACTAAAAGACAAAAAATATTTTTTAGCTAGTTGGCTTGATCCTGTTCCTGAAAAATATATCTATTTTACAATATTCAAAAAAAGTGGAAAGACCAACCTCAAACACCCCCTTTAACATTAACAACCCCTGACTCATGTTGGTTGACTATTAACAGAATATTTTACATGTTTACTGATCTTTTAAAAAATGAAATTGCTGTAATGTCTGACAACAAGATTAAAACCATCAGTAGAGCAGATTAACCCTACTCCAGTGTTTCCATACTACACAGGTATGAATTTGTTCTACCATTCTAACCTACCTTTGACCAAAATGATTTTTTACATTGTAGAGACTTCTATGTTATATCTCAATATAATTTGTTTGACAATATTACATTTGAAGATATTCTCAGGAGGGAGGTATTAAGTTTCATGTGATGTATTTTGCTTTTATATATTGTATTTTCTATTTATATATCTTATATATTGTCAGTCGTCCTTTAAGTGCAAAAGCCCTCTATAATTTTCTCTAACCTTCTGTTAGGTGTGAAGAGGATGTAGAAGAGGATTTTCATCCAGAAAACTACGCAGCTGATGAAGGACATGTATGTATCTTAATGCATTCTATAACGGTTCACCAACAGAGATTGTTTCATTCATCCATCCATCTTCAAACGCTTATCCAAAATCGGGTCACAGGGTAGCGGTTCCAGCTGGGAACACCAAACTTCCCTTTCCCCAGCCACATCAGCTAACTCCAGGACAGTGTTCTCCTTTCAGCTATACGTGCCAAGAACACCTCCTTAGGGAGCCGTTCTGGTGACATTCTTACTAGATGTCCGAACTACCATAACTGACTCTTTTCCACACAAAAGGGCAGAGGCTCTACTCTTTTCACGGATGGTTGAGCTTATCCTCCTATCTCTAAGAGAAAAGCCAACTACCCTTTTAATAAACCACATTTCGTCTGCTTGTATTCGTGATCTTGTCCTTTCGGTCATGACCCAATGCTCAAGACCATAGGTGAATTTTCAAGATGGCACCGGTGAGGTTGGCAAAACAAGCTCGATGACCTCAGGGCCAGGATAAAGTTCCAGAGAGACATTCGGGACTGCAATCTCCTCTGCTTCACCGAGACATGGCTGAACCCAGCGGTGCCGGACCACGCCATTCAGCTGGCCGAGTTCTTCTTGGTTCACCGCATGGACAGGACATGGGACTCTGGGAAGTCAAGGGGAGGGGCGTGTGTTTAATGGTGAACAGCAGCTGGAGCAACAGCGTGAGCATTGTTCCTCTTACACGCTCCTGCACACCTAACCTGGAACTATTGACTATCATGTGTCGTCCTTTTTATATTCCTCGGGAGTTTACATTGGTCATAATCAGCGCCATTTATATTCCACCACAAGCGGACACGGACACTGCCTTATGCGAGCTGCATGAGGCACTCATACAGCACCAGACTCAACACCAGGACGCTACACATATTGTGGCGGGAGACTTTAACAGCGCCAAACTTCTATCAACATAGAAGTTTCCCAACCCAGGGCGAAAGAACACTGGACCACTGTTACACAACAGTCGACGACGGCTACAAGGCACAATCTCGTCCACCGTTTGGTAAATCTGACCATGTTGCCATCTTCCGCATGCCAAAATATAAACAAAGGCTCAAACAGGAAGTTATGGTTCAATCGGTGGCCGTGCTACAGGACACACTCGATGACGCAGACTGGGACATGTTCCGAAACAGCTCCGATGACATCAGCATGTTTACGGAAGCGGCTGTGGGATTCGTCGGGAAATAACGGATGATACTGTGCAGAAAACGACCATCAGAATGTTTCCCAATCAGAAGCCGTGGGTGGATAAAACCTTCCGCGACGCTCTGAGATCGCGCACCGCTGCTTACAACGCAGGACTTGCGTTGGGGGACATGGACCTGTACAAGGCTGCGTCATATAACGTCCGGAAGGTGGTGAAAGAGGCGAAGCAGTGCTATGGCAGGAAACTAGAGTCACAGCTCCAACGAGTGACTCTAGGAGCCTGTGGTAGGGACTAAGAACAATAACTGACTATAAATCACCAACATCCGGTATGATGAACGCAGACATGACTCTGGCAGACGAGCTGAACACCTTTTATGCTCGTTTCAAGGCTGCAGCTAAAGACGCTAGCATTGCGCTGCTAACGGCTGCAGACGGGAAGTCACTGCCAGCACCGGAAATGCATATATAATCTCCGAGAATGATGTGAGGAGAGCCTTCAGGAGAGTGAGCAGCAGGACCAGATGGCATCTCAGGTAGAGTCCTCAGAGCCTGCACAGACCAGCTAGCACCTATGTTCACAGATATTCAACCTTTCCTTATCTCAGTCGGTGATCCCTACATGCTTCAAAGAGTCCATCATTGTTCCTATTCCGAAGAAACCCCATCCTGCTTCCCTCAATGATTATCGACCTGTAGCCCTCACATCAGTGGTGATGAACTGCTTTGAACAGCTGGTCAGAGATTTCATCATTTCGTCACTATCAGACACACTGGATCCACTACAGTTTGCCTACCGTTCAAACCGCTCTACAGATGACGCTATCTCTCATCTACTCCATACTGCTCTCACTCATCTGGATACTAGAAGGGGGAATTATGTTAAAATGCTCTTTGTCGACTACAGCTCAGCATTTAACATCATAATTCCTTCTACACTCATCACCAAGCTGGAGCACCTGGGACTCAGCTCATCTTTGTATTCGTGGATCTCCAATTTCCTAACTAGGGGACCACAGGCAGTAAGGATGAGCGGACATGTCTCAGCCTCCATCTCTCTCCTGGAGCCCCCCAGGGTTGTGTTCTGAGCCCTCTACTGTACTCAGTGTACACACACGACTGCGTAGCCTCTACCAACTCCACCACCATCATCAAGTTTGCTGACCACACCGTCGTGGTGGGCCTGATCACTGACAACCATGAGACGGCCTACCTGAAGGAGATTGGAAATCTGGAAAACTGGTGCCAGAGGAACCTCCTTCTAAATGTCAGTAAGACAAAAGAGTTGATAGTGAACTTTAGTGCAAAGCAGAAGAGGAACTACCAGACCCCCGTCATCAACAGGAGCCCAGTGGAGAGAGTGGACAGCTTCCGATACCTCGGTGTACACATCACGCATGGTCATGGTCCTGTCACATCAACATTGTGGTGAAAAAGGCCCGGCAGCGTCTCTACCGCCTCAGATGTCTGAAAGACTTTAAACTGCTCTCTAAGGTGCTTAGGATCTTCTACTCTTGCACCATAGAGAGCATCCTGACGAGAAACATAACGGCCTGGTTTGGGAACAGCACCATGCAGGACAGACAAACTCTTCAGAGGGTGGTGCGATCAGCTGAGCGCATCATCCACACCGAGCTCCCTGACCTGCACTCAATCTACAGAAGATCATGAAGGACCTCCAGCAATGGGCTGTTCAAACCGATCCAGCAAGCGCCGCATGTCATAGAATGATAATGACATCTGGACCACATCATCTGCAAAAAACAGCGATGCGATCCTTAGCCCACCAAACTAGATAACCTCTCCTCCATGGCCGTGCCAGAATATCCTGTCCATGAAAATCACAACCAGGATTGGTGACAAAGCACAGTCCTGAAGGTGACTAACACCCACTATAAACAAGTCCGACATAATGCCAAGAACACGAACACAGCTCTCACTTCGGGTGTAAAGGGATTGTATGGCCCTGAGAAATTACCCCAGAAAATCCCAGAGGACCCTATCATATAGGCCTTTTCCAAATCCACAAAACACATGTAGACTGGCTGGGCATATTCCCAATCCCCCTCCAGGATTCCTGCAAGAGTAAAAAGTAAAAAGCTGTTCCATGACCAGAACAGAATCAACATTGTTTCTCTTCAATCTGTGGTTCGACAATCCCGAACCCTCCTTTCCAGCACTTTCCCAGTGAGGTTGAGTAGTGTGATGACCCTGTAGTTGGCACACATCCTCTCGTCCCCCTGTTTGAAGAGTGGAGCCACCACCCTACTTTCCCACTCGTTAGGCACCATCCCAGGCATGCAATGTTGAAGAGGCTTGTCAACAAAGACAGCACCTCAACACCAAGAGCGTTCAGCATTTCTGGATGGATCTCGTCAATTCCCAGGGCTTTGCCATTGTAGAGTTGTTTAACTACCTCAGTGACCTCCAACACGTCGATTCCCCGTCATCCTCCAACACTGTCTCTGCAACAGAGTTCAGGAGTAAGTACTCTTTCCACCGCCTGATTACTTATCCTGTCCACAGCTTGGATGGTTCCCCGAATCCCCTCCTAAGGTGCTGGATGAGCCCTCCTACACCTGCTGTTTTGCCTCTGTGACCGCTGCAGCTGCCATCTTTTGAGCCTGCCGGCACCTTGCATCTGCCTCTATGTTATCCCAGGGAACTCTAGAGGCAGTTGCTGGTACTTTGTACCTATTTCGCTCTGCCTTTAGAGTCCTCCGGGATAACATATACCTGAAGGACTCCTTTTTCAGTCAGACAGGTTCCCTAACCACAGGTGTCCACCATGCTGTTCAAAGGTTACCGCCCCTTGAGACACCCAGAACCTTGAGAACACAGCTGACAGCTGCAGCTTCAGCAATATAATCTTTGTCTGTTGACCACTCTGATTCAATGTCCCCAGCTTCAACAGGGATGTTGGAAAAGCTCCACTGGAGGTGGCACTTGAAGGGCTCTTGGACAGGGGCCTCCCATAGACGTTCCCAATTTACCCGCACTACTCGTTTGGCCTTACCAGGTCTTCCGCCATACACACTTAGGTCAGATGATACGATAATGAAAACCAGTGACCTTCGGCCTAAGGTGCTCTTGTACCAAGTACACTTATCCGTATGCTCGAACATGGTATTTGTTATGGACAATCCATGACTCGCACAGAAATCCAGTGATAACATACAACCCAGTTTAGGCTGGGGAGGCCATTCCTTCTAATTAAGCCCCTCCAAGTATCTCCATCACTGTCCACATGCGCACTGAAGCCCCTTCAGTGGAACAATTGTTTCATTGTTGCACAATAATCTTAGTTGCTGAATAATTGTGTCATTGGTATCATAGATTTGTTAAGGTGCGTTCATATTAGCTATGGCAAAGAAACTTTCTAATAACATTTCTGACACAGATGGTAACAATAAAAAAACTCTGAGTACACAGCCCTGAACCCTTTCATAGTGGATGTAATCAACTAGTTAAATTTTATTTAGTAAAGTGTATTTTAGTACATGCGGTGTCTTGCTGGTTTGAAAAAGTATCAGGCCTTTTTGACAGAACAGTAAATTATTCAAATTTTTTATTCAAGCATGTCTCAAATTTTGATACATCAGCAAAAGACTGCTGTGTCAGGGTGCGTAGCAATCTTTTCTATTTGTTTTTCGGAGGATTAATTAATTATCCTACTATTAAGCTCTACCCTGTTACCAAATTGTTCATTTTGAACATTAGGAGATGGTACATTCTCCTCATCGACATCTACAGTCATGTGAAAAAATTAGGACACCCTACGAAAATCTGGGTATTTTGTAAAAATTCTTAAAAGAAAAAAAAATATATTCTTATAGCCATCTACCAGTCTCTGACATCGGTCTGAGGAAAGTTTTTCCCACTCCTCAATGCAGAATTCTTTCAGCTGTGAGATATTTGCCGTGTTTCTTGCATGTAGAGGCCATTTTAAATCACCCCACAGCATCTTAATGGGCTTAAGATCTGGGCTTTGACTCGCCATTCCAGGACTCTCCATGTCTTCATTTTCAGCCAGTCCTTGGTTGATTTACTGGTATGCTTTGGGTAATTGTCATGTTGCATGGTCCAGTTCTGCTTCAGTTTTAATTTTCTGACAGATGGTCTCACATGTTCCTCAAGCACCCTCTGATACACAATAGAATTCATAGTGGATTCTATGATGGTGAGCTGGCCAGGATCTGCTGCAGCAAAGCAGCCCCAAACCATCACACTTCCACCTCCATGCTTCACAGTTGGTATGAGGTTCTTTACCTGGAAGGCTGTCTTTGATTTACGGCAAACATGCTCACTGTTTTGGTGTCCAAATAATAAAATTTTGGATTCATCTGTCCAAAGAACATTATTCCAGAAGTTCTGGTCTTTGTCAACATTCTCTATGGCAAACTTCAGTCTGGCCTTGATGTTTCTCTTAGAGACCAAAGGTTTCCTCCTTGCACACCTCCCATGGAAGTTAAACTTATGCAGTCTCTTTATAATTGTAGAGGCATGCACTTTTACATCAACAGTAGCCAAAGCCTGCTGTAGGTCCCGTGATGACATTTTAGGGTTTTTGATTACCTCTTTTAGCATTTTGCTGTCTGCTCTTGGGGTGAACTTGCTGGGATGACCAGAACTGGCCATCTTGGCAGTTCTTTTAAAAGCCCGCCACTAGTAGACTATTTTCCGGACAGTGGAATGACTGATTTGAAAATCTTTTGATTGATTTGAAAATCCCTTACCAGACTCATAGGCTGCTATTTTTTTTCTGAAGGCATCAGGGAGCTCTTTTGCTCTCACCATGGTGCTCACCTGTATGTGATTTGAGCCATTTTAAGTGGGAATAAATGTGTGGGTGTCTTAACTTCAGTTAGAATATGCATTTTGTAGAAATACATTTACTGGAGATCTTGTCCTTTCTTTAGTTTTAATTGTTTAGTTAAACTACATCAATCTCTCAGTATTGTTAACATTGAGATTAAATATAAATTAAGGAATGTTACAAAATACCCAGATTTTCATAGGGTTTCCTTTTCACATGACTGTATTTGCACATTTTGAGCATTAGGAGATATATACAGGAGAGTACATTTTCCTCAGTGTTATCTATTTGAGAGTTTGACGTTTCAGGCATGTGCTGATTATCAGTTACAGTGTTGCGAAACGTTGGCAGGGGGATCAAAAAAGTTTACCAGACTGTCATTTAACATTATAAGACTTTGATTAGATCATAAAACAAATCTGGAGGAGGGAATGGTTCTTGAGGTGTTTCTGGAGTTGTGGCATTGCTGATGTGATATTGAGAAGATAAGGCCAATGTTTTGTTCAAACGATTGACTGCTTAAAATAAATCAGGGTTTACCTCCGTAGATGATGGTTGTTCCTTTAGGCTATTTTGTATAATTTACAAATTACAACTTAATTAAAAAGAATATGTCAGGTTGTGTTGCTGGGGTGTTGGGCACATTTTGGGTGGAGTTTTGGCAGAAATATTTAGTTCGAGTATTGCTCTGGCCTGATGGTCTTAAATGTTCATTTAGCTGGTTGACTGCTTCGATTATATAAGCGTTTAACTGCATAGATTATTTTGATCATTTAGGCAATTTTGCAACATTAAAAAATTAGGATTTAATAAAAAAAAAATATGTCCGGTTGTGTTGTTGGTGTATTGGGTGCATTTTGAAATGTTTCTTCACTGTAAATTTAATTTTGACTACCGACATGGTGGGCTTGAATTAAATTTCCATTTAACTGGTTGATTACATCCGCTCATAAAGGGTTCAGGGCTGTGTACTCATCATCAGGCCGGATTTTGTTTTTTTATTGTTACCGTCTGCGTCTGAAACATTTGAAAACGTTTCTCTGCAATAGTTAAAATGCGATCACCTTAAGAAATCTACGATATCTATGACAACTATTCAGTGACTCAAGATTATTGTGCAATCTCTACAGGTGAACCGTTATAAAACACCTTGTTAAAATGATAAAAATTTTCATTCATAACATATATTTGATGTTGAAAATCATTCAATGAATAGTTCATCCCATGTCCACCATTAGCTGCATAGTTTTCTGGATTAAATTTTTCCTCTACATCACCGAATGTTCAGATGTCTGACATTGCTCATACCTAACAGAAGGTTAGAGAGAATTAAAGAGGGTTTTCGCATTTAAAGGATTGCTAACTATATATAAGATATGTAAATATAATATATAATAGCAAAATATATGTAATACCATCTCACTTGAAACATTTAATTTCTTTATGTATCCTGTATTCAGGGTCACAGGGGGCCTGGAGCCTATCCCAGGAGACTTGGGGCACAAGACGGGGTACACCCAGGACAGAGTGACAATTAATCGCAGGGCGCACACACTTTCAGGGAACACCAATTACCCTAATTTGCAGGTCTTTAGGACCCTTTCTATGGGAGGAAACACATAATTTTCTAAAAGATCAGTAAACGTAAAATATTCTCGTAGTAGCCTACCAACATGTTTTAGTTTATTACACAGTTCTATAAGACAAAATAAATGTAGTAATTAGTAATTTTGTGTTTTTTGTACCCATATCCTAGTAGCAATCTTGCTTTGTAATAAAAAAATTAATTGAACTATTGGTTAAAAGTCATAAGTATATGTAAATTTACAACCACTTTGATAAGTAAACAGAAAATCAAAGTTGACTTTTAAAACCATTCTACATCTCCATTAGGTTCTTATTGTAAAATGACTTGAATGTCATCAAACAGATAAAAATGTTTCTTCCTAGCATTTAGAAAAGCCATGGTCTCGGAGGAATGAAGAGATTTTTTGGAGACTCTGTAAAGTGAAGGTCTTCACTTGGATGTGTGCCAGGTTGAATCAGGAATTGTTTCATGTGTTATTAACTCAGAAGAATTTGCTATTCCTATCACAGTGATCTGAGACTATTCTCATTCCCCTACATTCATAAATTTAAAGAAAGTTTAGAACATTTGATTGTGTGTTGATATTAATGTGTTAATGCGGGGGTTTAGAAGACAGTTGTAAACAACTGTATAAACAATTAAGAGACAACTAGTCTTAATGAGCCTTCCATGTGTTACCTTTGATGTTAAACCATCAAAATTAGTTTGATGTTTTGTACATACTGATGGGAAAGATACACACCCATTATTAATGACTTAAACATGTGTAAACATTTACTTTCACAGGAAAGGAGACAACAATTTTGACTTAAACAAATGTGAAAACATTTAGAAGGCAACTACACTTTGTGACCCTTTCCTATGTTGACTTAAGGTGTCAGCATTAGTTGATGGTTTGTAGACTCTTGCAGGAAAGAGACACCAACATTTTTAACGACTTAAACCTTTGTAAACAATTTCTTTCACAGGAAAGAGAAACCAATTTTCCTAATGACGTAAACATGTGTAAAGATTTACATTCACAGGAAAGAGCCAAGCATTACCCTTTCATATGTAACATTTGACCTTTAGCTGTCAAAATTAAAATATAGCAATCTTAATATAAATATTTGACATAACCTTTGACCTAGACCCGTCAAAATTAGTTTGACGAAAGCTATCCAACATACCTCTCTCCTAACTGCTTAGGAGTAGAGAGGAAACGGCGTTCAGACAGAGGCACGCATGGAGTAGAGACCTTTTTTAGTAACATTGAGTGAACCAGAGCTCATAAAAGACATGTTACAACTTATTTTTGTAACACATCGTGTGCGGTATGCAACTGGTCCATTCACAAACATTTCATATGCTGCATCATTAGCAGGAAGAGCCTGCACAAACAGTTGTTGGCTATTAGCAGCAGAATGAATGAGCAGGTAACACAAAATGATTTTCAACTGTAACTTTTTATATATTACAAACACAATCAAACCAGCGAACCAGCACAGTAAGCAATCTGTGTGTTCGTGCAAGAAAACAAAACTGTAAAGTTGCTCATTAAAGAAAGAAAATAAATCATGTGTTATCACAAGCCTTCTATATCTCTAGCATTTCATTTCCAGAACTTGGTGTCGTGAGTGGATCCCAGCATCTTGGAGAAGGAGTGGGTAATGTTATGACTGAACTGGTTCTGTTCAGCAGAGCAACCTTGGGGAAGTATGGTGGCACAATGGATAAGATCAGCACATCACTGTTTGTGTTATCCTGAGATCAGGATACTGTCTGTAGGGAGTTGTGTGTATTTGTTTTGAGTATTTCTGTGTATGCTTCTTTGTACAAACTCATGTAAATCAACCGCGCCCATTCAAGTCAGTTGTAGTATTACTACCCGCTGTGGCATTCTTAAGTTTGGGAAGGGCTGTTATAGTAGATAACTACCATTGTAATACATATATATATATATATATATGGAAAAGCATACTGTATATATTTTGTAAACCTCAAGCAGTCCATCTGCCCAACAGGGGGCGATACATTTGGAAGCACAGATTTACTATATATCAGACAAAAATATGACAAAAATGTTATTAAATAATAATAATGATAATTATTATTATTATTATTATTATTATTATATTATTAGGTATGAGTAATGCTCTCCTCTGCCAAAGTCATGATCTGTGACACCCTATGTCACCCATAGGTCCTGGTTGTTTTGAGGACATGATGGCAGTGCCAATTGGATGCTGTGTGGCATCAATGCATTGGTTTGAGAATGTCATGCTAGTGCTATGCCTGGTTTCATTAGGGACACTTTCTGTATGTTGACATTTGTTTTGTTCAGTTCCCAGCATACACAACCCCTCACATGTCACTAATCATATGAGCTTGATTATTTCACCTGTTCCTTGTTACATTCTGATTAGTTAGTGTATTTGAAGCCTTTGTTTTAGTGTGGGCTGTAATTTAATTGGGATTTTGAACTTGTGGTTTTCTGGGGTCTGTTTTTGTTCAGGTTACCCTTATGTCCCCTGGTCTTGTGCCAATGCTAAGCTATAATGAGTCTCAATCCTAATTATTTTTTTCATGCTGAGTCCTGTGTGTGTCTGTATACTTTGTATACATAAATAGCATGTAAATCCTGTCCCTTATCCATCTCTGACAATGCCCATGTTAAATTGGAGTCTTTTTTTCCATAAGGGAGGAAATATAATTTCCATTATGATCATTTTATAGGAGTCTCTATTTACTTCGGCATATTGAAATACGGTAAAAAGGTAGGACCTGGTTGCTAAGTCTAGTATCACATTGTAATTTGGAGGCTTGTTGATATTTAGGAGCACATTTATAAATGTATAGTCACAGCATGATGGTACATTAATTTGCAATAAGAATGAAAAAAAAAAAAACACTCACAAAATGGTTCACGAAATGAAAGAAAAGACATTTGTGATTAAGTACTGTAGACTCAACATCTACATAAATATACTAAATAAGATATTTTTTTGTATATATTTTATCTTTAATATAGTTAAAAAATATATATATGTATTTAATATTAATAACATTCAAAGAATAAATACATAAATAATACTTTGGTATAGTAATGAAATATGATTACTCAAGTTTGTCTGCCCTGGTTTTGTGTAGGTTACATTTCATTTCATCTTGATAGGCACTTGTTACATATTACATCTAAAAGAGCAGTCAAAAGGCAACATTCCATCCTGAAGTAGAAATTAGATATGTACTGGACATACTGGACATGTAGAAACTTCAATCAAACGGCACAATTTTTCAATTTCAATAAAAAGGTAGCTAGACTCAAATGCTAGAATATAAATCAATGACAGTTTTCATAGTTTGACATAATAATGAGAAATTGAATAAATGGTAATGAACAAATAATTGTAAACAACATTAATCAAAAAGGCTAACGTCAGTCGTAACAATCATTTCAATCCTACTAAGCATAAATGTTGCAAAGTCTAAGTAAGGATCAGATTTGTCAGGTTTTTGTGGCTGCTGAGTTTCTCATCACAGCTTCTTCATCTATATAATCCTCTTGTAATGATTCCAGTTTTTCTCCTAAAGAAAATTCTGGAAAAAAAAGAAACCTTTAAGTTAATTAATGCCTTCATCATTGTGGTTGACAGATATTTAAAACAATAAATGATTCCAAGGCATTAACAATTTTGGCAAGAACAATGAATAAGTAAAAAAACTCACATTTTCTTCACTGAATGTAGTGAGCATTGCCTCAGAGTGTTTCCTCGCCTTCCTGTTAACCTCAGCTTCAGTCCCATTGTAAGCAATGAAGTGGATAAAAGTCTGTACTCTAAAATGAAAAAAAAAAAAATAATAATTCATATAAAACAGTAATCCTTCAGAGCGCCAATGTCATATAACAAGATTATTATTTTTGGTACCTGTGCCACAGCATAGCAAAATACTGGACAATAAGAAGGCCTGCAAAACTGATGAGGAACATAAGTCCAATTGGATCAATATAAAGCGGTGTATGAGCGTCAACAGTTCCATTGGCATAAACTTTTGGAATTTGGATGTTCACTGAAGTGCCAATGATTTGCAGGAAGAAAGTAGCCACAAGCCATAGGAGATTGCAGATAAAAAACACAAAGTTTGCCTAAAAAGGTAAAGAAGATCATTAGACCAGATTGCTATGTTAGACCATTTAATATTCATATAGTGCTTATTCAGGCATTTTTCAATAATTTATCATACAATTTACCAAACTAATGAACAAACACAAAATTCATGAAATAACAGTTTTAAATCTAATCAGTACAGATGACTATACATTTTCTTCAAATACACTATGGTCGATCTCTTTACTGAGCAATTACTTCAAGGGCTTACTTTATTTATTTTAAACGTTAATTTGAATATTTTCATTTCAATTAATTTGTAAAAAAAAAAAAATTTAATTATTCATGCCATAAAGATGACATTAAGGAATGATCCAATATTAAGTACTATATTAAATAATCATAAAAAAGGCTTCTTTTTTTTTTCTTTCTTTTTTTGTCAACCAACCTTGTTGCGTAGGTCTTTCAGATCTTCTTTGATTCTTTCCTCCTTTTTCTGATCAGTCTTTAATGGCTTTAGGTATTGCTCAATAAGGTCATTCCAAAAGTCTTCTTCTTCCTAACGCAACCAAAAAGGTAATTAAGTTGCTTGATTATGCTTGTGTTGTGAGCAGTTACTACTTTCCAGGTTTTACACAATGATTGGCCTAAATAAGAAGCATGTATGACGAGTAGCATCCTGTTCAAGCCTTCAAGGTCTTTAATGAAGGCATTACATTTTTCAAAAATATATTTTTGTCACTTTAAAGGGAACCAATTACCCAAAATACACTTTTGGATAATTTTGTACAGTTACATGAGCCTCTACTATGTGTTTTCTATGTGGAAAAAAATGTCCATGTGCATTTTTTCTCTTTTTCAAATAAATGCTTCACTTATGACTTATTCCATTAAGTTTGCAAGGGGGGAAAAATTATATTTTTTACGGGTCCTTCCTGGGCTTGCAGCTCAGATCGACCCAGTGTTTAGCATTGTGTATTTGGCTATAGCAGACTTGTGTGTGTGTTTTTGGAGTTGAGCATTAGACATCTATAGCATGACAAAAAGGGACTGAATCTGTGTAAATGTTAACTATTTTGTTATTCGTGACATATATTACATTTATTAGTTAAACAGGATAAAGTTTTGCATATCACCAAAAACGAAATCCTTCTCAGATTCATAGATAGATAGATAGATAGATAGATAGATAGATAGATAGATAGATAGATAGATAGTGATATCCAGAATTGTATTCTGTTTAGTGATATTTAAGCTCATACATGACTTATATATAAACATAAATTTGATAAATATGTCGTGAAAACTAAAAAAATCCATTTAATTTACTTCTTTTTTTTATGTACATGAAAGCTATTACTGCATAAAATGTATATTTTACTGCTGTGAGATGCATACGTTAGACACCTACCAAGCAGGAAAATGACCCTAAAAAAAAATCCTTTCTCCAATCCAATAAAATTAAATGATCTTGAATATAGCCTAGACCTGAGTATAGACTGGAATGTTAAATGTATCTGTGTGTTATACATAACAATAACCCAAATACAATTACAAACCAAATACATTCATACTAATCTTAACTATCTGATTGATCTACTAGCAGGAAATATTTGTTAATCCTTATACAAGGCATTGTAGTTATCTTGGCAACATTATTAATTGGACAATAATAGAATATAATAAGGGTATGTCATGTAAAATGTTGTCTGTATCTTGTAACCATGAAATATTTAGTGAGTTATTTTTTAAAAATGTATACCAACCATATTAAGCCTTTGCTCCAAGAGTTTCAGTTCTCCAGAGGATTCTGCCAACTGGCCAATAAAATCTATGAAAGAAATCTTTATTAATCTTTCATTTATTATCAATTGATGTATGAGAAATATATAACTAGGGCGTGCAAACACACACACACGCGCGCACACACACACACGCACACCCAGTACCAGGCAAAAGTTTGAACACACCTTCTAATTCAATGCCTTTTGTTTTGTGATTTATTTTCCACATTCTATAACAATGCTGGAGACTTCCAAACTATGAAATAACGTATATGGCATTAGGTAATTAAGTAGCAACGACAACAACAGCAACAACAGTCACAAAGGCACGAATGTCAAGAACAGTATTTGTATTTGCAAAACCCATCCCATGAAGGCAAGGCAGAAATTCACCTCTGCTGCAGAGGAGAAATTCATTTCATTACAGACTCAGAAATCACCGTTGATTTGTTCTTAAATCTTAAAGTAGCAGACACGTCTCAATACGAATGCTTCAAAGGAGATTGTTGCAGATTTTGGATGCTTTCAGCATTGTTTTATACGTAATGTTAAAAATAAAATAAATACCAGGAAAGACCATGGAATTAGAAGGTGTGTCCAAACTTATGTAAATAACTTACTTAATATAGATACAGTCTAAAATGTACTGTATGTGTACTCACCCTTTTCTTCTTCAGTGGAAGATGATTGTCTGAAAAAAAGAAAAAAAACAAGACAACAAGGTTGTCTTACTTCAGTATGCATTATTTCCCTCAGGTGTGTTAAATGAGTAGTTAAATAAACAAAATCATTCAAATGACCCACAAATGTATTAAAGTATCTCTCTTACTGTTTTGTTGTTTGGTCACTCTCTTTGTTTTCAATGGTTAACGGTGTGGATTGAGATGCATTCGCCTGCACTACATGTATCACTTTTTCTTCTTTGTTCAGTTGAATCTCCAGATTGTAGCCACATAATTTCAGTAGTTTCTGGCACTTGACATTTTTCCGGGTGTCATTTTCTGATCCGCCAGTCTGGCTGGAAGATTCACGTGTTCCCCAGGACACGTTGTTCATATTGACCATGGAGTAAATCGCCAGCAGCAGGTAGCCACTCGGAATGCAGATGAAGTAAAGTAAGCCAAATATAGCAAGATGGAACTCGTGAGGATGAAGAAGAGCCGTAGAAATATACATGATGATTATGCCAATGAAAAACAAGCCGGCCGGGGTCACAAACGTGTCCTGCTTTACCATGTCACCTGAACAAACACACAGATAAGTAGTTTCATTATTATAGTTATTTTATAGTTATAATTATTATATATATCAAAAATAAGATAAACTGAAGGCTGATTACTAGTAAAAGTACTAATTTCATTGCTGTTATTGCAAAGAGAAAACTTTACTTACCTATAATAGATAAGATGGTTGCTGTCATTAGACAAGCATAGACTATACTCATGATGGCAGCAATTTTGATTTGTAAGTCTGATTTTGCTTGCCCAAGGTAATAGCAGAAAAACAGGTAGATTGTGGGAGGAATGACAGCAATCAAAAGAGCAACATTGGCGTCTATGGTGAAGACAAATTTTAAGCTTCCTGTTGAAAAGAGAGGTGACTTTTACACAAGAAATAGACGACAACCATGTGTGGACTATTATTACAAAAACATGCACATAATTAACTCGGCATGCAAACAATAAAAAAATGGGCCTGAACGAAAAGTTCAGACACCTAAAAGTGCATCTAAAACTGTCACCTGCAATCATGAGGCAAACTGTAGCTGGTCCCAAGATGGAGGCGGCCATGGTGATAGTCTGGTAGAGAATGTAGGGCCCTGAAATGGACTTGTTCAGTTTTGCTGTGATGCTGCCGCTGGCAAGAAGGTCCAGAGTATTTGCCATGGTGGACGGGCCCCAGCGCCGCCTTTGGTTGTAAAACTCTTTGAATTCCTGTGGAGCATTGGTGTAGGAGTCAGATGCAGCGTTGTACTCCACTCGCCATCCCTGCTGCAGGAGCAGTGTGCACAGCCAGCGGTCCTCACCTGCGTGCACAGATCCATTAGACCATACTTGAATATACATTAATATGTAGGCATTTAAAGTATGTTTATTAAGTTGTGTTTCTTTGGCTTTTTTACTCACCCTGGTCATACTGTAGATAGTGCCCAGCTTCAGTTGCTTTTGTTGTATATCTCTTCATGACATTGTCACTCATTAGTGCCTCTGCACGCATCAGACTGAAACAGCCCGGGCTGCACAACACAGATCCAAACACATGCTCAGCTGTCTTCTGGAGCCAGTGACCCACAGCATACTCAAACTTCTGATACCACACCATAGGGCCTGGGAAAAAACACAATGTAAATGTACTATATTCCTTAACACAGAGGATATATATAAATGTGTAGGTATCACATGAAGAGGAGTTTGCCCAGGGCCCCATACATGCGACAACCTGTACTGTGTTTTATTAATCACCTGTGCCTGTGGGATGGATCCTGCCACAAGCAGCTCCCACTTCAGGGTACAACCTGAGCCGATCCACTAATAGCATGACAGCTGAAGGCTGGAAATCTGTGTCTCCATCTAGAGCCAGAATGTATGTGTTCTCTTTGGCTTTCTAACAGAGAAACAAAAATTTAGGTTGAAAAATGACGTTTGTAAATTGTAAGCAGTTTTTCTAGGGTAGTCTCACGTACCTTTAGTTGGTCTTGGATATTTGTCAAATGCACTTCCCCTTGCTTATACATAACATAGTAGTTCTTGTGCAGCCTCCAGCCAAGCAGGTAGTACATGTACATGATCTTTAATGAAAAGAAACAGAATCAGCTGTGTATTGTCATAAGGCTACATCTTATAGTGATCTTGATCCCAGCCAATAATTACATCTGTTGTTTGTTTGCTCTTAGCCTATATGAAGAAAAAAAAAATCTGCGTTTGAAGGTACAGGTAATCTCAGACTTACGAACATTCCAGTGCCGAATTTCCAAAGATACGAATGGGCCATGGTTCTATGAACATTTGTATATATGTAACAGTGTAAGTAAATTATGTGTATTGTACAAAAAATATATTGCAGTGCATCCGTTACCAATATTTACAATTATATACAATATTTTCAGTGTGTAGGTGAATGTATAAAATGCCTAACGTCCGGTATATTGTATGTGTGTGCATGTGGGGGTGCCGGAAAATGAGCCGGCCTCATTGATTTCAATGAATCGGTTCAGAAGAACAATAACAGAAAATGGTGATCCTGTAAAACTGTCCTGATACTCAATAATTCAAATTTTTGGAAAACCCACAACAAAAAACAGCTCACAGTCTAATACAGTGGAAAACAGCTATGAAACAAAATGCCATCCGAGAATCCTCTCATGATTTGACGGAGCAGATACAAAACTTGTTATATTTGATGTGTGAGTTTCCTTTTCTTATGTGCAGTTATGGTTTTTGGCCACATGATAGCAGTGTGGGGAAAGGGGAGAGAGATTTAGTCATTTACATTGTATATTCGTGTCAAAAGTATATATGGCTCATTTTGTCAGATTTAAGAACAAATCCATCTTAAGAACGTGCTCCTGGAACAAAGCTCGGGGACTACCTGTATTTATTGGGTGCTCACAAAATCTACATCTCATCATCTACTCTAGTGAATGAATAAGTTATAATGGCATATGGTCATACCAGTATAATGTTTAACCCACTGTCGGACATTACCAGTATGCTATGAGTCTTAAGAATAATAATTGTAGAAAAGAACTTCACCATGGACTCTGTGGCTCACCTGAGACCATCTCTTTTTGTGGCGGATCTGTTTCTTGTTCTTAAAGTGAACAAACAGTATGTTGCCATGGGGAAGCGTGTACTGCAAACGGCAGCCATATGGAGTCCGGAAGATTTTCTGGTTAGGAAGCACCTTTCTGTCCCTAAATGCACTTTTGTGGTCCTCTGTGAATATGCTGTATATTATCAGAACACACAAACATACGTTTTACTTTTAGATTTCAGACTACATGATGCATTTTCACATACAAAATCAAGTGAATGGTATTTAAGAGCAGATCTTTTTACAGCCATTATACTATAAATTGCAGCTTACACATAAACTTCTTTGATGACTTCCACCAGGGTCTCGGCATATTCATTGACACGCAACTTGCTGTCCTTGTTGTCATTTGTCAGGAAAGCATCATCGAAATAAATGTGAGACTCAAAAACAACATCATTAAATTTGTTTTTCTTTGGTCGGAATTTGTCCAGTCTGGAGAAAATAAATGGAAAACATTCATTTTGAGTTCATCAAGGACGTTCTCATGTATGAGCCTCTTTATACCATTAGAATACCTGAACATTGAGATGATCATCTTCAACATTTCATCTGCTGTCTCATGCCACATGGTTGCACAGAGGTAGATGGTCACCTTCTCCTTTTCCCTGTTGGTGAAAATGTAAAAATGTTAATTCCAGTTATCAATATACTGTACATCTCTTTCTTCAATAAATACACACACTTTTGATTACCTGGCATGTCTTGGCTGAAGCACAATTTCAAACTTGCTGTTCAGGAGCATAGACTGGTCAATGAACGCTGCTTCATAAAGGTTCCGCACAAACAGGTCCTTTGTCCTGGCAATGCGTTCAGTGTTTAAGAACCAAATGTAGAGTGTGCACAGCACCAGGCCGAGCCACCAGCTCACCAAAGATGATCCAAGCAGGCCAAAACCCACAAAAGACTCATCTTTTTTTGGTATAAGCCCACACAGGTCAAGAGTTACATCACGTATCAACAGTCTCAGGATGGCATTCACTGGGCCTCCCACAGACTTAAAGGTGGAGCAGTAATCTGTAAATGTTTGATTAGTCTGGATCTAAAAAGTGTGAAATATAAAAGAAAAAGCATTTTAAATAAATAAATAATTTTTGCTACTATGTAATTTTTTTTGTGAAAATGGACATATACTGGAACAACACTGAGAAATGTAAAAGGCTTTCTGCATGTTTTTTTTTCCACTTATTATTATATACAGATGATTATTATTATTATTAGTAGTAGTAGTATTACCTGTTGCCTCAGGTTCACAAAGGGAATCCAAACAGATAAGAAAAAGGCCCCCAACACGGCTGGAGATGTGAAGATCATGGGAAGAACGAAGGCGCGGCGTACAGCGTGCATTTTGCATGCAATCACAGCCATGTACCGACACAGAGCTGAAGCCAGAACCTGAATAGCGAAGAGGCTCAAGACAAGTGTTTTGGTAAAGCTGTTGACTGACAGCACCGATGACCAATCCTGACCTGAGAGCTTCACATAAGCTCCAAGGACAGTGAAAGTCACAATAATTCGCACTGAGCTAGCCACAATATTCACTAAGTTGCTGGAACTTTTGATGTCACGGATTGTGTTCTGGAAGAAGACGATGCGGAAAAGCATGGCATAGTTCTCCCACCAGTTCAAAGAGACAAGGAGAGTGCCTCCTATGGCTAAACCCACAAACAGCACCATGTTCGGCTTTCCATTCTGCTGTCTGATGTAGTTAGCAGCAAAAAGGCAAAAACCTCCAAGTAGGAGAAGGAGAGCAGCTAATGAAGTTGCAATTAATCGTCTCCTTCCATGTGCGACTGCATTTGCCACCACTTGCAGCAGGGCTGATAATGTGGCAATGCCATTCAGAAGCATCACGTTGGTAAAGATGTCAAACTGTGGCATTGCAGCCAGGGTAAGAACTGAAGATCCAAGAGCCACCAAAGTCTCCACTAAAACAATCTGCACACAGGTATATGAATTTATGTTCATTTTCATTAAATACAGAGTCAGCCAAAAAAGTGTATACACACTTCAAGAAAATAAAAACAGTATGAAATATAATATTAATTATATTATCATATTGATATCATAATAATATCATATAAAGTATAATGATAAATTTAGTGTTAAAAAAATGTATACAATTTTTTCTTTTCCTGAAGTGTGTATAAATTTTTTTGGCTGACTCTTTATTAAATAATACAGAGCAATGCATTACACGCTCAACCAATAAATGTTAAAACGATCGTTGTCATACTTAATATTTGACAGTAATCAGCATTAACCAATAATCAATTCAAGAAAATACATGTTTTTTTACTGTATTATCAGAACTGCTATGTTTGATGATTTGCAGTAGGATTTCAGTGGCAACATTAACCACTGACCACTGACGACTTCATGATTTTTTTAAGTGTCAAAAACATCTAGACATATACAGTAGTATATCTGAAGGTTAAGGCAGATTCCTTCCATTATAATTTTTCCAACTATTGTGTATAACAATTTCTATCTTGAATTGAATAGTACAAACAGAATTATAACATGTTTTGAAGAAGATTGCTAAAGTTTGTCCTCATTTAAGTCTTGACTTTTACTGCTATTTTAAGTCCTTACACAAGGAAAAATGATACTGTTATTTTGACATACTGTAATGGAATAATCAATAATAGTAGATTTAAAACTTTATAGATAGTGGCAAAGGTGTTACTTATGTAATAGAAGGTAAGTCAAGATTATGTACAAATATTGTTCTAAAGTTAAAGGTGGTTCAAAAAGTGAAACAGCTCAACTGAATATAGTAACAAAGATAGATGGTAATTATGAATATAAGTTAAGAGTTATGTAATTCATGAAAAAGAAGCATAAATTTTTTATCCAAAAAAATACAATATTTCATCGTGTGATTTAATCTTTAAATAAATCACATCAAAAACTTTTATAAATTTCATTACTTGTAAATTTCATTACTGATTAACGTGGTTCTTTGTTTTGGAGAAATAAACAAGTGTATACAAATATTTGAACAATTGTCTTCACTTACCCATAGCAAAGTTTGGGCGGACGGTGTTTTTGAATCTTTAAAAGTCATTTTCCAAATGCTTTTGATGAACAATAAAACACTTGGAGCAATAAGAAGGCACCCGATGAAAAGGAAAGCATAAGGTTTGGTGTCTATGGTCTCTGATGTACTGCTGCAAAGCTTTATCAATAACAATAGGGAAGTCTATAATGAAGACAAAAACAAGCATATTTTTATAATGTTTACATGGCTTAAAATGTATTGCTGCCAACAATGAAGTAGATATTCGTATTTATATTAAGCTCACTTTGCTGAGGAAGGCTAGTCCAAAAACCAAGAGTCCCACAAAACTGCATGTTAAAATTTGAATAAAGCTCAAACACTTGCGAGGCTTTTGCTCATCTTCAATAATAGGTGATTCCCGAGCAGCATCCCAGGCCTGATTGCCCCTACAACGTGTGAGAATTTAAAATGTTGTGTTAAAAGATGTATTTCACTTGTTTCAGAATTCTGCATACAGTATAAGATGTAGTTTGAGACTTTGAGAGAGACCATGTGCATAATTATAGTAATACAATAAAATAAAGAGAAAAAATACATTTTAAATGACAATAGTAATAATGGTAATGTTGAAAACCATGCAAGAAACATTAAACCAATCTCTTACCAGCGTTCCCTCTGATCCTCATACATCCTTGCTCAACGACAGTGTGACACAAACAATTGCCAGGTCTAACAATTATAAGGGAGGCTCATTACATAAGAACTTGTTTCCGGACACCTGTTAAAACTGGCACTGGTGATTCAGAATAATAGGTTATTTTCATATTCAGGTATGAGGAAGGATTTTATGATTTCATCCTTTCATGAGAGATTATGCACACAAACTTCCCCACCTAAGCATTTTGTGACTTCCTCTAAACTCGTTGTGTATCTGAATCACTTAGGCTGAACAATCTAATTTTAGACAGCAGTTAGTAGCACCATAATTTATTTAAAAATGTATATATCTTTATATCTGTAAAAGGGGGAAATCTCTGATTCTCTGCAAAAACAATAAACATCTAAAGTGTGATAATTGTAGAGCACTAATTAAAATCATCCATCCACACTTCAAAAACCATTCACTGTCACTAAAAGTAAAAGTGGGAAGTGCCATATACATTCTTCAAGGCTCACTGCCACTTGCAAGGACCGAAGCTAGGTGGCACAAGGGAAAGAATGATTTGCTTTGTAACGTTATGGCTGAGCAGTGTATAAATACAGTGCATCTAAAAAAATAATAATTTAAAAAATTATATTGTGGAAAATTGTATTTTTATTATTATTATTATTACTTAATTCAAAACCTGAAACCTGAAAATTTTGTAATTAAAGATTCATTACACATAAGGTGAAATAAATCAAGTCTCCTCAGGAAAAGAAAATCCAGTATCTCAAAATATTGGAACATTTCCTAAGATTATTAAAAAAAGAAATTATTATAATAGTAGTTATAAAAATAAAGCAAAAAGGGGGTATAGACAAGTTCAAGGTGGCTTTTATTGTCATTTCAACCATATACAGTTAAGTACACAGTGAAACGAAACAACGTTCCTCCAGCACCGCGGGGCTACATACAACATAAATGAACAACATAAGTATACAAAAATTAACTAGCTAACTAAGAAACCTAATTAGCTGACTAGCTGAGGAGAGACAGATTGACAAGACAACATAAATTAACAAAAAAAATAACTAGCTAACTTAGAAATCTAATTACAAGACAGATTGAAATTTTAATGAGTGAGTGAGAATATCATTTTCCATGACTGTTTGTTAATTTTTTTTTTTTAATGCACTGAACTTGTGGGAAAGAGGGTGTGGTTGGTAGCAGGTGTGCAGAGAAAAACAGTAGATCAATCAGGAAACGCATGATGAGTCATATCTGCGTCTTTTACCACAAAACTAATGATTCTATTATCAGTGACTCTTGTAACTGAAAGAAATACAGAGAGACACAGAGAGAGAGAGAGAGAGAGAGAGAGAGAGAGAGAGAGAGAATTAGCTAAACTCAAAACATGTATGCGCACTCATTCATACACCCATGCACACCATGTAGAGCATGAACTTGACACGGCAAAACCTGTCCAAAAAAAGTTCAGATGAAATGCATTTTGTGTTTTCATCCTGCTTTTTAAGTTGTTGAAAGTGTGATCAAACATTCAGTGTAAATATGCCCATGCTCAGACTCACTTGTATTTGGCTGACTCTTTTAATGGGTTTGACGCATGGGCGGAATCACAAACAAACAGAAGACAAGGTCTTAAGAAAAAGGACAATTGTATTTAGAAAAATAGTGTAGGAAAAGAGTATAAGGAGGGAGGACAAAAAGAAAGAACCTTGCCTGGAATGGTTTTCCAACAATCTTGAAGGAGTTCTCAAAGGCTCCTAGAGATACTTGTTGGCTGCATTTTCTTCACTCTCCAGTCCAACCCTTCCCAAACCATCTCAATTTGATTTAGATCAGGTGATTGTGGATGCCCAGTCATCTGATCACTTACATAACCTAGAGGTGCGTTTGGGCTTTTTGTCCTGTTGGAAAACAAATGATGGTCCCACTAATTTTACATTTAGAAAACACCCTTATCCAGGGCGACTTACATGTATCTCAATATATATCTGGGCAGTTGAGGGTTAAGGGCCTTGATCAAGTAGGCCAATGCTTTATCCACCGAGCTAACCCAGAACCCAAACATGCCACTGAAAAATGCTTTGGTAGGCATGCTGGTTAAGTGTGTCATCAATTTTGACTAAGTCACCAACATTGTCACCATCAAAGCACACACTCATTAACTGAATCATCTCTAAGTCTAACAAAGACTTGGCAGTTAGAACCAAAAATCTCAAATTTGGACTCATCAGACCAAGGCACAGTTTTCCACTAATCTAATGTCCATTCCTTGTCTTTCTTGGCCAAAGTAAATCTCTTCTGTTTGTTGTTCTTCCAAGGTGCAGTGGTACCTCACCTTAATAACTGAAATTTTGCAAGAAATTTGCATTGGTATGGTATTACAAGATTTAGTAAAGACTTTGCACCATGGGTCCCAAGAATGTTATTAACGATGGTAGCAAGAAAAAAAGTTTCTGATTTCCTTCTATTCATTTCACATATGACTTCATTCCATGTCTTTCTAAATGTTTTGATGGTTTTTATATACAAAAGTATGATTATGGTGTATGGAAATTGGTAATATGGGAAATATTTTTGGATGGCTGTAACAGATAATCTGCATTTACATTATTTCCTAAGGGAAAATGCATTTCGCGATACAGAATTTCGCTTTAAGAACTCACCTACGGATTAGATTGAACTCGTATGCCGAGGTACCATTGTTATGGTTGCTTTGCCTCAGTTCGACCATGAAGGGCTGATTCAGTCTCCTCTGAACAGTGGATATTGAAATATGTCTGCCACTTGAACTCTGATAAGCATTTATGTCGGCCCTGATCCGAGTTCTTGTTAATCAGGGGATACGGTTATTTGCTGATGGCAGTGCTGGACATCTTACAATGTGGATGGGAAGTAAGCATTACTGTATGTATCTTTCTTGCTGCATTACGTTCCCATGGACAACCAGTGCATCTACAATGCTCAACATTGCCTGTTTCTTTATGCTTCGTTAAAATAGCTTGAACAGCACGTCTTGAAACCTCAGTCTGCCTTAAAATAATTGCCTGGGATCTTGCTGATGTATTATCGAACTACATTGTATCTTGTTGCTGTGGTCAGTAGGCCCATAGCATGTGACATGAAACAGTTTTCCACATCTTCACCTTAGTACACTCACCAGGGCTCGTATTCACAAAGCTCCTTAGAATTCTCTCAGAGAGCTCCTATCTTAGCCTAAAAAGTCCTAACTGGGAGTCGTAGAATAAAAGTGATTTAGTAAACTTCCTAGAGCAACTCTGAGTAAGGAAAGTACAAAAACTTTTATCTTAGTGAGGAGGTGTGGTTGACCCTGTTGCTAGGGATGATGCAGCAGTTCAAGGACTGTGATTGGGTAATAAAAAATAACCTTTGACCTCTATAAAGGTCTTGAAATGCACTCTTTGTAAAAATAGAATACATGATAATAGAACAGACAGTAAAATCATATTGCTTGTATAATCATGACTACAGACTACTTTATGCAAAGTTTCTGTTATAGGCTAGTTATCTTATAAGATAATTAAACAGTCAAATGTTGAAAATGTGTTTACTTTTGAAACAACCAATTTCCACACAATAGTTAGTATATTTAAGTTCTCACATTTATTTACCGTACTGATTTTATTACTTGTAATCCATTTGCATGGGGAGAACATGCAAATTCCATTCACACAGAGATGGGAATTGAACCTGGACACTAGAGGTGCAAGGTGACAGTGCTAACCACTAAGCAAAACAAAAAAACAAACAAACAAATAACTAGGTTGCTTAGTCTTCTGCTGCTGTAGCCCATTTGCTTCAAGGTGCAACATGTTGGGCATTCATTAATGCCCTTTGGTTTACTTTACTTACTTACTATTTGAGTTGCTATTGTTTTTATATCCACTTAAACTAGTCTGGCCATTCTTCTTTGACCTCTTGCATCAACAAGGCATTTTCACCCAGAAAACTGGATGCTGAGTGACACTTTTTTTTTTTTTTTTGCTTTCTCACACTATTCTCTAGAAATGGTTATGCATGAAAATCCCAGTAGCACAGTAGTTATGGAAATATACAGACCAACCCATCTGGCACCAACAACCATGCCACATTTAGAGTCATCATAATCACCTTTCTCGGTATGAACGTCGGCAGATTGTCTTTGTATACAGGTATTGATTTGCTGCCATGTGATTGGCTGATTGAACAGTTGAGTGAAGAAGCAGTTGAACAGGTGTACCAAAAAAAAGTGGCCAGTGGGTCTACATGCCATCATCAGCGTTACAGAATTCACATTGCTGCTTTATTCTACTATTTATTTTGATAATGTGATCATTAACTGAAGCTCTCGACATGTGTCCGCATGGTTGTTTTTGCATTGGACTGCTGCCACATAATTGGACAACTGCACAAATGTCTATGTGTACAGGTGTTCCTAATGAAGGTGTTGGTGAGGGTATAATATGGAAACAAGGTGTTGATTAATCATTATTCTGAACCTGACTAATGTAAATTGCCCAAGGTAAATTTAATACATTCTTTTCACCCATACTTCTTACCCTCAGTTTGTTTACCTGACGTTACTAACAGTTCCCAGGAAAAAAGGTGGAGCTAGGATGTTTTACTAATTAAACACCATGCTTCTGATTTGCCAGATGTTATCTGTGCATTGTATGGTAGTTGTTCATTTACTTTAATATGGTACAGACTATAAGATTGACAAATTTTCATTAATTCACAAACATTTCATCTCCCATCAAACACTATAGTCAGATATTTACTAATGTATAATATATAATATGGTTTTATTCTGAAGAAAATATGCGATAAACATGTGTTCAAGGTCTTAAAATTGTTGTCCTTATGATTTAATACCCACAGATGGTAATATAGTTTATATCAATATTTAATATATAATCCTATAGTTTCCTTCTTATAAAGTTTTTTAGAGTAAATAATTCCACGACTGCATAAGAGGGGGAAAAAAAAAACTGTGAAATGTTCCAATGAACTGAAGATTGGGCGGGTGGTTAGGTCATCCACTACCAGAGAAATTCTCCGGCAGGTTTTTTGGAAACAGCAGAAACCTGTTGGAGCAGGTACGGAGCATGAACAAGAAGCTATGCCCCACTAAAGAGTAGTGACTGTTTGTTCGCCTGCATAAAGCAACATTCTAAGCACGAGGTAAGCCATTTCCTTGTACTGATCCCTTGTATATTTTTTTTATTGCAAACTGTATTTAATGTCAGAAAATTGTTAGAAGGTTGTGCACAGAAGTGATTGAATGCTAATGATCACAGTTATGCAACAAGCATGTCTTATCAGTATCATCAAATTACCACACCGCAGCCGGTGTACTGTATACCTCTTGGTATAAACATTCTTTAAAGCATTGTGTGTAATCCGAACCTCGATAGGAGGAAATAACTTGAACAAAAAATAAGCATCGCTGACTTGTCAAACTACCCAGGATAAAGAAGGAGGGCAAAAATTGCAGTCGTCTGTTGAGAAGGACCAAAATTCAAAGATGCACCAGGGTCGTCTGCGTTTACGGCCATGGCTGGAAGAACAGATTAAGTCTGGGAGATATCCTGGAGTTGTATGGCTAGATGAAGTAAGAATTAATTTCTTTTTTTCACAATTCTTGCATGTTTTTTTAAATGTTCAATGCTTCTAAATGACATGCACGTCATGCGTTTCATTTGTAGAACATGCCATGACACCTGGTGATAATAGGGGTTTTGTCAATTATATACAGTATGTATATATAGATAGATACAGTATGACATGTTAAACTGAGAATTGCACTTAACTGTAGCCTAAATGTGCATAGACCACTTTGTGCTGTTTATAATACCTGATGCATGTAATCATCAAATGCAGTTTTTCTAGTCTCATTTCTAATTTAGAAAAGTACAGTCATATACGGTATTGTACAATGTTTTACAATATCTTCAAGGCTCTCAGATTTTCCAACTTTCGTAAAACAACTGCATCACATATGCTCTTATATCAGATTTTTGTGATTTTAATCATATAAGAGTAATAGAACAAAGTTAAAAGGTTGAAATTATTAGGATTAGAGAAAAAGGGGGAAAAATACATCTTAATATGCTTCATGCATATCCTGTGTCTATGAGCTTCATGTTTTTACTAACCATATTGCTACTGAAAGACTTGACAGCTTTCTTTCTTTTTTTTTTTTTTTTAACCTTTCAATCTTTAGCCTGCTCAGGTCTTTCAGATTCCATGGAAACATGCCGCTCGGCATGGCTGGAACATAGACAAGGACGCCACTTTGTTCCGAAACTGGGCCATCCATACAGGTGAGAGACAAGTCCAGGCACCAGTGGACACTGTCTCCAATTACGCCTCAGCATGGCTTCCCCAGCACATGCAGATACTGTTGCAAACTGTGAGCCCGTATGACTGGGCTATAGGATATCAGTCACTTGCTTAAAACGAAATGATATTTGATACACTCCTGAGCTTGATGACCAGTCATATTTCAAGGTTGTCCAGAACCTGGTAATAAGACATAAAATGTTCAAATATTACTACCATACAATACCAAATTCATTATTCAGAAGGAGCATCCTTCTCCTTATGCAGAAACTTATTTTAACAGCTATGTATAGGAGAAAGAAAACTTCAGAAAGTTTCAAAGGGAATTCTGTGATTTAAGTGTGCTGTCAATAGATGAGCAACAAAAAACCACAAGAGTGGGAGGTTTTTTATTTTCATGCATGTCAGATATGGGACTAGCAGCCAAACAAATAATACACTGAATTACAGTATTAATTCATTTAGTCTGTAGTATGTGCTGGGTCAGAATAGCTGTTATTTAAGAGTTGTAATCTTAAAACGTGAACATTAGGCTTACCTTTCTGGTACAGCATATGTCACTCATCTTATTTGGACTTATGTATGGACCTTAACCTGATTAAGCCATCTCAACCGTTTGGTGGGGGTTGCTCCAAAAAAAAAAAAAAATGCATTGAATGTGTGCATTGAATGTGTGCTGGTGCATCACAACATAAAAAATGGCATGAATTGCTTTGGTATTTGTATATGTATTTACACATTTACTATAAATGACATCTCAACCATTTGGAAGAGGCCTATGCTGGCGTCCATTAAAAAAAAAAAAAAAGAACATAAAAATGTTCTTTTGATTGCCCCAAAGGAATAAAAATGCACACATTTTTAACAGAATATAATTTTCTGAATCATTTGCAGTATTTAAAATGAAGAAAAACTTAACTGCTTAAGCATAAAAACACTATTGCGGTAGTCGTTTATGTTATAGAGGAATAGTATAGAGTCCTTTATCATATTAATGAATAAACTTTAATTATAATAACTACTGCTTATAGGTAAATAATATATATATATATATATTTTTTTTTTTTTCTCATCTCTAATTATGGCTACAAGGACGATACAAACCTGGCATAGACAAACCAGATCCCAAGACCTGGAAAGCCAACTTCCGCTGTGCTCTTAACTCCCTGCCAGATGTCCAAGAGCTTCGTGACAAAAGCATCAAGAAGGGCCACAACGCTTTTAGAGTCTATATTCTACTTCCCAACAGCAAATTGCCAAAGAAGAGAAAAGGCAAGTGTTAAAGGCTAATATATGGATTACATTTTAAATGTACTGATTTGATACTTTTATCCAGAGTCACTGATGACAGAATAATTCTAAGCTAAGAGTTGATGAAGGAGCCAACAGCAGTGCATGAACTGAAATATTACACTTCTGTCAATTGACTACAAATGTGTTCTACGAGACAATTAAACACAAAGCTTATACAATTCCATACTACACCAACTCCCAGATTACTACAGCTAAACACAAGGGTTGGGATTTAATACTACTATGCTCCATATTGATGATTATGTAATATGTAATGTGTATCATTTACATACTGTAAGGGAGATTTAAAGAGTTTTAGCAAAAGATTAATATCACAGTACGCAGACATAGCTTACTTGGCACCTCCTTGGCTATGTGTTTGATTCTTGCTTCCAGTATACAGTATGTGCATGGACTTTGCCATGTTGTCCCCATGCTTGGTGGATTTCCTCTGGGGAAACCCATTTCCTTCCTTCAACAATCCAAATACATAGGTGGCTTGAGATTTCCAAATACCCCTGTAGTGTATGAAGCATGTGCGCTTATACTCTGCCCTTGCACCCTAAGTTCCACCAAGCCCCCACGCAACCCTACAAAGGATAGCTGGCATAGATAATGGATGGATGAATTTACTGGCATTTGCTTATCATTTGTTTATCCACCTTGTGTAAAAGAATCATATTAACTATGAATTTCATGGAGAAGCAAAATGTATGCAATGAAAACACTCAAACAATAAATCAATGGTTAATAAATCGATCAATCAAAATTTATTGATGAAAATTTATCTGCCCATAATAATGGTGCAAATATAATAAACCACACATGGGAGCTCAGACCTACGCTCCAGTGTCTGGTCTCCCATTTCTACAGTGTCCAACTTTGGCATGGTGAAAGCCAGGGATGGTTTACCTGCATTACTAACCAAACACCAGTGCACCTCTGGTGCAACATCTGTTCAAACATTTTAATGAGACTATTTTGTAGGTTTGTCCTATATTAGAATAATCTATTCTATTGTTCATCTTCTTCAGAGGTTTTCTGGAAGTATAAAGAGGAGGACGGCAGAGGTGTTGCTCCTGAGATGTTTGCTAAAAACTGCTACTCAGTACCATCAGTGAAAGAAGAACACCCAGCCACTTACTGCTGTTCCCCAGCCAATATCACCACGACAGCACATGGTGAGAAAAAAATTACACGTGTGACCCATCACATCAAATCATTTATTATTGAGTCGCAATTTGGGTGATTAGAGGTTAATCTCCGTTTTGTTGCCTGGGTGCTGAGATATGGCCAACGCGAGTTTGTTTACAAGATTGGCTATGGGGAAACAAATCTCATTTTTAATAGGTTAAATGAGGATACCATGACACGACAGTAAGAAAGAGGCTCATTTTGACAGCAGGATTTCCCATAGTGAAAACGCATGCTTTTCTATCACAAATGGAGTAACTTGCTTGGATAGTGTTCATTAAAGTGCTTTAAAATACTGCTTAGTGTTAAAAAATTGGTCAATGCTATCGAAAGATATCATTTTATAAAATTTGATGCATTTCACAGTGCGCAAAAAAAAAAAATTGTGCTTAATACCGAACTTGATATGATGGTTCATATTATTGGCAGTTTTATACAAAAGATTTTGCTTTGTACACTACTTATGAATGTTAACTCTTCCACAGAAGTCCAAGTAAATACTATGGAAGACCACGAGCAGACAGAAGCAGTGTTAAAGGCAAGGAATTTTGAGAAATATTTTGTGAAAATTAAAATGCAATGTGTGTAACTGTTAAAAACAAATAAAAAAATGTATTAATTAATTAAGAAAAAAAAAACTAATTCAAACATCTTTATACTTGGAAAATATTTACGATATTTACAAATTACCTTTTACACTTAAACACAGTCTGGTCAGGATTCAAAATGATGTATTAAAAATCAACGCTAATTTTTCATCCCATTAAAAAACGATGAACTTGAATTTGCGATAGGAGGTCATGGGTTTTGATGAGATACTTAAACAATCGATTAGCTAAAATATGAACTTCAGCAAGAGAGGTAAACAATATTACAATTTTAGATTTAATATAAGTAACACTTCAGCATGCTGCACTGTGGATTACTGAGGCAATGGACTGTGCTATGAACCAGTGACACCTATTTATGATATCAAATGGGACACAAACCTAATGTACTTGGATATACGGGGTAGGTGTAGCTCAGTTGTTAGAGAGTCCCAGGTTCAGGTTGCCCATATTGTGCCCCAAAGCATGGCCCTTAACTCTCAACTGCTCAGTCGTTTAATGAGATTAAAAACCATGAGTTACTGTGGATAACGGTGTCTACAAAATGCCATGCATGGACTTAATGCTTTGAGTGACTTATTCATAAAACCATTAATGCATGTTAAGCTTTACGGCAAAATTGCCTTAATGTATTTAATAACAGAAAATAAGATGATACCCATCCTAAATCTGAAACCTTGAAACTTATCTTTTAAATATTAAAAGGCTTAGACTTAAAAACCTGCCACAATTATGCCTTTTTACCCCCGTTATCATTTTATGACATCTAGAACTAGTCAGCCAAGGTGAATGGTTCTTAGAATGCACATTATGTTGCTGTTTTGAAACTCATCTAAGGTTCTTCACCTTGGTTTGGTACTTTTGGTTTTCAGTCTGGTACTGCTTGAAAGCAGACAAAATGCAACTTAACCTACAACTATATATGTACAAGTGAACCTCTCACTATGTTTCAAGTCACATGATTTACAATTTGAACTTGATTCAATGATTTAACGTATAATACGCATTATATTTCACCAACACTAAACAAGAGGAGGTTAGCATATCAACACCAGTCGTACAGCAGAAACTATATCTATATATATATGTATATTTTTTTTGCATTATAGATAGTAGACCACCTACAGAACACAGACCACTGGAGCCCTGTGCATGAGCATGAAAGAGGCTGGAGACCAACAAATTCCTGGATGGAGGGTCTTTGTAAGTTAGTAATGCATTACACAATTTAATTGCACTTAGCGTCATGATTCTATTCCAATACTTGGCAGTATTCAACAAAAACTGATCTATAAATTCAAAAGCTTCATCATTCATCAAGCCCGATGTCGACATTTTTTTAATTACAGATCAATCAGTGGATTTCTCCAACTACGCCTTCCAGGCAGACTGGCACAACATGACGAGTCAATTTGTCTGAGATAAACAGCAAGACAACTAATCACAGTTTGCAATAACATTTACACTGGATTAAACATCAAAAGTGCAATTGAAGTCAACTAACAGACCTTTTCCATGATTCTTTGTCAAAACTATAAGCGTGACTGCCTGTATATGAATATTGCATATGAATAGCACTGAGAATGTTAGATCACTATTAAGCTTATAACCTTGTTTTGTGTTAAATGTAAAAGTAGTGCGGTACAGCGTTGGCCAAAAGTATTAAGATAACATATGCCATGTATTATTATTATTATTATTACAGTTGCACAAAACATGTGATGTCAGTAATTCTTAAGCAAGTTCTCGCCTATCTGGCTGAAAATTGGTGCTAATTAGAATCAGTTGATTTAGTTAATGCATGGAACAAATACGTGGCAGGAGTTTTACCTCCTGAAGCCAGAGTATACACCTCTAAACAAAAACTGGGTAAACTAGGGAGTACTCAAATGAGCTGCAACAAAAGAACAAATTTCTGCACATGATCTTGAAGAGGCAATAACACCGGAATAACGCGCACAACTTTTTGACTCTATTCAATGTTTTAATGTCGTTCTCATTCTACTGCGTGAAATGCGATACATTATCTAAACACATTATCGTCTCGTTATTTTAAAAAAAAGAAAGAAAAAAAAAGAAAGAAGATTTTGAATCTCATTAAAACATTGAATTTCATATTGAGTCTCAATACTTTTGGCACCCACTGTATGCATCAAACTTTAAATTATGCCTTTGATTGTACTGGGAATACTTTTTTTATTATTATTATTGTAAAGATTGACTTTTTAAAAATGACTAAGCTTTTAAAGACTTTCAGCAAAACATACAGGATGTCTCTTCCTGTCCAAATGAAGACTGAGTGGTGCTTTAAGGTTTTATTCCCTTCATTTTTGTTCATATTAATCACTAATGACAACTCGACACTTAGTTTCAGAACAACGAGTCCTATATTGCTGTTATAATAAATATTTTTTATACAGTAACATTGTGTATTTGTTTATGACACCCCTGTGTCTACTGAGTGGAATTATACAAGCAACAACCAAGAATAAAAAACAAACAAAAAAAACTAAATTCCTAAATGAATAGTTAACCCTGGGTTGCAAGCATAATTTGCTCCAGATGTGTACTTGTATATCAAAACCCCAAATTTCCTAATAAGAATAATGAAAACTTTGATAATTCGTTCCACATCCCAAAAATATTCATATAAAAATATTTAATACAAAAATACAACAAACAAACCTGCACTTTACCTTTGAAAAGAATTGTGACTGGTGTTAGATGAAAGCAAAGTGGAGCCACTGTGTATTGTACTACGTAATGAGAGACGATTACCCACAATCCCACAGCACAAGAGAGAGAAGAACTCGGTTGTGATCATGTGACGCTCAGCAGACAAAGCACATGCGCACTACAGTACATCAAGTCCATATATCAAGTTATTTATTTTATTTATTTAAATTATTTTAAAATGTTGCTCAGACTGCGTTACTCGCAACCCAAGTTTCCACTGTATTTGCTTCAAGATCTACCAACCTAATCAAAGGTAGAAAATTAAGACAAACATTTTTTTGTGCATTAAGACAACTTTAATGAAATTCACATTCATGTGAATGGGCTTAAATATAGCTGTGTAAATACACAATTGCAAGGCAATTAGCTGGTTTTGTCTATGCAAAGTTTGGGAAAGCAGTTTTCTTGTGAATAGCAATAATTGATTCCCCAAATAAAATTGGAAAAAATTTTGAAGGACTATCATCATGGCTAAAAAAAGAGTCACTCAGGAGCAAGTGTAAGATGTTTAATAGTCAAAGGCTTGGCTAAAGTTCCTCTTTTGAGCACCACCTCTTCCTCCTCCTCCCCTTCCTCCCCCACCTCGTCCTCCCCTTCCTCCTCCTCCTCTTCCTCCACTGCGGTTGCTACCACCACGGAAGCCACTGCGGAATCCGCTGCGAAATCCACCACGACCTCGGATTCCTGCACCAGACCCACGTTCTCCACGGTTCCGTACGCTTTCCTCCAATTCGGGAAGTTCGGTGGCAATGGTCAGCTCCCACCTGCGGCCATCTTGCCATTTGTCCTGTGAAAAGCATATCGTTTGGCATGACAGTATTTAGTTTGGAAGTCAAGAGCTTTTTCATGTGTTTCGTTCAGGTTGGCTAGTACTGACAGCAAAAAAAGGTATAAGTTGTGAAATTTAAGAACCTAGAGTCCAGCAGGTTAACCTACGGAACTAGATTTTCACAACTCAAGTGTGCTTACATAAGTTTGAGATATGAACTTTTGGGAATTACAGATTTACAGTACAGAGTCGGTAAGCTTTGGTACCACGCCTCACTTGTTATATCAAATTCTGCACTGATTGCAATCTCTCTCTCTCTCTCACACACACAGACAAACAAAACACATATATAAAATATTCCCATACCTGGATTTCTTTCACCTTATTGGCTGGGACATCAAAGCAAACCCCCTAAGAAACAAACAGATTAATTAGTCATCTTTATATCAACATGCCATCTGTTTAATATAATTCTAGAGAAGGAAAAAAAAATTTAAAGAAAGTTTCCTTCCACACCTTTTTACTCTTAAGGAAGGTCATGCGTCTGATCTGGTCGTCGATCTCCTCCCCGAGCTGCTCCTTTAGTCCTCGCCATGCATAGCCGATGTTGTGCATCTCCTGAGAGCAGTTGAGAACTAACGTGGTAAAACCCTGTGAGAAAAAAGAAAAAAAAAAAAGGATTAAAATTTATTCCTTAAATCGTCAAATTTATTAGAAAGTTTTTCCCCCCATCAAAGTGTCACTAATGGTCCAAACACAGATGGGAATGCAAACAGTCATTACCTTTCCATAAAATCAGTAGTTAAATAGTTATGACAGCAAAAACTCCCTATATTTCTCTACTCAATCCGCTGCTACACTACTGCAATTACCTCAGCGCCTAGACACAATCGAAGCAGAACATGATTTAATAGAGACATGACCGGACTGAGTGCCCCACATCTGATACACTGTCAGAACCTGACAGTATTATTCCCTGTTCATGTTGACGTGGATTTCCCCATGTACGATTCCACATTTGCTGAGCCAAGTGCACAGAAGTTTATGGGAAGTGGTGAGGCTGTTCAACTTTCACTGTTTCAATGCACTCTTCAATTCGGGGTGAAATGATGTAACACGAGTTTCGTCACAGATGGCAACACGATCGAGAAAATCCTGGCCTCTCTCCTTACATAACATGCACTCATCTTCCAGAAATGGCAGTGTCCATGAATGATTGCGTGTACAGTTCCCACGGACAGGCATCAGGCGTTCTACTCTTTGACTGCTCAACAAAAACGACTTCAGTGGACTTTGAGCCATCTCGACAGGGATCGTCATTGATATTTGCACCATGCAAATATTTTTAAAAAGGTCAAACGCCTTCATTCAGGAGAAATTTCATCACGACATTTTACTTAATGCTTGCACTTCATTTTGATCTGAGACGTTAGTGGTACCATGTCGTAATAGAAACCACGAGGCACTTAGTAGCATGCCTAACAGGATACACGAATCTCTTTTGTTTATAAGACGACAAGTCCTGGTTTGCCCCTTGTAGTTTATTTATTCTTCTGAAAGAATTCATTATAATGTGTCCTCTCAGACAGCATGTACTACACAGGTATATTAAGTCACTGTAGATAAATAAAAGCTTATTTTAAAGTCAGTTAAATGGCAGTTTTATTTAAGACGTACTTATTAACAGCAGAAATGATCTGTCGGAAGTGGCTTTGCTTTGCTAAACATTAACAGAAATCTAAAATGCAAGGCACGATAATGTTTGAACATCTGGAATGATGACTTATTTGAGAAATCCGGGATGCTTACTGCGTCCGAGTTGAGGAGTGATCTCTGCTCCAGACTCGTAGCTCCTGATATGTGTGCAAGAGCAGCTGCCAGTGCTTCCACCGCACCGCGCTCTTCAACTAGCCTCTCGGCTGCAGTGCGGAAATGCTCTATGGCTGCTGGAGGTACAGAATCCAGGAACCTGCAACAAACGAGAACAGCTTTAAAAGGGCCAAACTTGAAAATATTAAGATAAAGAGATGACCACTTCCTAACTAAAGTCTTCTACATGCATGCAAAGTGAAAAGCTGTTTTGAATGAAATTAGGTCTGAACATTAGGTTCTAAATAGAACCCCCCCCCCCCCCCTAATAACTCTTTCACACAGTTTACATAGTGCCAGAGTGGTTTTTAAGCCCTTGACAAGTTAACCTGCCTAATCATACTACATAATAGATTTAAATGGTCATGGTGTTTAAATAATGTATTAACTCACAACAATACTGAACTGAGTTGCAAACGGAATGTGCATGCAAGTAATTTTAAGCTTCAGAATCATCAGCTTGCTCAAGAAAACAAATGGCAAATCACCTGACTGCGTCCTTACTGGAGGATTTGACGATGTCGTTGGCGGTTGGGACGCCAACTCGCTTAAATGTAATGCACTAGTGGATCACACAAAACAGAGTAGTGATTATATATATATATTATATATATATATATATATATTATATATACACACACACACACACAATAATATCCCAGAAGTACTTAATTGATAGACGGTGGTTAGTGGGCAGACAGTGTTGTTAAGACTCACAGCCTTCTGCTCGACATAGCGCAGTTGGTCTTCTTCTTTCCGCTGATAGAAACAGATGCAGATACCAGTTCTTCCGGCTCTGCCAGTTCGCCCAGAGCGATGAATATATGACTCAACGTCCTAAAAACAAAAGTAACTTTAGTAAGACTAATTACAACAAAATCCGTATATACACAGATTTGAACCCTGTCAGAAATTCAGAAAGTAAAAATGTCCCATTTTTAAAATTCTAAATAGTAACCATTTATTGCACTATTATTAACAAGAGCAAAACTGGTGGTTAAAATAGAAGGTATTTTTTTCCTAACCTTTGGAGGTGAACACTGTACGACCAAATCAACTTCTGGGATGTCAAGTCCGCGTGCAGCCACGTTGGTGGCCACCAGCACCTCGAAGGTGCCATTCCTGAAACCTTTCAGTGTGAGCTCTCGTTGTTTCTGAGGAATGTCTCCATGCAAAGACTGTGCACTCTGGATAGGAATTTTAAAAAAGTACATATTTTAAAGTGTACAGTGTTTTCATAATTCTATATAACCGACATACAAGTCATTTATGTATATGACGTTCAAATACTGCAACATTATGATCATTCTGCCTTACACCGTAGTTGCACTTCTCAACAGGAACTACTCTACTACTCAAATTAGCAATCTTATTTGGTGTTTTTAAAATGTGGAAATATTCAGCTAATTACACTCAGCAAACCTGTTTAATCGAGGTGTTCATGGACAGCTCATGAGCTTCCTTCTTGGTCTCACAGAAGACGATGGTTCGTCCATGGCTGCCGCTGTACACCTGCACTACATCACCAATCACTGCTGCCCTCTGAGACCAATGGCATGCAATGGCCAGATGCTGGAAAAGAATTAATTTAAAAACCTTGTCAAAAGAACATTTGTCCAAGATTGCATTCTTTGAATTAAGGTAGACAGGTTCTGTTGTAGCGAACAGAACATTGAGTGTGTGAATGTAAAATTTTTGTAGCCATATTGATTTTAAAAGAGCTACAAGGCTTGAAGGGGGGAATAAGCAGGCAGCATCTCATTCAAAAGTATCGGAAAAGAAAGTACAATATATTTGGGTTGGAGTTCGAAAGAATACAAGAAGCTAGATGAGAATTTCAGCTTCTATTTCCTAATATTTATATCTGGACACCTTGCCATCTTTGCCTCAACAGTTTAGATGTTGCCTTAGTGGGTTAAAGGTCTCCTCGTCAGGAGCTGAAATTCATCAAATCTTAACCCAACTGAGCATGTGAGACTTGACTTGTCTAACTCCATGACTTTGTTGTGTTGGCATTGGGTTTTGGTCACTGTGCTGCAACTCTTAAAGTTCCTCCCAATTAGATTTCTTTGTAAACTATCAGACAAAACGTTTCATTAAAATTCAGTCTGCTGCTACCATAATGAGTTATACTATTAAAGTTTACTGAGCTCTTTCTAGAAGCAGCCATGCGAGCTCAAACCAAAAAAACTATAGTCACTGTGCATAATCGATGAGCCTTTATGTTTTGGATCATGAGTAGATTCTTTGTCATCCTTCACTCTTCGACATTTCCATCATTTAGTTTGAGGTTAGTTTTGTTTCAAAAACTTTTTCATAGCTTATCTCTGTATTTCTGTTCCAAGCTTCTTAAAAACATCCATCTATCCATCCGTCCCATCTTGGAAGCTCTGTAGCCCAACTAGGGTCCGTGGCCACCAATGGTGATCATTGTATTTATTCCCATTTGTACGACATTGGTAGGACTACCAGTCAACTTTCACATACACATTCACACACTACGGGCAAATTGGAAATGCCAATCAGCTTAACCTGTACGTCTTTGGTCTGTAGGAGGAACTGGAGAACCCGGATGAAACCCACCAATCACGAGGAGAACATGAAAACTCAAACCCGAATAAGGAATCGAACCCGAGGATCTGGAGGTTTAAGACGACAATGCTGATCACTAAGCCACAGTGCCGGCTTGAAAACAACCTGCTTTAATTAATAGGAAATCGAAGCTAAAATTCTGGTTAGTCATCTCATACTCATGTTTTGATCTCTTATCCAAATCACCAAAGAAAACACTAATGAATTGCCCTTGCCATTCCAATACTTTGGGCGTTGTAAGAATCTGATGAAACGAAAAGATAATACTCCAGCTCCATTTACAGCGTTTCACTTGAAATCTCTAGATTTCATGATTCAACTCTAGATAATTACTCAGAGCTTCAAAAGAAGTCTGCATGAAAAACACCACCACCAACATAGAAACCAAGAGAGTCATGTGCAGGTTAGTATAATGCCAAAAAATTTGATCTAACGATACTAAGGAGGAAAAATAAATCTGCCCAGACACATCCTCATTCTTTCATGACAGCCAGTTAGACCAGATATAGAGTCAGGAAATCGGGGCATTTTCCGCCTACTCATTTACATTGGCATGCTTACTTGGAAAGGTCCTTTTATTGTTGACGACAAATACAGGCCACTGGACAGGTATTCGCCAATCCTGATCAAGAAACTTTCCCATGTTTGAGGGAAAATTTAGTAAATAAATGAACTGAGATTTGGTGGATGCACTTCATTTAGTCTATACCCTGTGGCCACAATTACATCTTGGGATATACCCATTACCATGAGGGACACGTCCAGCACATGTTAAAACACAGGAAATATTGGCAGGCCACAAAACTTACAATTGTGCCATATTCTTTCAATTTCATAGACACACACAAAATCCATCATTAAGCCTCTAAAACAGGCACAAGAAAAAAAAATAATTTTTTCTTTTTCAGACTCATGACTACCACAACAGTGGATGATCAAGGTTCTGCTGATTATTTTCATATGTAGTATGTTGTGATGGACTTTGTAACTCATTCAAAAGAGAAATAAGCGTGTGAAAATGGGCGAAGAAGGTAATATGCACAAGTTCCTCCTGGATTTTATGGCGCCTGCTAGGATGGGCTTATTTAGTTATGTTGCAAATGAGACGATTCTATGGGACATGCTGGGATTTGCGCTTCATAACGTTTAATAATAGTGACATTTCAAGATTTCTAATTAATAGCTAATTTACTGTTCAGGTGTTGAATCTCATACAACGTAAAATAGAAAGCTAGTGCACTATGTAGGGTCTACAATTCCTTGTTCCACACACCTTGTAGTGTGTAGTGCTCTTGAGAAGTAATTGATGAAGGATCTGAGATTCAGACCTTGTGTTAGAAGCTAGTGGCTTGTGTTAGCCGTGAAACATAAAAGGATGGCTTAGAGGCTATTCAGCTAGGACAACTAACACAAAACTAAGACAAATAGTCATGGAAGCACTTTCTGCAAGAAAATGCATCTAAAAACAGATTTTTTTTGTTTTAGTGGGTACTTGTATCTGGTTATGCAACGTCCCTTGTGCCATTTAAATGTGAGCAGGACGATGATGGACAGAGGTCATGACATCATGTGCAAAAGGTTAATAGGGAGAAACATCCATGAAAGAAGCTTGCGTAAAAACACGGCAGTCGTTGGTTTGAGGTGAGCTTTATGAAACAAACTATTACTGGCTTACAATAAATTATTTTATTATAGATTTCTAAAGAATCTCAATGAATCTAAAAAAAAAAAGCTTTAAAAACTTTTTGCAGCTGCTGTCTTGCTATCTACATCGCAGTGTTTCGTCTGCATGTGTGTATTCATGTTGCGCATCATCGAGTTAGAACTGGAAGTCTTTCTGATGTTACTTTTAATACAATTGTACAATTCATGTTTGTCTCAACACATGCCCTTGAATCATTTGTTCCTCCAACGCTGCTTGCCACGTATTTAGCCAGATCTCAGCAAGTGATTGGGAAATGAATACGCCAGTTAAAAACTGGATGGATGGATTTTTCGTTGATCCCAAAGGAAATTTCAAACAACCAGGAAATGTTTTTTTTTTCTTGAAAAACTGACATTTTACAATTGTTACTATTAGTGCTGTTTTTTCCTAGTAATTTCATGAATTATATATAAATCTCTATAAATCAAACAAATATGTTAGCAAAACATGAGAATATTCTATTAATTGCATAATCCTATGAATTCATTTCATATTTACTTTTTCATCTGGCTTTGGCTTAACAGAATTGCAAGAGACAAAATAACCATCAGTCATCATCTTCAAGGAAATAAAAAAGATAGACACATTCCAAAGCTTAATGAGGTTATCACTGAATCACTTACATGGCAACTAAAACAAAAAAAAAACTTCTAAAAGGAAGAAAGTAATTCTTGTTTGCATGTGTGAAGAAAAAAAAAAACTTCCATTAACAAATGGATTCGTTTAGAAATGACATGACACTTTAATTGCTTTAATTAAAAAATAGTTTTGTAATTTGCCATGTAACTAATCTACAATTTCCCCTAACAAGACGGTAAGTATAAAGGGACTTTTTCCAGTTTGCAATAATGTCTCATAGCTGCTGAGTTTTAACCCACAGTCTTCAATACAAATGGCGGAGTCCATTTCTTCTCCAATTCGTAACGTGGACAAGTTCAAGGAGGGGCAATGAGACAAAAGATTGTGTGGAAATTAGCAATAAAAACAAGTCATCTGTAAATTGTGTTCAAATTGAACTATATTGAAAACTTTACAACTCAGTACTTTATTCTTACACCACACATACTCAACTGGAGTAAGGCAGGCCAGTCTAGCACCCCCACTTTCATGTTCTGTGTTTAGGAGCCATGCATGTGTAATTTAAGCAGAATGCAGGTTTTGTCGTTGTCCTGCTGGAAAATGCATGATCTGCCTGAAAAAGATGGTCTGGATGGCAGCATATGTTGCTCCAAAAATATTTTTTTCCCCCTTTTTGGATCCGACGCTGATAAAAGCCTGAATGGTCCTTTTCCCTTTTGACCCCAAGAACATTATAGCCGTTGTTTCCAGTGTGGACTGACCATCAAACACTTTGACGCCTCTCAACAATATTGACATACCGCTTCCATAAGGCTCAAGTTTCATTTCGTTTCATGGCATTCATGGACAAAGGTTAATCAAAGTGTCCCACAGCATGATATCCACTACAGAAGCATGACGGTTCAGAGATCACACGTATTTAGAATTGGTTTTCAGTCCTTCCCTTTATACAATGAGATTTGACGGGTTTACTGAACATTCTTAATGAATTGGGGAACGTGCCCATAAAATTATGGATAATTTGCTGGTGCATCGTTGCTCAAGCAAGACTAGCCTTTTCTTTGAAACGCACTGTACAGTGTAACTTAATTGGTCCACCTGTTTCACAGCACTTGTTTCTCATCACATTCTAATTTCTACTTCTGTCATGTTGCCCGGTCCCAACAAATGACTCCTCCTTTTCGTACTGTATTATCTTTTTGGAACTGCTGTATAATTATGTTAATTGCTATAATAGAGGTATGTGATGAGATAATAAATATGTATCAATATTGCAAATTGAACACATGTTTAAAAAAAAAATAAATAAATAACTTACCTCAACTGTGGTGGCTGCTTTCTGAGATTTTTTCCCGATGAGGTCTACGTGGACATACTGGGAGCGCATGTATTTCTTAGCCACGTCATAAACCCAAGGAGGGCAAGTGGCAGAAAAGAGCAGAGTCTGAGGGTTGCTTTCATCACCTGAAAAGGTTCGATAGGAGTCATGCGCTGTTGGAATCATTACATATCAAGCTGCATTTCTCCTGTAACACCTACAACACTATACATGTTGAGCTGTACGTTTCAAACGACATTAATATGACACGAGTGACCTGCTTTGACTCTTGCAAATACTTCACATGGTGGAGAACGTCGATCCAATAATATTAGACGATTACAAACGTTTTAGCTAATTTTCAGCTCTGCAAGAACATAAGAAATTTTACATTTTAAAATTACTTTAAATTTCAACAGACTTCTCTCCACTTTCCTTCGCGCCTACACAATATTACATGCAATATTGGAGTAAATTCAGATTAACTTTGCCTTTAAAAAAAAAAAAAAGAATTTTTCTTATGTTTATAGATTTGAAACTTGAACAATCCTGTTATGATCAGACCCTTCTCTGACAATCTTCTCTTCTCTGACAATTTTCCACAGCTGAGCCACAAGTGACATCTTCCGCAGACTTTTAGGATTGTTATTAAAATAATAAGCATGTTTATTTATTTAATATAGTAACATAGCAAGCAAGCACCGATGAGTGGACAAGCACCTTGCACTGTCTTCCCGGGTGCACACACTATGACGTCATAGGTCTGATACCAGCTTGAGCCCTAAATATTTGTCATATCAATAAACCATCATTTAAACCTTTGAACAGTGTGTGTGTGTGTTTATTTTTTTTGCCTGTGAGTGACCTGGGTGTGTTAGTGTGCCATGTGACTGCATTAGTGTGTATAAGGTATGTGAGTGTTAGTGTGTGTAAGAGAGGTAGGTGTGTGTGAGTGGGTGGGTGAGGCGTGAATGTGTTTCTGCGTGGTTGCGTGTGCGATTTGTGATGTGTGTGTGTGTGTTAGTATGTGTCTGAGACATGTGACTTGTTTATGTTTTCTGGCAGTTTTTCAGCCGTGAGCCACACTCGACATCTGCCTCACAACTTCGGGAACATTATTAAATTGAATTTATTCAATATACCCAGGAGTTTGTTTATTCCTGGGTGAGAAGTGACTCACCTTTTTTGTAGGAAGCAGAGAGGATCTCCTCGACTTGTTCAGCAAAGCCCATATCAAGCATTTGGTCCACTTCATCCAGCACCACATGTTTCAGCTGGGACAGATCCAGTTTGTTGTTCTGAAGATGGTCTTTTATCCGGCCTGGGGTGCCAACGAGAACGTCGATCCCGTTGCGGATGGCTTCCACTGAAGCAGGCATGCATGTCAGCAAGATATTAATGAGCAAAGATAAAAATGAGCTGGTGTCCTAAAAAAGGGGCTTTTCAACTTGTAAAGACAGTTACGTATTAAAGTTATACATGTAGATAAAATTGTAAACATGTACTACTATTTAATCTACTTAAATGATATGTTTTAATAGTGCAACGTAGAGCACGCTGCTTTTTAAAAAAAATCCCAACCTTTCACATTCCATGCATTCCAGTGCAGTGTTTAGAGAGTTTAGAGTGCTTCCTTGGGACAAAACAACACTCTACATAAGAGGATGTACCAGCCTAGAAAGAGAACCATCTCAGGGCTCATTATTTAAATAATATGTACCTATACATGTACCAGAGGAATGTACCTTCTCTTGAAGGACAAAGGACGCACATTTAAGAACGCACGTGCATTTACAAATCTTGGACAAGGGGTATAAATGGTTTGAGAAAGTTTAAAAAGTGGCCATCTATGTTGATGATGAATGCACAACCCTCTATTTTTATCTGGGGTTGTGACCGGCAGTGTCCAGTGGCTGACGTTTTGGGGATTGAGTGAGAAACCTAGCACTGAGCCACCAAACAAGACTGCCCTTTCATCCATCCCAAGAAAAGTCAAGACCTCTATTCACTGGTCCACAAGGAAAGCCATACCTCAAGCTTCCCCTAACACTTTCAGGTTGTCACAGCGTAATGACTCTAATCTTTTTCTATTACAGGTCTTCTTAACAAATCTCTCCCTCCTACTCTCACCATCTCCAATTTCCCCCTCATTGAGCCTCTTCAGGCAGGAGAGGGGAAGAAACAAAAACAGTGGAACCTCAGATTGCGAGAAACCCCATATGCGAGTGTTCTGCAAGATGAGCAAAAATTTAATACTTTGTGACTTGAAAAAAAAACAAGCGAGTCTTGATACACAAGCACCAAATATAATCGAGTATCATGTGGCACGCATACGGTTTTTGTTTTAACGGTGAGCATCACGTGATCATAACTGAGCCAAAAGTGGTTCTCTTTCACGTGCTGCGGAATTGTGGATAATCGTCTCTTTCTTTCTGCCATGCCAGCTTCTTTGGCTATATTCATGGCAAGAGTTATTTTTGTTATTCAATATTAAAACTAGATAAAATGAAGAAAAAAAATTAAAATAAAAATCTAAGAACTTTAAAATGACATTTGGATTTACTTGTTTAAAAACTTTGTCAACAGAATAAAACAAGTTCCTTAAAGGAGTGGGTAATCATCTCCCATCCGTGTGCGTGTGCACTGTTTACTACAGCACTGTGACCACATGTTTTTATCAATTATTTTTGCACATTTACGTTTTGGGGTTGTGGAACGAATAATCTGAGTTTTCATTATTACTTATTATTGAAATTCACTTTGATATACGAGTGTTTTGATATACAAGCACGCTTCCAGAACGCAATTGAAGATTCCTCTGTATGTGGCTTCCTAGCGACTTCCCACGGTCTAGGAAAGCTACCTGGGGTGACGAGTGAAACATTTCGACCAAACAAGAAAGGAGCCCGGTTGACGTGACTCAACTTCCAGATATCCTCACCTGGATGTCTGACAATCTTCAAATACCAAAACATTCATGTGAACATTATCTTACTTCGTTTATGAAAGGATAATGTTTTCCACCCACTGAAAACAAAGCTAGGTGGCGCATATATTTACCTCAGAACTGATCCTGAAAAACAAAGCCTTGTTTCTTTTTTCACCTAATGATCAAGGTGTGGCTACTGAAGTTATATTATTGGATTACTACGTAAAGTGCCCTGAAGATTTACTTTATGAGGCTGGGATGCGTTTTTAGGCAAAAATATTAGAAATATGTAAAAAATAAATAAATAAATAAATAAAAATTAGACATTAAATTTTTTTTTCTTTAACTACATCCCATAACAATCTGGTATTTCATGCTAGTGTACCGAGTTACCTTGAGGGTTGTAAGAGCTTCCTCCATAAAAGCAGTGAACAGAGAGCTTCTTGGTTATGTCCTTGAAATCTTTAGACACCTGAATTGCCAGCTCTCGCGTGGGTGCGAGAACCAGAACCTATATTATGAACATAAATAATAAATCCATTTAATTTCCTAATGAGAATACTACAACAACAGATTTAATAAATGTGTTTTATGCTTAATATATTACATTAATAAAAATTAAAAAGACAAGTAATAAAACTAAAATAGTGTCAAAGTATCAGGTGCTGAAACCAGCAACGTAATTATTCATACAACATTTAATGCAATACTCATAGTAATGAGTATCTCAGCAATGTAGTGGATAATAAACGCATGAATGCAGCCGATCCCGCCTACGTAATGATTAAAATTGCCACCTCTTTTTCCATTTCCATGATGTGTAGGATTTATTTTAATCGGGGAGTGTAATTACATGTCAAGAGTAGATAATTAAGTCTAATCATGGAGAAAGAATCTTTTATTTCTTTCATTTGCTATTCAATAAAAAAACTCGAGCACATTAAATCAGCCAGAGGGCGATGCGTGGATGACTCAATTCAATTGAAAATGCGGAAAATTTTCTAACCAAGGGTGCGACTTTTGCGCGAGATTGTAATCAACCTCGAAAAGTTGCACTACCGGTCAAAAATTGGGACACGCCTCGTAATTCCATGGTCTTTCCTCATTTTCATTTATTTATACCACATGAAATAATGTTGAAGACTTCCAAAATGTGCAATAATGTCCTTTGAACCTTGGAGATTGAGATGGGTCTGTTACTTAAAAAAACAAAAAAATCTTGTCTGAATTGCTCTAAATGAACAACTTCTCTGCAGCAGAAGTTTGTTTTGGTTTTGCTTTCCTGGGACGGTCTACACGAGAGCTGGGTCCATCACAGGGCTTGATAGGTTTTGCAAATGACTTTGACATACTGTTCTTGCAAAAACAATTCCAGAACAGCTTGACCTTCGTGTCTTAAAATAATAATTGACGTTATCGTTGTTAGTTAATTACGCGATTCTATAATGTCAAATCTAGAGTATTGTTCTTGAAGCTAGAAAATACTACACAAAGCAAACAATGTTGAAATAAAAGGTGTGTCCTAACTGTTTACTGGTACTCTACACGCCAACCTCATGCTTTAATGCTTACTGATAATATAAATGTAACTTCCAAGGGATCTTGAGCACACAAAATGGAAAAAAAAAAAAAGAAATATTTTAAGAACGCCACATCGGTCATAGTTAAATGTTACTCATTGATTAACAATGTTTTTTTGTTTTTAGTTAGTCCTCAACGGAATTTTAATATAATAAGAATAATAATAATCGTAAGGTACACTGTCATTTACTGTAAACTTAGCTGGTCACAGAAATCTGATTAATCATCCTTCTAGCCATAAAACTATAGACTGATATGTCTTCGTAATTATTATTATTTATTTTGGACCTTTGGCGCTCTGCCTCTTCTTTTGTCGTCGCCTCCTTGCAGCCTCTCCACTAGCGGGATTGCAAAAGAGAACGTCTTTCCGGTGCCGGTCCGGGCCTGGCCGATTACGTCCTTTCCGTCGTACACAGAATTAAAGGTCTTTACTTGAATGTCAAACAGATACGTCACGCCTCGTGCTGCAAAACATGTAAATCATTAACTAAAGCAAGATGCCAACACACAGCACACATGGAAACAAAAAAAAAGAAAAAAAGCCAAGCAATAACTGGTGTTTAAACCTTGGAGTAGCTTGATGGTCTCTGGCGAGATTTTGAAATTAGAGAAAGCGCCCTCTCTTTGCTCTGGTGTCTCCTGCAGAAGACAAAAACAAAATATTAGACATCGACACGCTCAAACTAGAAAGTATCACAATAATATTTTTATGACAAACAATTACACTACCGTTTTTTTTTATTTAACTTTAATATACAAATAAATACAATAAACTATATTCCAATCCAACTAACAGTGGAATATTTGTCTGTAAACATTTCAGCTTTAGCCCCATTTTGGTGTAAGTATTAAAAGGACTGAACACAGTCCTCTCTCAGTAACAATAGATCTACAGCACTACGTATCCATATACTGTAGATAGAGATTATAGATCATCTTGTTTTATGCCTTTAACCTCACATGACAAACAACTAGGGCTGTCAATATTAACACATTAATGCATGTGATTAATCTAGAAATTTTAGCGTCACACGTATATATATATATTATAAACGTGTGAGCTATATATATATATATATATATATATATATATAAACGTGTGACGCTAAAATAAATATATATTTTATTTGTGTAAAAAAAAAAAATCACATGGCCAAGTTTGATCCTAATGGCTTCCCATAGTCGTAGAACGGTTACCCATCTGAGTGTAATAACGTCACATTTGAATGGATAAGATGACTGAGGAAACATGAGGTGTGCTAGCGAGGTTTAAGTATAAAAGGCTTCTAGATGAAAGTTTCGATAAAACCAATGTTGTGTTCTTGAGCTTCTTTCAAGGGGAGCGTTTTTTACAAGAATACATTAGATGTATTAGTGGGAGTGGTGGCTCAAGGGTTAATTTTGGGATCTGAGGATCCGGGTTCGAGTGGCTTCCCACATCGCATACTACCTAGGAATTGCATGCAGGGCCGGTCCCATTCAAATGGTTTTAATTTAAATGTTTGTTCAATGTTTGAGATGTTATAAAACTGCATAATCTACTTCCTCTAACCAGCTTGTCACGAATTTCTTTATTCCGACAGTGCACGTTTACAATACGAGTAAAATCTGAGTGTTTTAAAAATCTTTGCTAAATCAGACTGTGATTAACTAGATTAAAAATTTTTATTGATTGTCAGCACTACAGTGTAAATCTCTTGGAAAAAGAGATATCAAAGAAAAATTATAAATGAATATGAATAATATGCTAATATGTGGCAACAGTAATAGTAAATATTCAGTTACTACATGCCTAACTGTTACTTAAGTTTAACCTTTCTTCCACCTATGTAAAGAATCTGTAATCCAGGAAACATTTCAGGAACCAGGGCCTCTTTTACTTTTACTATACGCCGGGCTCTTCACCTCCTGCTGTGCTTCTCACCAGATCAGAACTATTTCTGCTATTCACCTGCCTGTAAGTAGGACAAACGCTCGTGCTAAACTTTGTGCACAGCTGGTTTTAAAACCTAAGAAACATGTATTGATTATGATTTAAACATGTATTGATTTAAAACCTAACAAACAGTATGATTGACAGTGACCAGATAAAGCACTCAGTAACCTACCACATCCTTTTCACTCTCACTGTTGGAGTCGTCACTGGACTGCGTCGAGGTAGAGTCTGTGGAATGCCCATTAACTTTTGCTTGAATCTTTGGTGATTTTTTGCTAATGCCATTGACAGATTGTTCTTGGTCGTTTGTTGTCTCATCTGGTGTCGCTGTTTTCCTTTTCTTCTTCTTCTTCTTCTGTTACGAGGTCCGATCGATGTTTGATTCAGAAACACAAGTGAAAGATTGTAATTAATAAGTTATTTCTATCTAAAGCAGTTTATCATTTTTTGTTTAGTTTTTTTGCTGTGAACTATTTGCACACAAAATACCGCAAACATCAGACAGATCATTAAATGATCTACATCTAGGCATTTGGCAGACGCACTTATCCAGAGCGACTTACATTTTTATCTCATTATACATCTGAGCAGTTGGGGTTAAGGGCCTTGCTCAAGGACCCAACAGGGACAACTTGGTGGTACTGGGACCTGAACCTGGGACCTTCCGAACCGTAGTCCAATGCCTTAACCACTGAGCTACCCCTGATGTATACACTTAAAATACATAGCCGAGGCATAGATCATAGGTTCGTCATTCGTATGATAATTTCGCTCCCGATTGTCTTACAAGTTATTTTCTATGGGAAATTAAATCATTCATGCCGCCACAGCGGTGCACGCCTAGTAAGAGCATAATGACAATGGGATAATGAGAACAATAACACACATACTCATTAAGACAAATTATTGAACACAAAGGATGGTACAACCTGACTAAAAACAAAACAACAAACCTGTCACACAGCCAAGACATTCATTTGGTTTGATCAAGCTCGAATCGTGACCTTTTTACCATGTTTTTTGGTTGCTAACCATAGCTTTTTGTCTCTGAAACTTATGCTAATAATATTAGCAACTGATCATCAAAATAAATGGCAAACATATATGCTATGTAAAGTAACAATATACAGTACTGTGTAAAATCATGGGAATCATATTGTCTTTACTACAGATTTTATTAGCAAGTCAGCATTATTACTTTTGCACAGTACCATAAGTAAATAAAGTTATATCCTCTAAAATGACTTTTTTTAACAGCGGTTCTGACAGTAGTGGTGGCTGGAGGGGAAAAAATAAAAACGATCTATTGTGAAGAGAGGAGAACCTTCCAGAAGAATAACCATCTTGTAGCATCATGCTCAAAAAGACTTGAGGCTGTAATTGGTGCCAAATTGATTATACAAAAATTCTCTCATGGTCCGAGAGTCCTTCAGGTGCATTTTGGGAAAATCCAGATGCCCGTCATGTGCCTTTTACTGAGGAGTAGCTTCCGTCTGGCAACTCTACCATACAGGCCTGATCGGTGGAGTGCTGCAGAGATGGTTGTTCTTCTGGAAGGTTCTTCTCTCTCCAAAGAGAAACACTGGAGTTTTTTCAGAGTGACCATTGGGTTTTGGTCACCTCCCTGACTAAGGCCCTTCTCCCTCAGTTTAGCCAGACGGACAGCTCTAGGAAAAGTCCTGGTGATTTTTCCATTTATGGATGTTGGAAACCACTGTGCTCATCCGGACCTTCAATTCTGCAGAATCTTTTCTGTACCCGTACCCAGATCAGTGCCTTAATCCAACCCAGTTACGGAGGTCTACAGATAATTCCTTGGACTTCATGGCTTGGTTTGTGCTCCGAAATGCACTGTTAACTGTGGGACCTTATATAGACAGATGTGTTTCTTTTCAAATCATGTCCAATCAACTGAATTTACCACCAGTGGACTTCAATCGAGCTGTAGAAACATCTCAAGGGTGATGAGTGGAAAAAGGATGCACCTGAGCTCAATTTTGAGTGTCATGGCAAAGGCTGTGAACATTTGTACATGTAATTTTTTTGTTTCTTATTTGTAATAAATTTGCAAAGATTTCAAACAAACGTCTTTCACGTATTTGAGAAAAAAAAATCCTTTTTGTAATACGACTGTAACATAGCAAAATGTGTAAAAAGTAAAGCGCTGTGAATACTTTCCAGATGTATGACGTTATACATAGGACTTAAATTGTAGACCTAAAGTTTTTTTTTTTTTTTTTAGCTTTCTGACTTTTTATATAGCCCATGTTCAAAACTAACAATAACCAAAAATTTTGGTCCAAAAATCAAAAGAAAAAAAAATTGTTAAAAATTTTATTATCTATGTGGGAAAAAAAAAAAAACACAGAAATGACAATCTGCCAAATCTTGTCAATACCAGCCAATACCAGCGAAAAGAAATCAGTTGTAATCCAATTACTTCATGTTTACCTCCGACTGATCGTCTGCCGGGGTCATGAGCTCATCACTGGAATGAAGGTTCTTGACTTTAGCTGGTTTCTTCCTGATGTTTCCGTTAACATCAGGAGACGTCTGCGCTGTCCCGTCGGCTGTGTCCATCTTTTCTCTTCTGATCTTTTTGGGAGCTGGTGGATCGCAATCAGCAGACTCATCCGTCACGGTCATTTTACTCTTCTTGGTCTTGTCCTTCTTTTTCTGATGATTTCACAAGACACACGTATGAGCATCGCAAAGTAGTTTACTAGCTTCTTTGGTTCTACGACAAAGTCAGTAATATATGACGTACAGCATTTCATTATTAAACAAATTGTTAAGATGAATAAATGACTGTGGGAATAGAAGAAATGTTACAATGAAGGATGTATGGTTATTGAACATAGAAATGGCAGCAGTAACAGAATAATCATCACACCATCATGTCGTTGATTACAACTGGAATCAAGAAATCAGTTCTGTGTTTTTTTATACATAAAACGAGTAAGCTAGATGTTTATGCTAATTGTAATCATTTCTATTAATTAACTTCAGTTTCCAAATGAAAAGCACTGTCTTTACTCATATGTGAAGAAAATATACATGTAAATACATATATGCATGGGATGGAGGCAATGATCCTATAGCACTGTTGAGGCATTACTAAAGACTGGTGTTTTTTAATAGCAGCCCGCCCTCATCATGAATCAAGTGTTTCTCACTTTCCTCTTGACAATAGCCCATAGATTCTCTATGAGTTCAGGTCAGGCCATTTGGCTGGCCAATTAAGCACAGTAATTTCATGGTCAGCAAACCTGTTAGTCTTACTTGGCAGTGTGGGCACTGTGTAGTCCTGCTGGAAAAGGAAATCAGCATCTCCATAAAAACAATGAAAGCAAGCACAGTGCTCCAAAATCTTGTGGTTGGCCACTGCATTAACTTTGGACTTAATAAAACAACAGATCTAGATTAGCACTTGACATGGCACGACAAACCATCACCAACTGTTGAACCTTCAAACTGGACTTGGATTCTGTGCCTGTCCACTCTGCCTGAAGACTCTGAACTTAATTTCAAAATTAAATGCCAAAATTTACCTTCTTCTGAAAAGCGGACTTTGGACCTCTGAGCTTCGGTCCACCTATTTTTCTCCCTATACAAGGCAAGATGTGGTTTAGCTTCTTCGTGGAGGATATTTATAATCCTTAATGGTCTTACACATGCATGTACTGAAGAAATACACTGTATTTTTATGGTAATAGTAGTAATAAACAAACTCTAAATAAAATATTCGAATACTAGAAGGTACATGCGGCTCTGCTCGCATACAGATCATGACGCCCCCATGCTATCATTACCTGCGAATGGAGTGTGTGGAGCCAACTCGCTGCCCCTCTTCACACTGCTCCAATGTTTCAGCAAGTAAATTATTACCTCATGGTATGACATAAAAGGTGATGATGACACTGTCTACTGATACATTCGATGACACTGGCTAACATTACACCCCATCACTATAAACCATTTCCTTTTAAAAGTCAAATGAGCACATTCTCTTCCCATGGACTGCGATCAAACAAAGCCTATGTGTCCCCTCAAGATCAACCAAACATGTGCACAAACAGAAAAGAAATTCCGAAAACTATCTTGATGTGTTCAATTTCTCATCTTGCATTCCCCCAAAATACTTTTATTGCAAATATCTTCAATGTACAGAAACGCTAACTTTGCAGTCTTATTATATGTATAGATACAGGGTCACAGTGGCCTGGAGCACATCACAGGAGACTTGGGGCACACATGCAGGCTCTCTAACTCATTCAATTTGGAAACACAAATTAACCCAATCAGAGTACCTAGAGGAAACCCATAAAACCTGTGGAAAACATGCAAAAAAAAAAACAAAAAAAAGACAAGAGTTGAAAAGCAAATCCAGACCCTGGAGGTACAATGCCACAGTACTAAACACTACACCACCATGCCTCCTGTGAGAAATAATAATAAACAAAACAGAAGTAAGCCTTAAATATAGTTCACTTTACATGTAATGTATGTACAATATAATAGAGTTTAACATTTTTAATTAACTTTCTAAAGAAATTGGATGTCTTCATAATATTCTTGTTCGAAATAAACTGTAGATAGATAGTACTGTATGTATTAGTAGGCCACCTCTAGCACTTCACGGGATTTTCAACAGGGGGCGCTTGAGGCTTGTTTTTCTTCCTCCATGAGCACACGTGGTGAGCGCATGCTAGCGAACTAGCAGGCTGACTATTTAAATAGTTTTCCTCCATTTAACCAGTAGATGTCTCGAAAACAGCGATCAATATACATTACAGTATACATTTTGACGATTAGAGTTTACAATCATTTATCGGCTATATCAGCTCTAAGCTAAAGTCCATCTCCACCGCCTGCCACCTAGCTAGCTAACTAGTCACTAGGACAGCATGCTAACTTTATCCATAATAAATACATAAATACGCTAAAATTTGTCCTTACCTTAATTTCTATATTGTTGTCTGATCCCTCGTCAATATCGTTCATGGTGGTAACGTTGTCACTGCTGGTTAAAACTAATGATGGCATGTTTTACGGTTCCTCCCGCAGATGAACACAGCGTCTGCCACGCTAACAGGCAGGAAAAGGACCGTCATCCTCAAACCGGAAGAAGATGATTCGTATACGCTTTTTTTTAACACCCGCATTCTGACAGGGGATATAAGTAATTGGGGGCGGGGCTTGTCTGAATATGGGTAGAACAACACATGACGCATTATCTCCGTTATTTCGGAAATTACATTAGCGCGTGCACGTGAAGTCGGAAATTAAACGAATTATCATCAAATAATATAAGTATATAAATAATAATATAATATCATTTAGTTTTATAATGTATTTATTTTCTGTCTAACTTAACTTAAGAATTTAAAAACTTTGTAAGGTTGTTTGTTTACGCTTCTTTGGTCGTCAGACACTTCCTGATCGGTAATCGGAGACTGAATCACAGCTGAGAAAACGAAAAAGTAGAATAAAGATAAAATTCCGTCTTAAAACGGCTACATTTATACTACTTTCAAATACTTTAAATATAATACTAAAATATAAATTATTCCCGTAAAAATATCCAGTTTAGCTTTGCTAATTAATATCCAATGGTTGGTTCAGTTGTTTGTTTACATTGAGATACATATAGCATAATTTCATAGTTCATTGCAGCAGTGTATAGCATGCTGTGCCTTTTGAGAAATTAGAGCCCGCATCATGAAAAAGTATATTTTTTGAGATTTCATTTAAAAAGATTAAAAATTCTACACTCAGTATTTGGTAGGGACTCATTTAGCATGAATTACTGCATAAATGCCGCACGGGATGGAGGCGATTAGACCATGGCACTAGTGAGGCTTTACTGAAGACCATGTTGTTTTAATATCAGCCCTCAGCGCGTCTGTATTATTGCATCAGGTGTTATATTGGGTGCCAATCCATCGCAGGCCACACACTCTCACATGCTCATTCACACACTACAGGCACCTTGGGAATGCCATGCATGTACATCGAGGAAACCACAAAGCATGGGGAGAACATGCAAATTTCATGCACACAGTTCCCGAGACAAGAACTGAACACGGTGCTAACCACTAAGCTACCGTGCCTCATGTCAGTGTTTAGTATTGAACTATTTTTAGTGTCTCATTATGCACTTCATGCATATTTTACACTTTAACTGAACAATTATTTTATTTTAAGATTGAATTTAAACATTGAATATCTTATGTTGAGTTCTAGAAGTAATACATCTAAATCAAAACTATATTTGTACCCCAAATCTGATACATCCAAGCCAAAAGTTTTGTGATCTGCTGCATCCCTAATGCAAACGTCTCACACACACAGATTATGGGCGAGAAACCCCCAACCCTGGACGTACGGAGACAATAGTGCTAACCACTAGCCACTATGCCACCTTAATTATTGAATATTTTGGGATGTACTGTAGATTTGAGTATTACATCTGTCTTTAATATATTCATATATGTAATTAGGCAAGTTTTGTGGGGCAGATGTACTTGGTCAGAGTCCAAACAGATGTGGAGCTAAGGAAGAAACCATGTGACCTGGGGAAGTCCTATGCAGGCCTGGGTAATATTTAAAACTCCACACTGGCACTAACTGGAAATCCAAGCTGCAAGCATCTCCACATAACGCATGTCTTTGGACTGTAGGAGAGAATCGAGGGAAACTCGTTTAAAAAAAAAATGCAGTATTCTTTGCTTAATATGCTATTTGTGGTGAATTTGTAATGCCATAATCACTAAGGCATAATAGACATGATTTTATTAATATTCATACTCTGCTTTTCCATTGGTTATTAGTCATTATATTTATATTATCTGTTATATTTATATGGTTTCAGTTAAATCATACCAATTTGACATATCAGAAATGTCTAAAAACCTGTTTACATGCACTTTGGATTTGTATTTTTCATTAAAAAAGGAAAGGAAATGAAGCAAAAAGAGGGGAAAAAAGATGATTTCTTTAAAACTATATCTTATTTGTGTTCAGTATAAAACCAGGAAATTATGAATGTAAGAACTATGTTGTTTTTTTTGATGTGGGAATATTTTCAGGATTTTTATTACACCCTTTAAAAAAAATCAATGTAAGTGTTTGAATTTGCCCCTTTCTGGTCGAAAAATGATATTTCAGACTACGTGCAGAAGAACATTTAAAATCTTGTGCAACACCCTTTTCCTCTATGAAAAAATAATTCAAATGGATGCAAGTGCCAAGTCATTAGACTTGCAAAAGGAATTCAGTTCACAAGGTAGCATACTGTATGTAAATGAAATAAATGAACTAGTTATTTTTTATGTGGTAGTTTGCAGTTTTGCAACTACGACCAAAGTGTTTGCAGATTTGAGAATATAAGAATCCAGTGTGTGTACTTCTGTCTAAACTGTATATCTTCAGCCTGATAACGGTAATGTCAGAGATAACCCCTAGAGGGCGCCAAAGTGCCCAGCGACTCCTTTTGTTTTTTGTTGTTTTTCTGTGTTTGTAAACTCCATTCCCCAGAATGCACCTTGGTCAGGTGATGGGAGCGCTCACCTGAACCGAGGTTGCTCATTAGTTTGGTTATAAAGGTCCCTGAGTTCAGTTAGACTTTGCTTGCATCTGTTCAGTTAAGTGGTTTGTTGTTTGTTTTCTGTGTTTGTTAGCTCTGTGTGTCCCCAAGCCTGCCATGTTTTGTTTATCTCCTGTTTAAGTTCCTGTTCTGTTTCTCTTGTTTTTCGTAATTAAAAGACTTTCAAGCCATTCACCTCTTCCATTATGCCTTCTACAGTATAAGCCCATGAACTGCAACCGTGACAATTAATCATAAGACTAAACGTGTTAACATGCTAGCAAAAATGCAGAGAAGTGGATGAAAAAAAGTTCTGTACAGGCCATTTCAATTCTTTCACTCCAACCCTGATAAACCATGTCTTCATGGACTTTGCTTTGTGTACTGGGACATGCCACAAGGTCTTCCAAGATTGTTACAGCAGACCCACATATATATCTTCGTCACTTCCCTTTTACTATGGACTCTATCACATCCTCCTTTGGTTACCATCTGTTGATTGTCACCATGTAACCAAACAACTTTCATGCCTGAGGTAAGAGCATGATGACTTATTGTTCTGTGACATTTCTAACCCTACACTTTCTGCTAATCGCTATTATAAACTTGTCAGGGCAGGTTACACCTCCTTGAGAGCATCATGTTAATTTTCTTTCATCCCCAGGCTCAATTATTATGCTCTTATTTTTCAATAAAAAAATCCCAAATATATGATGCTTTGCAATACTTTTTTTTTATCGTTAATCGTTCTAGAATAAAATTTAGTTTTGATGACACTTTTATACAATGAAAGCATTGTTATTATTCATTCATTAATTCATTCATTTAATCTTCTATAAGGGTTATCCAGTACACAGGATAATGATGGACTGGAGCTTATTCCAGGAGACTTTGAGCAACAAAAGCAAGGTACACCATGGAGAAGGTACCAATCCAAAGCAGGGCGCACACACACTACAGGCATTTTGAAAGCGTGATTTAGGATAATATGGGTGTCTTCGGGATGTGGGAGGAAAACCGGAGTACCCAGAGAGCACTAACCACAGGGAGATTCAGCAGGAAAGTTATGTGGAGAGATATGTAGAGATTATACTGTACAATCCAGGCATACAAATATAAAACACTATCAATGAATGTGAAGCTGTTAAAAAAAAAAAAAAAAAAAAGATCAGGCATGAAATAAAACAAGCCAATGAACCAAGTATCCTGGGTAACAGGGCAAAGTCAGAAACATAAAGTTTATATACCAAAATCAATGACACATTAAAGGTAGGGTATACACTGTGCACAGAGCAGGAATACAATCCACATACTGGTAGGAATGGAATCTAGAGGAAAGGAAGAACAAAATAAATTCCCTTTTACAGTCACACAGCTCAGGATCAAACTAGGAAACTAGGATCCATTTATCTCACTCACTCACTCACTCACTCACTCGTCATCTACTGTATACCGCTTAATCCTGTATTCTGGGTTACGAGGGACCAGGAGCCTATCCCAGGAAAGTTAGGGCATGACAGGATTGGCACCTGGACAGGGTGCTAATCCATCGCAAAGCACACACACACACATCCACTCACACACTCACTCACACCCTCACTCACACCCTACGGGTAATTTGGAATAAAATTTAATTAACCTAATGCGCAGGTCTTTGGATTGTGGGAGGAAACCGGAGTATCCGGAGGAAACCCACGAAGCACAGGGAGAACATGCAAACTCCATGCACACAGAGCCAGGAATCGAACATGGCCGATAATCAAATGCTAACCACTACACCACCATGCCACCTGGATTCATTTATCTGTGATGGATAAACATATGGCTTACCTTTAAAAATAATATTCAGAACTACCAAACCACATAAAAATATTGGGGTGGGGGAAGACATTTTGTACTATCCATATAAAACAGTGTATCTCCCAAACCTGACCCTAGAAAACGTAATAAAATAATATGACTGGATTAAACAATTATCAGGCAAAGGAAGCTTTACACTTTCAAACGTATCGCCACAATTATGGAAAGAATTGTAACACTGGTCACCTTGGTCCACACCAGTTTACATTTAAGCATTTGGCAGACACCCTTATTCTGAGCGACTTGCATTTTAATCTCATTATACATCTGAGCAGTTGTTTTGCTCAAGGGCCCAACAGGGTCGTGGGATTTGAATCTGGGACCTTCTGAACTGTAGTCCAACACCTTAACCACCTAGGTTATATGCAGGTTTTTTTTTATTAAGTAAGTGGACTAAAAAATGCTAGTGATTCGTCTTAGTAAATTGCCCCATCTACTGTTGGACATAGCAAATGCATTTATTTAGTTCCTGTCCCCTCATCCATGCATATTTTTGCATATATTTTTTGTTTAGAGATGGCACACAAATATTTTTGTGTTTAGAGATGGCATTTTCATTTGCTTTGTGGGTTTCTTTACCAACACTCTGGTAAGTGAGTATAATCTGTACTGCCCCTGAATTCATCACTCTATTGGGACAAACTGGACATTTTTGATAGCTCCCAAGTCCTACACGATCCAAAAGCGTCAGTCTGCTCTCAGTTAAGGATCTCACTCATCGTCTATACCGCTTTATCCTGTATTCAGGGGGGAGAGACCTGGAGCCGATCCCAGGAGGCTTAGGGCACAGGGCGGGGTACACCCATCGCAGGGCACATACACATACATATACTCACACACAACCGGCAATTTGGGAACGCCAATTAGCCTAACCTACATGTCTTTGGACTGTGGGAGGAAACCGGAGTACCCGGAGGAAACCCAGCAAGCAATTGCAAACTCCATGCACACAGAGACGGGAATTGAGCCTGGCCGGGAATCGAAACCGGACCCTGGAGGTGAGTTAAAGATCTGTGTGCAGTTATTATTATAAAACATCCAAATAAAACCCAATAATCAATACCTAGAAAATATCATAGGCAGGTTCAGGGAAATGTGAGGGTTAATCCAAACAGTAGTCTGATGCAGGTCAGGAAAGACCTTAAGACAAAATTTATGCTGAATACATATTTTTTGCTTATAATAAAAAATGAGGAAGTGAATGGGAAGTGCAATCAGGGGTTGCACCTTTTCAATTCATTTGTATGTTGCCAACATTCTTAAAAAAAGGTTTAATCCAAAGTTATTATGACATTTTTTTTTATTTGACAACTGATGGCAATGATTGAGATGCATAATAACTATATGAGTAGCTATAAATACAAACATACATTGAATATACAAAAATGCATTTATTATAATTAGTGGTTGTTTACATCAAAAATGTAATATTGTTTTGTTATGATTATTTAATACAAAGTTTTAAAAATGATTATTTGGCTATATACAGTTCTTTATATGAATTAGTACAGTGTTTATGTGTAGGTTATCCTCAAATGTTTCGCTTCTCTTTTTTTTTTTATGTCAAGAAGGGAAAAAAGTAAGATATGATTATGCTCCATTCTAGAACACTAGAACATAGATAATTGTTTTTATTTTTTCACATTCATTATTTAAAGCAATCATACAGTGTAGCCTGGATAGCTGTGTTACTTAGCCATTAAGCCAATGGCTTTCCTGTCACAAATAGCCTGTTCTTTTGACCTTTTTAAAGAGTGACTTGTTGTAATGAATGCTAATAAAAGCTCTCTAGCACCAGCTAGCGTCTCGAGTTCAGCCAAGATCTCTCCAAATAAGCCTCACTCTGATGAAGGTGGGTAACGCATGACTACTAACATCTGCGGAAAGAAAAGGGAGAAAGAAAGAGAGAGGGAGATTAATGGATGATGTAACACAGAATAAATATTACAGAGTCACATTAGAGATGCTTTTTTTTAGCTTTTTTTTTTAATTTATTTTATTTTATTTTATTAATAACAAAAAAGAAGAAGACAAAAGAAAAAAAAAGAATTGTATATACAAACAGAAAGCCAGGGTATAATAAAACAATACAACAATCACAAAGTGGAGACTAAGAAGACACAAAGGAAGAATACAGGGAAACAGTTTTCATCACTTTAGGGTTAACAGAGTCTTGAAGAGTTTCTATATATCTGTTTAGATCGTTTCTAAATACAGAGAAAAAAGGTTTAGCGCCAGTAATTTTTTGTTAATGGATATGATATTTAGCTAGTAGTAAACACAAATTAATTATGTAATATTTCCCACTCTTCTCTTTTGAGTAGCCATAAAATCCAAATAAAACATCTTTGAAACAGAAAGAAAAGTCACTCTCAAAATGAGACTGAATAAATATTAAGAATTGTGTCCAAAAAGTCTCTGTGTAGGAACACTGCCAAAATAGGTGAAAAACATTTTCTTCATCAGACTGACAAAAAGAACATTTCACATCAATGTCTGACTTGTATTTCCTAAAAAAGGCTTTGGACGGATAACATTTGTGTATTAATTTGTATGTTATTTCTTTTACTTTATTCGTTAAAAGATACTTTTGAGGCAAAGACCATACTTCCTCCCAGGGTAAATCCTCTACAATACCATTCCAGTATGATATCACATAAGGAATTGTAATGACCTCTCTCTGGAAGAGGGCCCTGATTTTATCATTTCTTTTCCGTTGCTCTGCAGAGAAGCAAACTCCTCCAACCACTGTGTCTGTTAGTTTCAAAGAATAAGAGCATGGCCAAGGAAATGTAGAGCCTTGTAACAGTAAACGCACCCCAGAGGGTATGGCATTAGAAACAACAGCATATTCATTAGCAGATAAAGGAATATTGTATTTTTGTAAAAAGTCTAAATAATTATAAAGTTTGCCATGTGTGTTAAACAGTTGTCCAACTAAAAGAAAGTTATTCTTGAACCAATTATCGAAGAAAAGTGATTTATTCTTGTAAAGGACATCCTTGTTGTTCCATAAAAAATATCTGTGTGGAGAAAAATTGTGTTTGTATATTAGGGACCAAGCCAAGAGCATCTGTTTATGGAAATTAGAAAGTTTGATAGGGATCTTTGTAACGTTATAATTACAGAGTAGGAGAAAATTTAGGCCACCCACTTTAGAGAAAATGTAATTTTGGATAATATTCCAGAGAGAGAGGGGATTATTAATAAAATTCCTGAGCTAATTGATTTTAAAGGTGTTGTTTAAGGTAGTAAAATCACATTAGAGATGCGTCGTGAACGATTGGTTATTTTTGAACGAGTTTTTAACGTGACTCATAAAAACGAGTAGTCTCGGAAAGTGATTCGTTGATTTTCTATTGGGCGCGCATGCGCAAATAATCTCAAAACCTCCGTACGTTATGTCCATGAGACAGAATTGAACAGTTCTCAATGACTCTTCTAGTTCGTTCCTTTGTCACGTGACTCCCATAGACGCTGTGCAGTACAAAAGATTCAAAAGAACGAATGGCTCAGATGAGAAGATATGATGGTGAGCTGCTCATTCTGTTTATCATAATGTCCTTAGCTAAGAGTCACATTTTCATGTTAAATCTTTTAATATTACTAGGTAAATTCTATATACACAAATGTAAGTAGTCATTAAGAATGCGTAATATCTCCATTACAAGGTGGATTTGAAAAATTTAGTTCGAAACATTACAAGGACTTTTAAGCCGGAAAGCAACCAGAACTATGAATACATTTAAAGAACTAAATTCCACCTTTCTGTCATAATTGTAAGTATAACCCTCTTGTTGTCATTGTTGTTATTATTGTTGTAAAAAAAAAAGGTTAATAAAAAGGTTTTTTAAAAAACAAGCTAATATATATGAACGAGATTCAAAGAACCGAGTCACTAAAATGATTCAAACTAATTCGTTCGTTTCCTATTGGGCGCGCATGCGCAAATCATCCGTACATTATGTACAGGAAACAGAATTGAACAGTTTTCAATGACTCTTCTAGGTCGTTCTTTTGTCACGTGACTCCCATATACGCTATGTAGTACAGTACACTTGAAACTGAATTGAGCTATTCTTTCTCAATGACCTTTCTTGTCCGAGTCGTTCGTTCGTTTGTCACGTGACTCCCATAGACGCTATGCAGTGCTGTAGATTCAAAAGAAAATGACTATCGTTCTGTTTATAATAATATGTCCTTAGCGGCATTGTAATATTTTTGTTCTTGGAACTATAGCCAAAATTTGTGTATGTAGACGTGTTGGGGGTCTGTTTATTGAAAATGTAACATTTTATTTTATTTCTGATCAAAAGAGCGAAATGAACTAAATGACTCAAAAAGGATTCGTTCAGATTGATGAACGAGACTCAAAGAACCGAGTCACTAAAATGATCCAAACTTCCCATTATTAATTCACATAAATCTCATGTTCATGTTTTGAAATAATTACTATTTTATGATGATTTGTGGTGGTATTAAAAATATCAGTCAATCTTCAATATCGTATACTTAAATCTTAAATATAAATTTAATAAAATTAAAAATAACTGCATTATTCATATCCTAGTTATGGTATGGAGAAGATTAAAAAAATAATAATACGGAAGTTAATTTTAACCTGTGTGTGACTTGATCGCAGTGCTAGACGGGCAAACACAGACATGGCGATGAGGATCACTCCCGCTATCAAGCTGTGGAACAGGAACACAGCTTCCAGGCTGTATATTTGCATCTGAGGAATGAAAAAAAAATTGTTTAATATCAATAATCGTAATGCCAGATAACTTTGTTTGATACATCTAAACGAGTGCTGCAAATTGATTAATTAAAACAGAGCCACAACAGCTGATGTTTCTTTTGAAATGATTTCAGGCTTTCTTTTAATTGAAGCAAAAGACCATATGGCTCTATAATATGTTTAAATTTTTTACTATGATAACAGGCATGATTCAACCTCAAGAACACTGTGCTAACTGTTAAGTATGGTTTTGCATCATGTTTGTTATTTCTATTTCTTGCTGCCAGTGGAACTGCTGTATGGAATTATGAAGAAGAAGGATTACATCAAAATTCTAAAACAAAACTTTAAATTAACAGCCATGATGGTTGAAAAAGTGTTCCAACAAAATAATTAGCTAAAACATACATCTGAACTGGATGTGGAATGAATATGTGGAAAGAAGGCTAACTTTAAGTTTTTTGGGGCCTTAACCCTATTTACTGCCGAGAGCAGCTGAAAGACCACCAACAATTTTTTTGATTTGCGAAAACTAAAAAAAAAAAAAGATAATTGCTATTAAATAATATGAGTTAGGCTACTCAATAATACAAGTAAATAACGATTAATATGAATTAGTACAACAAACTGAGTTCTGTTTACTTAAAATTGGAAACATCATTACATCATAACTGATTACCTAAAATTTTTTGAGTTTTGCCAACTTACTCGGTCTTCAGTGTGGAGGAAACCCACTAAACACAGACCGAGGCAGGTGTAACACCACAGTTCTAACCACTAAGCCACTTTGCCGCCAGTAGGAAAAGCCAAATCACTTAATGTTAACTAGATTATTATCTCATTCATTTCTGTACCATAGGCATTGTAAAATGACTAGCTTTGAAAAATACAATCGATAGATAGAAAGATAATCGTTCTTCTGTACAAATACAAGTGTCTATTCTTATCTTATCTTCTGTTGACTATAACTTACATAATGTTCCATGGTTGAATCTGTTTCATTGATGTCGACAGGATCGGCATACATCATATGATGACTATGTACAATTAAAGTTTTGCTGAAAATGATTGCACCAATTATAGTCCCCAGTATTGCGATGATACTAAGTGCGAGACTAATTGTGACCTGTAAAGGGGGGGGAAAAAGTTCATATCAATTTATTTATATAAATTATACTTTTATTCATTTATTCATCTTGAAGCATATTAATAATTAAAAGCAAAGTCATGTTATTTTGAGAGAGAGGACTGAAACTTTAAACACGTCTTAAATTTTTAAGAGGTTGGAAATATATTATAAAAGCACTAAAAGAACTCACAATCTTTTTTGTTGGGTTACGTTCTGATTGTATGTAGAGAATACCACATATAAAGTACTGCAAAACAGAAAGTATACATTAGTAAGTACATGTACTTAAGTACATCACATACAGTAGATGAGCATTCGATCAAATGGTGTTTTGCATAATTACTGCTGGCATATTAGTGATCAAAAAGAACATATTTGAGTTCAAAGGATCATTCTTTTGTAAAGTAACTGTAAAACTGTAATATATGTACAGTAATTCTGCTTATTTTAGCTCAAATAAGTTTCTACTTTTTGTATATAAGCATGACTATGTAAAGTAGGAAACAAGTACATAAAATGCATAACTTGTGTAAACAGTTTCATAAACTTGGGGAAAACTATGTATTTTATAAACTGGGTAAATTTATGGAAAATATATAGAAAATGGTATGAAGCACACAACACAGCATTAATAGATACTGTATTTGTTGTATGGTATAGTATAGTATAGTAGTAATATAATAAAATAATCCTGCAGCAACTTATTGACAGTTAATTTAGAAACATAATTTCTGAGAAGAATCATTCAGGATTCAGAGTTTCAGAGGTATGGATGTTATTTGTGCCTGTCTTTTCGACCATGCTAAGACAAATTAATGTTTTACCAAGATGCCCAGCCAGAAGGGGCTATAGGTTTCTGCTGAAGTTTCCGCTATGTCATGCTTCAGAGGAATCCCAAAAATGAAAAGACACAGGCCGAGGAACAACAGCACAATCTTGTACATAAGAAAGGGAGGAAGACATAATGCAAGTCAAAATGGAAATTTCCATTGTAAAAAGAAAAATTGTATGTTACAAGAGGCAAAAACAAAGATCTTACATCACCCAAATATTGCTACTGTATGTGACTGCAGATACATTGCAATGTTAAAAATTAAATAATGACTGATTACTAAGATTTGGGTCCAGACACCACAGTAAATTTGCTTTTATACTGGCTGTACAGTTTTCTCACTCTCAGGTTTAACCTCTGGATAGGGCACATTGTGCTCATGGTTGTTTTGTGTCCTTTGGGGGACTCGGTTTGACATTGGTTCACTGGTGATTTTGGTTAAAGTCTTTTATTAGTTTATTAGTAGTATTTAAATTATGTCTAGTATGTCATTTGCGGTCTTGCATCTGTTATGTTTAGTACTACTATTGTGTATTTCGCAGTTCTGTTTTTTTGGTTGTCTTTTAATAAATGTCTCTACATCCATGCTTATGCCTTGCCTGCATTTCCTCAAACCTGACAGAATGTGAGACTGACAGGGAGGTATAGTTGATGGGTCTTCCTAAACAAATTGTGACAATATCGGCAAGACAATCAGACTTAGCAGGAGGTCACCTTGCCATCATGCGTGATGCCAGGAACAGGGGAGGAACAGGAACAGTGCACAGGGGAGAGAGAGGAACAAGATTCCACATAGCGCCCTGGAGGGAAACTGGGAGAAGTGAGCAGCATAGCCAAGCTGGGTATGATGTGGGTAAGCCTGACAGCTATGATACAATGTAGGCCTTTCTTATTATAGTGCAAAAATGAAATGACAATGACAGCAAAGAAAGGACCATAGGGTTAAATTGTGGCAGTGTTCAGGGTGAGGAGGAACCACAGAGCGAGTGTGCACAGAAGGCGAAGGCTATTAGCCTGTTTGCTCTGTTAGCCCTATTGAAAGCCAGGGTTTGAGAACTCTGTGTCTTTTGCATATTCCAGGTTTGAGAACTCTATGCTTGCTTCACCTCCCTGGTTTGAGGATTTCATGCTTGCTCCACCTCCCGGGATTGAGAACTGTCATAATCAGGCCACCACTCGCGTTTGAGAACTCTGTGTCTGCTCCGTTTCATAGGTTCAAGAACTTTTTGGTTGATCCACCCTGGGTTTGAGGATTGTGCACTCTCTCTGCCACCTGAGATTGAGGATTCTGTGTTTCTGTTTGCTTCAACGCCAGGTTTGAGGATTTTGCGTCTGCTCGCCCTGCCGGGTGTGAGGACTTTGTTTTTGCCTCACACAGGTTTGAGGACGATATGTTTGCTCCACCTACCAGGTCAAGGACCTTGAGTTTGATCCATATCCTGAGTTCGCTAACATTGTGCTAGCTCCAGTCTCTGGGTCAAATCAAGGTTTTGTCTCTGTCAGTCCTGCACTTAGTCCATAGGACACACACTTCAGCCTCTGTGTCAGTAGGCCCAATAAAAGACTGTGTTGGAGGGGTGAGCCACATAGCACCATTTACACCAAGCTATGCGGTGTGTTTTCTGATGATTTTATATCATAGCCAGCATGAACTTTTTCAGCTGTTTGTGCTAAAGCGGGTCTTCGGTGGAACCAGATCAGATTGGTTAGTCTTTACTTCCGATACAGATTAAGTCTTGAGTGTCCACGACCCTGTTGCTGGTTCACTGGTTGCCCTTCTTTGGACCAATTTATTCAGGTACTATCATCTGTGTACTGGGAACGCTCAACAAGAAATGATGGTTGTGGAGCTGCTCTGATGCAGTTCTCTAGCCATCACAATGTGACTCCAAGACATCAACTAAAGAAAGCTAGCAATACTGACAGCTAACAATGAATTATAGGCAAATATTAGCACACTTGTTCTATAATTCTCTGCATTTTTTTTACTATTTAAAGAAGATTATGAAAATACCCAAAATACAATTGAGGGAGAAGAAAAGGTTTCATGATAAGTGTACAGTGATTAATCATTTGTGAATAATCACATACTTGGCCCCCAGTGGTGCAGCAGTAACATCAAGAGATCACAAGTTTGAATCCTGGGTGTTGCTGTAGCCTCCTGCAGGCCACGAGGGAGCTGACTGCTCGAGCTCTTGCCCAAAGAGCTTATACGTCATCAGTTTTACTAAGTTGGGCATTGACTCTAAATGACACATAATTCCTTCTCAGGACCACTTTGCCATCCTTGTCATGATTAAATAATTTTTCTAACTGATTCTCCTGATGGCCTTGCCCACCTCCTTAAAGATTCTGGTGCTGTTGTTCAATCACTTGTTTATTTACTTTAGAATTTTGGAATTCAGAACATCAGGATACTACACCAACTGACAAAGGAACTGAAACCCTTTTATTTTTGCTTGCATGAAACCCTGCCATTTGTGTTTCTCTTTTCATACCCATGGTGTCTGACCCTTTGGGTTGTTGTATTAGGTCATATGGGTTGTTTTAGCCTAACTTAGTCTGTATGAGGGGTTATGAATTAAGCCACTGCTCATTTCTTCATATTAAAATAAATTAAATGGTTAAATGAAAGAAATCAAACAATAAAATGGTAAATGAAAGAAATGCACACAAATGTTTTACAAAGTGTGAAAGATTTAATTAAAAAATTGGTGGTTTATGTAACAATCTCGGCAGCAATCTAATTTCCCCTCTCATCTGTTCCAACCACTCAGCTTTCAGCATTACCCATATACTAATACTAAAAATACAATTTTTTTATGCTCAAACTATTTCTAGATCACTATGTGATTTAATGAATCAAAATTCCTATACAGTTCCTATAAATACAGTGACTGGACTGAAATTGAGAGCCAAAACTTGCCAAAAATAAGAGTAAAAAAAGTCTTTCAGGAAGCCTGGAGGAGTGTTCCTCAAGATTACATTCAAAATACAAGAAAGTCTGACTCTTTGGAAGTGAAAATATGAAGAAATGAGGGGTGGCTTAAGACCTCTGTGTGCCCTGGCCATGTCATCTTTATACTGTTTGATGCAATCAAGAATGTGTGAGTGTTTCGTCTTTCTCACCCCAACAGTTTTTGGTTCTCCTTTGAGGAAGCGATGCAGAGGTTTACTGCCACCAGTAGTTTGTGTGGATGGTCCCACAATCTCCTGCATGGGCTCACTCCCTTGATTTGTGTCCATCTCTGTGAAGCTTGGATAAACAAATTGAATACAACGTTTTAGATACTGATGTATTAGTATAGGTATATGTATAAAGTAGTATACAGTATATCTCCAGGAGGAAGCTAAGAAATTTAAGACTTGGTAATTAATGTTTAGTTAATAATTAACACTTAGTAACACTAATTAGTACAATAAACTAGTGGTTCTTAGTACAGTAGTTAGTAGGAATGAGAAGTATTAATGAAGAACTATTCAGTAAACACTTTAAAGAGAAATTACCATATGAATATTCTGAGTCATCAAAGTCCCTGTAGCAATGATGATGACAAGATCTTTTTACCTTCCTCCATTAAATGTTTTATTTAGGTTTCTATTTAAAAACGGTGATGTCATTGGGATGACTATTTATTAGTGTCTTATTTGACTATTTATTTGCTCATTTGCACTGTAAAAGAGTGTAAAAGACACAGACTTTGGCAAGGACAGCAGGTGTATGACATAATACATCATACTACATAGTATGATGTATTTGAGATGTTACTAACCAACAAAAACAGGTACTACAAACTCATAATGATAGTGTAAAATATTTACTGTAAAAAATTTCACTCACTCACTCATTGTCTATCAGGCGTTATCCTGTATGCAGGGTCGTGGGGGGCTTGGAGCCTATCCCAGTAGACTTAGGGCATGAGGCAGGGTACACCCCTGTATGGGGTTCCAATCCATCACAGAGCACACACATGCACAAATTCACACACTACGGGCAATTCAGGAATGCCATTTAGGCTAATCTGCATGTCTTTGGACTGTGGGAGGAAACCTACCAAGCAGGGGGACCCGAGGCAGGAATCAAACCCGCACCCTGAAGGTACTGTACAAGGCGACAATGCTGACCACTAAGCTGCTGTGCCACCTTACAAAGTTTCAAATGAAGTTTGTTTATTTAAACAGTATTTTAGCATGCATTAGCCATCCAGTGTTAACGGTGCTATGCCGTAACTAAATTTTAAACTAAAAGAGCAATTTAGTTTTGACTTCCATCCAGCCTGTAGGGTCGCATCAATGATCCATTGGGCAGTATTTGTACTGACATTATAAGCATTAGTATATTAAAACAATGCACTTTTCATGTTTAGACTAGCAAAGGTCTTCTTCTCCCGTCCACAACAGGGGTGTATGAAGTACTGCACCTAGCTTGTATTGATTGAATATGTTTGCTTAGTTAATGTGTATGGATATGTTTTCTCCGGGACAATTCGAGCTTTGTCCAACACAATATTGGCTAGCTAGAAATGTTCTAATTTAGAAAGTTAGATACTTTTTTTTAATCATTTCTAATAGTTAAGATAATTTAAATATTTTTAGTAAACATTCATTTATATCTCACTCACTTGCATCGTTTATCTTGTATATAGGGTTGTGGGGGGATAGAGCCTATCCCAGGAGACTTAGGGCTCGAGGTGAGGCACACCCCAATCCATCGCAGGGCAAACACTCATACACTCATGCACACACGCACACTCACTCATTCACACACAACAAGCAACTTGGGAACATCAATTAGCCTAATCTGCGTGTCTTTGAACTGTGGAGGAAAACCGGAGTACCCAGAGGAAACCCACTAAGCCTGAGGAGAACATGCAAACTCCATGCACACAGATCCGAGGTGGGAATCGACCCAGACCCTTGAGGTACAGGGCAACGGTACTAACCACTACCACCGTGCCCACCATTTTAATTTATATCTAATATGGTTATATTCATTTATAACTGCATAGGTTTGCTGGTTGTCAATACCAACTTGGGCTGAAGGTAGAGTTCCCCTTATTTATTCATCATCTATCCCCAATTTAATAATTGCATATTGCGTATATTACAAAATAATATATAGATCTATTGTATAGGGCAGCTAAACATGTTGAACCCATAGTAGTAAGCTGAAGTGATATTTCTCGCTTTCCTGACTTAGAGTGGCACAGATCAAAATATTGGGTCTTTCTATTTCAACACAAATATATTACAGATTGTAAGTGCAATTAATATAACTATTAAAGATTGACATTAATGTAGGGAAAATCATATCCTAGTTTTAGAGACAAAGGCTATGTGCTATAAGTAATAAGTAAGTAAAAAAGTAAAAGTTGATAACAAGAGTCATACAAGTTCATTGTTCATGCAAATGTTTCCAGTTTCCCTCAAAGCTGTTGGAGGACGTTTCTAAACTTTGAGTTCAACTACTGCCATTACAGACATGACAATACACACCACAGTTATTATGTAACACATTTGCGCAGTCCCAGCAAAAATATTCTGACTACATGAATATATACCTGAACATTAGTAAGGAACTTAAACGTAACATACCTTCAACAGTGTGTGGGTGAGTTGCGGAGATTTTAGAGGGTTTCACAACAGCAAAGATGGGAGGGGGCGAAAGGGGGATGGTAAAGAGTGGGAAGAGGAGAGCAGGAGGTGGAGACTGTGACACCATGTTTGGGAGAGAGAGAGAGTGTGTGTGTGTGTGCACACCATTCCAAAAGTTCAATGCAGCTTTCACAGAAGAACCAGTAATTCTTGGAATATTTGAGAACTTTGCAAAGGCATTATAATCATCATGCAGGAAGTGTATGGTTTAGAAACGGATTGAAAGAGAAGTGAAGAAAGAGTGATAAAGCGGCAATGAGAGGATGTAAACAAGGCCACTGGAGTAGTGGAGTAGTGGAGTAGTGAAGAGACACGACACAGCTGGCTCGCACAGTCAAAGGCATTCATGCTGATTTAAGTTGATGCAGATGTTGACTGCCAGATGTACAGCTCTATGCTTCTTGGACTGCTTTGACTTAATGATAACACCATGTAATCTGAACAAAATGTTCGTGTAGTTAGAATTATATAATGAAGTCTACAGTAATAACTAATGGAATTTAGATTAATTACAGTGCAACATTATGATAGTTAATATAATTAGGAACTAACCAATCAAAAAAATATAGTAACTTAAAAAATCAAGATAAAGGCATAATAAGTTTTCCTGCTCCAATCAAACATTCTAGATTCTAAAATCAATACATGCGCGTATCTCGGTATAACTAAGGATATGGACTGCCCCCTCAACAGAGCTCTTTTTGTTCAGCTGTAAATAACATTCCTCAAATTTCATGGGAGCTTCTCCTCTGATCCCACCCGAGTCAATGCACACAGCTGCAGAGGAAGCCATTCTCTTATATAAGTCTTGACTAGTTGATTTGGATTTAGTTACACCATGTAGCCATGCATTTGGGGTAAGGGCTTAATGAAGGTCCAAGTAACTGACTCCCATCAATGATAAACTGTTACTGAAGAATACATTTTAAAGAATATTTCATAATTGAAGCTGAAAAAATGGTATTGTTGCAATGTTTGAAAAATTTGGTGCTCCCTTTAATACATTACTTGAGCCTGTGATCTTTTAGACAGGAATTCTGGTACCTCATGGAGCATGATTGTATGGATTTGTTGCCATTCACACAAGTAATCTTGTGCACTGACATCAGAGGCAGCCGATGTTCCTATGTTTGTGCACAGTTGATTGTTATGCTTGTAAATCATTGTTGCAGAACACTACCATACTTTCAATTCAGTACCAACACTTTGGGGAATCCCTGCATATGGAAGTGATGATCTGGTGTCCATATACCCTTGGTCATATCCTGTATGTACTGCAACTTACGAACAGCTATACACTTGAATATGAATGTAATCCAATCATTCAATGTTTTCCAATCTTTATCGGCCCAGTCCTGGGGCGTCTTATACCCACTATAACCTCACATCACTTTTCACTGGCTGACATAAGTGTAGTCTTCTGCCGTTGTAGCTCTTTCACCCTAAAGTTCGACATGCTACACATTCTGAAATGCTTTTTTACACACCATTATTGTAAACAGTGGTGTTGTTTTTTTAATCGCTGTAGCTGACCTGTCATCTGAAAATCCGGGTGGGGGGTTTCGGTGTGTGTTTTATTTTCTATTTATTTATTTATTTATTTATTTATTATTAATTTTTCTAACTGATGCTCCTGACTTGTTAAATAACAGAATTACACTAAGATTGCAAAACCACAAGGGAGATTAGTCATCAATTCAACTGGAATGTGGTCTGCTGACATAAGATCTGACACAATCTTTTAAAATCAACAGTAAATTTCAGTAACATTTAATAGCAGTAATATTTATGACATTAAAAGCATACAACTTGCATTTTTAATGAACAATCTATTACCCTTATAAGAAGAAAGACAATTTTTCTAGTTGTTAATAAAACAGACAGGCAAGCTTGCAGGTTTTTGGTACCATCTTTTTTTATTACAAATTGCATTAAAATAAGAATGTCTGCCACTTACACAGTCAAAATCAATAGACTTTATTTTATTGTGTATATGTACAAATAGAACAAATATTACAGAAATTTGTAAAGTGAAAAAGCTGAGAAAGGTTTGAGAGTGTAGTTACTATCACGCAGAAAAATTAGCTATTTTCATTCGTTATTTAATTTTCTCAACTAAATGCTCATCAAACCCGAATGATTTGGTGCTTAGAGACATATCTTACAACTTGCAGGATTGTCTTTCAGTTTTAAAATGCATTAAGTATTATACTCCATCAACTTTATTAGCAGAACACAGACTATATATAGACATGTGGAAGAACCAAATATAATACAAAAATAAATTTTAAAAACCCATACTTACATTTTAAACCTTAGGTCACAAGTCTTCTCTTTATATCATATTTATTAAAGAATATTGTACTTAGGTAATTTGTTTTGGAAAATGATATATATATATATATATATATATAGCATTTTTGTTTATGTATATGTAGCTAGCGAAACATTTGTTGTATGCTTTTATCATAGAGATGTAATAGTTATGTTAGTACTGTGTTATTTAAATATATCATCTATTATTTGTTCTCACATCCCTCACAACTGGATAACAGACTTCCTGAAGCCATACATGCTGCACTGCTTCCTTAAAAGCCCAGTGCCAAATATCTCCGCTTACAGAAAAGCGCCAACGTTAAAAATACCGGCACTGGCCCAAATCTCCTCTTAACAATGCCTCAAAAGCACGAATAAGGTATTTATGGTAACACTACTACGGTACCATCATAAAATACTTCTGGTGGGATTGAAGCTCCTTAGATGATCCAGTCATGTTCCGTTCCATGCCCAGCTTAGTTCCGTGGCTGAGAGTTAAACTCGTGGCAGATGTTGTTTATAATCTTGGGCACATATTTGTAGAGGTTGTCAAACTCATCCACAAAGAAAGAGTGATCTTTGTCTGGGTCTGTAGCGATGTATTCCAGCTCATCCTGTGCAGCCCAGGCGATGCCAACGGAGTAGGCAATCACACCTGATCAAACAGTTTCAACACTTGCAATTAGTTGAATATTAAGAAAAACCTTTCACAAAATACTGATTGTACATGGAGTTATGTGGAACCATATACCAAAAGTACTTTGCTAAATCTAAGACAAAACTGTTCTATCCTTTGCAAATTTACAGTACCAGCTGATAAAAATTTCTTCTGCAATGCCACAAACATTCTCAATCACAGATTTTTTCAGTATATACATGTATAATAAAGTTTTTTCTTTTAAACTTAAATGGATTTGGACTGACTCCTCATGTCAAAATAAGTATTTTGAGCATTTATGTGGGCTTAGGTCACAGTGATCAAAAACATGGTCTTAACTCCAACATTATAGTTTTTGGTCTGAAATATTTATCACAAAGTCTGAAACAAAAATTTGGAATGATATATAAGCAGCATTTAATTGGATTAAATTTTTTAATTTAATATTTTTTCAGTGCTTATACAGTATGTACTTCAAATTTCCACTCAATGTCTTATTTTGTTCTTATATATACTGATCAGCCATAACATTACGACAGCCTGGCAAATATTGAGTACCCCCTGCCCCCCTTGTTTTGCTGCCAAAATAGCCCTGACCCTTTGAGGCATGGACTTCACTAGATGTCTGAAAGTATGCTGTGGTATCTGGCACCAAGCCATCAGGAGGAGATTCTTTACGTCCTGTAAGGTGGAGCCAGTATGGTACATCCTACAGATGCTCAATTGGATTGCGTTCCAATTGAGAATTTGGAGGCCAAGTCAACAAGCACCTGGCCATCTAGGTTCATCAAACAAGGCCATCTTCTTCCATTGCTCCATGGTCCAGTTTTGACAGTGGACATTGGTCAGCATGGGACCGTCACGGCTTTTCAGCTATGCGGCCTGATATTCAGCAAACCTATGATGAACTGTGTGTTATGACAACTTTCTATCAGAACCAGCATGAACTTTTCACCGATTTGAGCTACAGAAGCCCTATTGGATTGGACTGCACAAGCCAGCCTTAGCTCCCCACTTGCATCAATGTGCCTTGTTGCCCATTGACCCTGTTACAAGTCCACTGGATTTCTTTCTTGGACCAAGTTATTAGGTCCTGACCACTTCAGACCAGGAACATCCTGCAGTTTTAGAGTTTCTCTGAACCAGCTGTCTTGTATCACAAGTTGGCCTTTGTCAAAATTGCTCAAATCCTTACACTGGCCCATTTTTCTTGTTTTTCCAACAAGTCCAAAACTGCTAAATTTTCACTTGATGACTAATATATCCTATGCATTCAAGTTGCCATTGTAACAAGTTAATCAATGTTATTCACTTCACCTGGTAGTGGTTGTAATGTTACTATTGGTATAAAAGTATGAACGAAAAGATGTAAAAGCATAGACAGAGATTTTTTTTTTTTTTTTTACAAAATATTATATATTATATGGCACAACAAATGATTCATATTAGAACTTTGCTGCAAGGCTGTTGTTGGCATGCACTGCATGGAGTAAGATGTAATTAGCCTACTTAAGCATTGAGGTTGAAATGTGGTCCATTTCTCTTAGCAAATTGTCTTTAGCCAAGGTTAACTAATGATACATCAAAATTCTCCATAAATAAAGTCAGGAGATTGGCTAGGCAAGGGCTTCTCAAAGTGTAGGGCACAAAAGGCAGAAAGGGCTGGTGTGTGTTTGTGTTTGTGCGTGCGTGCGTGTGTGTGCAGGTTTTCCTTGCAACCAACCAGAAGTCACACTTAATTCTACCTATTTAATTAGTTGTTCTTGGCTTTCAATAGATCATCAGGTGTGGCTTCTACTTGGTTGGAATGTAAACCTCTGTGTCCCTCCCCCTGCTGGGTTGAAAAGGTACTGCCGGTACTCAAATTGGGTAGGCTAAGCAATGCCTTCACCTAGTTTTTTTGGACTGTATTCATTGTCTTGTTGAACTGTCCCCATATTTTTGTTGAAATGCCTGTAATATTTTACAGTACATCACTGTTTCCTTTAATTATATGTAATGCATATTTTTTGTAGTGAAGCAGCCCATATAATCATGCTAACTTGGGATAACAGTCACAGCACATCTTTTTCCCCAAACATGACATGCTGCCAGAGCATTATATTTTAGTTTTGTCTTTTATTTCAAAGGAGCTCGGATTTTTGTAAATTTTTCGAAGTGCATCTCTGAATAGAATTGTGGTAGAGTTAACTACTTATTGTTCTCATTGTAACAGATGTTCCTGATGCTTTAAGGTTGCCCTGAAATCTTTTCAAGTGACTCCGGCCCTTTTACCTTTCTTATTGGAAATCTGAGAGAGTTTGTTCATGCTTATGATTATACATTTAAATATATATAAGTTTCTCCAGCAATTACATAGATCGCAAAGCTAGCTGTAACACTTACCTGAGCGTTGTACTGCCAGAGCAGGTGCGCGTACATCATCATAGGAGCGGCCATCTGTGATGACAATCATGATCTTACGCTTGTTTGGCTTGGACTTGCTGAAGAGCTTCTCAGCGGCGTAGGTGATGGCAGCACCTGTGCTAGTACCGCCACTCCAGTAATTAATGCGGCGGATAGCATTCAGGACGTCGGTCTTGGTGTTATGCTGGCCAAAGGCAAACTCAAGTCTCTGCTCATAAGTGTACTGCACAGCACCAATGCGTGTATCTGTGTCGGAGATCTCAAACTCACGAGACACATTGGCCACGAACTGCAGCACAGTACGGAAGTTGCCGGTTCCGACGCTGCTTGAGCCGTCGATGACGAAGGCGATGTCATTGGCGTTCAGGCATGTCTTGCTGCAGACGAGCCGGTCGGTGTCGCATAAACGCTTCACCAGAGGCTGCGCTGCCTTCCGCAGCGCAAACCAGCTGGCCACTGGCAGTGAGTAGAAGCCATTAGTCCTGCACACAGCCTGGTAGAATAGATTTTGACATGAAGATAATGATATCTGTAATTTGTGGATGGACACGGCTACTATTTAAAGACAACATACTGTACAGTTTAATATGGATACAGCTGGCAAGACTGGCAAAACCTTCTATACTGAAAACTTTTGTTAAAATGTATACCAACACCTATTTGAGATTTCTTAATTCTATTCTGGTCAATGACAAATGAGAATTCTCACAAGGACAGGGGGCGATGAGGGGGCGCTGGAGCCTTGATGGTGCCAATCCATCACAGGGGACACACACATACTCATTTACACACTACACACAAATTGGGAACACGAGTTAACCTAATCTGCATGTCCTTGGGAGGAAACCTACCAAGCAGGGGGAAAACATGCAAACTCCATGCGCAAAGACCCGAGGTGGGATTCGAACCCAGACCCTGGAGGCACAAGGTAACAGGGCTAACCACTAAGCCACTGTGCCACTGAAAATTTTATTCTCACTAATAATTGTTTAATTGGCAGAATCTGTAAATATTGTATTTTAAAATATATATTTTTTTAAACTATTACATTATGTCCTATAAAAGCTTAAATCCCTTTTATAATACAATCTCCAAAATGCACCAACTACAACTCCCAAAAATGAAATGAAATGAAACTGAACTGAAAACGATCACAACACCTAGCACATACAAAATTTTGTCACATTCTCAGTCACCATCATGTCAATCACTTACGCCTGGCCTCAATCCTTGGCAAACACTTGCCATGTGAAGTGTATTCTTGCTTTAAGTTAACAAATCTCCTCAAAAACTGAGACTGTGTTGTTACTCTGGTAATATATTTGTAGATTACCTTGTCCACAAAATTGGCCTCAACCACATTATGCTTCTCGCTGTCATCTGGACCCTCAATGGTAACGAAGAAAATGTTGATACCAGATTCCCGAGCCAATCTTGAAGCCTCCTCTACTTTGTCTGTGGGCCATCCATCGACCAGCACCACAGCGACATTGGGCGCCCCACCCCGGTTTCCATTAGCGTCACTGAAGAAATGCTTGTTGATGTAGGAGAGGGCTTTCCCTAAATCACCACAAGGGGGCAAAAGAGAACACCAGTTAAAATAAACAAATCTGGCACAGGTTTACTCCACCCTCCCACCCCCCACACACACACCACTGTGGGGAAAATAATTAACTCAACCAGATAGTAAGCAGGAATCACTGCATCATTGGAGCAGCACAAGATTTTTGCTAAACTATTATGAAATGAGTTCTTTCTTTGACAGAAGAATTTTGAGTTAATTTATACTTAGTTAATTATGTAATGTATGCATCTTCATCTTCATTAGATATCAGTGTCTCCTTGCATCCCGACCCCTATCCTTTGATCACTGGGTGAAGCAGAAACACACCCTGAATGGGATGCCATACACCGCGTTTATACCTGGGGCAATTTAGAGTATCTAATCTCCCTATTGATGAAACGAGTGGAAACCTACATGCACATGGGGAGAACACGCAAATCTACACAGAGATAGCAACCTCGAACCAGAGTTGGACTGTGGAGCTGTGAGGCAGCACCATTCTTCCCTGTAAAACACAGAAATGTTTTAATGTGTGTTTATGATAACGGTAATCAGCAACTGGTGGAAACAATACTAGTTGGCGGTATTAACAAACACTGTCGCCTTGCACCTCCAGAGTCCGGGTTTGATTCCCGCCTCAGGTCTGTGTGCGTGGAGTTTGCATGTTCTCCCCGTGCTTGGTGTGTTTCCTCCTGGTTCTCTGGTTCCTCCAATAGTCCAAAGACATGCGGATTAGGTTAACTGCTGCTCCCAAATTGCCCATATTGTGTGTCTGTGTGTTTGCCCTGCGACGAATTGGCATCCCATCCAGGGTGTACCCCGCCTCTTCTCCTGGGATAGGTTTCATGACCCCACAACCGTGCATACAGGATGAATCGGTATAGATGATGAGACAGTATTGTGCATGTTTCAATATAGGCATAAAGTTCTTAACTACCTAAGCCATATTTAACTAACTGAAAATTACTAAGTGAATATCACACTCCTATTTTCAGAAAGCAGTTTCTGGTTTTCCTTACTTCTGACTCTAGAGATTCTTGAGTGGACATGGACATGTATTGGACATGGACACAATGTCAGCTATAACCAAAGTGCAAAAAATCCACATTTGGTCAACAAAAGCAAAATCACCAGTGTGTAGTGGCAGCCCTGTAATTTACTTAACAGTTCCCATTTTAGTTTTAGATTTAATGCCATGCTTGAATATGAACATATGGGCAGTGTCAGTGAAAACCAAGTGATAATTGTGGCCTTTTACACATTCATGACGAAGCAGCTTATGCTGCAGAACGAGAGAGTGACTAACATTTCGAGGATGACGGTTTAAAATAAGGTACTGCCCAGGGTCGGTCCCGAGCCCGGATAAAACGGGAAGGTTCCATCAGGAAGGGCATCTGTGCCGAGTTGTGTGCCGATTGGATGGCCCCCCTGTGGCCAACCCTCGACGGGGACAGCTGAAAGACCAACAACTGCTCACGTTCTCTGTTTAGTTCAGATGATACAATGATTCAGCAGTCGTTAAATATTTAATCCCTGTTGATTTAAATAGTAGAGGAATTATGGCTAATTAGCTGTTAAGATACAAGGCCTATACATAATGCATTTTGGGTGGATGTCAAAAATTTGCAGATTTAGTGATGGTTTAAATTGGTTATGTAATCATTTAAGACCTGATCTAACCTTAACCACCTTCACTATGTTAGTGTTGTTTTATTCTATTGGAAGTTTACTAGATTTATTTAGTTATAATAATACGATATTTCCACTCCTGTAGGTATTATCTGGTTTATGATCACTTTATATGCTTGGTTCATTTCATGAGATCTAGCACACTTTATTAAATTAGAATCAGATGCATTTCACTCACCTACATTGGAAAGCCCGCCTTTCTGGATTATCTTGTCAATGGCAGGTTTCAGGTCTTTCGAGCTAGAGAACTGACGCAGACCGAACTCTGTCACTGGATCATCCCTTTTGAACCGGAAGGAAAATGTTTTATGTTTTCTTGCCAGTGTAATCAGATTATAATTAAAGTCATTATATTTAAATGTCAAGGGACACTTACCCATACTGGATGATCCCCATCATTGGGCCATTGATGCCTACGTTGATGACTTGGGAAACCTCTGCCAGGAAATCTTTTTGGATCTTAAAACGGCGCTTCCCAATGCTCCAGCTGCCATCCATGAGGAAGGCGATGTCAACTTTACAGTCTGGTGAAAGAAACACAGCCATGCACTATAGACTCAGGAATCATTTCAGGCAGTGGAGAAGTTTGTAACATAATCATGAATGTATAAATATAACAATCAAAATTTGTGAATGGATTTTGGCTTTCAGAATAAAGGGGTTCATGCAGCAGGCTGTTTGACTACTATGGAATTAAAAAAAAAGAAATGATTAATTATCCAGGAATTCCCTTTTTGCAGTGTTCAGTATCTTATCGCTGTTGTATCATCAAAGACATTCCATGTAAGTATGCATGTGTTAAAGGAATTCGGAGGTCCTGAAGGAACTAGAATGAACCTACTCGGGTCTCCCTGGGTGTCTGGTAAGTGGTCTGGCACATGGATACTTTGGCCTAGGGGGAGAAAGATGTTTTACACAGTATTAAAACCAATGCAGACTGTATTCATTACATTAGAGGAGCACCTAAACCTGGTTTAATCATTTATAATTACTGTACATATTCACTTGCAAAGTAAAATCTATAAAATCCTTTATATCATGTCTGGGTCATTCCAGGAAAAAAGAAAAAAAACCTGCAGAAAGAACGAGCAAACCAAGCAAACTGCCTCACCTAAATCAAAAGGCTTCCATTCTGCCTTCTCCATCTCCACTGTCTCCACTGTGACATTAACATCATACAGATCACATAATGATACCAAACTTCCAAGCAACAGCAGGAAAAGTGCATGAAACATGAAAGTGTAACATTTGTGCATATTTTTGTTGTAGAGTGCCTTAAAATACTCAGAACATATTTTAGTCAATTGTATTTGATGCCTAATACAGTAAACACGGTCACTGTGTGATTTTGCTCCCCACTCACTATTCCCAGTAATGCAAAATGAAGAGAACTAGGACAAGAAAAAGTCAAATGATCTCACAAAGTTTATTTAATATGACTCAATCATGTTGAAACTTCATTGCAGATGATATGCACTCACTCCAAATGATTCAGCATTTACTATACACACTGCCTGGCCAAAAAAAAGGTTTTCCCAAGATTTCATTCAGTCAACTTTAGCTTTGATTACAGCACACAATGTGGTGGGCAGTTCATATATGAAAATAATTCCTCATGCTCCCAGAACCACTCTTTCACAGTTTGGTATTTGACAGAGAGCCAGTGGAGTTGTTGGGTGGAGGTGATGAGATGCTATGGATAGTCCAGTTATGAAATGTGCAGCAGAATTTATGGCTAGGTTGAAGATTATGGAGAAGTTTTTGTGGCAAACCAGTTAAAAGTGAATTATAGTAATCAATGCAGGAGGTGACCAAAGTATGTAGGAGAGTGGGTTGAAGAATGGATATAAGTAAGAAATCTTTTGGAACCAAATGTTCAACATAGTAGCATGATTTGCAGACACTGTTATTATGGGCGTCAAAGGACAAAGTGCTATCAAAGATGACCCCCGGGTTTGTGACAAGAGGAGAGGGAGAAACTGAGGATCAATGAAGAATAACAAACTGTTGGACTTGGATAGAGTGGATTATGAGCAGAACCCTATGGTGGAAGAACTGAGTCAGGGTTTGTGGAGATATGTCTTTATATCGGGGTCAGTAGATGGTCACTACATGGGGGATTGTTGATTGCAGTGGATAAGGAGGAAGTTGGAACATTAAGCGTTGCTGAGGCTTGTACAGCGGGCACAGTGAATTGAGATTGACCCTATTCCAGGACGATTGGTGCATTATGGTAAGTAGGGAAGCACATAAAGCGATGTACCATCATGCATAGTGCTCACTGTACAAGCCCCTGAAGGCTTGGCATTGCTTCAGTTGGTCAGACTAGAAAAGTTATCTGGCACTAAAATGAAGTCAGCTGACGACCTACAGTAAATGCACTGTACTGAATGTCCAGGATATCCCATTATTGCATTTTCTTCTTGGTGGCTGAGCCATATTCCTTTATTTGTCACATATACATTACTGCACGGTGGATTTTCTTAATATATTCCAGTTTTGGGGTTAAAGTGCAGGGTCAGCCAAGATATGGGTTAAGGTCCTTGCTCAAGAGCCCAGCAGCAGCACCTTGGTGGAACTAGGTAACACACTCAGATACCACTGCTTCTAGGACAATTGTAGTACTCAAATAACTGGCACTAAAGCTGGTAGAATTAAATATCAGTCAAGTAGGTTTTCTTTTTGGCCAGGCACTGTACAGTAGGTGTCAGATTGTGAAACGTTAAAATTTTTATGCGTGCATTGAATCATCTGCTTCATATTTTTGGACATGAAAAAACGAACAAGCAACATTTACATCCCCCCAGTTTTAAAAAAAAATGTTACATATATCCAAGTTTATCAATGTAGTAAAAAGAAGTCTGTTGAAGTTTCACTACTCGCTTACAGGTAGGTTCTATATTCCAAAATGTAGCACATAGATCATGACATGACTGATTTATCCTTTTTTTCTTTGATCACAAATGCTCACATTCACAGTTCTGGACGTGACCTGCCACTGAGGTCTGAGAAAGCCATGCATGTGGATGTTATGGTACAAAATATAAAATATAATTATTTTTATGCATATATCCCAACTCATCGAAGAAGAACTTTTATGATGTACGGTATGTATAAAAACAGGACCACCTCTCAATCACGTACCTCTTGTACGGGTTTCTGGGGCGTGCTTTGGTCCACTTTCTGTTTCTGTGGTTCGAGAAGCTGAGAATAGAAGTGCAAGCATAAGGAAAGCAAAAAATACCAAAAGGCGTTACATACTCTGGGTCTTGTTTCCTGAATGGAAACAAGATGTCTACTCTGCTGTTGCATGTTTAACAGTTTCTGTGCATGGGCGTGTGCACAAAAACAGTGCAAGTGTTTACCACTCTGAAACCCAGATCCTTGTAGCTTGGACGGCTTGGCAGTATCGCAAAGGCTGTACACCCTGCCCTTTAATTTAGAAGAACTAAACACTAAGATCACTTACCAATGCCTTTTGGTGCCACATTGGATTCGTGGTTTGTTTATTATTTATAGCATATGTACTAAGTGCATCTGTACTAAGTACAGATATGTCTGGATGGGTTATTGCACACCGTTTAATTTAAAATCCGTATCAAAGAAAACACTACATCAAAAACATTGAAGCAAACACTTTGTTTATTTCGACAGGATAAATTTAACCCTCTATAAAATGTACCTCATTCCAAAATACATACTGTATATATATTTTTTAATACATGGGAGTTGTTTCTTTAAACAGCATCTTGAAATCCACAACAAAGTTAATGATGAATATGGCTTGAATAAATGTTAAATTGGATATTCTATACTATTTCGCCTATTTTGACTATTGAATATTTCAAATTAGAAAATGAAAGATCACTTACGATACTGTCCGTTATAATACCAGCGCTCATACTCTGAAATATCTGGTCTCAGGTCGGGAGCTGGAAGGAAAGAGCCAGATATTTCAGACACATAATTTTCATGCTCGTGCCTTAGGGAAAATCTATACAAAATGCCCAAGTCTTTCATTAATCTGATTGAAGGCCCACAATCATGGAACCCCCCAATTTCCCCCAGTTTTCTGAAATGAAAGAGCTGAAATTAAGATTGTTTCAAAATGCATTACACTCCCCAGTCCATAAGGTTGATTTGTGAAGATTAACTGCAACTTATAGTGGATTTCTTGTTTCTCCAACATTACAGCAACAAACACAGTTAAATTTCCTTTTACTCTAGAGCAGGATAACGCCTGTGACAGCAGGTTTGTGCTTGCCATTCCCTTTTATTGTCAGGGTAGTGCAGTCCATTCACTTTTTCAGCAAGTTTATCCTAATCACTTTTTCAGCGGTTTATTATCTTTTCAGCCATTTAGTGCCTCCCATTCACTTTTCAGCAATTATATCCCACCCATTCACTTTTTTTTTAAGCAGTTTCCTTCCTCCCATCAACTAGTGCCCCTAATTTCATTTAAAGCAAGGTGGCCCCACCTGGTCACTTTACAACAGGCTATGATGACTAGTCATTTTAACATCTGTAGCGATTATCAACGTGGAAGGTGCAACATGCAGTTAAACATTATTGTTCCTGCCTGTCAGGAAATATGTCTCTGTGCAGACATACAAAGGTATCCAGACACTCAAAACATGTGGCCGAAGTTTATTTTATCTGACAACGGATTATTATGAGGCAGCTTTATCTCTTAAAGAATGTGAAATTCAAAATGTGTTAGCTAGGAAGGTTTATGTTAAGCCTCATGTCATGTGACATCATTAATTAATTAGGGTCAATTTATGTATAGCATTTTTAAATGTACAGAAACTATTGGTCGTGTAAAATGTTTTTATTTTAATTTCTTACAATACGTATACAAAACCAAAGTAAGATGTCAGAAAAAAACAATTGCGCAATTTCACAATCCATTTCCTTACCTGGTCCTCTATTACATGAATCATCAATCAGCCCATAAGGCTCATGTTATACAGTATAAAAGCAGTAAATATTTTAAAGAAAATATTTGTAGGCCAGATTTTAAAAAAGCAACATAGTCATAGTCAACTTATGGGAGCTATTTGCATGTGGCTAAAACCTTTTCACATTACTGTACATACAGTATGCATATTTGATCAAAATAACATGGATATAGTCATCTACTGTAAGTGCATACTAATGTCTATTTTAATTCCGGTTCTCCTATTTCCTGAACCACACCGTATCTTACCTGCAGATTCAACAGTGCCCCCATTGCTCCATGTGTAGCCAGTGTCTGTCTCAGAGTTACTTACATCTGAACACAGAGAGTTAACATCATAATTTGCAACTACAGAGCATCTCTTTATGACATTCTCAGTATGATATACTGGTGCTGAATGACATCCGGAGATGGTACTGTGTGAAGAAATTGAGAAATCGAGCATTATGCAAAGATACCTGTTGGTTTCCTCGAACTGGAAAGCCAATCCGGCTGAGCAGAGGCAGAATATGGCCATTTTCTCCGTGCAAGGGCTGAATGGAGATATTTTAAAGAGATTTACAATGTACAATACTTACAGTCTCCAAGTGATTACTGGTAAGACCCAACACCAAAATGTCTTTTTGCACTGGCACATTCTATAATGATTCAATACCATTATTTGAGCTTTCGCATTTAAGAATGCAAAAATCCACATTTTATGTGAAATCAACTAGTATTTTGTTGATATCAGGGGTCTTTTTCTTTTTTCATTTCTTTAGCTCTGTGGTGGTTTACTTCCCATCAACTTAAACAAGGGAGCCATTAAATTCCCATAAAACCAGTAGAATGCCATAGTACTTCCATGAGGTCTGATAATCACCAATTACTTCACATGCATTGTACAAGATGCAATATAGTATAATTACTACATCTGTAGTAGAATCCCTGTTAAAACTAAACTTGATTGTAAGTTTATCATATAATCGGCAGGGGAAAAAAAGTATTCTGAACTAATCGAAAATGTGATTCCAATGTGCTATGTTTAGTGATGGAAACTTCCTGAAATTTATTTGTTCATACTGTGTGTGATGAAGCTACAGTACAGGCTTGTGTGCTAAGGCCACAATATAAAAAATTCTTTAGATGCAAACCCAATAAACCAGACGGATCTGTAAGAATGTGTCATATTCCACCTCCTTATCTACTATTCAATCTAGGAACAACAACAAAAAACACAAGCTAACCCGTCCATGCCCTGGCCAGTTTGCCTTTTGGTAAGCCTTAAAACAACAGCAATCCAGAAGGTCTGTCCACAGGCAATGACATGACAATTCGTTCTTCTATTGACTGCACACTAAAATACTGAGCTTCACTGGCGCCATCCCAAGTCTGAGGCCCTGAGTTTAGTGCTACAGATTGCTTCTGTGTCACTGGGCTCATGAGAACAGATTTAAGCTGCTTGGATAGAGCTTGTTATTGCCATGGCTAACATCATGGGGAATCTTTAAAATGCAGTGTCAGCGTAAAAAAAAAAAAGGCTTTCCAGCATTCTTTACAGATGTACACATTCTTGTATATCTCTCAGTTTACGTACTTTCTGTTAAAGCTCATGGCTATTTTCTGAAGGCATAAATCTGGAGAACCACTAGGTGCTGGCTCATATCCCATCGAGTGTGGTTAAAACCACTAACTCCTAAAATGGGCTGTGGGTGAGTTGAACGCTGGTAAATTTCCCTGTATAAGTAGCTGCTTCAGCTTATGTACTGTAACATCCCAGAAGACATGCTCAAGGTCAAAGCAGATTTGACTTCTTTTTTTTTTGGAATAACACATTACATTTTTCAATTATATAGAATTGTCTAGCCTTGAAATAACAGTCCAGTTTAAATAAATAAAGCTATAAATCCTATCTTTCAAATATATATGAACTATAAGCCTTCAGCAAACTAAATTACAGGATAACATCACCTCTTACTGACAGTAATACCCCATCCCAAATGAACTGGACAACTTCGGTACTTGGTTCAAGAAGCATGACCATCATTTCTCTTAATGTCATACCGCAGCTGGTGTGAGGAAACTACACCGAAATCATCCAAAGAAGGCTGATGGACCAGACAACATTCTTAATGTCTCAGAGAATATGGAGACCACCATTCGAATGTTTTCATTGACATCTTCAAAATCCCTGAGCAGCGTCATACCAAAGTGGCCACCACCTTTATCCCTGTACCAAAGCCTCCAGTGTGCTGCCTGAGTAACCACCATACCATTTCTATCACTCCCATCATCATAAAGTGCTTTGAGAGGCTCATCATGATGCACACTAAGCCTGTAATAACATAGTGCCCCCATTGGACCCCTACTGTTACCAACAACAGTTGGTAACATGCCATCAGCACCTACCCACCTGGGGAAAACAATACATTCAAATGCTATTCATAGATTTCAAGTTAGCATTCAACACAAAAATTCCTTACCACCTGATTGGAAAGCTTAGAATGCTGGGCCTATACTGCAATTAGAATCTATATTTCCTGACAAGAAGACCTTAGTCAGTCCAGATCAAGAGCAGCATCTCCAGCACCACCACACTGAGCACTGGAGCCCCCAGGGCTGTGAGCTCAGTCCACTGCTGTTCACACTGACTCATGACTGTGCTCAATTCACATCAAGTTGGAGTTATTAGGACTATGTCTAAATTACAAGCCACATTGCTCAATTCCAATTTTTTGGTTAAATAGAATTTGAATGGGATTACCGTTCACATTCATAATTACAAATAACTATAATGAATCTGACTCTAATGTGGACACGTCTGTCCCCAGAAATGACATCTGAACACCTATTCAACACCTTTGCTCAGTTCTCCGTCTAGGTTAAAATGCATCATATCCATGTGACCACTCATTTATCTCAAACAATGGATGTAATTTTAATACATATATGCTTGGGATTTTGCTCTGGGGAATGGCAAGAATTAAGTCTGCTGCATTGGTTAACAAACAAAGAAAGAAGCTTGTTTTCACATGCACTACACAGTTTTAGAAGTTGTCTAACTTCTTTATGGCTATCCCATTCGGTCATGGTACCATAAGAACTTGTCTTTAAGTGCAAAAAAATGCAACCAAAAGCATACTACTGAATTATACAGTAAATCTATTAACTGTATATTACATAAACAATACTTCTCTAAAGAAATATCATGGTTCCAACAAACTGACAGAAAATGTCACTGGATTTACAAAAAAAAAAAAAATTCAAGTAAAGTTCAGTTCAAAGATTCAAACCTCAAAAATTGAGGGAATTCAAACTGGCATGATTTACATAATGAGTATCTGGCTCCAAACATCTTCCAGGACTATATACAGTTCAAAGGCCATTGTAAAGTGTGTCAAATGGAAATTTTATTGCCTTGTACTTACTCTTTAAATAGTTCGGCTGTACTGTATCTGGTCTTTTTAGACACCCATGGACATTCACACGTACAGTACATGCTGCTTGATAGAAAGCAAGTCGGCAGGAAAACACACACTCAGGACTGCAAATACTTACCTGGACTGGTGTGGCTGGTCTGTTGGCTCCTCTCAGGCTGGACCGGCTGAACCGGCTGGACCCGACTTAAAACTGCACAGCGATGCAAAGCAGAAGGAAGCAAGAAGAGGGAGGAGGGCAGAAGAAACAGGTAAAACATTAAAAAAAAAAATTCTGATGGGGTACTGGAAATGAAAGTCTAGCATGAACAAAGTTTCCTGTGCCAGTTTCGTATAATCAAATGACACTTAAATGCTCAGAGTGCAAACAACCACTAACTCCATTAATTTCTTATTAGTGAGTTATTATCAGGAAGGGGATGTGTACGAAAGTACTCCTTCTGGTATCATTGTCGTATGGTGTTTATACTGGTGTAGAATTGTTTGCACAGATAAACGTCAGTTATTTTGAGTTGCAAACGCACCCACTGGAATTTGACATACTCCTCCTAGGGGATTTATGCGATCGCCATCAAACCAGGCCTAGGTGATCTCACGACATTAAGGATGCAAAATTGCAGAGAGATTTTTGATATCTCAATCAGGTCAGCCGTGATGATGTTTTAAACTTGTGCCGAAAAGTGGTTAATAACTTTGTGTTACATCAGAAGAAGACATCATGTTCAGTGACATCCTATTGAGTGACATTATAATGTGATGTTTTTTTTCCACAGCATCTGGGGCTTTTTGGAGGTATTGACATAAACATCCCCCATTCAAAATTTGCCATAATGTAATTGGTATGTCCCCTTTAATTCAGTGTGCCCAGTTATGTGTGCTTTTTGGAGGTCTTAACATACTCAGGTGCTTGGGCCCACTCATCGCAACTATGTTTACAAATTGTTCCAACAATGAGGTTTTTTTTGTTTTTGTTTTGAGGGTGCTTTGCTCCAGGAGGGACTGGTGCATTTCACAAAATAGATGTTACCATGTGGAAGGAAGATTATGTGCATATACTGAAGCAACATCTCAAGACATTGGTCAGGTTAATGCTTGGTCGTAAATGGGTCTTCCAATGACCCAAAGCATCCTTCCAGAGTTGTGACAAAATGGTTTAAGTAGCTTGTGGAAGGATACTTAAACTTTTGAGCCAAGTTAAACAATTTAAAGGCAATATTAACAAATACTTACTAAATGTATGCAAACATCTGAGCCCCTTGGATTGGAAAGAAAATAATAAATGCTGAAATAACTCTTTCTAACGACTATTATTCTGACATTTCAGTTTTTAAAATAAAGAAGTGATCCTAACTGACATAAGACAGGGACTGTTTACTTTGATTAAATGTCAGATTAAATGTCAGGAATTGAAAAAAAAGAGTTTTTGGCTAAGGTGTAAGTTGTATATATACCACATACACCTTACACATATAGTTTCAACTATATGTGATTTAGCTGGGTGGCTGTCCAAAACATCTTTGACAAAAATAACCAATTACAGTACCTAGAGCTACAGTATTATGAAGCCTTTACAGAGCATACGTTGCAGATACATCTCAATATCAACTGTTCCAAGGAGATTATTGCATTTTTTGGACTGACTTCAGCATTGTTTTACGATATACAAAGAAATAAAAGACCATGGAATCAGAAGGTGTGCCTATTCTTTTGACTGGTAGTGTATATGTAAAATATATGATCTGGGTCAGTATTTCTACTGCATGTCTATATGGACAAAGAGGCAAACCTGAGGTAGCAGGAGCTGATGGTGGTCTCCTATTAGAGGTATCTACTCTGCGTGCCCCTGTGGCCAAAACAAAACAATATGTCTTTGGGTAAATTGCAAGTTGTTAGATCCAACTCACCATGAAAATGAGAGTTATATAATACCTACTGTTGAACCTTTTTAGACTCAAACTGCTAGACCATACTCAAAGTATTGATAACTTGATCAGCTGCTTAATACCCAGTGGTCCTTATATGAGACATTTACAAGGATGAACACACAATATAGTGTGAAAAAAGTCTTGTTTTTATATGAGGACAAGGGGGAGCTCATGACGTTAATTAAAGAAAGAATACACTGTTGTTAGTGCAACAGAATGTAATGAAGCAACAAGGCACAAGAGAGACAAGGTCTGTTAAGACAGCCATTTTTAAGGAAAACCTCAGCCACAAATGCTAGTAATCAATAAAATGCACAGATATTTAAAGTACTTCCTTGAGTTGCATGGGTGCAGTGCATTTAAAAAAAAAAAAAAAAACTTTTCATCAGACTTTAATTTTTCATTATGCATTTTAGTTGAGGCAATCCTTAAATTAGCAAAAGTCCCCACTAGAGAATAAAAGGTGTTTTACCTGGGTTGACACGAGGTGAGAATCTACCAGCAAAGTGTGAGCCACCTCTGAATGCTTTAGAGAAATGTAACATTCAGAGATTATAGTGATAAGGTAAATGGGACACTTATTCTGTGATTGAAAGAATTAGCTTACCTGGAGGAAGATTCTTTGCTGGGCCAAACTGTGACTGCCCTATAGCCAATGTTGGGACAGAATGATTCATGTAGTTTAACATGAGCATTCAAACAACATTGGACAGAAGCAGTACATTTTATTTGTTTATTTATATAGTCAATGCACTGTCCTCTGTACTGAACTATGCTAGATATTTCACATTTTACATAAGAACTCATGGAAATTCTGGAAGTTTTGGATTTCCTATGAAATGTGCTACTGGAACATTTTTTTTAAAGAAAGGAAAAATCTTCTGAGCGAAAAAGGCTTCAATTGTAGCAATAGTAAAATATCAGAGGATCACTTTAAAACACACACACACTGTACTTAAATGTGTACTAAAGCCTTTAATAATAACTAGCCTTTAATATGAGGTGGTATCAAAACTAGTTTTGTAACATGCCAACAAATGGAAGCACAAGGCTACATGGACAGTCACAGGGTGTACTAACCTTCCTAAGTCATTGTTCCAAAAGACATTGTTCTGTATACATCAGGAGCTGTGCAACTGGTGCTATTCTATACCACGTCGGCTATTTAATCATGGACAGCAAGTTAGAACAACGAGTGAACGTAAAATTATGTGTGAAGCTGGGCAAATCTGCCACAAAGACTTTTGACATGATTCAGCAAGTTTACGGCCATTCTGTTACAGCCAGTCTTTTGACGTGTTTTGAGTGGCGTGCTTCAAGAGCGAAAGAACATCAATGGAAGACAACAAGAGATCAGGAAGACCTTCAACAAGCTCAACCTCCGAAAATGTAAAAACCATTCGGCAACTTGTCCAGGATAATCATTGGAAAATAATCCACAACACTGTTGCCATTGTTGGTATGTCATATGAAACAATCTTCATGTGTGAGCATGCACCATCTTGCTGTCAAGTTCGTTCGAGGCTGCTGACCTACGAGCGGAAGGAAAATCATGTTGAGGTCTGTCAAGAACTCCATCAGAGTGCCATGGATGACCCGCCCTTCATGACAAGAATCATTGATGGTGATAAAACTTGGGTGTATGGTTGCGACCCTGAGATGAAACAACAGTCTTCCCAGTGGAAGAGCCCATCATCTCCATGACGAAAAAAAGCAAGGCAGGTCCACCGCTTGATCAGTGCATGACTATCGTCTGTTTCTACATTCACAGCACTGTGCATTAGGAATTTGTCTCTTGGCTCCAGACCATCAGTAGCGAATTCTATTGCCAGGATTTAAGGCATCTGATGGAGGATATACAATGAAACCAACCAGTTCTATGAAGCATAAATCTCGAAACGTTTTGATACTACCTTTGTATACTCCTTTGTGTACATAGCAAAGTCTTGGTTTACAATAAAACCAGGTTAAAATGTTAACTAAACGTAGGGGACCTAGGATGGCCAAAGCAAACATGAGTGCAAGTCGAATACAGTCTACAACACAAGGGAGCTGAGTGGTGGATTCATGTTTCATATAGACATGGGAAATGTGGTGGCCAATACATGTGCAAACCACATTATGAGGGCTGGAATATGCTCATGCCATCAAGGAAAACAAAATCCATTGGTTATTCAATACTGTCAGGTAGTCAGCTGAATTAATATTATTGTCACGTAACATTATTGAGCCTAGACATGACCAACTGAAGCAACCACAGATTATAACACTGCCTCCAGAGGCTTGCCCACCACATTCACACATTCCCACACACATTCACACCTAGGGGCAATTGAGCTTAGTCAAAGACAGTGGGGTGATTATTATTCCACTACAACATCATGTTGCCCATTTTGACAAAAGTATTTATATTATAAACAATTTGTTTCACGGTTTTGCACTAAATATAATATTAGAATGTAGTCCTGCTAAGAATTGTAATCATCAAGGCTACAAGACTTACGTGCACTGGCTGCAAAAAGGTATGGGTGACTGTTGCCTGGATTTGCGAGAAATGGATAATTTAGAGGGGGAAAAAATCATCATCATAAAGGCAGTTTTTCTCAAAGTGTTAGACATTTGCAAAAGATATCCATGCGAGCACATGCATTTCAAATTAAAGCACAGGAGAATTTTTTTAAATAATTATCATTGTAAAGGGCAATGGCATAAGAAATTAAAGCATACCATACCTCCATGTTTAACTTTACTCTCAGGGAAAGGATTCACAATCATTCAAAAATGTAATTATTTACATTGCTGTGAAAAAATAGTATTTTACCTTTCCCGATTAATATTATTCATATCATTAGAGATGTATAAGATATTTGTCACAATTAAATGATTCAGATCAGCAAACACGTTTTAATATTAAACAAAGATAATACAAAATACAAAAAGCAATTTTTAAATAATTATTTCATATATTAATGGGGAAAAAGCTGTCCAAACCTCCCTGGCCCTATGTTAAAAAGTAACTTCTTGCTAAATCATGAATGAACTGTGATTAACAACATTTTTGTTTGAGTTATATTTAATTTGCCACACCCAGGCCTAACTACTGCTAGACCTGTTGAATCAAGAATTCTCTTATATATAACCTACCTGACAAAGTGAAGCATGCTAAAAGATTTCAAAAAGCAACACATCCTGCTGTGATCTAAAATATGAGAAATCTAACATATGAGAAACAAAATAACTGATGTGTACCAGTATGGAAAGGGTTACAAAGCTATTTCTAAGGTTTTGGGACTCCTGCGAACCACAGAGAAAGCCATTATCCACAAAAGGAGGAAGCTTGGAACAGTGGCTGGCCTACCAAAATTACTCCAAGAGCACAACGACGCTTCATCCAGCAGCTCATAAATGAAACCAGAACAACATCTAAAGAACTGCGGGCCTCACTTGCCTGAGTTAAGGATAGTGTTCATGATTCAACAATAAGAAAGAGACTGGGTAAAATGGCATCCATGTTTCAAGGTGAAACCCACTGCTGGGAACAGAAAGGAAAGGAACACAAAGGCATGTCTCACATCAGACTTTTGGGCAAATATTCTGTGGACTGCTGAGACTGATTACATGGATGGATGGATGGATGGATGGATAGACAGACTTTATTGATACCATATGGCAAATTATTTTGTCACAGCAGCAGCAGGTTACACAAACAGTATAGGGGCGGGTATAAGTTGCTACAGTATAGTCATCTGTTACAAAACAGTGAGTTGTTGTACAGTGGAATTGCGAATGGTAGGAACGATTTCCTGAAACATTCTTTGTGACAGCAAAGCTGGATCAGTCTCTTAGAGAATGAAGTTCATTGCCTCTATATAGGATCATGTAGTGGGTGGAATGGATTTTCCATGATTGACAGGAGTTTGTTCAGTGATCTGTTGCAACAGTGAACTTCGTACCAACAGTTAAACATGGCGGTGGTATTGTGATGGTCTGGGGCTGCTTTGCATCTTCAGAACCTGGAAGACGTGACATATTTGAACCATGGAACCATGAGTTCTAGACCTCAAGCTCAAAGTCACTTGGGTTATGCAGCAGGACAACAACCTAAAACACTCCAGCAAGTCCATATCTGAATGGCTCAAAAAATTTTTTTAGTTTTTTTTTTTTGTGGCCTTGTCAAGTTCAAAGACCAAGTCCTTAAATCCAACTGAGATGCTGTGGGATGACCTTAAACAGGCCATTCATGCTTGAAAACCCGCCAATCACAAATGTCACAAATGCTTGATTGCAGTTTTAGCCACCAAGGGCGGTACAACCAGTTATTAGGTTTAGGAGGAAATAATCTTTTTCACATAGGGCCAGGCAGGTTTAGACAGCTTTTTTTCATTTAATAAAGGAATTCATCATTTATTTTAATCATTGCATAATATTAAAATTGGATCATTTACAAATGACAAATATGCCCAAGAAATTCAGGAAGGGGCAAATGCTTTTTCACAACACTATGTGAATAGCTGCATAAATTAAGCATACTTTATAGGCTTTTTTTGGAATTGTGAATTTGTAATCATTTGTAATCATGATGATATCGGGGTGTATTGTAATTATTATAGAGTCAATTTTTCACATCCTTCCAACCTAAACAAACAGATAGACAGTACCTGCATCTCTGACGTGTACAGGGCGCGTCTTGGCAGTGGTGGTTGTCGTTGTGGTGGAAGCGGTTGGGGGTGGGGTTGTGGTTGTGGTGGTGGTTGGCTCGAGTGTGGTTGTCATTGGCGCGGAAGTTGTTGTCCCTGACGTTTTGGTGGTGGGGATTGTGGGTTTCGTCTGACCTTTAGAGGGACAGAAGGGCGAGAGGGAAAAAAACAACTTGTACAGTACCAGTAGTATTTAACTGCATTCCAATGTCAGACCAACGCAGCCTGAGGCAAAGGTTTATGAACCTACGCTTAGACATTAGTCTCTCTGTACGACACACAAGGATACTTTGATGTTGTTTGGGATACTGTACAGTAGTTCCAGAATTGCAACTAAATTCACTTCCAGTATTTTTCAATAAGGGCTGTTTTAATGTAAAGTCTTAGCAGCATGCACTGTCTTCTGCAGAATAGCCAGAAGTGACAGTGGCAAAGGAACTTCTGTGCATTTTCAAACAAAACTATATACTTTTAAGAACTAAAGACAATTATCTTACACTAATTTTACACTTTGAGGATACCTACTTTAAATTGTTAAGTAACTGCAGAATGACTAGTTAAACGTAGTTAAAAGGCACATAGGAAGCATCAATCTGTCCACAGTTGGGAGTTTAAGGTGTTCATCTATAAACATTGCTACTGTTGAACAAATTGCCAAAAGACTTACTTGTTTTATATTCCAAGGTTGAGGGGTAGATCACACCTTTCTTTGGCTTGCCCACTGAAATGCAATCAGAAGCTTGAAAATACTTAAAGTATCTATCCATAAAAGATCCATGAGTTCTATTCAAATAGAAAACTTTCCTGCAACTTTTAGCCCTGGTTACCTGAGACTCTGAAAGACTCTCTCCATTTGGGAAGGGACAGTGACCGAATGCCATGTGCAAAACTGCCTTTATACATTTCCAGTCCGGCCATCTTCTTTACAATCACCTTTCCTCCAGAATTTGTAATGATTCCACTGGAAGAAACAGTCAGAGATGGATGATAAATTGATGCTTGAAAATCTTTGCCATCATAATGAATGAATTAATTGACAATATACACATTAGACATTTTCAAGCGCATGTGAAAGCAAAAGTTACTTCTTAATCAGCCAGGCCCCTCTAGTCAAAGCTCCATCTTACCCTAATTACAGGGTCATTCAGTTAACTAAACAACATACTCTAGATGATGGTTAAGGATTTTAGAGTGGTGTTCATTCCTACTTGTGAATAGCGGCGTTGCAGATGCTGGATATGGAGGCAAAGATGTCTGTTCCGTAAACTTTCTCCTTGGTCTCATGGCAATTTGAGGGACATCGAACAATAAATTCTGGGAAATTAATATTTCCCGCACGCACATTGCATTTTACATCCGGCACAACTAGGGGAGCACAGCACAGGATATATACTATTAACCAGTCTTCAGTAGAAATCATGTCCATGATCAACCTACACAATGTTGCTGTATGTACCTTGTTTTGACTTTTTGTCTTTTCCATTTGGCTTAGCCGTGCTGCTAAAAATAAGAAGGAGGCCTAAAAGAAGAAAACAAATGAAACAATAAGCATGAATATTATTTTGGGAACGTTGTTAACTGATGAAGATGAAGCTCAGTGATTAAGGCATTGGACTATGGTTCGGAAGGTCCCAGGTTTTAACCCCGTGACCACCAAGTTGCCACTGTTGGGCCCTTACCTGCTCAGATATATAATGTGATAAAAATGTTCGTTGCTCTGGATAAAAGCATCTGCCAAATGCCTAAATGTAAATGATTTTGTACCAGAATTGGTAACATTTATTATATAATATGCTACATTAAACTGCCATATATGAATATCAGATTAGAAAATAATTCATCCAAAAACATGCAGACAAAATTAATAAAATGCATACCAACACAGATGGTTATGAGTGGAGCTCTCAACATCTTGGAGCAATGAATAGAGAGGATAAAGTCTGTTGTTCAGTAGTTTTCTTCACCTAAAAAGAAATATAGTCAACATCAGTGATGTACAGTAAATAAATTCCTACAAAAATATTATTGAACCTGTAAAAAAAAATACATACACACACACACACACACACACACACACACACACACACACATATATGACTGCTGTATACATTGGAATTCAGACCTGGAATTGCAAAAATACAAAAGCTCAAGTAGCCAAAGAATTAGCCAGTTTTGCTAACATCAAAGCCAGCACAAGTTCTTCTTTCTCCATGTAAAACTATGAAGTGTAAGACAAGATCCACCTGATAACATATACCTAGAGGGGACATAAGTCTATTTGTATGGTATCTTTTCAGTTCAGCTATTAGAAATTAGTCACAGGTAGATGAACAGGTAGAGAAATTAGAACTGAGTCTAATAAGATGTCAGGACCATTAGCTTTTTTTTTTTTTTTTTAGGGTTTTTTTTTAAAATGCCTACGTTCAGTGCTTCATGGCAAGGTTTTGAATATATTCTCATTTCACCTTTTTCATCGAGTGTTTATAGAAAAGTTTATGTTTATTCATTATTACTTCTTTCAGACACTTCTTCTTTCTCACACATTATTACACTCCCTGTTCTGTAATCGGATGAGAAATTGAAAAAGTAGATTGGATAAAGATTTTTCCTTAAAGTTTTGTCTTAAAATAGCTCCTGAGTATATAGTACACTTTATACCGCTTTAGCGCTGTTATTTTAATGGGAAAATATTAACTAATCCCAGTAAAAATATTTTTAGATAAAAGTTAGGTTTTTGAATTAATATCTATTGGTGCGGATATTCTTTACATTGTGCTTTTTTTTGTAGCATTTTTGAGATTATGTCTAAGTCATCATGCCCTGAAGGGTTGTTCTGTTATTTTGTGGGAAAGATTTTGCTGTCGTGAGTCGTCTTGGGTAGAACAAGAAAAAGAGTTTTCATCCCTCCAGTATAGTTTCAGATGTGTGCACATTAGAATTTATGCCAGGACACATTGAAGCATCTTGGGCTAAACAACTTACTAAGATAATGTTGTTTTTCCGTTATTTGTCAAATATGTGTATTTCCTACAAGTATTCACAACTGTTTAGACAATTTTTATGAGGATGATTCTCCAGCATTTTAGTGTTTTTTTTTTCATATATAGTATATTGTTTATGATATTTACATACAGTCAGGTCCATAAAGTTTGGAACAAAGATTCTTTTTTTTTTTTCTATTTTTTTTTCTTTTGCATTTGGCCACTGTACATCACCACATAGAATTTGAAATGAAACACTCAAGTCAAGACTTTCAGCTTGAATTAAAGGGGTTTGACAAAAATGTAGCATTAACCATTCTGGAATTACGCTAACATACAGATTACCACACGTGTTTGGATGTAAATCTTTTGCAGTCAAGGGCTGTCTGAAGTCTGGAACTGATGGACATGACCAAATGGAATGGCATGACTTTCCTCCCCTAAGATGCTCTGCTAGTTCTTTATTGCAGCAGCCTTCATTTTTAAGAATGTTCCAAACTGTTGTTTTATAATGATTTTATTTATTTATTTATTTTCAGTCTAATGATAGCCACCTTCAGTTGCATAGATACCCCTTTGGACCTGTTGACAGATTCAGTGAACAGCTACCAAATTCAAAATGTAATTGACCTTTTATCTGCTTAACTGATTGTTTGTAAAAAAAAAAAATAAAGAAAGAAAGAAAGAAAGAAAACTGTAATTCCTGAAAAGTTTATCACATTTCCCAAACCCTAATTAATTAATAAAATTGTTTAAATTAAAGTTGAAAGTCTTGACTTTATATACTGTAAAATACTTTATACTTTATATACTGACTTTGTATATACTGTATACAGAGGTAGTCCTTTCAAATGGCCGGCTGGACCATGACAGTTCCTGCCTGATCTATGAACGTAATGTGATCCCTGCGATGACGCAGTGACGCCCTGTCTCACTCACTCACTCATCGTCTATACCGCTTCATCCTATATTCGGGGTCGCGGGGACCAGGAGGCTTAGGGCACGAGGCCGGGTACACCCTGGACAGGGTGCCAGTCCAAAAGCCCCATCTCATTAATCCTTATTAAGGCTCTTGCACTGCTCTAATAAGATGATTGCAATGCTGTATAGTCCCACCAGGGGGAGCAGCAACTACTTTAGTTAAGTGTGAGGGACAGCTTTATAGACATCCTGCGACTGGCAGTCAACATATTTTCAATATGTTGACTGCCAAAATCAAGATTCTCATCTTGGACGATTCTGTTTTCTTGGGCTCTGTCACTCACATGCTTATAAATTAATCCATACACAAATTTAAAAGGAATAATATTTTTCTTGACTTCAGCGCCAATCACAGACAAATATATATACTGTACTAGGCTGTAGTCAATAATGGTGTGCAAAACATGTTTTTATATACAGAAAGAAATAATACCACTACAGTGATGTGGAACTTATGACAAACCATGAGAAATTAAGAGCAAGTCCTTTTACACAGTGTTTCACAATGCACTGTACAGTAGTGGACCCAAATTCAGACACCTCAAAAAAGAGACCTAAGTTCACACTTGGCAAAACTGCCAAGGCTGTCTTGAAAGCAGATTATCCTCCGTTCAAGACTTATTAATATTGTGATTATAATACATATATCCTACTTTTTTCATGTAGTTATACATTTGTTTTGTATTTATTTTTACAAACGTTTTATTGATTTTTTGATTGGACAAGAAACATTCCATGCTTGATAAACTTAAGAGCTGTACCCCCACAAATCATATGATGTCATTACAAACATTACAAAAGACCAATCAGCCACAGATATAAACAACCAGTCAGCCACAGATATAAATGATTCTATACCAAGTGCAGACCTCCACACCATCACATATCCTGCCCCATGCTTCACAGTGGGCACCATACATCTCTCTATGTCCAACATATAAAAGAACCCAAAAATCTTTTTGACACATTAGACCAAAGGACATTTTTTCACTCATCTAATGACCATTACTTGTGTCTTTTGGCCCAAGAAAGTCTCTTCGGAATGTTGTTGTTCCATAGATGATTCCGAAGAGATTCCTCTAAATAGTGGATGTCGGCATTTATGTTTGCTCTAGTCTAGAGGTGCTGTAAATCACAGTTTCTGTGTCTGGTCATTCTAATAAACTTATCCTCTGCAGCGGTGGTAGCTCTGGTCTTCCTTTCCTGGGACTATAATCAGTAGAGCCAATTTCTTCATAGCATTTGATGGTTTAGGCAACTTCTCTTGGAGATACATTTAGCATTCTCATTTTTTTAGACTGACCTTTTTTTCTTAAAGTAATGTTGGACTGTCTTTCTTTTTATTTAACTGTGTGTTTCTTGCCATAATAATATGTACAAAAAATATAAAATTGTACAAATATGGATCAAATGCGACTATTAACTCTGTACTGACCCTTCCTTTGCACAAGATGACTTATGGTCTAAAGGAAACAATAAATGTTTCTTGACAAGGCACACATGTGAACTAGAAAACATTTCAGCTGACTACCAGGTGACTCATGAATCTAGGATTCTAACCCCTAACCCAAGCTGTATGCTATGAGTGTGCCAAGCTTTCAACAAAGCTAAATGTAGTTACTTTGGACCTAAAATATAAAACATGTTCTGGGTTGTTTAACCCTTTTTTTGTTTACTACAAAATTCTGTACGTGTTCTTTCATAAAAAAAAAAAAAAACATTGGATGTCTTTAATATTAGCGTACAATGTTAAAATAATAAAAAATAAAGAAAACCCCTAAATGCGGAGATTTGTCCTTTTGTGAACTTTAGTGAAGATGTGAACTTTTGACTGGTATTTTTTAAAATGTGTAAAAATATATAATCGTGTAAAAAACTAATAAAAAATTATCTGTCTTAGTATTAGGTATGACAATTTTTTCATAAAAGTATGAAAACTATGCGGGCAATACTAAGTACCCCATTACTGCTTCGACAGGATTTAAGAGTTCAATGTTCTACAATGTTCTAAAAATTATTCACAAGTGGAAAGCATTCAAGACAGTTGCCAGGAGTGGTCATCCCAGCACATTCACCCCAAGGTCAGACTATGCAATGCTCAGAGAATAACAAAAAAACCCACAAGTCACATCTCAGACTCCGCAGGCCTCACTGAGCATAAATGTTATAAATGTTAAAGACTATGACAACACAATTAGAAGAAGACTGCACAAGTACAGTTTGTTTGAAAGGGCTGAAAGCAGAGAGCTTATCTGCCTAAAAAGTACTCTAGTATTGTTCTACAATGTAGAAAATCAATTACATAACAAAAATTACAAGGTATATTTTGTATTAGGATTAATGCTCATTATGGTACCATAATCATGAAAATTCTGTATGATGTATTGGTGCTCTGTCTGCTTTGCCCTACATGACTGAAAAGACTAAAGAATATTGAGAGAAAAGAAGCATGCTGAGACTGAAATAAAGCCTCACTGAAGACAAAATTGTCACAGTCCATACATCTGAACTTAGCACTGGGTGGAGGCTGAAACTAGAGCGTTTACACCCTTTTCTGTAGAATAAGGTAAAAAAAAAAAAAAACACATGATACTATGCAGGATTAATAAGGAGAAAAGACTGGTATGTGTCTGTGTGTGTGGTTGTTAAGCCAAAAAACGTTTACACCAAACCCAGGACTTGCGACGACCTGCATGCTCTCTTGGCCTTCAAGATTCAATGTAAGATTAAATAAACATAAAAAAGAACTCACACGCACAAGAATCTGAGCCATTTTCTCTTGTAGGGTTGGAGGAGTAGGTGTGAAAAGCATCTGCAGGCGATTACACCTGTGAGTACCTTATATGTTAGCCATGGATGTAGATCAAAATCATAAATCAACAGAGAAATCTTTTTCTCTTGTGATGTGTAAGATATCTGTTCAGATTTTCTAAAGATATTCTGTTCTACATCCTGAAACCTCATTTAAGAGTACAGGTTTTTTTCACATTCCCCTTTATGTTTGATGCACAGATACAGTTGTATGTGAAACCAATTCGATTTTTAGGTAAAAAGAAGTAAACACAATATGCGGCAAAATATTGCTGCGGCAGTGCAAACGTTTGGACATCCTCCCAAATCAGTACTTAGTAACACCCCTCTGGCGGATATCACAACTTGCAAGTGGATTTTGCAGCCAGCTATGAGCCTATATTTTCTCTTTACGTAAAGGTGTTCACCTTCTTTCCTTGCAGAAGGCTTTAAGTTTAGAAATATTCCCAGAAAACCTTCTCATATAATTGTAACTGAGTAGCAGTGTTGTTTAGAATAACAACGCTGTTTAGAATAACATGAGAACATGTGTCAGACCAACAAAAGTGGCAAAGCAGACAAGGCCGTATTTGCATTCAAACATGGCGGAAACAGACTACAACTCCCATGTCACCTGAGTTCCAAGCACACCTGCACCCAATTACCCGGGTGCTTAAATAGGTCCCAGCAAAGGAGGGACATTGTGAAGAATACACTAATGTGAGATTTCAGGACGTTACCAAACCGTGTTTATTTGTGATAGCTTTTTAGTGTATGACTTTGATCACCTGATTTTGGTTTCAGATTTTCTGATTACCGTAGTGTGCGTGTTTTGCCGATCGACAGACCCTTTTTTTTCGACTACAAGTAAACATTTCTACTCATGTGTGTGGTTTTTGTTATTAGAATAATAAATCTTGTCTTACTTACCTGCACTTGCGTCCACCTCTACATTACACCTGACAACATGACACTGACATACTGAAATGTCGAATGAATTATCCCAAAACAACACTGCAAACAATGGAATATTAACATTTACATGTAGCATTTATAATATAGCATTCACTGGAGAACAGGATGAACACAACGGCTTTCTGCACATAGCTTGCTCATCTATTTTGATTCATCATCTATACCACTTTATCTTGTATACAGGGTTACGGGAGGGCTGGAGCCTATCCCAGGAGACTTACGGAACGAGGCAGGCTACACCCTGGCCAAGGTGCAAATCCATCTCAGGGTACACACATACACACACTCATTTACACACACTACGGGCCATTCGGTACCGCCAGGAATTGAACACAGACACTTGAGGTGCAAGGGGACAGAGCTAACCACTCAGCCTGTTGCATTGTTATCTCTTTATATTGTGTTAAGATGAAGTGATCCCAAACACAGCAAATCCAGAGATAATATAACAGCAGGAGGCAAAAGAGAAGGAAGACTTGGAAGTGGAACATGAATTTTAAATCAATTTTAACTTGATAAATGAGCAAGGTCTTGAAATACGAGCAGTATTGTATGTAGCTCCTTGATCCTGGAGGAACATTGTTTCGTTTCACTGTGTACTGAACTGTACAATGAATGAAATGACAATAAAAGCCTACTGACTTAACTTGAAAAATGTGATACTAACAAAATCGCAATACAAATCAAATCGTTACCTTGGTCTTGTGATAATATTGTATCAGTCCATTTCTGGTGATTCTCATCCCTAATACTAATCGTCGGCCTGATCATCTGTCATCATCAGCACCTTATTCTCGCTACCTTAAGTTAGGTTTAGTTTTTTATGCTTAAATTATTCATATGTCACTTTTTGGCTTAACAAACACAAAACATGCCTCTGAAGCTACTCAGGTACAGGAATTGGACTGAAAATAAGAGCAAAAAACTTGCCAAAAATGAGACCCAAAAAAAAAAAGTCAGTCAAGACGCCTGAAGAACTGTTCCTCAAGACTACATTAAAAATACATGAACACTTGGCCTTTTACAAGCAAATTATGAAGACATGAGGCATCGCTCAAGGATTTTGCATAGTACTTCATATACTTCATAGGATTTTGCATAATACCTCATGTACAGTACCAGTCAAAAGTTTGGACACGCATTCTAATTCAATGTTTTTTGTTTTGTGAGGAATTTTCTAGATTTTAGAACAATACTGGATATTTCAAAACTATGAAATAATACCTATGGTAATAGGTATTTAAGTAACAACAACAAACAACAACAGTCTGTTGTGATTTTAAGACATGAGCATCAGCTGTTCTGAAATACTGTAGTTCTTGTAAGAACAGTATTATCAAGTGCATTTGCAAAACCCATCAAGCACCATGATGAAACTGGCTCTCATGAAGACCTTCCAATGAAGGCAAGACCAAAACGTACCTCTGCCGCAGGAGAAGTTCATTTAGAGTTACCAGTCTCCGAGATCACCGATTAACAATTGAACTCAGATTAGAGCCATTATGAAGGCTTTACAGAGGAGAAGTAGCAGATACATCCCAATATAAATTGGTCAGTAAATTATTGCAAAAAGTAAATTATTGCACATTTTGGATGCGTTCAGCATTGTTTTACAATGTAGAAAGAAATTTTAATCAGGAAAGATTGGTAGTGTACTGTATATATGCATACGTGTAAACAGTACTGAGCAAAGGTCTTACAAATTGTTATCATTATGTACAAAACCATTATTTCAAAACAAAAAAAATTGCAGAAGAATAATTGCATGCCTCTAAAAAAAAAAGCAACATATTACTGTACATGACAGACCTTAGACCATATTCAGATGGTAACGAAAAAACCTAATGTAGACTCCTGAGTTTTGCATGAAAATAGAAAAGAACTAGTTTAATGAAGCTACCAGAAGAACTCATATTCTCCAGCACACTCAGTAAAACCAGCTGTTGTACCCATCACTATAGTGATGTCTGGACTTATTAGTCTACATGACCCTTTTCCACTGCTCCAAAGTCCAATCTTTAGTCTTTTTTTTTCTGATTAGCCTAACGTTTTCATGGACATACAGCTGTTTAGTCCCAATCCCATGGGGTGAGTTCTCATCACAGTGGGTATGTATGGAAATGCTCTTTCTTTCACTTTTAAACATAGTTACGGTCTTTACTGTTGATCTTTACCAGGCAACTCCACCAAGTGTTTAAGTGATCTCCATTCACTTTTTTTTTTCTTTCAGTTGTTGGTTCAGCACTATTCTTCCAGGTTGTGATAATGTGTTCAAGGATTCTTAACCCATCACCAGTCATTTCAAATCTCTCTAGCTATACAAATACTTGCTCCATCATGAGCCTGACTTTTAAATAAAACACACACCAAACAAGCTACTTGTCCTGTTAATAAGAAACCATAACACACACCCATCGTTAAGGTGTTCCCATTATAAAGTTAAAAACTTTATAAACATCTCCTCATCAAAATATTCCCCATATTAACAATAACATGCATTTGTAATTGCATGATTCCAATTGGTGGAGAGTCCACTATAAAAGTCCTTGTGTAACCTGCTACTATAGAAACAATACAATGAGTGCATTAATATGAACATATGGCTTCCAGCCAAAATCCTGTTAATCTCTGATCAGAATGGAGAATTCCATAGGTAGAAATATATAACAATTTGTGTACAGAATCCCAACGATAAGGTAACCTCATCACTTTAACATTACAGTGAGTGGCTGTGGTGGTCTACAAACACCTATGTCCAGTGTTATTTAAGCATATGGAAATTATTTTTATTTATATTGCAAGTTGATTTCAGCACCATGGACAGACTTGTGTGGTTAAATGTGGTTTTTGCCATGAGTGGTTGTGTTTGTCTTCTGTGTCTACAGTAGATTAATTTAAAATACAATAAACACCTATTACATAAACAGACCTGTATGTATACACCAAGTCTCAAGTTTATTAAATGTACTGGCCTATGAACATTGTTAACTGTACAGTTTTGTCTTTCTACCAAATAGTAAACATATTAACGTAGATAGGGAGAATTTCTTTAATCCATATTTTGGGGAGTAATCATACTAAACCTGAAAATCTAGAAATAAACAAGAATTACACATTGTCTGTGTTCCTCAAAATAACCAAAGAATCAAAGTCCGGACTATACCACATTCTAGCTCCAGATAAAATGTGCATTCCTAAAGCTCTTTCAGTCTAAAAAATGTGCTGTAAAGCAGCATGCAATGCCTATAAACTAGATTTATATACTGTACGTGTAGCCAAACAGAACTAAAAAGGTTTGCAAAGATTTTGGGGAAATTGTGGGAAAATTGATCTATGGTCAGCAGAATACTAAATGGCCAATGCACAGCCTCTTGGTAGAAGAGACCCATTAAAGCTGAAAATTGTATGTGATTAAAGTCCCAACTAGTAATTACTGAAAAGGTGGCCCAGTTGCCCTGGGACAAAACTCTGATTCCTAACAGATAGTGTGTCATTTGTACACAATGTCCATATATATTGTGGTATCCCTTCTTTTTTGATACGAAACACTGGCTCAGTAGGGAAAAAGCAAGAACAAGAAAGAGAGAGAAATAAATATTATATATATTATAATTTATTTCATTATTATTATTATTATTATTATTTTTAAGAAATGATCACAGCTTGTTTGTAGTTATGGAAGGACCATGATAAAAGTATTTTATCTATGTTATTTTGTATCTAGACATTTGTATATCTGTGGGGTACAATACAATAAGGTCTTGTTTGCATCTTAAGAGTTGGATAACCTGAATGTAGGAGGGCACTCACAATGAAGTCACAGTGCACAAATCTCTTAATCCCAAATAACATTTCTAAAGCATGCCCTTGTGAAGTCCAGCCTATATGGGGGTAATCATTCATTTCCTGGTTCTATGTATAGACACCTGAACATGTACCCCTGTACACATGGACCCATACTCTCATTTACCACATTTGTTATTTATTGTAAAATGGACGTTTATGCACTTCTGGTTACTGCATTTCATCGGCTCTGTGCATGTATATTAACAATACCAGTAAAGTTGAATCTAATTTAAACTAATCTAATCTAAAGTCTTGAGGTAGAGAATACCCCTCATTTGAACACCTGTAATTTGACATTCTAGCCAGTAAACATGGTTAAACAAAAAAGAAAGGTAAAACATTTGGAGAGGAAAGGACAAGTCTCTGCAAGGCCACTTTTTCCGCTACATACTGTATAGTGAACTTTATATAACACATTTTAGTTGACAGGCCATTGCTAAGCTTTGGCACTGACAGGCAATACAAGTCTCATCAGGTTCACCGGTAGACTGATGCTGATAGAGTCAGAGTGTATGAGGATCGATCGATCGATCTATCTATCTATCTATCTATCTATCTATCTATCTATCTATCTATCTATCTATCTATCTATCTATCTATCTATCTATCTATCTATCTATCTATCTATCTATCTATCTATCTATCTATCTCTACCTACCTACCTACTTACAGTATCTATACTGTGGTGCAAAAAAATGTGGAGAGATGAGTCTCGATTGACCCTATTCCTGAATAACAGGCATCATGGCTTAGGTTATGCACCTATTATTCATAGTGCTCACTGTACAATCCACTGGAGACAGTGTTATGATCTAGGGTTTTCAGTTGGTCAGGTCTAGGCTCAGGAATATTGTGTGGCAATAAAATGTCACTGGCTATCCGAACGTACTCAATGACCAGGTCATTTCATTAATGCATTTTCATCTTCCCTGATAACAGGGGCAGATTCCAGGATGAACCATTGTGAACTGTTCTTAGAGCATGAGTAAATCATTAAAAAAATTAATTGGCCACCTGACCATAACCTCATTGAAAGTCACATTGTATAAGGTTGTTGAAACAATGCCTCTGTGAAACCAGCGGCAGAAAAGAGGTGGTCTAACAAAATATTAGTGTGCAACTTTTTCCATCACTCAATCAAACAAACAAACAAACAAACAAACAAACAAACAAACAAACAAACAAAAACAATCTACAGAGTAATTTGGGAACACCAAGTAGTTAGCCCTGCTTCCTTAAAATGTGTTAACTTCAGCCATTTTGAAGAGAATTTTATATGATTTTATATGTGGCTCATAAAGAAATAGGAATAATTAGCATTTTGAATTATAATTGTTTGACACAAGACAGTCTTACACTGAAAAATGGCAACAAAAATGTCCATTCAGTGTCTTGCTTCAAACAATATTTCTTCAGGAGTATTTACTACAATTGATGTAAGCTTCTAGAAGTACTGTATATGAGCTGTAAAAATTGTTGCTTAAATTTAAGCATTCTGTGCAAAATTATGGATTTTAAAAAGAATCTGTATTGCCTGTTAATGTGAAATCTAAACTGGTCAAGTTTCATCTGAATGACAATTAAGATAATTTTTAGATAGGTTTAAGGTAACTTATTCGAATTCAAATAAGTTACAGACACTACATACAAGGGCATGCAATTGTATTCAGCAAATGTGTTTCCTTTTATCTGTTAAAAAAATAAATGTGTATGCATATTTACAAAAAACGAAGCAGGGTTCACGAGATAAGAAGCATTAAGTTTTGTGGAAAATGTTGTTATCCTATTATGATGTTATTTTATTTGAAAAAGGTGAGACACTTTTTAGCACCATTACCATTATAAGTTTTGACTGCATATACATACACACTGGTGTTATTTTTACACTAGACTTTTTGAGCCACTGTAGAAAAGGCAGGGGAAAGTTTTCAACAGAACAGCTTGAGGCGAGTGGGTCAAGTCCATACTAGCACATCATAATTCCCCAACACAACTTTATGACTCTCTGAAGTCCGCAAAATCTCAGCATTCTCATTTATTTACATTTACATTATACCAGGATGGATGCAAGCGAACATGCAGTGTTTTACAAGAAGTCATGGTTCCTACATGTCATGTACAGTATATAAGCACAAATCATTTACAATAAGATAAAGATCTAAGAGATAGACAGACTGACTTGATTATTATTAAAGTATTATTAAAGGTGTATACAAATTTACAATAAAGAAGAAACTATATAGATAAGGGGAGTGTAATATGATCAGAGCTTACCCTTGCACGCAGTGATAGTCCCGTACAAAGAGAATGATGACAAGTAACTCAGAGATAAACCACATGCAGACGCATGACTGCAGACCTGTGTGTATCCTGCTCTTCAGCTCCTGTTCAGCGTCCCCAGTGCTTGCGAGTGTGTGCGTGTATGCGTCTGTGTGTGTAGGAAGTGGAGGACAACTCATTAAAGAGAGAGAGAGAGAGAGAGAGAGTTCTGAGAGTTCATTCCCTCCTTGTCCACATGCATGTGTGCTCATACGCGCACACACACGCGTTTGTCTCACTACTCTTGTATGCCTCTTATTAATAGTGAAGCTGATCGTTGACATGACTTCACCTAACTCTTACCTCATAAACCAGAAGAAAAATTAAAAAGCTCTTTTAGTCTTTATCTATGTGCCTGTCACACAAATGTAAAACTTTTTACATAATCGCTTTAGAGTGTGCTTTAAAGCATTTTACAGTACATGACCCCTATCACTCTCAATGGAGGGGTATCTGCATTAGAACCATGGTCAAACCTGCATCATTAGAGCCATGGTCAAAAACATGTAGGTCATTTTATAGAAAAGGTGAAATTTGGGTTCTAAAATCTGGGTCTTCTGAAATGTATTTCTTCTTTCACAGCTATAACTTCTTTAACAGCAATAATTTACTTCATGATAATAATTTCATGAAACCACAAAAACAAAAACACCAATGATGGTAACACCAATGACAGTAATACCAATGATGATGATAATACCAATGATGGTAACACCAATGATGATAATACCAATGATGGTAACACCAATGACAATTTAGAGAAACATAATAAATAAATATTTATGCATCCATGTGTAAGACTTCATGGTTTTCAATTATGTCAAAATGCAGTTTATGTAAATGACAAAAAGCAACTTTGGTCTCCTCCTCTAAGAAACCAAGAGGAAACATGAATCATTAGTAAAGGGCCCTTCTGCACTTAAATGACGTTCCCCAGGTGACTATTCATGTCTTGCGCTTGTCAATACTTTGTGCTTCGCACCATATTTCTGGGACAAACACAGATTGTTATAGGAGTGGTCAGGGTGTGGGTGACTGCATACCAGTTTGATTTAATATTCTTAAGGCCATTAAATGGGTTCATTGTGTAAGTGATTATGAAAATAGCAGAGGGCAGGAAACTCCAAGAAACTGAGGTGGGTTAATATTTTATAATAAAGGTAATTTTGCACAGTTCACTGGTTATGATAGAGGGCATGTGTGATTTTAAGTTGATATAAAGTGCCTCTGGGTTACAGTAATTACTTTCTTATGCCCCATGAGTTAGTGGGACAAATGTGTTTCTCCTTTCTGGCTATAACTATTTCCTAGGCAAACAGCAGCAGCACAGGATCCATGTGTGATATTTTGAGAGAATGCTGTGTTAAACACTGTAGTGAATTTTTGCCTGGATATGTTTGGCGTTTATGGGATGAAAAAAATATACACATACCAGGAGAGACCTTTGAATATAATAGTGTATAATTTTTTAATAGTGTATTATTCTGGTTAAATTATTTTTTGACAAGACTTTTTTTTTTTCATCTTAATTCTTGAAGAAAAAAAAGACAAAGTCCTTGAATAAACATCAGCAAACACAATATTGTGGTTAATTCATGTATCAGTAAAATTAGTAAAGCCCTAACATTTGGCAAAACTGATATTACATTAGTACAGGGTGTGTGAACTGGGCATTAAAAATTTAGTCCATATACCTAATACAAATTTATTTAAACAAAATGTACATGCCCATTATTAAATAGGAAAATGGAAGCAAATCATAAAATTTCAATGTAGACACTGGTGGCATCATCCAGTTTCCTCAAATGGAATGTACAGTCTCCTGAAGTAAGTTGTTTGGGATATTGTTGGAAATATATAATCACATAATAAAAAATCACATGGAATGAGATCTGGACTTCCTGGAGACCATTCATGAGGTCCAGTTTGTCCCAGCCAATGTCCTGAATTAGTCTAATCTAACCCCCACATAGGGTAAGGGCAAATTAAATATTGCCTTGTATATAAATAAGTACATCACACAGCATAGCACATCTTGTAGTATTTAATGTCCTACTTTGACATTGTATTCTTGGTTATGGTGTGTTTTCATGACCTCCTTGCAAAGTCCAGGAGAAATCTACAGACAGCTGTTAACCCCAGAATATTTGTCTTTGTATAGCAGCCTAAGCTTAGTTTAGATTTCTTCATGCACCAATTTCAACATTGGTGAAATATATCTTTTCAAACCTAAGCGTTCCATTGAAAGCTTGATGATGAGACATGAACATCTGGAATAGCAAAATGGTTAAAGCATTGGACTATGGTTTGGAAGATCCCATGTTCCAATCCAATGATTGCCAAGTTGCCACTGTTGGACCCCCAACTGCGCAGATGTAGAATGAAGTCGTTCTGGATAAGGGCGTCTGCCAGATGCCTTAAATGTGATGTAAATTAACATGTTGTGGCAAGAGGATCAATGTATGATCAAATATATATATAGGATGAAGCTATGTTATAACAATTATGCCAACATAATGCTGTGTTTAAATTACCTACACCTGGACAGCAATTAGCCATGTCTTTCTAATAGGTAATATGAAATATAATATATGTAATTATATGTTATAAGTCCACCATTTACCTTTATCCAAAAAAAATTATTTAGGCTTCATAGGGTACAGATTTCTCTATGGAAAAAATAAAGTCTGCTTCTTGACAGTATTATTACTACAGTTTCAACAATAACCACTTGCTTTGGCATGTTGCTTTAATACATGCAGCTGTAAGGTCATAAAGGGTTGTTTGCACTGCCTCCCATGAGCATCAGAACGATCCCCAACAAGCTCCTGATGTTTTTCACCACATGATGTCTGATCTGCAGTTTCCCAAACAATCTTAAATTCTGGGCTGTGTGGCCTGGGGGGAAAAAAAGATTCTTTTGTTTTACAGCATCTCCTTCTCCTTTGTACGCTTTGATGCAAGAGCTTGTGATTAGTCTTCGGTTGGTGAGTATTTTGTGAACTGTATTTAAGATACCATGGTTTGAAATTGAGACTTGTGAATGACCAACTTGCAACTTGGCTCCAGGAAATGATAGCCCTGACTTGAAGTCCCACCCAGCTTTGTTGAAGGGATTTGATCACTCACGAATGAAGCCATGCTGGAATAAATGGCTGTAACTCTATAGCAGGCAAACGTTATGGGGGGAAACTGTTTCATAGCTCGGTATAACTGAGTAATAATTGTCCTCAATGTATTGCCTTTCGGACTTGTTCGTACATGTTCACAACAAAACCAGACAATATTCAATTCCCAAAAACAGACAGTCTATATGAGTAGATGGTGCTCTGTGTGAGGCATCTGTGTGACAGTTTATAACCACAAAAATATAACCACAAAAAGGCATTCTAAACCTTAAGGAAGCCACTTGAGATATAAGATGCATTTTGAATAACAAAGTATCAAGGCAAATAAAGAAAAAACACATTTAAGCAATACCTGAATTAAAATACTGTACAATATTTTTTTCCATTCTTTTGTTTTCTTTATTTTTCTGCCCCCTAACCAAAAACAATAATTTTATTTCATATAAAGTGAAACTATGAACATCTAATTTTCTCATATGATTCATATATTTTGATTAAGTAATCCCACAAGTTATTTAAGAGAATTCACTTGTGCAATTTCAGTGCATATGCCACTAATATTCAATTGTACACTGGGCCTAACACTGACAGGCGACCTGAACAACATTGATCACCAATTATACACCAGCAATCTGGTGACAAGATCATGAGCTCCCAAGGTGTATCCATGACCTTGGACCAAAGGCCAGCCCGTCTAGGTCAACCTCACAGAAAAACCAAAAAGTAAATGCTGGTCATGATAGAAAATGATCAGATGCACTACACCCCGCCATACACACGGCCCAGCAAGCAAAGAACCCAAGTCTGCTAACTAAGCCTTAAGATTCCCCAGATACCAATCTGATTGAGCAGACTTGGGATGCTCCTGACAACCAAGTCTGATTCACAGAGGATTCACCCCAAAACCTACAGTACACAAAGGATCAGCTGCCTACGTCCTGGTGCCATCACCACAGCACACGCCCAGAAGACATGTGGAGCAAAGTCTCAAGGGGCCAGAGTTGCCCTGGTGACACAAGGGGAAACCAAAACCTAGGTGATTTAAAAAAAAAAAAAAAAAATATCATCATCAATCATCATCATCATCATCATAATTTTTTTTATATATATATATAAATATATTTCCCCCGATTTTCTCCCCAATTTAATTATATCCAATCCACACACCCCCGTCACTAGATAGATCCACATTAAGGCTACTACTACCACACAATCGCATGTTTCCTCCAAACCATGTGACACCAGCTGACTGCATCTTTTCGAACTGCTCACTCATGCACCGTTGGGGACGTAACACACTTGGAGGACAGCGTTGTCCTCTCCTACTGTACCACTTGCATGAGCCCACAGGTGTGAGAGCACAAAGTACCCCTCATCCCGCCCATCAGCCAATCGGCTCTCTCCAGCCCTCCGGCTGCGATCTCTGAATGATAGGGCAAGCACTTTAACACTGCATCACTTGGAGGCGGTGATTTTAATATTAATGTTTTAATATTATGGTTGATTGATGTAGGCGGCATGGTTGCTTAGGGGTTAACACTGTGGCTTTGCACCTCCAGGGTCTGGACTACAGTAGATTCCCACCTCAGGGTCTGTGTTCATGGAGTTTGTATGTTCTCCCCGTGATTGGTGGGTTTCTTCTGGGTACTCACAGTCCAAAGACTAAAAATGCAGATTAGGCTAATTGGCATTCCCAAATTGTCCATCGTTTGTGAATGCGTGTGTGAATGTTGATCAGTTGCCCTACCACTGTTGTGAAAATGGGAATAAATACAATTTAACATTGTACCTCACCATTGGTCTCCACAGTCCCTAGTCAGACTACAGTGGTTCTGAGACGGATGTATCGATGGTCGGTATGATCAGTGCAAACACAATATGTATATGTGAAGAGGTGGAAGACAATGGAGCATTTGTGCATTATGAACTAGCCCACTTCACTTCTAGTTCTCTAGAGAATCTAATTCAAATTTTCAAGTATACTGTTTACTTTACAATATGAACTGCATGGACTTGCATAACTTCTCCAGCATAGAGTCACAGATAAGAATAGAATTCCTAAGCAAATGTGGATTATGAATTTAGAGTACAGTATATGCCCACTTGTGTAGACTGTACAGTAGGTGAGACAAATGAACATCAAAAGTAAAGTTAAAAGTAAACGACTGTATGTTTGCCCGGCAATAATTAAGTTAAGAAGTCAAGTCATGACAGACATTATGAACCTTTTCTTCTTAATTTAATAGAAAATAAAAAAAATAAAAAAAAAAGTTGAGTCACCAATGCCATCATGTGTCAAAGCACAGTGAGGTACACAGACTGAAGAAAGTTAAAGTTAGTAATGAATGCCCTTTTCTTTGCCTGTGCAAAATGTTGGCAATGAAAAGAAGGATTGTTGACACAGCACACATTGCTCCAAGGAGAGGGGGGAAATCCACTGGTGTTATTTGCTCTTGGTGCAGGGATTAATCAGTCCCTTATTTCCTATAGTTCTACTGTACTGTATAGTGGGGAATGGCTAATGTTTGACAGAAGCAAAACTTGGCACCTTACTTCGTAACCTTGTGTTATATACTAATTATATGGTTCTTATGTGATCATAAAATTATGAGCAAATGAGATTCCAAGTGTCTGACGTTTTTACTGACTATAATCTTCTTTGCTGTAGATAGATGTAAAGGTATGTTTGAGCTATAATTAAAACTCTATTTTCGTGTATGTTGGTATTCACTTAAGTCTATCATGACTATAGATCTCTATTCTAATATTCTTGACATAGGTTGTTCATAATCGACACCATAATCACAAGCTATGCATTTGCACCATCGTTGAAGCCAACATTTGAAACTTTGTCGAAGTTGATAGTTGACGGATTGTTTATGGAGATAAAAAAAATTAATAAGCTCTGGTCAATCAATTTTTTTTTCATGTATAGGATTCAGATCTCTATACATGCAATCACTGTATGTCTATTATAGAAAGAAGCAATAAAAAAATTCCATAGCATTTCATTTATATTCGTCAATTTTCAATAATGACGTTAAACTTGTGAACAGTCCAGCCAATGATGGCCTTGTATATTTGAAGATACAATATGGAATAATGTTTGGAAGATACAGTATGTTTTGTCTAATTGTCGCACTTTACATTACTGCTTTTTATCAGCAGCACATTATTGATCTGTCCTTTCATCTTTGACGGTTCGGTTTTCATAGTGTACTGTACTTTTCTTTTTGTGGAGTAAGCCATGTTGTGTTATAATTTTGTTTCTGTTTCTCTCGCACACTCTGTCCATACAGTTAAAACTATTGTGTCAATTGTGCCAATGTTAAGTGATGTGTGTGAGCCACACCCACCTTGAGAAATAAAGCTCTAGATTACTGGTATGTTAATTATTCTCAATTAGGAGAAAAGCATCAGGGTCTGGACCACGAACCGCCAATAAGTGATGCCTGGTTTAGAGAAACAACCAATGTTGTTTTGCATGGGACAGGTCTTGTACTGTACTTCCATGTGTACTATACTGTATGATCACTGCACCATGCTCTTATTTACAGGTCATTACAAAAATACAATTGAATGAGAACCAATTGAAGGAATCCTATACAGTATCTTTGTTAAGTCCCACAAACACAATTTGGACATTGCTTTTGGCTGTGGCATAATGGAAATTCAAGCTGTGTGATTTTTTTTTCATGCTTGTGTCTCAGTGTGATTATTTGTTTCAGTTTTAGCTGCATTACAGCAAAGCTTGACATGAAAGCCATGAAAGCTTTACACTTTAGCACTTAAGACAACATCGTCTAATCCCACTCTTATTACTCACAATGATCTACCTTCTCTTATAGTTGACTGAATATTTCACTGTAGTTACACCTGGCTTTGTTTAGTTTATTCTCAACATTTCCGAGGAAATATTAGCATTATAATTATCCTCTGCCAGTTTACATAGGATCTTACTTCGTCAACTTTAGACCATAGACTTAACGCTACAGAAGACAAACAGGTAGCTCAGGTCCTCTTGATAATTAAGAATATGATGCAACTTGTGCAAAATATGAAGTATTTTCAGACAAGGAGAATGGAGTCTGTTATAAATAACCACTTTTGCATGTATGAAAACACATTAATAAATTTCTGATTGATTATTCTCTTGTCTTGTCCTGCTGGAGTGCATGGAGATACAGGTGGAATTTGGAATTTGTCTGTCCCCCACTTGTAGCTGCACATGTCCCGTCATGCTGATGCAGTAATCTGTTAATGCTTCTCACATGCCTGAGTTGTTAGCTCTCTCCTTTTTTTCCTCCTCTACCTGCCGCCTTAGTGTATTTACTCACTTTACGCCTCATCATTTACTCTCACCTATCCAATCTCCTCGTGTCACTTCATCTCCATACTTCCCCTTATTCTATCTATTCTTTCCAAGTTGGGTGTTTTACTGTTTTATTGCACTGAACAGAGTATCTGTTTCTGACCCCCCGCAATTCCAAGCCACCTTAAGCCCAGAAAGAGCTTCTTTAATGTCATCAGGCATGTATGACAAAGATATGTTCTCTTGTGAACCTGATATAGCCTTAAGTAACTCTGCAACGTTTCACATCTTTTTGAACATCTGAAGAGCCGAGGTGTTATGTTCTTCCCGGAGTGTTTTTTTTTTTCTTTTTTTTTTCCCAAGCAGCAAGATACTGCCAAATCGCCTGGAGCATTAAATAATAAACTGAGCAAATCCCAAGCCAGGCATACACACAATACAAAATGTTTTATAATATGCCAGGTGTTGTCAAATTAAAGTTACACTCAATATAGACGTTAAACTTAAATAATAATAATAATAATAATAATAATAATATCAAAATATAATATTTTAATATGCAATTTACCATTAAGAAATAAATGCAAGACATTGACAAGTGATTACCCATACACACATTGTAATTAGCATTTATCTACAATCTGATAATAGATCAATGGACAATACCCATGAGTTCAGTCTATAGCCAGTCTATATTTTGTGCATACACACAGTCCCATGAAACCCTTCATGGACATGCACAAATATACACAACTTGTAATCTTAACTGGTCTCCAACCAGGCACCTGGAACTGGGATGCAGCAATGATTGCTACTTGCTGAACCACCATCCTGACATTGATTACTGTCTCAGACAGTTATTTATTACAATATTTCTTATGATAGTGATGCAATAATCATATTGAGTGGTTCAATAAGTAGCCAACTACTGATAGTTATAGTAGCTTGTGTAAATGTGATCATGCTAACTAATGTTAAGTAATATTCCCTAGAAGGAAATAATTTGCTACTACAGTATATTCCACAAAATGTATTTTGAGTATTTTAGGCATAATACACAATACCTACTAATACTGTTTATTGTGTTTATTTCTAATTGAGTGTTATCTAATGGGTCATATTTCTCTCTCCTTCTTTCGCTCTCTCTCTGACTGTAGAAATAATAGCAAAGATCGGTTTTTGGCTCTGTAATCCACCACAATGAATTTTAAATAAAAGACTCAATATGTGAGCGAAGTCAAGGCTTTCAGCTTTGGGGTTTGACAAAAGTGTGGCATTAACCATTCAGGAATTACAACCATTTGCATACAAACACCCATTCTTGGGGTGCTCATAAATAATGGGACACACTAGCATAATTAGCATAAAAGCAAGAACAATGGTCAATCACTGCCTGATGTCTGGAACCAGTAGACATAACCAAATGCAGAGTTTCCTTCCTTTAGATGCTTTGCCAGGCCTTTACTTTTTTACTGCTTGCTAATTGGTCTTTCTGACTCGAGTCTTGTCTTCAGTGAGTGAAAAGCATGCTCTATTACGTCTACTTGGCTAGTGAAGAATATTCAGTTTAATTGCCTTGAGAAACTCTTGGGTAGCTTTCATTGTATGTTTTGGCTCATTATCTACAAATGCTTATGCCATGTATGGACTACTGTATCTGTACCATGTTTGACAGATGATGTAGTATGCTCATCATGAGGTGTTTCTTTCTTTCACCATACTTTTCTCTTCCCATCATTTGGGTTTCATCAGTTAAAGAATCTGGCAAATGTTTTTGGCAAAGTCTAATCTGGCCTTTCTGCTTTTCAGCATTACAACTGGTTTGCACCTTGAGGTGAAGCATCTGTATTTACTTCAGAAAGTCTTCTCTTGGCTGTAGTAATTGCTGAATGGTTAATGCTACACTTTTGGCAACCCGCTTGAATAAAAACAGTTGAATTAAAGTTTCAACTTGGCTCACATCTTGATTGTTTCATTTTAAATTCAGTGTGGAGGTGTACAGAGGCCAAAAGCCAAAAAAAAAACTTCCTTCCAAATTCCTTTTTACAACTTTTATGGGCCTGTATGTACTGTATATGCAGTTGAAGTCAGAAGTTTAAATACTCTTGGTTGATTGGGCCTTAAAACAGCTTGGAAATTTTTGAAAATTATGTCCTTTAAACTGGAGATGCACCTGTGGGTGTATTGTAAACCAGTTTCAAACTAGGTTCCTCTTTGGTTGACATCATGGAAAAATCTAACGAAATAAACCAAGTCCTCAGGGAAAAAACTGGATCTTCACAAGTCTGGTTCATCTTTGGTAACAATTTACAAGGTACCACATTCATCTGTACAAACAATATTACACAGGTATAAACATCCTGGGATCACACAGCCGTCATCACACACCACTCAGGAAGGAGACATTGCTACTTAAAGTACAAATTAATCCAGAGCAATATCAAAGGGTCTTCTGAGTGCACTGGAGGAAACAGGTACAAAAGTATTTATAGCCACAGTAAAACGAGACTGTAATCGACATAACCTGAAAAAAGCCAGACAAAGGTTTGGAAAAAGGGGAAGACTTATAAGCTTCTTGATGATAAATGACATCATGAAGTAGGAAGATTATATGGATGTATTGAAGCAACACCTCAGGACGTCAATAGTCACAAATGGGGCTTCCAAATGCATAATGACCCCAAGCATACTTCCAGAGTTGTGGCAGAATGACTTAAAAACAATTATATTCAGATACTGGAGTGTCCCTGACCTCTATCCAAGTTTTCTATTGGACTAAGGTCAGGGCCACTCCAGTACCTCGAAGAAACAAAGAAACAAACAAAAAAATGCCCTTAGTAATTCATGTGTACTGTACCATGGGCATTTAAATTAAAAATAAACACATGATCTGTCCTTAGTCCGTTGTTTTAAACCAGGAAACCTAATTTGCTCCTAAGTCAAATCCCATGAATATTTACCTATCATACTTAAAGAAGAAATACGGAATATTAGTAATGCTTACTGGCCAATGACTCTGGACTCTTGGCTAGTGGTAATACTTCTTGCACAAAGGAGCTACTTGAAATGCCTTAAATATTTAGCCAAAGCCATTACAGATAAGCCAGGCATTAGGCAGATCTGTTCCGTGTGTATTTAGAAGTTGCCAGGTAACTTAATATAATAACATACAGCAAATAAGCATTAAACATAGTCAGTACTATATCCTGCAACTTCACAGTCAACTTTGTAAGGATATGAATTTTAATTGGAAATCATTCAGTGCAATTATTATTATTATATTTTTTTTGGCCTTATTAAAGCAAATTTTCAGCTAAGATGAGGTGAAAACAAAAGTTGTGGAAAATGTGGTGGAGAAAAGCTATGGTTGTTTGTTAACTACACAGTTTAACAGAACTTGCTGTGCTGTGTTGATCTTCTCGATAAAGTCATGAATGCAGACCGATGGGCACAAGTGTTTTGTGATTTTCCTTAGAAACCATTCAAGCAGTGGGTCAGGGGATTGGCAAACTGGCCTGAACTAGACCAGGCTTAGTGAGAGAATGCTAAACAGGCAGGGGTAAAAACAAAGAAGAAAATGAACGATCAAATGTATAGCAATACATTTTTAGGCATTTGGCAGACACTCTTATCCAGAGCGACTTACAAAAGTGCTTTGAAGTTTCCATCGTTGGATACTGTAGATACTTACACTGGGATACTAAGTTACTAAGTGCCATCAGTCAAACACAGTTGGGAAGGGGCTTTACTTTAGCCCAAATACTCAAGCAACAGATACTTCTGAAGTCGTTGTTTAAATATTGCACAATAGTAGCCTCCATCACAGATTCTATGATTCAGGAAGTACTGTATTTGACTACAACCATATGAGTTCAGTCAGTAGACTGGGGTAGAGCTACAGTAGAAATGGGGTTAAGTCCTACAGTATGACCAATGATCATACATTAGTTTTGCCTTCTGAGGATCATGGGAATTTGTGCTCAAACTTGAGCTCCAGACACTCCAGGGTCTGGGATGGACAGTCTGAATAGCATGAGTGAAATGCAATTGGCGTGACCCAGGATCAATAACATCTTTTATGAGATACCAATAAATGTCCTGACAACTCCTCAACAGGCTCTATTATTGTGAGAAGCCATCCATTTGTGAATACCTACTACAAACCTGCATGTTGATGGCATTTGGTTGAAGTTCAAGCAATGAAATATCAGCACCATCAGAAACCAGATAATACCAGATAAATTTATGGAATTACTTGACCAACTAAAAATATGATATAGTACATACAAGTTTAAACAACTCCATGGTGATAGGAGGCCTGCAGCCCATCCCAGGGGACAAGGGGCACAAGGCAGCATACGCCCTGGATAGGGTGCCAAACCCTTGCTCAAACTCACTTACTCACTATGGGCAATTTGGAAACACCAGTTAGCCTAATCTGCAGTTTTATGATTGCAGGAGGAAACCAGAGCACCTGGGGGAAACCCATTAATCACAATCTCACGCAGCCCCGAGGCAGGACTCGAACCCTCAATCCTGAAAGTGTGACAGAGCTAACATGCCAGCATGCCACCCTATTTAAAAAATACCTTGTATAAAAATAAATTAGAAAAATTAACAGACTTTTAAGAGAATGTGCAGTGTTTGTGACAAATAAAGACAAAGGCAACTCTTCAATATCTTTAGCTCGGATGTACTGTATGTATACGCAGCTGTAGTTTCTCCATAAATGCTTTCCAGACCAGGGATTTGACTCTTAGTATTTTGTCTGACATGATGATGTCTGGGATTTAAAGACATGTTGAAACACAAGTTTCAAAACATGAAGGTAATGGAGGAAGTGTGATGAGCCTGATGGAGTAGAAGCTGTTTTTGACCACTAGGATAGAATGTCTTGCTTTGCGAGGATGACAAATCTCTAATGAAACGTGTTGCAAGTTGAGACAATGGATATGTGTGGAGTTGGAATTTGTCAGACGAGAGAGTATGTGGGATCTGCTTGGGGGGTTTGCAAGGTTCATTTGATCCCTCTTTTACAATTTATGTGACGTTACATGAGGTGCTACAGTGGACCTGAAATTGTGGATGGATTTTCACTGTTCTGCGTGAACATATAAAGGATATTTATGAGTGTGTTAGATTAGGGAATATTCTTTTCATGCAGGTGATAATGATTTTTCTGAGAATTCCCCTAAGGATATTTAATTGATGATCCTTTGCCAGCTTGATGCTTGCGTCAGAGATCATGTTTGGTGAACAAGGCGTCTACTTTTGATAGACACCTATACTGCATGTACAGTATCAATGATTTAGTCCATGTTAAGGATAAAAAAAACTTTTAAGGCAAGAAATATCCTTCTTTTTATATGAAGAAAAATGCTCCATACAGTATATGGTTCAGGGAGGCTTCATGTATCCTTACTTTAGTGCTTTAATGCACTCAACCATAACTTTGTTTTTGTTGTCAATGGATAGATGTGAGATAAAGGTGAAATAGTGTTTGAGAGCATGTGGATGACAAAACCATAGGCCCAGTCTAGTGGTCGAATGTTTTTCTAAACATTAAGCAAATTTCTAATTCAGAATTGCACTGACATGGAGGTAATTATTATTATTGTGGACCAAGCTGGATTCTTTTTACAGCATGGGTGATGAGCTGATTTTTTTATTCTAAAGCTGGTGTCAGGGTTTGCAAAGTTGGTGGCTATTATAAGGACAAGCTGTGCATAGTAAAGAGAACTTCTTCAATTGTGACCTCATCCAAAGCTTGACAATGAATTTAGAGTTTGCACAATAATCTTGATTTGATGCTGATATGAAAAGATTGCATAAAGTGAGAAGTGTCTAAATAATGGACCATGCCAGGCATACAGAATTGTTTATGGGAAATGCCACACGGTGTACTTCTCACATTAGAGTCACAATGGAGTACAGCTGTCTAAGCTTGGACCATTGAGATTTTTGAGCCTTTTTGGTAACAGATTAGACTTAAAAGTATGCAAAGCAATAATTGACTGGTTCTGACGTCTGGTTCAATTGCCAGCTCTGAAGGACCACCTTGCATGGGATCTTGAGCTTGAGGAACCTCATGAGTGATGTTGGTGGAAATAGAACTAGAAGTCTAAATTCTTATTTCACTGACTCTGTATGCCATCTTCATGGAAATATCACCTCTCTGACACAGGCAGAAGGAAAGCAGGTTCATTCCATGTGTTTTCAATGTGAAAAAATTCAAATGCTTATTTAGCACCATACTTACCTGAGGGTAATTACTATGGATGTTTTCTGGAACATTACTTAACAAACATGAAATCAAATCCACCTCTGAATAGTTCAGTAGGTTTACCTGAAAAAAAAAATAGCAGCATTAAGTAAAGAAGGTGGATTTTAGGCCATTTGAAGGTTCTGAAGGACGGCATATGGCACTAATCTGCTGGCAAAACTCAAAGTAGCACCAACCTTGCCTTAATCCATTTCCTGTTAACATTTTATCCACCTCCCCCAAACATCAGACTCAAAAGTACATTGGTTTGTGAATTTCGAATCCCCCCCCCCCCTCCCTGACCAAAGTAATTAGAATCCACCAGCAGGTTTGAAGCTCACAGTGTACACCTTGTTTTAGACCAATTACCCTGACTTTCCAAATGTGGCAGGCAAGGCTCCTTGCTGTTTCTGTTCCTCTTTATCAACCCATCTTTTAGAACTAGAGAAAGCGAGAGAGAGGAAGATGGCTATTAAGACGAAGGCTTGGTTCATTCAGACATCTGGTTAGCATTTCCCAGATAGCCTCTAATGCTGCCTCAAGCAGTGGTACGTCCTGACCAATTTTACAGGGGGCCTAAGAGTACCACAGAATTAGTGGTAATGGGGGCCACTACTGTTAACTTGATTTCCCATTAGCAATATGAAAAGATTGCTACCATGCCTGATCCAAGGTGATGTCACTGTTGCATTACGTCATTCTGTTTTAATTATTAACTTACATTTAATATGATAAACTATTTAAACTGGAAAACTTAAAAAAAAAAAGTTTTAACAATACAAATCATTCTCTTCAGTGCTATATTTCAAAATATTTACTTTAAATGAGCATAACTAATAGCAATGATTTAGTTTTATGGGGGACCCTAGTTTCCGGAACATGTACTGTATAAATTGAATTTAGCTAGTCTATAATAAACATAGCTGTGGCAAGGCTTGACAAAGTGTAGAGACAATTTTCAAGACAATGGATACAAAGCATGTTATACACTGTGCAAAAAGTTTTTCAAGCTCAGCACAGTGGGAAAAAAACATTGTTAAGAAATCTCTACTATGGTATGTATTATAATTTACCATTGGATTATTGTGGTACTTCAGACATTAGTATGGCAGACACTATAGGACTTTATAGAGTACTAGAGTGGGTACAATTGCATTTCAGTGGGTACCTTAGTAGTACTATGGTATGAAGCACCCTACTTAGGTGAATACCATGGTACTTTTTGAGTACCACAGTGTCTACCAAAGTTCAGCAAGTATTTTAGCAGATTTTTTTTTTTTTTAATGAAAACCTGGATCATCTCCTTCAGTCCAAATATGTGGATGCAGTTAAAGCGACACCTCAGTTTTTAACATTTTAAAAATGCTAGGTGAGGAGCAATCATTCATCTACTGTAGCATCCATAATCTTTAGCAATTTTGCTATTATATAAAACCATGTGGAGCATGGAGGATACCCTCTGGATGGGACATCAATCAGAGCAAAAGCACACACATCTAGTCATACACTACAGGCAATTTGGGATTGCCAGGCAGACTACAATGTGTATCTTTGGACTCTGGGAGAACCTGCAGGAAGCCCACCAAGCACGAGAACATACAAACACACACACACATTGCGGTAAGGTTCAAACCTCTAACCCTGAAGGTGTGAGGTGACCGTGCTAACCACTAAGCCACAGTGCCACCTAATACTACCCACTACTTTTTATGCATTAAAAGTTGAAAATGAGACCTTTTTCTACCCCTGACCCACCAAAACAAGGCTGCATTTATTTCTCTGTGGTGTGCTGAACCAATGATATTATAAGCAAAAACATATAGGAGCTGGAGAACAAGAAGGATACTTTGTTCCAGGAAATCAACTTGAAAGAAGATGCTGATGGATGAGGATCAGCTGAGGGAAAATCTGGCATTTTGATAGCACAGCTTTACACAAAATCAACATACTACAGATATAATATGGAAAAAAGTGCAAAAAAAAAATACAGTAAGAAGAGATGACATGAGAAAACATAACATAACTGTGAGGAACATGTTGTGAAAATGTTAATAATAATTATTATTATCATTTATTTAGCATATTTGTTTATCAGAATCATGTTCCTGCAGTGTTTAAGCACTGTATGTAAACATAATATCGATGACATTGCATGCATGTATTGTGAAAGTGGTCTTAATATGTATTCTGAATGTCACCTAAAACAGTGTTAAACTTGTAGAAACTTATCATATACCTCAAACGGACTTGTTAACATTTGGTTTGTGTTGCTTCTGATCCCGTTCACCAGGCCACTGTCATTGAGGCATCTGCCGTGTCAGTGTCTGTGCCCAATGGCAAACAACTTCTAAAGCCAGAAGACAGATTGTCCAGTTTACAGAAGCGATTGTTGAATTTATCAGGTTGGTGGATGATACCACCCAAAAACTACAATTAGAATGTTTCCCAACCAGAAGCTCTGGGTGGATAAAAATATCTGCAATGTTTTGAGATCTCAGACTGCAACCTACAAGAAGAGACTTGCTTCTGGGAACATGGGAATATACAAGGCTGCATCAAACAACATTCACAGAATGGTGAAGGAGGTGAAGCAGTGCTTCTTGAGTTACCAGGCTCTAGGAGGTTGTGGCAGGGACTTTGGTTGATAATGGTCTATTAGATACCAAAACCCAGAAGGATGAACATTAGCACGGATGAAGAATGCTGGCACGGGGAACACATTAATCATCTTTGAACATGACGTGAGGACTGATCGGGTCCTTAGAACCTGCGCCGACCAGCTAGCACCTGTGGCATTGCTGGTTGATGCTAATCAACTTTGCCTAGTTACTATTGGTAATCCCCATGTGCTTTAAACAGTCCATTCTATTTCTTACTATTATTATTGGAGACCCCAGTCTTGTGTCCTGAGTCTGCTTTACTCACTGTACAGGTATGACTTTGTGGCCACTACCATCATCAAGTCCACCACCATCATCAAGTTTGCTGACAACACTGTTTTGGTTGTCCTGATCTCTGACAGCAATGAGAACGCCTATCTGGAGGAGATTAAAAACTTGGAGAATTGGTGTCAAATAAAAACCTCATTCTGAACTTCACCAAGACAAAGGAGTTGATAGTGGGCTTTGGCAGGAGAGGAGCGACCAGACCGCAGTCATTAACACGACCCTGGTGGAGAAAGTTGAAACACCCGTACCCTTGGTGTTTACATGAGGCAGGACCTGTCATGGTTCCATCACATCATCACCATGGTGGAAGTCCAGCAGTGACTCTACCACCTTAGATTTGAAAAGTTGAAGATTTGAAAGACTGCCTTCCAAGGTGTAAAGGAACGTTTACACCTGCACTACTGAGAGCATCCTCACATGAAAAATCAAACCCTGGTTTGGGAATAGCACGTTGTAGGACCACTGTGTGGCTGATATGGTCTTGGGTCTCTACAGTTACACACCTTGTCATTGTCTTTTTACTTTAGAGTTTCTGTTGGGCAAACACTGTTCTAAGATTTTGTGCTCTGAAGACTTTTGTGTTTTTTAAGTTCCTCATATTCTTTCCATTTGAGAATTTACTGATGGTTTAGTTAGTCAGTGCAAATAAATTCCCTAAAGTATTCTTGTCTATATATAGACACGCTCATTTAGAGGGCATGGGTCATTGCCTGTATTTTTGGAAACAGTAAGTGCTAATCAAACTTGCTTATGCTTTCAACAGAAATGCACAAGCATTTTAAACATTTAGTTATGTATCATTCTAAACCGTTAGAAGCTTAAATATTAGAACAAAATGATACGCTGTAATTGTTATACAGTGGAACCTTAGATTACGAGCATAATTCGTTCAGGAACTGGGCTCGTGTTCCAAAACACTCGTAAACCAAATCATCATTTCCCATAAGAAATAATGACAACTCAAATTATTTCGTTCCACAGCCCCAAAAAACAAATACATACAAATAATTAATACAATCTATAAAATGAAAATAAAACAAATTAATCTGCACTTTACCTTTAAAAAAAAGTACAAATAAATACTGACAGATAAGTGTTTCCGTTGGTGTGCGCAGGCGCCGTGTGTGTGTGTGTGTGTGGAATTAGCCCCTTCCCTCGCCTTGTTTTACACAGTAACACTCCTCCTCCCTCTCCCCACCTTGCTTTTTAAGTTTCACAACAAACACATACACACACACGCAACGGAAACACCGTTTTAATGGAAAAAAGAAATCTCTCTGACCTGGCGTGAGCGCATACTAAGGGAATCACTGCTCACTCACTCACTCATTATCATTACCACTTAATCCTGTATTCACGGTCGCGGGGGGCCTGGAGCCTATCCCATGAGACTTAAGGAACAAGGCAGGATACACCCTGGACAGGGTGCCAATCCATCACAGGGCACACAGACATACACACACTCACACACTCATTCACACACTATGGGCAATTTGGGATTGCCAATTAACCTAAGCTACATGTCTTTGGAATGTGGGAGGAAACCGGAGTACCCGGAGGAAACCCACCAAGCACGGGGAGAACATGCAAACTCCATGCACACAGAGATGGGAATCGAGCCTGGCCGGGGATCGAACCCAGACCCTGGAGGTGGAATCACTGCTGTAAAGTAAAAAAAAACAAACAAATGAACCAGCACCTTACCCTTGAAAAGAATCGCGACAGAGCAGAGTTTCTGTGTGTTTGTGAAGCTCGGGAGGGGGAGAAAAGGCGAGAGAGCATCTGTGCGTGTGTGTGTGTGAGACGAGCAGAGTTTCTGTGTGTTTGCAAATCCATGAGGGGGGGTGAAAAGGTGAGAGAGTGACGCTCGGTGTCAAAATAAGAGTCGCATGCGTGATACATGATACTCGGCGCTCATAAACTAATACATGCGATAAAAAATTTATTAAAAATCTTTGCTCGGTTTGCGGAACACTCGTAAACCACGGTACTCGCAATCCGAGGCCATCAGGAGCACCGGGAAGATTTCTGGTGGCTTGGTGACTGATTTGGTCTGCTGCCTACCATGTTTTTGTTTTGTTTTTTTGTAATGATTATTTTATTCATTTTTTCTTTTTCTTTTTTTCTTTTTCCCCAATTTTCTTCCCAATTTAGTCGTGTCCAATTCCTCCTCGTCACTAGGGGGCTCCCACATTAAGGCTACTACTACCACTCAGCCGGAGGCCAAAGACTATCACGTGTTTCCTCCAAACCACGTGACGCCAGCCGACCGCATCTTTTTGAACCGCTCGCTCACGAACCGTTGGGGGCGGCGTAACCCACTCGGAGGACAGCGCTATCCGCTCCCTCCGCTTGCGTGAGCTCACGGACGCCCCTGATTGGCTGTAGAGCCGTGATTAATGTGGGAGCACTAAGTACCTCTCATTCCTCCCCTCTGAGAGAGCTCGGCCAATCAGCTCTCTCTAGACCTCCGGCTGTGTACAGCATCACCTGGGGATCGAACTCGCGATCTTCGGATGATAGGACGAGCACTTTAACACTGCGCCACTCGGAGGCTTTTGTATTATTGCCCACTCTGTGTACTAAAGTGATGATTTTTAGAACAGATATGAATCTTAAATGATTGTAACTAGTTTTTCATTTGAACTTCAAATAAAATAAATATTAGATGTAGTGCCATGTACTATCATCACTTAAAATACTATATGCTAATACTATTTTCTAAAATAAAAAACAATCCTACAAATATTATTTCATATTGTAGTCATTATTGTTCTAATTTTTACCATTTAAAAGATTATGTCTGCTCATTTGTGAGCAGACTTTTCCCCTCTTATTATCAAGTCAAGGTCTCCACTTAATCTATACAGTCAGCCTAGCACTAGCTGCAGTGATCACACATCAGATTCAGCCAGGGACAGGGAGAAATATTATCAGCAGTTCATTTTTTTTTTTTTTTACAAAACTGTTCATCTTACCTCTCACCATGTATATGCACCTGTATCTTTTATCCAGAGCTATGTAGCTATTTTATATACAGAAAAAATAAGGCTGTCTGTGGTTTCTAATTATTTTTTGCTGCATAGGTTGGCCTGGGTTGGTGTGGGATTTCCTGGCCTGAAATCGTGTCCCAGTCTTACCCTGTAATGAAGCGATACATTTTTGGGGGTCAGTCGTGGCTCAGGATGCTCTGGGTTGCTGATTGGAGGGTCAGGGTTAGAGCCATGCCACTGCCAGGTTGCCAGAAATGGTTGTGTCATAGCAGGAAGGACATCCACTGTAAAACCTGTGCCCATAACATTATATTAAATGATCCAATGTGGTGCCCTTTAGAAAGAGTAAAGGAGTTTGCTTATTTGCTCTGCTGTGCTGGTCAGGTGATACAAGCAGCCCAGAAACTGGAAAGTGGGCCTCATGGGGGAATATCTGCCCCGGACTAGTGTAAATAGACTGTGTTGCTGTGACAAAGAATGCTTTACCTTGAGAAAGGGACAGAGAGTGGTTGTAATCACAGTGCGGTCATTTGTCATAAACTGCTAAACCATGAAGTGGCTGCCATTGGGAAAACATATAGAGCGGATTAAAGTTACTCCTGTATTATTATGTTAAAAACGATTTTTTATCTGAGAAGCTCTTACTATGAGTTTTCATTAGAAGTATTTTGGGTGCTCGTACATTACAATGTCTCTATTCACGGGCGACATTGACCATATTGGTGAACTTACACAAACAAAGTGTAATCCTAACCCTAAACTTGGCATGGGAATACAGCAGCTGTTTGTGTAAACCAGTACACAATGAGCCATGTGTGTATAGGTTAAAATGAATATACATGTAAAAAAAAAACAAATACAGTCTTAAAAAAAAAAAAAAAGATTTAGGAGGGTATTCGCATAAACATATATAGACTGTTAAATGACTTTCATTTGTAATAACAATTTAGCTCATTCATCCTGACAATGATCATTTCAGATGGATCCATGTTTTATTAGTAATGGTCATTATGCCAACTACTGTATAGCACTTTACATCTGCCTGAAAGCCACACAACCCTCACTATAGAGGTAAATTCATTATGATATCAAATTCTTTTCAAAGCAAACTGTTTTTCTTTTATCATTAAACTGACAAGGCCAATAACCTAGCTCCAAATTTTCCACATCCCAATCCAATCGGGCACCCATTGGATGCACCAAACAAGACTGAGCCACAAAGGCTCCACCCTGATGCCCAAAGCACAGAAAGGATCGGACACACAGCTCACTCACAGAAGTCTTGTGGAGTCAGGGCCTTAGGGGGCAAGTGGTGTTCGGATGGCACAAAGGGACCCTAATCAATACTTGGCAAAATGTTTTGGTTCGTCATAATAGATGGTTATTAGTGCCAGACAGGCTGGTCTGAGTATTTCTGAACCTTTTCTATTTCTGATTATTTACTTAGGTTTGCACAGAAAACCATGTCTAGAGAATGGTCTGAAAAGGAGAAAAAGCAGCTCAGAGCAGTTCTCTGGGCGAAATTGCCTTGTTGAACAGGAAAAGGAAATTGAGGCTCCAATTCATGCATGAAGGCTCATCAAAATTTAACATTAGATGATTTTTAAAAAAATGCCTGGTCTGATGCTCAGTTTTTGTTGCAACATTCAGATGGTAGGATCAGAATTTGGCATAAACAACATGAAAGCATCAATCAATCGTGCCTTAAACAATTCAGGTTTTTTCAGTCAAATGCCACTCAGGCTACCTGAGTATCATTGATGACCATGTCCATCCCTTTATGTCCATCATCTCAAACTGGTTACTTGAATGTGGTAATGAGTTAAGTGTACTCAAATAGCCTCCACAGTCACCAGATCTGCTGGATGTGCGGCATGATGCTATCATGTCAATATTGACCAAAATATCAAAGGAATGTTTCCACCACCTTGTTGAATCTTGGCTATGGAGAAGTAAGGCAGTTCTGAAGGCAAATGCTGGTCCAAAAATGAATAACAATATGCAGCAAGTAAGCATTTTGGCCCTGAAGCTAATGTGTTGGAGGCAGGAAAAATTGCCAAATGTAAGAATTTGAGTGACCATGTCAAGGGCCAAGTTGTATTGGCTAGAGTACTAGATCCTATAAACTCCAAAAGTGCATGACTTTTTGAATGTTTCCAGGTTGCAGTGGTCAAGACCTACAGTACGAAAAGGGGTCGAAGTAAAACCTGTGAACCAAAATGTAGCTGGAAAAAAGTAGGCTTCCATGGAAAGTTGTCATTGTGCATTGCAGTTTGTTGCATATGGTAGCTGCAGACTGGGCAGGTTGCCCCATTCTGACCCATGCCCCCTGCATACAGAAGCACATGGAGCAATGCAAGAAAAAAGGCCTGATCAGAGAGATCATGTTTTTTTTTTTCTTTACTCATTATGTGGGTAGCCAGGTGCGTGTGGATGCTAACCTTGGAAAGAGATGGCACCAGGGAGCACTATGGGGATAAGGCAAGCTGATTGAAGAGTATGAGCCTTTGGACAATGTTCTGTTGTACCACCTACTGTACATAACCACTGTTCTTGACCAAGTACACCCCTTCATAGAAACCATATTCCATTCAGTAGGATAATGCACTCTGCTACGTTGTAAAAAAGGTTCAAGAATTGAGGAACAAAAAAAGAGTTTCAGGTGTTGACTTGGCCTCCCAAATCTCCAGATTTCAAGCCAAACAAGCATCTGTGTGATGGGCAGGAAAAAAACATTTCTGATCCACAGAGTTCTCGTTGCCTGAAGGCTTCTAGCTCCTGCTGAGGATGACCCCATGATGTTCGCTTGGGTATGCCTTTGGTGATAAAGAACAGTTCCATCCAATGGCTGTGAAGATGCCTTTAGACTGGAGTGGTGCGGGAAGTTTTTCTGTGATTTTTAAAAAAAAAAAACATTTTATCACATGCAAAAAAGTTCAAATCAGACACGAAACACCTGCTGGCTATCTCAGTTTAAATTATGTGCTGAAAGTGGTAGTGTGCCATTTCTGCTGTGAGGTATTTGGGGTTGCAAACCACTTTGCATGCAGTTTAAGGGTGGTACAGATATATTTACTATCCCTAGTTGCATTTAGGGATAATTACAGATGGTGAACATAATTGTACGCTCCCAGAGCATCCCTTCAGATGACCTATCACTGAGTAATGAATAAAGAGTACTGTATTACTGTATACCCTTAGTATCCATTTTTAAATTGAATTAACCAATATCCCATGTAGGCATACTCACAAAAGGCATGAAAAAAGGACATTTAGTGTAGATCATGTGACCTTAAAATATTAATTGGTGACTACTTAATTTTTTTTCACCTTCCTTTATCATTTCTTTTGAAGTTTTACTAGTCCTGGTGTACTGTATATAAAAGTCCTCACACACACACACACACACACATACACAAGAGGTGAAGGGGTGCTGTGTTCATCTGTTCCTGTGCTAATTTAGTGTTTCTGACAGCCTTGACAGAAACATCTAGTCTCAGCCACAGCAATGCTCCAAAAATAACACAACATAACATAACACCAACCAGACACCAGTGCTGGAACCACTTAACAGCTTATTTGTCTGCAAAGGGAAGTAGTTCAATCCGATCCATCACAACTTGAATTCATGATGCCCAAACAAACCAAACTTGTTCCTGGAGTTAGACTGGGATTTAGGAAGAGAGAGAGTCCTATTTGTTGTAGATTCCAATAATATGGGAGTAATGCAATTAACAGAAAAGTTTTTTGATATATCGCTTCTAAGGTTGTCATTACTTTCTAGATGCATAATACAGTAAAGCATTCAATGAAGCAAAATTAACCCTTACATCTTCAGGTCATCCATTTCCTATCCAACTCCTTCTTAAGTTTATTGATTTGAAGATGCGATTAGCCTGCGATGGCAGTAACAGACTGTAAAATGTTTTGTTATAGACCATTTATAACCTAGTGACTATGACAAGTCTAGTCAGATACATGTACGCTGTGGGATACAGTAATCTTCTGTTTTCCTCATAAAATCAAGCTGCTGGTACAGTGATACCTGGGGATAAGCCGCTCCACCTCACCAATTTTCACTTAAAAATCTGAAATTTTGCAAGAAATTTGCAATGCCATATGAAGGATTTTTGGCAAACGAGTGAATGAACTGAGTCTAACCGAACGCTGGCTAAGTTGCATGTACGTCCAGGAGCCATTCAATACTTAGATTTTCTGCATTTAAATTATTTCCTATAGAAAAATGTGTCTCGCAAAACAAATTTTTGTCTTAAGAACAGATTAAATCCATATGCAAAGGTGCTACTGCAGTCCCTTACTAAATCACAGTTTTAACAAAGTCTTTCCACACTATGACCACAGCTAGAGCAACTTAATTTTTATAACCTTCTTGTTGCTTAAATTGCTTAACACAAAATTCAAATTCAATTGCCATTTCTTTGTGCTTTGTTTTGAGCTCTGGGTTTTTCCTCTTGCCCACATCCAACCAATATATAAATGGAGCATGCATGGTGGAGCCAGACCTACAATGTGCCACAACAAACCTTGCATCGGGGACAGTGAGTTTGGTCTCATGGGTAGCAGGCGTGGAGTGAGCATGAGTAATGCTAGCAATACATGGAACTGTGGCCTGATTTGCCAGAATGTCCAATAACAGTCAACAGCCATGATAGTTTGATTGCAATGTAATATCATCCATAGCAGCAATAGCATTGCTATATTTGGCCAATCACATACAGTATCAACACTTCCTGTCACAAAGCCCCTGTCTCTGCCCCGCCACAGTGGACAATGACTTGTCTGTCTGTTCTCAAAACAGATCAACTTCCATTTTCCTGAGGAGGTTTGCCTCCGAATTAAACCATTTCCTTGTGAATTTGCCAATCCGCACATGCTGCCTGTGCTGTGAGACAGAACATCTACTGTCTAACTGCAAAAGCTTGTCAGGTAGGCAGCTCTTACTTGTAGGAGGTGTGCACTTAAAGTCCAAACATTGCTTAAAAGTTTATGTAACCCCCTTGCTACACTATGTCTGGAAAAGGTTAAATGAAGGTTCACATGTGGGTACGATGGACAGTGAGAGGTCCACATGCCAGAGCTACCGGGGTTCTTTACCTACTGTTGTAACTTTTCACACAGCAGTCAATCATCAACACAAGGGTGTCAACACAAATTCTAGTGGTGTATGGGTTATACTGTATGTATTAATTATCTACACTGCCCAACCAAAAAAAGTTGTCATTTGGTTTTCAACAAGCACATGCTTATTGAAGTTATTAATACAGTATGCTTCAGGTTTTAACAATTCTTTTAACTCGAACTGAACTGATGCAATGAGTAGTTTCTCATCTTTTAAACAAGGAAGATGTATCTAATGGTTGTGAAAAAGATGCTATTGTGTTTCAGAATGACAAACATATACGCCTATATCAAGCAAACAAAAAATATTTGTAATTAAATGACTGGAATTGGGTTGGGAACTGCCCAACGCATTCTAAAAACCTGGAAGTACAACGGTGAACCATAAACTTCGGATGAAATGTGGTTGGAAGAGCATTTAAACACAATGTTTTAAAAAAAATGTTGTTGTTTTTTTTAAGAAAAATCACAGTAATATGTTTGTGAAATTGAGTATGTTTCTGCGTACACAGTGTGATCTCAGGCTTGGGAATAAACAGTTGTATGAGACAACAACCACTTGTTAGTGAAGGTAATCAGGACAAAAGGCATTAATCTGTTGAGAAGCACAAATATTTGACTTGAATGACCTGATCTAATGCATGATGCCCAATCTGGGGTTTCTTTAGTTGTTCAAGCTTAGGCTCAGCTACAGTATGTTAAACCCAAAATGTAATCAAACTGTAAAGAAACCCAATGCAATATGTACTGTATGTGACTTCTTTTGGTTAGGCAGTGTATAGCACAATGTTTAATGATCATTACAAAAAACATTCCCTTTTTGTCCAATGTAAACATTGAAGAACTTCGGGGAATTTTGGTGGGAAGGCCAGACAGCCAGAGGCATAAAGGTGATTGGAGAAATAATATTTCATTCATAATATGTCTGGGGAGGGGGAATGTGAGTGGGAAAAAAACAAAAAAACTTGTGCTGCAGTTTGTACTCAATGCTGTGTAGAGCACAAGAGTGGTCCAGCCATGCAGAATTACAAAGCTAATAAAATTATATTCCTTGTAACTAGTAGTTTAGTGGCTGGTGTTTCATCCATGGTCATGCCTGCAGTGGAGCAGAGAAGTGGAGGCTGTGGCTGGTAGGCCAGGGATTACCTCTCATTGAGCTCGGTAAACATCAACTCACTTAACATGATCCTTGGGTGTTTCTCTCCAGCCTGACAATGTGTTATAAGACCTGAAGCTCCCCCATGACTCCAACCCTGCCTCGAAGGTGTACAACAATGCCTCCACATCATCATCTGCTGACAGCCTTGGCAGAAAGCATTGTTCTTCCCACTGAGTATTAGGAAGAGGAGTGGCTGCAGTGTCTGCAGGCTTACAGAAGGACAGTAGCTGGTGTGTTGCTGCCCCGAGGCCTGCGGCAATCTCCTTGATGACTGCCTCCTGCTAGATGAGGTGCTGGAAAAGCTGCTACTGAAAGGTTTTTGCTGGGATTCGTGTTCGTGGTGCATTCTCCACCATTGTAGCAACACAGGGAATTTTTCGGCAGCCAGATCACAGACAGAAATGAATTGTATTGTGAAAATAGTACTCTGTTATTTAAAAATGGAAGTGAAAGATGAAATACTTATGATACAGTGCATGCTCGATACTGTATATCCCCACCATGTAGTCATGCTGCTGTTGTTGGTCCAAAACAATGCAGGTGCAGCCATGATCCTGGTGGTCGCCTGCCCACAAACTGGTAAGGATAGATACAGAATTGTTGGGAGTTAGGTGAGGGCTCAAATGAACAATATAGTTTCACATCTTTAGATATTTGTTAAATATTTCGCTATAGCCAGCAAAACCCTGCCATTATTCCCACTACATCATGCAGCAGGGCCAGTTCATAACAAAACTTTTGAAAGTTCTTCATGAGAAAGGGATCTTTGGATTATAGAAGCTGAAAAAGATCAAGAGGACCACATTGCTTTTAAGATTGTATATTCATGAGAAAAACCTGATATTTGCAGTTACAAAAAAGAAAGATTCATCATTAAGATACATGAATAAACATATATGGCCCCTATGTTGGAACAAAATGAACAACAGTAGGTATGTAAATGTTAAATGACAAATGTGAAATATTTAAAATAGCAAAACCTTTTTTTAAGTAAACAAAAAAAAAATTAATTAAAGGAGAGATGAGATTGGAGAGAGAAAACATGAGCGAGAGAATGAGAGAGCGAGAGAGAGGAAGTCTTGTCAGGAGCCAAACTGAAGAATGAGGAATGTGCCAAGGGCCTGCTGTGTCCTCCGTCCTGACATGCCCCAAACTTTACCTTGCAATCTCCTGCATGTCCACCAAAGTAAAAAAAAAAACTTCAAAAAAGTCCCCTTTTATAGTTCTTTAAATTCAAGCCAAATATGCGTGAGACCACACAAGATGCCAGTGGAAGAATCAAATGAGGAGCCAACACAGGCATACTCATATACACCAGTAAACTAGTGACAGGATCATGGACACTTAAGGCCCATCTATGCCTGCAAGGACAAAAGGCCAGCCATGCTGGGCCAATCCCCCCAAAACAGCCAATTTATCATAAACCACCATGCTGGCCATGGTAGGAAGGTATCAGAACACCAGCATATCACAGACTGCCATGCAAATAGCTCAAGATTGTTGACCCAGCCTTCAAATTCACCAGATCCCATTCTGTCAAGAATCCTCAATCCTCGAATTTGCTCCAGGGAAACCAGTCCAATCCATGGAGATCCCACCCTGCAACCCACAGCACCCAAAGGATCTACCAATAACATTCTTATTGTGTCACCAAAACAACTCAGAAACATGAAGCATGTTCATGGTTCCCATGTGCATGAACTACACAAACATCTTACAGTGCACTAAATATGTGGAGTTTTAATGGTGTTCCTGTTTTTTGAGATTTCAGTGCAATTCTGTAAATTGCTATTTGTAGGTTATTAGGCTAGCTATTTATTAGGCTAGTCAGGTCAGGTCAGGTCAAGACAGGTGCTGTCACCTTTCCCTCTGTCAGGTGTTTGGCAACCTACGTGGAGGAAGAAAGCACCTAAATTGGCTGCTATAAACTACACACCTGTGTACACAATCACTTGTTACCTGTTATTTTTCCATGACTCCCCCTTCACTGCACAGCAGGTGCTTGAACAGTTTTGCTCAGTCGTCACAAAACTGAATTGATCAGTTTTAATCAGAACATTGAATTTGAAATAAAATACAGTGGAACCTTGGATTGCGAGCATAATTTGTTCAGGAAGCAAATTAAATTCGACTTAATTCCTACACAAAATTTCCATAAATTCTATATTTTCTATATTGTACAGCTAGGTTTTTCTTATACTTTCTCATATTTTTCTTATATTGTATATTTTGTACTGCTAGATGAAGTGCTGTACTGATATCTTATTCTTTCTTAGTTAAATGTACTTTCTATTTTCTTTTTTATATTTATTTCCTATAAATAGTCTTTTATTTTAAGGTCACAGGCAGCCGTCTAAGCATTTCACTGCCTATTGTACTGTTTATGACTGTTGTATGTGAGCAATAAAATAAATAAAATTTCATATATCAAAACACTCGTAAAATCAAATTTTCCCATAAGAAATAATGGAAACTCAAATTATTCATTCCACAACCCAAAAAAATAAATAGGCTATTTTTTTTTCAAAATATAAAGTAAAAATAAAACAAATTAACCTGCACTTTACCTTTAAAAAGGTAGTGTTATGGCGTAAGCGTGTACGGCTTCCAGTGGAAGCGAGTCACTGGTGTTTATTGATGACCTGACTGCTAATAAAAGTAACAGGATGAATTCTGAAGTTTATAAGGCTATGAATCTCTGCTCAGATTCAGCTAAATACTGCAAAACTGATAGCACACTGCGTAATATTGCAGATGGATAATGACTCAAAACATACAATAGAAGCTACTTAAAGGCAAATAAATGGGATTTTCTTGACTGGCCAAGCCGGTCACCTGCTCTCAACCCAATAAAGCATGCTTTTCTCTCACTGAAGACAGAACTGAAGGCAGAAAGACCCAAAACAAACAGCAGCTGAAGGCAGGCCTGGCAAAGCACCTCAATGAGGGAACTCAGGAAACGCTTCGGTCATGTCCATGGGTTCCAGACTTCAAGCAGTCGTTGATTTCAAAAGATTTTCATCAAAGGCAATACTTATGTTTATAATTATGTTAAATTATTTACTGAGTCTACAAAATTAGAGTATGTGGACAAAAAAGCCTCTAATTCTTAAAAGGTTAATGCAACACTTTTGTAAGAACAATTGAATTAAAGCTTGACTTCACTCACATCTTGAGTGTTTTATTTCAAATTCACCATGGTGATGTACAGAGGCTAAATCTAAAAAAAAAAGAAGAAGAAAAAAGTTGTTCCAGAATTTATGGACCCGACTTTACTTTTATCTCCCTAATTAATAACTTCATTTAACATGCTGTGTTTGCTTGCTTAGCTTTTGTTGTCGGTAGCCAGTTGTTGTCTATGCATGTGTTTCTTGTTCATATGTTTAGGATTCTTGTTTCCACTTCTGCTTGTGGATCTATTGGCTAGTGTTGTTACGGTATGATTGATGTTGGAGGGCAAGTACGCCACATCTTCCCAAGCATGGCTGATCGGCTCCTGGGAAATCCACTAAATATAAGTATGATTTGTAGAGCTCAAGCTTTACAAATATGGAAACTACACCAGAAAGACACCAGAAGGTCCCCCAAGAGGCACAGACAGAAATACAATTGTAAAAATACTGAAAAGTGTTATATGTCCTATAATTCATTAAATTCCATGTTAAATTAAATTCCAGGAATGTTTTTGTTTCATTTCAGACGGTATAAACCTTACCACACAAAAGTCTAGGATCACTTTTGGGGCCACTTTTGTTGTTTAGACCTGACCAAACAAGACCAACAGAACAAGACATGCTGACATTGTCAGAGTTAGAGTTAGAAATAATGATTTTAATCGAAATGATGAATGTGTTCTTCAAACTTTGCCTTCATAAAATAGAAAAAACTGCTTTTGCAGAGGTTACTGCCTGGCAGACCATAGGCATTCTAGCTGTCAAGATAATCTGATGAGATTTCACACCATGCTTCCTGGAGCATCTCCCATGAATTGCCTGAAAGATGAATTGCCTTGTTTGGAGTCTTCCTCCGTGCCATACAGTCAAGCTGCTCCCACAACAATGTCTTGGCCACTCCATTACAGTCAGAATTCCAGCTATGTTTAATTGGTTGTGAAATGGATAAAATTGTTTGTGAATTGCGTGAAAGTGTGTTTTTCTTTGCAAGTGATCCCAGACTTTTGAGCGGTAATGTGGGCAGGATAGTAAAAGTGCACAAGAGTAGTGTATGCATTGTTATTATTGTCTTTGAATATATCTTAATATTATATAAAGTAATTTTGCTAATATACTGTAGATGATTAGGTATGAAGCAAGATAAGTCGCCTTAAAAGCTCTAAAAAAATTTAACTGTAGCATAACAGACATATCCATGCAACATTGGAACTTTTTTTTTTTAATTGCTCACACAACTTTGCATGTTCAGAAAAAAAATTATGGGCGGGATCATACATAAAACTATAAATGTTGCATCAACATTGAGGGAACATTTTGTAATCTTGAAATGAAGATTCCATAATACCTAGAAAACCTATATATTACTGGAGAGGTGATCAAAGTGGAAATGCAGGGTTTATTCTAGCGAATTTATGACATTTTTAAAATTGCGTTCTGTTCACGTGTGTCAAATATAGTGACCACTGTTCAATGCAATTATGCCTACAGAGACATTTTTGTTCCCCTATTTCATTCCCCCTTATAAAACTCAGAATGGGCCTTTTTATTAAAAGCAAACTGAAACGAAGGTCCATTTGTGCCCCTTCTCAGAACAAAATAAGGGATTCTAAAATCTCCTTTACACCGTGAAAGAAGCCCAATAGCAAAGTAATGAAAAAGAAAATAAACATTAAGACCACTAAGTACATTGTAAGCTGATCTCAGGCGAAGGCGTGGAGAAGGTGGAGAAGGCCAGACTGGCTACAAGAGTTATTAAATCAAGACCCCCAGGCCATAATACTAAAAAAAAAAAAAAACAAGACTCACTGTATAGGCTTCCAGTGTTGAGCAAAAAAATTGAGACAAAACTGAAATTCAACATTTTAATGACACTATTAAAAGAATAATTTATTTTATGTACTGAAAATGCTATGCAACAATCAATATTTAGTATGAAGTCTATTCTTCAAAAGACGTCTACTACCATAGTACTGCAGTGTCACCTTCTCAATCCATGCCTGCTTGACTTCTTCCTGAAGATCCCGTAAAGAAATTTGCCACAGAAGTTTTACAATTCACTTGAGAATTCACGCATTTAAGCCACATTTTTTGCAGAAGTAGACATCACGGCTTCAGAAAGTAGAAGTCCTGCTACATTTAGGCAGATACCCTTATCTAGAGGGACTTACATTTTTATCTCATTAAACATCTGAACAGTTGAGGGTTAAGAGCCTTGCTCAAGGGCCCAACAGAGTGGTCATGGGATTTGAACTTGGGACCTTCCGAACCATAGTCCAATGCCTTAACCACTGACCTATATATTTGTTCCATCCACTAACTTAACCCGCTGATTCTAATTGTACAACAGTTAGTTTCAACCAAGTAATCTGATTGGACAAGAGGCCATTCATTGACTGCAGCATGAATAAAAGTAGGTCAGAACAATCTTCAGAACAAAAACTTCATGTTCTCTGTGTGAAAGGTCGCGGGGAAGGGGGGGGGGGGATTGGTGGTGGTGGTGCTCGAGCCTACACCAGGAGACTTTGGCACATGGACAGGGTGCCAATCCATCACACCACAGGCAGACTGGGAACACCAAATTTGGGACTGTGGGAGGAAACCAAGCTTGAGGAGAACATGCAGACTCCATGGAAACAGATTTGAGATGGGAATAGTGGCCATGTTAAAAAAGAGCTGATGTTCAATATGTGCAAATTTCCAGTTCCAGCCCCTGCAGAACTTGAAAACCAATCCTGGCTGCTCACACATTTTTTTTTACTACCTGGCCATGATACATTCTGTCAAATATTCAGTTTTGTTGGTGTCTTGGTTAAAAGTATAATGTAATAAATTAGTAGTTTAAACCACCATGACTTAAAAATAAAGCATCTAATGGAAATGAAAGAACATACTGTAATAAATGTGTTGCAATTGCACTGCATCAACAACAAAAAAAAATCATGGAGGCTGGAGGTCATATTAAAAGCTTGCTGGACAAAGAAATATCAGACGAGACTGGTTAAAAGTAGGCAGCAAATAAAAGAAAGAATGCTGCACAAAGAAAGAGAACTGCCTGGTTAAATATATATCATTACCGTAAAGTTGCTTCGCGAGTTAAGACCACAATTTCAACAGCTTGTGGCTTTAAATGTAGAAATGAGTAGGTCAGCATCTAATGTTGTACCTCCTGTATTTCAACATGTACACCAGTCAGCTATAACATTGTGACCACCTGCATAATATTTAGTAGGTCCCCACTTTTGCCACCATAAAAGTGATGCACCGTGTGTTCGGACACCTTTCTATCACAACCAGCAGTAACCTCAATAATTCATCAATTTGATCTACACTAGCGCTTAATTGGATCAGACCACAGGGGCCAGCCTTCACTCCACATGTGCACCAGTGAGCCTTGGCCACCCACGACTCTGTCGCCAGTTCACCGGTTTTCTTTGGTTGGATCACTTGTGATTGGTTCTGACCAAGGAACATCCCACAAGAGCTGCAGTTTTGAAGTTGTTCTGACCCAGCTGTCTAGCCATCACAATTTGGTCCTTGTCAAAGTCACTCAAATCTTGCTTTTTCTCAAAATTTTCAAATTTTTCCTGCTTCCAACTCATCAACTTCAAAAAAGGAAAAAAAGGTTCACTTGATACCTAGTGATGTACAGTATATCCCATCCAGCCGCCTACTGAAAATGTAGCTACTGTGATGAGGGCCAAATTGTAATGGCTAGTCAACTAGGTCAGAGCAATTCCAGCTCTTGAGGGATGTTCCCAGACTGCAGTGGACAGGACATACCAAAAGTGATCCAAGGAAGGAAAACCGGCAACAAGGTTATGGCCAGCCAAGGCTCAGTGATGCACATGGGGAGCGAAGGCTGCGTTCCAATAGAAGTGCTAGTGTAGCTCAAATTGATGAAAAGGTTAATGCTGGTTGGAGTAAGCACATTTTTGGTGGCAAAAGTGAGGATCTACTCAATATTAGGCCTATGTTCATAACATTATGGCTGATCAGTATATATTAATAATATTGGAGACCACAACCATTCAATATGGATGACGATGGCAGACATGGTCGATGGATTTGTAAAACCTCTAGGCTACACTATTCACCTTTCCATCTTTATGTATGGCCGCATGAAATACATTTCGGGCAAAATAATAAGTGGGTTCAGAGCATTTAAATACTCATGGAGACATGATGAATGATGGTGGAGAGGATGCACAGTGCAGTAAAGCTTTGAGGAATGTGTCTGCAGGCTAAGGGTGGAGCCGATTGAAAGTGTCTTAACAGAATGCGAAGGTGCCAAACATCAAACTTGCAAAAATACTTGTAAGCATGTAAAGACAGTATTTTATAGCAAATATGGCAACTATGTTTAACCCTTTAAAATCCTGTTTAAATTATAGCACTCCTTTAAAAACTGTATTTTTTTATTTTATTTTATGAACTGTGATAATAACTGCTTTAAATCTACAGCTTAATACAATCCAAGAAAAGTACAAGATCATTTTATTTTCTAGCAGTGAATCCAAAATCTTTTGACAGAATTAATTACCTTTTGTTAATCAGTCACAGAACAGAGGGACACTGTAACTCAGACTAACCCTGACCAACAATATGTTTAGAAGGGTAACCACAAGGGGTACCTTACCACCTGTTAAACATGGTGGTGGGTAGCATCATGCTTTAGGTTTTTGATTATTTTTCTGCTGCCAGTGGAACTGGTGAATTGCACAACGTTGATGAAATAATGAATAAGAAAGACTACCTCAGACATCACTCTTAATCATAATTTGAAACTTCCGACACAATTGAGAGCTCCAATATTAAAATGGCCACAATCAACAACATACACTATGCGTAAATAAGGTAATTGACACTTACTTTTGGTCATGATTTTTTTTTTATTATTATTTAAATTTTAAAATGCATTCAAAAGGAAATCATTTTAAGGTAGTAACAAGCATGACAGTAATCAATCAAGTAATACCATGTTAACTAACACTGCCTAATATACAGGAGGAAAAAGGAGACACACAAATACAGTTAAAAAATGTAAAATTAAGACCTTTAATATCTGCAAATGTACTGAGTGTATATTAATGCAGGATGAAAAAGAAATTTGCAACACATACATTGACAGGACCACTGAGATTTTTTTGCATATTTTGCAAAATCAATATAAAAACTTTACACAAAATTTACACAGAGGAATGTAAAAGATTATTGCTGTATATTTTGAAAATCAGGGGGTTGAGGAAAGAGGCGTTTGTGTTGAGAATAGCCTAGCGTTGGCCGTATTTGGCCGACCAGTCTGTACGCCCATGAACAGGCTGCAGAGGTGGCCGAGCTCGGACGCCGGGTGTGCTTTTGGTGGGAGACGGCACATAGGATGACGTGCCCGTGTGACTATTTGACCTGCTTGATTTCCATGTTGCATAATCTAAGATATGACAAGAGTAAAAAGAAACAATTAAATACAGCTCTATCCCCCGGGGGGAACATGAAACCTTAAATACCTGGGAGTAAAAGCACTAATTACATATAATAGATGTATAAACATGCACACAATGCTAAGACATCTGTGCAGACGAAGTGCAGAAACACGTGACATTGACTGAAACATTTACACTCAGGGTATAGGATTTGTGTATGCAACAGAATGTACAAGCAAAAAGTATTCACAGGTGTGCAAAATCAAGTTTGTGAAAGGCATTTCTCAAAGGCGCAATTATTTGTATAATTGTGTTTCCAGATTTAGGGATCTGGAACCTCAAATGATTAAAGACATGTGTGACATTACAGAAATAAAGCAACATGAGATGTTTCTGCATAATATTTAATTTTTTGCTTTATGTAAAATCAAGTAAAGTATTTTAAACCTTTAATGAAAATCAAGTAAAGTATTAACCCCCTTAATGAAATAAGGTTTTTACACTGTATTTGTGTTCAACACTTTAATTCTCCCTACTACAGTAAAATGAAAGACTTTCCTTTTCTGTAAATTCTGGTTTATGAAAGTTATGGACAGCTATAAGAAAAAAAAAACTTCTTTACTTGATCGCACCTTGACATTTTCTCCTTAGCTACTCTTAAAGTTGCCCCCCAGGTACGTGCATATCATCTTTAGGATGCTGATCATTCTGAATCATATTACGTACTGTAACAAAACATGGTTAAATTCTCACATCTGAAGGTTTGGATACATTTTAGATAACAGTACCAGCTGGAAATTATTTAGATGGCTTCATAAAAGATATAAAAATACAACAACAAATAAAAAAAAAAAGAAAAGAAAAAAAAAAAAAACTCTAAACAATGCTTAAATGTTAAGTATGCACCACTGCCCCAGGGTCAATATTTGCAGCAATTACAGAGGAGTTGTCTGAGATGTGTCTCTACAAGCCAGATTAAATGGGCAGTGCTAGTAACGTTAGTAGACAGAAATTTTCATGTTTCAAGTCACGACACAGATTTCAGTTGGATTTAGTTTTGGGCTTTGATTCTGTCGGTCCAGAACAGATCCTATTTTTTTTTTCTTCAAGCTACTCCTTTGTAGATTTGGCCATGTGATTTGTAGAAGAAGACATAATTTGCTTGTATCTGGTTCTATCCGTGTTTCTGTACTGCAAATGAACTCCAGAGCATGATCCTATAACAATCCTCAATAATAAGGAAAAAGTGGCTTGGAACAGCGTAGTAGCAGTGGTTTGGGTCTTCCTGTTCAATCACAAAGCTAGCAACCTTGCGGAGCTGATTAGAATTCTGGTGAAGAGCAATGCGCCATCATCTTTTTTTTTTTATTCATGGCAAGGCAAGCTCTTCTACCAGAATATATTCACTGGTAATAAATTCCACTACCGCTATGACGATTATGGGGAATTACATATTGTGTTGACCTCGAGAAACTACAATCCGAATTCCGGAAAAAGTTGGGACATTTTTAAAAATAAAATGAAACGAAGAATGCGTCAAAGACGACCAAAAACTCTTTAGTAGCTGGAAACCTGTATCAGGCAAGAATGGGACCAAAGTCCAACAACAAAACTTCAGAAACTCTCAATGCCCAGATGTTTTTAAAAACTGTTTTGAAAAGAAAAGGAGATGCTACACCATGGTAACTTTTATGAGATCTGTAGCAAAGATCAAATTTGAAATTATCCCAACGCCCCAACTTTTTTGGAATTCGGCGTGTAATTGGCGTTTGTACAGTTGGATGGATGGATATTTTATTGATCCTGAAGGAAATTCCAGAACATTCAGTTATAAACCACTTCTAAATATTTTTGCGGTCATTTAAGTGTTACTTTGGTATAAATATGTACATTTTAATTTTGATTCATAAAAAAAACGCAAACTTGTCTGTTTTGGCAATAAAAAATAAATAAATAACAGATTGTGATGGGATTAATGGTTATCTCCTACACTTTTAACGGATAGACAATTACAATAACACACACTAACCGGAATCAGAAAAAAATATTGCGTTAACAGTTGTACCTATTCAACTGAGAGCTCATGGTAGTAATCACCAATCTAGAGCAACACCCACACCATAAATGGTAATTTTTGTTTTTCTCCCCCCCTATAACAGCAAGTCCTATTCTGTTTTATTTCTTATTTAACTAGATTAAGTGTGTGATGACTTTCATTTAAGCACATATGTGTTATCTGGTTCTGCGACTCACTTGGAAGTGTTGAATCAACTGGTGTGAGATGCACTCTTTGGCCACCTGAACCGATCTCATTCTTATAAACTGAGGGCAAGCATCCGAGTGTACGTACACCTGCAACATATTTCACATTTGCCACATGAAGGGGAAAAAAAAAAGAAAAAAAGATCAACGTTTTAAGACTTTCCAGTCCAAAAGCAGCATTACGATTACAAAAACAATCCTGATGAGGTTTTTTGTGTTTCCATGCATGTTACCGAATATTATCCATTAACATCATGGTATTTTAACTGACACAGAAATACACAGTACTCTTACCGTGGTTGCCCCTGACAGGAAGCGTCCCTCCGACAGGAACTTTGCTGCCCTCCCACACGTTCCCACTGAAGTCCTGTACTGCATTTACTGCTATATTCTTTTTCGTGCTTAACCCTGTCAAAAGAATACATGTAATATATACAAGCTAATGAAATGAAGCATGACCTAAGGACAAACTGAAATGACGGAATTCGATTACGAAACTTAGAGCTGCGAATGTTTAATCGTGTTTCTGCTTTGAATTAGGGTGTTGCATAATACCAGATGGAGAGCGAACACCCTCTCCTGGAAAGAGTGCATGAATTGCAGTTGATCTACAGTGAAGTCTATAAATAACTAACTACTGTACAAGGCAAAATAATATTTTGCTTCAGCTTTGTACTGATGTGCTGCATTACAACCTTTAAAAAAAATAAAATAAAAACTCAAATTAATAGTCTCATCTATCCATCTAGAGAACCCATAGGAAACCTACCGAGCACAGAGAGAACATGCAAACTCCACGCACACGGACTCAGAGGCGGGAATCGAACCCGGACCCCGGAGGTGCAAGGCCATAGTGCTAACCACTAAGCCACCATGCCGCCAATACCAAGTTAACTGTGAATTATAGCTACATAATCATGTATGGTGCCAGTTGAGCTCAATCGCCCTCTTTATGATGTCTGAAGCATGCAAAATAAATTCTTAACATTGTTAACTGTTCGGGTCCAGACAAAGCCATCAGACTGTACACATTTCTGTGCTTTAACTTTTTATCGCCAGTTCATACTGTGTGATTACAGCAGCCCTTTACCATTCATAGTGTTAAACTGCATGAAAGCCAAATAAAATCTGGCCTGAATTCTATAACACACTTTTTAATTAAATTACCTCCATGCCCTAAAATGAAAATAAATAAATAAAATTCTACACGTTCTGCGTACCCTTTCTTTGACGTTTTTTTTTCAGTCTAAGACATTTTTGCCAATTAAAGGGTTAATCAGTGCAGCCTTGCAGAAAATGGTAACTGGTAAACTGGGAAGAATGAAACGAATTCATGCTGTCAAAATAAATAAACCCGACACATCTGAACAGAGCTACATTCATAAAAACTGTGTTATGTTCCATGCTACACAATTTGTGCCTAAACAGACATTCTAATATTAGACATTCTCTCTGCAGCCACAAGGCAACCACCTGGTTTTCTTTTAAATCCTAAATTCAGATTGAAACATTGCCACTAGCTATCCTGTGAGTTTCAGAGTAATCTATTAGTATCATAGCAGTAGTCACACACTGTCCTTCTGTTACAGGTACTAAATGTAACAGGTTTAGAGTTGTTCAGTTACTCTGGCAGAACTGTGGTCTAGACTAGCGCTCTTACTCCCCCTATGGTTCACTCAATATAGTAGCAGTGGGAGCAAAAAATAAGGTACTGTCTAATTCCTGATGCCTCTGTACTACGTACGTGTGCACAGCTCTCACTCCTATTCCAACCATTACTGTTTAATTTTTTGCTTCCTCTATCACATTTGCGTTTGGATTTATAATTAAAATTCCGAGTTTTTTTCAGCAATAAAATACAGTATGTATGTAGAAACATTAACGCTGAGCTAGATACAGTAGCAAAGTTTTTAGTTTACAGCTAGTTGAATTTCGGAAATAAGCCGAGTGATTTAGCTTGTGATGGCAGATGTAAATACCTGGTAAATATCTTGATTGCTTCAAGTAATGCTGTTTGGCTGATGCCGTCTTGGATGGCTCCTTGAAGGGCAGCGCGTTATTTATATTTGGAGCTCCTTCTCTCCTGGCATTGGACAGACTGAAGTCCAAAATGTTTCCAAGCCTGCAATGAGTAATAAAGTCTAACTAGTGTGCCAAGTAAGAACAAACAGTAGCTGAGATGAAGCATGTATGCTATCCCATCACTTCTACATGAGATTTTATAGTGTTAGTAATGTCTTTCCATTCAGACCTGCATAACATGGTACATTTATATTTGAGCATTTGGCTGACGCCCTGGGGTTTGAACCCAGGACCTTCCAATCCGTAGTTCAATGCCTTAACCACTGAGCCACCTCTGAATTGCCGGAATGTAAATCTTAACTCAACTCTTAATTACACCCCAGCTATTTTTTTTTTTTTCAGATTTATCCGAGTCTTATAATAGTAAATAATATCAATCATTTTGTCTCACGGTGTTGCTCAAGGCGACCAAATTACCTGCTGACGCTGCTATCTCCCTGAAGCTGTTTTTCATTGCTGATAAAAACAGGTTTATTCAGAGGGGTGATTTTAGCGTCCGTGTCCTCATAATCATCCCAGTCCTCTCTCTTTAATACACCGGTCGCATAACCCCACCTCCTCCGGCCTGCTTTAGGTTTCGATAAACTGCTAGACAAATTTGCATTCTCAGGTTCTGGAGTAAGCTAACAGACAGACAGATAGACAGAGACACAAAATCAACATAACCTACACATACATATCACATAAAAGCAATCAAAACATGATATATGATATATACAGTATATTACCATTATGAATTTTGTTTTATAATTAAACATAGAAGACATTAATTTAACTATATCTTGAGGTTCTTGGCTAAAAGGAAAAATCAGGATAGTACACAGATGTGAAAACTGAAATCCTCAAATATCCAAAAAATGAAATTCCCCGACATAAGAACGAGCTCCGTTCCCGGGAAAACGTTCGTAAGTCAGATTTGTTTGCAAGTCAAAAAAAGTGAGTCTTGTACACCTTGACATTAAAAACCTGTTGAGGTAAATACACACCTTGATCAATAATTTCTCCAAGTGTTGCTGGAAAATCTTGGACAGCTATGGTATCTGCACTCGCAGCCTCCCCGCTTACATTTACATTGTGAAGGCTGGCTCTAGCTTTGAATCTGATAAACCATCCATAGCTGGCAGTAAAAGATGCACCCTGTTCACCCCGGTTTATTTTTTTTCTTCAAGTCTTTAAACAGCATTTTTTTTGAATGCACATTAAGCTTGAATGTTTGTAAGCCTGGGACTTACTGTACTGAGTACTGTACTAAGGGAATTAAGTGCATTAATTAAGTGCAAACTAACGAAAAACAAACAACGTCAAGGGGTGGGGCTTATACGGCTTAGTCACTTAATATCAGTTAACATTCCAAACAAAAGAATGTCTCATGTATGTTAAAAAACAAGTATTTTACTATAACTTTTTAAGGCAATATGAATGAGTAATGCTGTAAATACAGCGAGTGGTGCAGCTTCATCCATCCCTAAACCCTGGTTAAATTGCAGAATGCAGATACAGTGTTTTCTGTGAGACTTTGCTGTTTTTATCCTCCAGTTAAACGACATAGTGTTGCTTTGACTTTGGTGTGTCTCTAGTTTAATGACCCAGTCATGATGATTCTCTAGTATTAAACAGGCTGAACTGACTAAAAACAAACTTTCAGGATCTCAGAACAGGATTAGTATTTAGATAGGCATTAAAAAAAGCCTGAATTTCACATTTGGTTGTTAACAATTGCTCATTACTTATGATTGTTTATTTGTTTTGTTTTTTAAGATATTATACATTTTGATGATATACCCACTCACTATTATTAGGAACACCTGTAAAACTACTCTTTAATGACATTAACCAATCAAACCAATCCATATGTCTAAAATGTATGTTTGATATAAACAACTGAGACTCATAACCTGTATATGCTTGATTAAACTGGCCAATAAGTTTAGGTTGCATTAAATTTTGAAAACGCGTGTTTGACGTTTCCAAACAAACCCACTCACCTTGGTTTGCAAGCCTTTGTCATGTATTATAGGGAAGCGGCTTTGCGCCGCCCTGTCAGTCTTGACCTCTGCCTTTCCTAGTCTTTTAGGTGGCTCTGGAACTCGTTGTGGTTTATGGGCTGTTTCAGGTAAAGTGATCGGTGGGATCTGATGACAATGGTCAGGCCTGAGTTGAGGAGGCTGAGTCTGTCCTTGATCCTGAATCTGCTGTGGTGCGCCTAGGACTTGACCCACATGAAAGTAAGGATAGCGCAGGACCTGCGATTCAACAAGAACAACAGTGATTTTAGTGTTGAACTCTGCTGAGACTGTGCAACCACATTACATCATCACATTTTCAAAAAGGATGATATTACATAACACTGCAGTGGTGGTTTGCAGCATCAGAACTCAGACCTGCCAGCACTGAAAAAAAAAATGTGCAGAAGGGAGCTGGATGCAAGTTAAAACATGGTACGTATTAATAAAACAGTACATTTTCTGTACAGTACATTGCTTCCCTAATGTTCTTTGTATGAGGTTTTGAACGCGATGGATTTGAACGCTGTGGATTTACCTTGCCCTTTTTTTCCTGAAAGGCAATCAAAGACATTTACAATTCCGAGGCATCAATAGTACACTTTTTTTATATATAGGTACAGTACCAGTCAAAAGTTTAGACGCACCATCTAATTCAATGTTTTTTTTGTTTACATTATTTATTTTCTACATTCTACATGGAATATTTCTTGCAAGCTGCAAGCTGCAGAGGAGAAGTTCGTTTAGAATTACCAACCTCAGAAATCACCAGTTAACAAACAGCACCTCAGACTAGGGTCAGTATGAAAGCTTTACAGATCATAAGTATCTCAAGATCAACTGCTCAAAGGAAATTAGTGCATATATCGGTCAGCTTCAGCATCATTTTACAATTTAGAAAAAAAAAAAAAATCAAGAAAGACAATGGAACTAGAAGGTGCGTCCAATCTTTTGACTGGTAGTGTATAAATACTAGTGGTGTAACGGTACTGTATGTATGTGCATTCAAATTTCTGCTCTTTGATAAGACGCTGTGATTCAAGTGGAAACTGTCTAATTTTAACTAATGCTGGGTGATTCTCTTAATTAATTCAATTAACTCTCTTAATTAAAATTAATGTTTTAACGTGATTTTTAAAATAGTATATAAAACATGATTGACTACGACTCTAGACAGATAAGACTCTAGGTTGTTGATTTTGGCAGCTCTGAGGATGCAGGTTTGACCCCTGCCGTCGATAGTTGCCACACCCCAGACTCCCCAGACACTGGTTCCAGTGCTAGTCCCAAGCATGGTTAGAAAAATGGGAGGGTTTGTGTTAAGAAATTCATCTGGCATAAAACTTGTGCCGAGCTGTGTGTGGATCGGATGGTCCGCCATGGCGACCAACTTGACAGGAGCAGCAAAAAGAAAGTTATGATAGTGTAACTGACTCCATTTTTTAAACTTAAAATATCAGTGAACATTATTTAAAAGTGAAAACCAATACTAAAGACAAGCATATTCTCCCTAACCTGACACCAAGCACTTAGATTAAAAAAGAATAAATAAAATGCCAAGATAAACAGGACTCAACCATTTCAGTGTGTGAGATATGCAGCGTGCACAGGTTGGAAAAGTCAGATAAACATGTTTATTTAAAACATGTACACAAGTCCTCTGTAAATGTTAATTGGTTTTGTCTTCATTTACGCGATATTTCATCCCAAGTCTGGTTTGACTTTAATGCCCCTAGATTTTGTTACGGGCCATGATGTTGTTATAGGGCCAAAACATTATCAGTGTAAGACAGGGTGAGGCTTACATGGCTGAATCAGTTCATATCATTCCATATTCCATATTTGATCATTCCATATTCATATGTCGATTGGTTAAACTGATGGTTTTATGGGGAAAAATGATCTTTTCCCAGAAATCTGGAGCTTCTATACAAAATGTTGTAAAGTTAACATGCCTCATATGTCTTACCTGACCAGCTGCTGGTCTTTTTTTAGGGTCCCACTGCAGCAGGTCTCTCATCACCTGAATGGCTTCGGAGCTGGCGTTGGGAATCAGAGTGGTTAGACTGGTGGGCACACACTGTGGCCAGCGGAAATTCATGGAGGCAGACAGATGGGATCCTTCAGGCCAGTCATTCTACATGGTCCAGGTGAACATCAAGAGCACAATTAAAAAGAATATATAATTTCAATATACAGTGGAACCTTAGATTATGAGCATAATTCGTTCCGAAAGTGGGCTCGTGTTCCAAAACACTTGTAAACAAAATCATCATTTACCATAAGAAATAATGAAAACTCAAATTATTCATTCCACGGCCCCAAAAAATAAATACATAAAAATAATTTATACAATCTATAAAATGAAAATAAAACAAATTAATCTGCACTTTACATTTTTTTAAAAGTACAAATAAATCCTGACAAATAAGTGTTTCCGTTGAGCGCGCAGGTGCCGTGTGTGTGCGCGTGTGTGTGTGCGGGCGCGTCTGCGGAATTAGCCCCTTCCCTCGCCTTGTTTTACACATCAACACTCCTCCTCCCTCTCCCCACCTCGCTTTTTAAGTTTCACAACAAACACACACACACACACACACACACACACACACACACACACACACCGTTTTAACAGGGAAAAAAGAAATCTCTCTGACCTGGTGTGAGCGCATACTAAGGGAATCACTGCTGTAAAGTAAAAACAAATAAAAATAAAAAAAAACCAGCACCTCACCTTTGAAAAAAATCGCGACAGAGCAGAGTTTCTGTGTGTTTGTGAAGCCGGGGAGGGGGTGAAAAGGCGATAGAGCGTCTGTGCGTGTGTGTGTCGATGTCAAATTACGCGCGCACACGCATAAGAGACAAGCAGACTTTGTGTGTTTGCGAAGCCGTGGGGGGTGGGGTGAGGGGGGGGGAAGGTGAAAGAGTGACGCTCGGTGTCAAAATAAGAGTCGCGGGGCCTCCGAGTGGCGCAGTGGTTAAAGCGCTCGCCCTATCATCCGGAGATCGCTAGTTCGAATCCCGGGTGGTGCTGTAACCTCTCGCAGCCGGAGGTCTAGAGAGAGCTGATTGGCCGAGCTCTCTCAGAGGGGAGGGATGAGAGGTACTTAGTGCTCCCACATTAATCACGGCTCTACAGCCAGTCAGGGGCGTCTGTGAGCTCGCGCAGCGGAGGGAGCGGATAGCGCTGTCCTCCGAGTGTGTTACGCCGCCCCCAACAGTGCGCGAGCGAGCAGTTCGAAAAGATGCGGTCGGCTGGCGTCACGTGGTTCGGAGGAAACACGTGATAGTCTTCGGCCCTCCCGGCTGAGTGGTAGTAGTAGCCTTAATGTGGGAGCCCCCTAGTGACGGGGAGGAATTGGACACGAATAAATTAGGGAGAAAATCGGGGAAAAATCCAAAAAATAAATAAATAAAAAATAAGAGTCGCATGTGTGATACATGATACTCGGCACTCATAAACTAATACTTGCTCGGTTTCTGATTAAAAATGTATTAAAAATCCTTGCTTGGTTTGCCGAACACTCGTAAACCACGTTACTCGCAATCCGAAATTCCACTGTATAATATTGCACAGTGGAACCTCATTGCAAGTAACGTGGTGAGAGACGTTAAAGACGAGCAAAGACTTTTAATACATTTTTACTTGAAAAACAAGCAAGTCTTGATTTACGAGTGCCGAGTATCATGTATCATGCATGCGCTCTTGTTTTGACACCGAGCATCACATGATGCTCGTCTTAATCCTCGTATCTTACTGGTATAATCAACGTCTCCCTCTCTGTTTCAGTGTGTCTCCTTTGTGTGTGCGAGCAATTTGACACTGACACACGCGCACATACTCGCGCCTTTAAACACCCCTCCCCGGCTTCACACACACACACACACACACACACACACACACACACACACACACACACACACACACACACACACTCTCTGCTCTACACAGAAACTCTGCTCTGTCGCTATTCTTTTCAAAGGTAAAGTGCTGGTTCATTTGTTAGTTTTTTCCTTTACAGCAGTGATTCTGTTCACTCACGTGTCATTAGAGAGATGCTCCCCCCCCCAATAAAATGGTGTTTCCGTTGTATGTGTGTTTGTTGTGAAACTTAAAAATCGAGGAGGAGTTTTACTGTGTAAGACAAGGCGAGGGAAGGGGCTAATTCCACACACGCACACACAAATACATGGCGCCAGTGCGCACAAACAGGAACACTTATCTGTCTGGATTTATTTTAACTTTTTTTTTAAGGTAAAGTGGAGGTTCACTTGTTTTATTTTTACTTTATATCTTGTATTAATTATTTTTATGTATTTATTTTTTGGGCTGTGGAACAAATAGTTTTAGTCTCCATTATTTCTTATGGGAAAATTCGATTTGGTTTACGAGTGTTTTGTAATACGAGCCCCTTCCTGAACGAATTATGCACATAATCCAAGGATCCACTGTATAATATATAATTCCAAGCATTGTTTCCTTGTTACCTTTTTGGGAGTTCCCAAAACTTGGCAAATCTTGAAAATAGTGTCCACCTCACTGGAGCCAGGAAACAGAGGTCTGAGTGTGTAGAGTTCAGCCATGATGCACCCTACAGCCCACTGGTCTATAGGAGAGCTGTAGCTTTTGGACTTCAGGAGCACTTCTGGAGCTCGATACCTTAATGTATGGGAAATTGGATATTGGATAGCCTGTGATGTTACATATTAATAAGACATCACTTTCATTCAAAGAAAAGAAAAATTTGAGAAGGAAAAAAACATTGAAAAGTTACCATCTTGTCGATACATATTCAGTGTAAGGAGGACAAGATCGTATCTCCCGAGCTAGTCCAAAGTCGGCGATTTTCACAAGCTCGGGACCCATGCACAGAAGATTCTCTGGCTTCAAGTCTCTATGAAAAAAGCCTATAGAGAAGATAAACAGTTAAATCAGCTAGAAACATCACATTTAGGAGGAATATAGGAAACTTTTGTTCAGTATTATATTTTTTAGTAATGAAAGGTGTAGTTCTGTTTGTATTAGGGTTTATTGCCATATATTATTTTTGTATTAGGGTGTATTGCCATATTTCATGGCAGACACATATTAAACATAAAACTAATTTATATGAACCAATATAATATAAATTTATAGATATTATGTAAGGTAGTATAATTAATTAAACAAATGGATAAATCAATATCAAATTATAACATCGCCTTGGCCAGAAGAATAAGATTTTATACAAGGTTCTTTAGAGACACATTTGCTAGAAACTATTAAGTTTTTTCTGGTTTCATCTTAAGTTCTTTAAAGTTTTTTTCTGACAGAAATCATGGTGTTGTCTCATGGCATTAAAACTTGGGCAGATCAAAAGTATATGCTTTATAGTCAGATCAGTATTGACACTTTGGAGCAATAAACTTCCTCACCCTTCAGTTCAAACACTGAGACACGTAGTGAACCCAGGATATCACTGCCATAAAAAGTCCAGACGGCCCTCTTCAGTTGGCCAGCTCAAGCGACTCGACACATGTGAATCCTGGATCTCGCCACACCAACATAAAAACACAAGTTTGTCGCTAGAGCACTGCACAAAAAAAAGTGGCCAACCAAGAGTGCTTTCTGGTTGTCTGTGTCAAGCTGACCCATAGTGAATACTGGAGCTTGCCACATCAGAGTAAAAAAAAATAAATAATAATAATACTTTGCCTCTGGATCAAGGGAAAGACGCAGCCTGAGTGCTCTCCAGTTGAGTAGCTGGACTGGGGTCCTAGAGCTCGCCACCCTGGCATGAAAATCCAGGGTGATGCCACCCAGGGTGATTAACGAGTCTCTTTGCCCTTCTCTTTCGTAATAGCTTCTTCCTTATTTGTTCTCTCTCTGAATATCTCCTCTTTGGGTGTTTCTTAGACTGAAGCCCAAAAAGAACCACTAACACAACAGATTATTTTCAAGTAGTTTTCCCACCATATTGACCGTGCTCATTGTTATCACTCTTCAGTGCTCTTAATAGAAAGTTGTTTTTTTTAATGTAAAAATGACTTCAAAGTCATCTTTACTTTACTAAGACATTTTTTTGTATGTCTACAAGACGTTTGCACAGTTCTGTAAGTAAAACAGGTTTTACTGAGTGTGCTGGAGAATACAAGTTCCTTTTTATCTTAATGCAAAACCCAGGAGACCTACATTATTATTATACTTTTTTTTCCCCATCTGAAAACTTGTCTGTCATGTAATATGTTATTTTGTTTTTGCAGTGGGTTCGTTATTTGTGTATTGATTTATTTAACATGAGATATATATATAATGTTAAACAGTATTGTATATGATCACAAATGCTTCTGACAAAGTTTTATTTTGATAATGCAAAAATGTAACATAAAAATAAACATTATATATATATATATAAAACGTTAAATGATGTCGCAGACGATTCTGTTTGGCATGTAATAAAAAGATTAAGATTGATGTTGTGAAAGATACCATGTTTGTGAATAAAGGCAAGCCCCTGTAGAATCTGAAACATGATATTCCTCACTGCAGACTCAGGGAACATCCGTGATCTAAAAGAAAAAAGGGGGATAAAAGTATAAAGTAGGTTTGTACTATAGTCTTAGAATAAAATCTATTTTAAGAAACTGTATTCTGTAGTCTATGGCCCATTTTATTGGTTACCTTTCTTTCATTAGCTGGTAGAGGTTCTCCTTCATATACTCGAACACGAAGTAGAGTTGATCGTTTTCCCGGATTACCTCCTTCAGCTTGATCACGTTGGCGTGGTTGAGTTTCTTCAGGGACTGGGAGTGAAAGAAATCACAGCTTTACCATTTAACAGAACTCATCCGACATTTAGAATATTTCTAAGGAAGAGAAAAAAGGCTAAGTATGCACAAGTCATAGAGATAATTCAGGGTATTTTAAATACTTTAAAAGGTTCTATCCCAGAACCAAATTTAAAAATTGATCTAAGCATAACCTCGCTGGCCACATTATTAGAAACACCTGGTTAGGACAATGCATCTGCATGAGCTTGTGCATTGTGTTTCTTTTCACTTGATTGACCGAGAGGATAGTGACAGAACTTAGCACACGATTAACTGGCCAGTGAGTGTGTTATTAAGGTAAAAGCATCATCTGTAAGCTGGCATGTGTTGATATGTGAACATGCAATACAGAATATTGTTACAACAATAAACACTGTGTGGACACAATTTCTTTGAATTTTTTTTTTTTTAGTAAATTTCTGTGAGATCTGTACTATTTTTGATGAATGATATAATTAAATGATATTGCAAGCCGATAAAAGACATCATGTTATGAGAATTGTTCATCAGCACAGGCCTGCTTATAAACTCTCTAATTCCATGCATCGTAAAGGACTCATCATCAAATAACCGTTCTTGATGGACTGATTACTGTTTATAATTGCATGCTTTTTTTTTTAGATAGTTGCTTGTTAAGATTAAAACAGAAAGAAATGTGGAGTTAGAAACACTGCAGTTTCAAGACACTCAAGACACACACGAGTCACCTACTATCTTCACGGTGCTGCTGCAGAAATTAGGTTGTTTAAAAAAAAATGAAAACAAAAAAAAACATTGTATGGCAGCAATTATGGACACAAAAAAAAACACACAAGTGACAAAACAATCATAAGAAAGGCAAAAGTATTTATTCCACACACCTGCAAAGCAGAGCCAGAAATTATTTGTATATGTGGTAATGCATTTGGAGACGAATGCGTGAAATGTTATAGATTTTTTCATCCTGAAAGCAACAATTCTTACCTTGACTTCCCTGAGGTTCATGCACTCCTCCCAAGAATAGAACTTCCTTTTCATTCTGTGTAATGAAATAATTGTTGAATACTGTCAACAGAATAAATTTTTTTTAAAGAATTTGTGCGTAGCTTTTGAGTATCCTATTCTGTATCTTGTATAAAAGTGACTTGATCCCAACGATTATTAAAATGAAATGTACCCTTTCGTGTCCTAAACAGTACGTAAGCCTCCCCTTAATCAGTACATGCATTTTGTTTTGATGTAGATCACATCAATTGTTTTTTTAGTTAACCCAAATGCTTTAAAATGTAAATACACTGAGTTCAATCAATTGTACTCTCCAGTGCTCCTCCTGTTCTTGTGCCTTATCCCATAATAACATCCTGTTCAAAATAAAAATAGAGCACACAATAAACTGTGGCTTTCAGAAGCCTGACAGATGTCTACATAATTACCTAAATGCAAGGCTTTAAACCCTGGGTTCACAACCACAGCTGAAAAACCAGTAGTCTGCTTAACTGTGTTTATTTAACCATTCAGAGGATGCAAAAGGACAATTTTTGCACTATGGCTCACTGTAAAAGTGAATGGCGATCACCAGTTGCCTGCATGAAAATACAGAATGCTTCACATGCTACGAGTTGCAGTCAGCCTGTCTCAGTCTGGAGTTACACAGAGGAAAACTCTCATTGTGGTGTGCACCCAACAGCGGTGTTCTTACAGAAAGTGGGTGTGTCTTCGAGAGGATCCCACCCACAGACTCCATTGTTCTGCTGGTGATGATTGGGGAACCTGGAGGGGAGGTATGTCTGATTGAAACCCAAGTGATGAGCTCTTGTTTGTCCATAACAAAACCCATATTCGAACACAAGGCGGATCATAAGTGTACTTGGTACCAGAATGCCCTGGACTAAGGGTCCACGGTCATCTGTACAGGTTATCCCCGACTTACAAACGAGTTCTGTTCCAAGAGCATGTCCGTAAGTCTGATTTGTAAGTCTGAATGTGTTTCAGCAAGCATCATGTTTCAAACAGGAAATTAATCTGTTCTTCTTGATAACCATTTGTTTTAATAAAGTGTGTTTGTGTATTGCTGTTCAGCTTAAAAAATACAGGTTAAAAAAATATAGGTTTTGGTCTATACAGTATGACCCACCCCTACTACAAACCCAGAAAAATACCCTCGACTTACTTCTTGATGGCAACAAGTTCACCAGAGTCCAGGCAGCGGCTCAGTGTGACTGAGCCATACGTGCCGTCGCCAAGCTGCCGGATGGCAGCGTATCGGTTCATAGTGTGGTTTTCTTTCTCAGCATGACGCGCAGTGGCGCCTGGCGCGTGTTCGGTGGCCGCTCGAATGCAGCCAGGGTCTGTGGTTACAGCAGAGTTGGGCGACAGCCTTTGAAGTCATAGTGTTCGAGTCCACAGCACTTCCTGCAAGGCGACAAACAATTTGAGGACAGTTCAGGGAGTGGAGGGACACACACATACACATTTTACATTTATTTAACCCTCTACCTAAACAGAGAGGTGCAGCAGAGCTTTATTTATTTAGCCTGTCCAGCTTCAGCTTTTAAGTTAACACCAGCATCAGTGACGCTGGTCATCTGTTACATTGCCATCTCGCTCATCATACAGTACTAGTTATCTTTGGTCATCGCGGCTACTGTTTTTGCACACTGGATTTCTTCTTGGGTTTTTTGCTTCTTCTTTTAGAGTTATCCCTCGTCACAGATTTTTTTTTTTTGTTGTAGAAAACATTGCTATTAAGAACAATTAGCCTGATCTGGACAGGAATAGATGTATATATGGTCATGGAGTCAATTCCTATTATACAGATGCTCCTCTGAAATTTAATCTTCACCCAGATCTAGAGCCATGGTGGTGTTTTACTTAGTCTGCTAATTAATTACTTCCTCTTTTCATTTGATCTGTTGTGTTCTGTATTAAATGCAAATATGTCTTGCTTTTGGTTCAGTATCCCTCATGTGTTGCCATTGTTGTTTTGCTTTTCTCCACACTATACAATACAGTGCCTTGCAAAAGTATTCACCACCCTTTGGGTTTTGTTTAATTATAACCTGTAAATTTAACCTGTAATATCAAGTTTATGAATATATAAAAAATATTTTTTAATCAAAAATAGGAAAATTGCTATGAAGCCACTCAAAAGGTCTAGCGCAATCAATTACCAGACTTCAGAAGTCACATAATTATTGAAATGAAGTCCACAAGTGTCACATGGTCTGTCAGTATAAACACAACTTATCCGAAGGCCCCAGAGGCACTAAGCAAGAGGCAACTCACTATGAAAACCAAACAAATCAGGGACAAAGTTGTTAAGAAGTACAAGTCAGGGTTGGGTTATAAAAAAAAATCTAAATGTTTGATGATCCCCCAAGGAACCATCAAATTCAGCATCTTCAAGTGGAAAGAACATGATACCGCAACAAACCTGCCAAGAGAAGGCTGCCCACCAAAACCCACAGACATGTCAAGTCAATTTTATTTATATAGCGTTTTTAACAATTGACATTGTCGCAAAGCAGATTTACACAATCAAAAGAAGTAAGTTTGTATGCAATGTGTATGAATCAAAATAATAAGACAAGGAGAACAAGAAGGGCAAGGAGGGAATTAATCAGAGAGGCAGCACATAGACCAAAGGTGACACTGAAGGAGCTGCAGAATTCCACAGCAGAGACTAGTGTATCTGTGCATGGGATCACAATAGGCCGTACACTCCATAGAGCCGGGCCAAAAAAGGCATTACTCAGTGTTAAAAATAATAAAGCAAGTTTTGAGTTTGCCAAAGACATGTGGGCGCTCCCCAAATGTATGGAGGAAGGTGCTCTGGTCAGATGAGACCCCAAGGACACTACAGTGAAACATGGTGGTGGCAGCATCATGCTGTAGGGATGTTTTCAGCAGCGGAGACTAGGAAACCGATCTGGGTCAAGGGAAAGATGGATGGTGCTAAATACAGGGATATTCTTGAGCGAAACCTGCTTCAGTCTGCCTGTGATTTGACACTGGGATGGAGGGTCACCTTCCAGCAGGACAATGACCTGAAGCATACTGCTAAAGCAACACTTAAGTGATTTAAGGGGAAATATATAAATGTGTCAGAATGGCCTAGTCAAAGCCCAGACCTCAATCCAATTGAGAATCCGTGGTCAGACGTGAAGATGTTCACAAGCGGAAACCATCGAAAAATGCCAGTGGCAAGGTCAGAGATTTATCCAAAGCAACTTGCAGCTATAATTGCCGCAAAAGGTGGCTCTACAAAATACTGACTTTAGGGGGAGGGGGTTAATAGTTATGCACGCTGTAGTTTTCTGTTATTTTGTCCTATTTGTTGTTACAATAAAAAATTATAATAATAATCACTTCTTAAAAGCTATAGGTATGTTCTGTAAATTAAATGAGGCAAACCTTCAAACAATCCATTTTAGTTCTTCCAGTTTGTGAGGTAACAAAACGTGAAAAATGTCAAGGGGAATGAAAACATTTGCAAGGCACTGTCTGTACCTTGCCTGTAGAACTCTCAAAATTAGCTTTTTTTTAATCATAAAAACAACAGAAAACAAAAATAGAAACATGTGATCAAATTTCAAATTTTTTGCTTAGTCATATTTGGGGAGTCGATTAAAATGAACTAAAATTCAGTTCATTAGATTACCTATTTTGTGATGAAAAAAAGAATGTCACTCATATTGCACAATCCTGAGCCCAGTATATATTTATTTAAAAAAGAAACACACACACACACACACACAGTAAAACAAATAATGGCTAGAATGCTCTGAGCTTTAAGGGTTTTAAAAAACAAGCAGGAAGAAGAGGAAGGGCTAATGTAACGTCAATGTCCTCCACCCTGTGACGTCATAACGTCATGACGACTCTGACTAAGCCTCTGCATAATGCATCAAAGCAGCACCAAGCAACACTTCATCACCAGCAGCATCACTAGACACGTTAGAAATGTTACGCGTTTGTCATCTGTTTCAGAGTTCGTGTGTATGTAATACTTAGAATGTAATAGCATTAGCGGTAAAACACTATTAAAAAAAAAACAATATTGCGGAAGTGTTAATGTAAGTCAGTGTAATATCTAAGTACTAAAGCTCAGTGTTTTTAGTGATGCTACAGTAGCTAACATGCAGCTTCCCTTCTCCCTCGCTAGCACTCTCACTGTTATTAGCGTTAAACTGAGTATTTACCTGTCCGTACATCTCTGCGAGTTCTCTCTCGGGTTATAACAATGTCACTCTAATCCCATCTGCCCATCAACAGGAAGCTGTGGCGTCCCTAACGACAACCCAGAGTGAGTCACACAATAACGCACACAAACACCGCTAACAAACTATGCTCTCAACACTTCCGCGTTCACACATACCCCGCCTCTCTGCATAACCATTGGCTAGATCGTTCTGCAAAGAACGCGCTTTTAGCCAATCCCAGCGCACGCACACGTACAGCGCTTGCGCCTAGGAAAGCGTATGACGTCACTTGTTGCGTCACTGAGAGTCACAAAGCAGACTATAAATGATAGTGATATAAAACTTGTGACGTTTTACAGAACGATGTATCCAATTGTATCTAATGGACGCGACCCTTAACAGAGATCTGATTGTTTTAGTGAAAATGTAAGCTTGTGAGTGGTCATTTATTTTTGTTTTCTTAAAAATGTACTATATATATATATATATTATAAAGGTCAGGTTAACAAGTACTGTGTATGCTTTATTCAGATTTTATTCAGATACACCCAAAGGTAACATGTGAGGATAAAGACATGAAATAAAATGCCTTACTTTTTATTCGGAAAAAGAAAGTTACAAATATCTAACATTTACGCGTATTGTGTTAATTTCACCTAGCTTTCATACACACTGCAGTGGAATGTGTTTATTTATTTATTAGTGTGGGTTTTTTGTCTTTTGTTGAAGGCTCAGAAAAATTGAGGCTAAATTTCGCAGATGTACCAGTGGTAGTCGCTCCGATGAGAGCATGGAACAACTCAAGCAGGAAAACGCTTGTCTGAGAAAAACGCTTGATGAAGTTTGTCGCCAGCAGGGGGCGCCATCAGACTCCCAGAGTAACCAAGTTTTGCTAGAGGTAAAGGCGATTATTTGGAACACAAGTAATGAAGTTTGAAAATCTAAGATTTGATCTGTGTGTATACACTATATGATGGCACTGTGGCCTCACACCTCTGGGGTCGATTCACACCTTTAACAGCTGTTATAAAATATTAATTCATACAAAAGACTATATGTTTTTGGCACGATCACAATATGATGTAAAATTGATGATGATGCTGCATACCGTTACAGCCGTGTGGTACGGCTGTGATAGACCCACAAAATGTAATAACTGTTGATATTTAAAGATCAGGCATTCCACTCGCTGAATCTTTACAGGAACGACTGCAATGAACTCCGAGCCACCTCGGTCGGGATTATCATTCACAGACGTACAGCCTTATTTAACATGTTTGCACCATTCAGATGTTTAACTGTGGCTAAAAGTCTCATTACCGTATTGTGATTGAAGTCTTCTGTAAATGTCAATCAGTTTAAACAGCAAAAAAATTTTATTATTATTATTATTATTATTATCGCTTGGTGCCGTGAGATAAACTGGTTTCCCAGCCATGGTGTGATCCCAGCCATAGGCTCGGAAGCCACTCCCACCCTGACCAAGTTAAGGTGTGGACTTTAAATTCACCATACTGGTATGCAACATTATTGTATTTTCAACCTATGCCACATGGTGTCATTATAGATGCTAAAGATTTCTATCTTCCTAACCTTTTTTCCCCTCTTCATGGACTTTTAACTTTAAAGAGAATCCTTGCCCTGGAGACAATAAGAGAGAAAAATGCACAGCAGATCCTGGAAAGAGATCAAGAAATCATCAATCTTTGGCACCTGCTTCGGTCAGACAGGGATGAGGTTGTGCTCAGCCTTTATGGTGAACTCAAGCAGATGAAAGCAGATGCTGAAAAGAGAGAGAGACTCTTTCAGTCTCTCACACTGGAGACAGAGGAAATGAAGAAGAGACTGGAAGCTTCCTCTGCGAAATGCCAGGTTTTAGACAATACAAGCCCGGTAGGTCTAACACACGTGCCCAGCATCTGAATACTGTTTTCCACAAACACGTTTGTGTTTCAATTCACAGCTTCCACCCAAGATGGCAGCATTTGTACCCATAAAGAAAATACTATGTGTTTTATACTGTATATGATATGTGAATTGTATGTATTGTAAAAATGTATTGTTATAAATAAGTGTGAAAGTGATAGATAGCAATTGCACAGGCTTTGGAAATACTGTAGCTAATGCAACAATAAGGAATGCCTTACAAAAATGAATCAACTTGTGTACATAAAACCAGACACTGATTTGGTAACAACAGTCAATGACATCACTATGAACCTCCAAGAGGTGAATAAGACTTCAATGGCAGAGATATAGGACCATGTCACAAGATGCAAACCACATCGTCAGTAAGAATCCGAAGGCCACAAAGAAATACAGTACAGAGATGGGTCACAAACGTTCTCTAGTCAAATTTAACCTGCATAAGTGTATAAGTGATGGAAACAGTTTGGTGAAGGTTCAATGCCTGTGATAGTCAGTCGTCCACATACCATTGGCTATTTATCATGTATTACTACTACACATAATTCTTATAACATGAAATGTGTTTAGTTATAAAATATTGAAGTGGAATGTCTTCATCCTTAGGTGTATATACAGTAAATGTCTGGAAACATTTATATACAATAGTATCTAAATAGGGCCCGAGGACTATGACAACCACCTTATGTCATCAAAGTGTGTCAGGGCCCTCTTGTTCTTCTAAGGATTTTTTTTTTCAGAATCCGGGGCTTTTGGGGGTTCGTAACATGCTCACAAACTCATGAAAATCACCTTCTTCTGCCATTAGGATGCCTAAAAGTTTGGGCACCAGGCGTGTTACGGGGTCCTCACAAGAGATTTTGCTCCATACCTCATATACACATGATACAAGCAACACGTTCAGAGGCCATTGAACTGAACAACTTTCGTATTGCATGTCATGGACTCTACTCAACAGGAAGTCAGTTATTTCACCACGTTTGCAAAACACACAGAATGAATTTTGATGTACTCCTCTTAGGAAAGACCAAACCAGGCCTATATGACCTCAAGACTTTGAGGATGCAAAATTGTGGAGCGATTTTTGATTTCTCAAACAGGTCAGCCATGATGACACTTTAAACTAATGCTAAAAAGAGGTTAATAACTTTCTATGTGACTGTGTGATTATATTGAGTGACATTATAGCGTGATGCTTTTTTTCCAGCATCTGGATTTTTTGGAGGTCTAAACATATCCAAACCCTGTTTTAAAATTATGTCATAATGGTATTGGTATGTCCCCTTTAAATGCACGTGCCCAGTGTGCCCCCTGTCTTTCTGGTGCACCTGGGTGGCAATGGCGCAAGGTGCTTGGGCCCGCTTATCATTGCTTGCAACTATATTTGTTATTGTTACCGACTCAACCGACTCATTTGATTAGACACTGTCTTTTCTTTGTGGATAGACTGGCACTGCAGATGTCCATGATGCCACCAGAGACTTCACATCGATCCAGGAACAGCTGAAAGACGTGAGTGCGATGTCATGCTCCGAATGTGGTTTCTCACCAGTTCCATTTCTAGAAGTTTAATCTCACCCACCTGTCACATTACAATGTCGAAACAAACTCTTAGGACATGATCTTGGTACATCTTTGTTGTAAAATGAGATTCATTTTATTGCCTTCTTTCTGTTTGCTTTTGAAAAGGCCTTGAAGAAGAACCAGCAGTGGCTTGTGTATGACCAGCAGAGAGAGGCTTATGTGAAGGCGCTGCTGGCGGAAAAGTGCCGTCTGGAGCAGGAGCTACAGCAGGCAAGCAATGCTATACGACAGAGAGAAAGGAACTGATTCAGAAATGTGATCATGAGGACTGTAGAGTAATTGTCATAGAACCCCTATTAATCTGTGATTTATTATACAGTATAATACAAAAGCTCTTTGTCACAAATAGTCAACAGAGGACAGCTTAATGTTCAATTAGCAGCTATAAAGAAAAGTCCCCAATAAATATTTTACTGACACTTCAGAATCCTTTACACCTAATCAACAAAAACAGAACAGCCCTTGCAATTGTATATTGTATCTAAGCATATTGTGTTCACACATTTTCTTTTTAACACATTCCCTTAAAGCCACATCCAGATAAGCTTGGATATAAAACGAATTTGAAGCTGCAGATGAATAATGACGAATAAATTAAATAATAAATTCTGGATTGATATAGCTTTGGTCCATTAATAAAACAGTGCTACAGGCTCTGAACGCTAAGGGCGTTCAAGTCAAACTGGGACTTTTGATTGTGCAGAATATCGAAACAAAATATAAGTTTTTTTCTCTAGATAACCCCTCTTACACTAATGCATTTATTTATCCAAGCATTTGTCTAGTGCTAGGATACCATCAAGGTGGAAAGATTTCTCAGGACTGTACACCAGGGCCATGATTGCATTGCCGCATCAGATGCATTGCCACTGAGTGTTTACTACAGTAGAACGACTGCAGTGGGCTCTGAGCCAATTCAGCGTCGTTTCCAGACAATGAGAATAAGAGTCTGATCACCGTACAATGCTTGAAGTATGTTAAAAGGTTTTACATCACCATTCATTGAGAAATTTTGACTTGAACACCTCATATTTAGTTGATTGTTCAATTATTTACTTTTAAAAAGCAACATTAAGGTCCTGGCTAATGGAATTTATTTTAAACTACTGTCACGAGTCAGACTGATTAACTCAGCACTTCCAGACCCTGAGACTCCACTCCAGATCTTTCTCCCCACGCACACACCTGTCATTCTGGCACACCTGTACCTGATCAGCTAATTATCTCTCCAGCTTATAAGCACACTAAGAGATCCACTCAGCGCCGCAGTATCTCACTCGTGTGCCTCACGGTTTCTTTGTGTAAAATAGTAATTCGTGTATCCTAGCCTGTGTCAAAAGACCCTACCTGTTTTCCGGATTTTTCTCTCGCCTACGCGCTCTGGTACTTCTATCATTATCGGACTGATTAACGTGGATGACCTCGCTTGCTCTTAGAACTTGGAATTGCGCTCATGATTTGGATTTGTTCGCTCTCGCTGCTGGATTACCGGACACCAACCCCCGCCTGGAAAAGACGTTTCTTCTAGCCCGTTGCTTCTCCCACAGCACTTCCGTGTTCGCGGACATTGGGGAGAGAGTTTGCGCCACGCGCCGACCTCCGTTTCTCTGAGGAGATCAGCCACCACATTCCACCTTCCAACCACTGCGAGCTACGCAGGTTAGCAGCGAAAATTCGCTAGCAAGGATTCGAGAGGAGTACTCGCGCTCAGCTTCCAGGATAGTGGAGATTCCCTCGCGCCATAGCCCCGCCTCCTCCATCGTCTCTAAAGGTTTCCCCACTCTCTTAGTCACCAAGCACATATACACGCTGCTTCTCCGCTCCCCACCGAGCACGCTGCTCCCCACTGAGTGCTCCAAGGTGGATTATATAATCACCCTTCTCACTAACCGAGCCGTGAGTGGGGGACCGCCATCTGGGATGCTAATGACCCTTGCTGCACCACCTTTAGCGCTTTCACTGAGGAGATGAAGAGGGTCTTTGATCGTTCATCAGGGCTTTAGATCCGCTTATGACTACACCATCGAGGCGAACCCGGATCTCACTGGAGGAGTGACAACGTCGGGTCTAAATGGGGGCGTGTCTCTACTGTGGGCACCTTGGACATCTACGCCTCCAGTGCCAATTAAAAGCAAGGACCCCCCAGTGAACCTAGACACACTGGAGGGGGCGTACCAAATGCACTCACCTAGGGACCGTTCACTTATCCCCGTCATGCTCCTCTGGGATAATCATGCCTGCATTCTCCATGCCCTCGTGGATTCTGGCTCTGAACAGAACTTAATCAGTGCTTCAAAGGTTGAGGAACTGCATGTGCCAACCATTCCTTTGGGTTCGCCATTATCGGTCCGAGCTCTCAATGGAACGCTCCTTCCCCCGATTACCCGGAGAACCACCCAATCACCCTGAAGACATCTGGAAATCATGCGGAGGAGATATCGCTTCTAGTCATGCCAAAGGCTCAAGCCCAGCTGGTTCTTGAACGTCCTTGGCTCATCCGCCACAATCCACAAATAGACTGGCAGAACAATGCCGTCCTTGGATGGAGCCCCCACTGGAGGGCTAAAAAAGACAGTTCCTTAAGTCCTTGTATAGATTACAGAGGGTTTAACAATATCACTGTCAAGAACCGCTATCCCCTACCCCTGATGTCAACAGCCTCGACCTCCTGCAGGGAGCCCAAATTTTTACCAAGTTGGATCTCCGCAGTGCCTATCACCTTGTGAGGATCAGGGAGTGAGACGAGTGGAAGACTGCCTTTAACACCCCGTCGGGTCACTATGAATATCTTGTCATGCCTTTTGGACTGGCCAACGCTCCAGCAGTTTTCCAAGCCCTGGTCAATGACGTTCTCAGGGACTTCATCACCGTCTGTGTCTTTGTTTACCTAGTTGATATTCTTATCTTCTCTCACTCCTTAGAGGAACATATAGTACATGTCCGCCAGTTACTTCAACGGCTTCTTGAGAACCAGCTCTTTGTTAAGGCTGAGAAACGTGAATTTCATTGCAGCACGGTTTCCTTCCTGGGTTTCATTATCGCCCCGTCTAAGATCCAGATGGATCCTGCCAAGCTTCACGCTGTGACTGACTGGCCAGTTCCAACCACCCGTAAGGATCTCCAGCGTTTCCTGGGCTTCGCCAATTTCTACAGGCAGTTCATCCGGGACTATAGCTCGATTCACTTCGGCCCCTGACCTGTCACTCCAGTTTTCTGGTTGAGGTGGATGCCTCAGATTCAGGATTAGGAGTAGTGTTATCACAGAGGTCACCCAAAGACAATAAACTGCACCCATGCTGTTTTCTCTCTCACCAAATCTCGCCCACCGAGAGGAACTACCACATTGGAGAGCAAGAGTTACTGGCCGTGAAATTTGCGCTGGAGGAGTGGAGGCACGGGTTGGAGGGGACAGGGGTCCCATTCCTCGTCATCCCTTGTCCGGCAGCGCTTTTGGTGGCCCACCATGAGGGACAACGCCCGTCACTTTGTGAGTGCTTGCGATGTATGCACTAGAAATAAGACCAGCAACTAACCTCCTGCTGGTCACCTCAGACCTCTTCCGATCCCCCACAGACCCTGGTCTCACATAGCCCTGGATTTTGTAACTGGACTCCCCGATTTCGAAGGTCATACCTGTGTCCTCACAGTAGTAGCCCGCTTTTCCAAGGCGGCTTACTTTCACACTGTCCAATCGCCCCACTGCTAAGGAAACAGCAGAACTGCTGGTCACTCCTCATGTTTTTCGACTTCTTGGTCTCCCGACAGACATAGTTTCAGACCGCAGACCTCAGTTTGCTGCCCAGTTTTGGACCGCCTTCTGTAAACTAATTGGGACCCAGCCTATCGTCAGTGTATCACCCCCAAACTAATGGCCAGACGGAGCGGGCCAACCAGGACCTAGAGACAGCCATTCGATGCATGACCTCAAAGGAACCGCGTTCCTGGAGCCGGATGCTCCCTTGGATTGAATATGCACACAACACCTTGCCCACGTCAGCCACTGGCCTCTCTCCATTTCAATGCTGCCTCGGGTACCAGCCTCCCCTGTTCCCCTCGCAGGAGGAGGAGGTCTCAGTCCCTTCTGCTCATGACTTTGTCTGTCGATGCCGGAGAACATGGCGAGAAGCAAGGTTGAGGATCCTCCAGACCGTCTCAGCCTTCAAACAGCAAGCTAACCAACAGTTACGAAGCACACACACACGTGTGTAACATGCCTCATTCAGGACTCAGTATTTCCATTAAAAGGATTTTAACACAATTCAAGCATAATTCGTCTGCTATTGGGTTCACTCCAGTTTAGTCACCCCGCCCCTGACAACTACGGCAGCAACTCTAACTGCACAAAATCTAATTATATACCTTGATTTGATCAAAGGTGCCATGGCGGCACAGGAGTAGTGTTGCCACCTCACAGCTTCATAGATAGTCCATCCTTGGTTCAGGTTACTTTAATTGTGGGGAATTTAAATTTTTCTATCATCCTGTGCATTTCCTCGGGTTTGTTAACATCGCATTGAGTGAACAACATAAAATTTTAAATAGGTGTGAATGTGTGTGTGTAATGTTTGTGTGCATGGTGCCCTGATGGACTTGGGTTCCATTACATGAATCCCCATGGTGCGTCTAGTGTTCCTGGACCAGGCTCTGGATCTGCTATGACCTTGACCAGGATAAAATGGTTACAAAAAATTAATGAAGATTCAGAATTTTCCATAATCACATTAAGTTTGTAAAGGTTATCGAAAGGTAAACCAAATCACTTTTAATCTATGTTGTAAAAGATATTGCGCATATTCATGTCAAAATTATTTTTTAAATTATATACAGTGCTCAGCATAAATGAGTACATCCCCTTTAAAAAGTACAAATTTAATCAGTAGCAATGAACAAAAGAAAAATTTCCAAAATTTTCACAAGGCTGAGTGTTATTGAACACTTGTTTAACTCCATAACATGAAATTAAGGTTAATAATATAACTTAGATCACGAAATATTCAGTTTTACTCAAATTGGTTGAAGCAAAAATGAATACACCCCGCAACAAAAACTACTACATCTAGTATTTTGTATGACCACCGTGATTTTTAAGGACAGCACCAAGTCTTCTAGGCATGGAATGAACAAGTTGGCGACATATTGCAACATTTACCTTTTTCCATTCTTCACGAATAACCTCTTTTAGAGTCTGGATGCTAGATGGAGAGTGATGCTCAACTTGTCGCTTCAGAATTCCCCACAGGTATTCGATTGGGTTCAGATCAGGAGACATACTTGGCCATTCAATCACCTTCACCCTGTTTTTCTTCAGAAATGCAACAGTAACTTTAGATGTGGGTTTTGGATCATTGTCGTGTTGAAAAAGTGCATGGCGACCAAGTGCATGGAGTGATCGCAGCATCTTCTCCTTCAGTATAGAGCACTACATTGTTGAGTTCATGATACCATCAATGAAATGCAGCTCCCCAACACCAGTAGCACTCATGCAGCCCCACATAAGGATACTGCCACCACCATGTTTTACTATAGGCACCATGCTGTTTTCTTAGTTGTTTAATAGAAACCATTAGTTCCAAAAACAGTGATCTTTGTCTCATCACCCAAGAGTATAGAATCCCAGGAATCAGCATGGGCCCTAGCAAATTCTAGGCATGCTTTTTTGTGCATGGAAAGGCTTCCTTCATGGACGGTATCCATGCATGCCATTCCTCTGCAGTGTGCGCCGTATGGTGTCACGGGAAACGATCACTTCAGTTTGGCCTTCTACTGATTTAGCTAACTGCTGTGAACTTATATATATTTCACAAAATTCACACTACATTGTAGTCGCCATGGCTTAACAGTTAGCAATGTCGCCTTGCACATCCAGGCATTAAATTCCCGTCTCTGTGTGCATGTCATGTGAATTCTGTGTGAATGTTCTTAGGATTAACGATGGGGAAGTCAAATCATGTCCTGTTTTTTTTGTTTTGTTTTGTTTTGTTTTTTTTTATCAAAAACTGCCCCAGAAATATAGTTACATAAAAACCCTTTGGCTACAAAGTGGCTAACATGATTGTCTGAAAACAAGACTTGGATGTAATGCTTGACTATTAATCATTACTTCATGTATAAATAAAACTCTTAGGTTGAGGTGTCGATTCCCGCCTTGGGTCTGAGTGTGTGGAGTTTGCCTGTCCTCCCTGTGCTTGGTGAGTTTCCTCCAGGTACTCTAGAGACATGCAGATTAGGCTAACTGGCGTTCCCAAAATTGCCTGTAGTGTGTGAATGTGTGTGTGTGCCCTGCAATTGATTGGCACCCCATCCAGGGTGGACCCTAATTTGTGCACTTTTATGTACTGTAGTGGTACCAGGCAGGCCTTTCAGATATTAAAAACCTGAAGGCAGCATTGTCCATTCGGTGTGATTTAATGCTCAATATACTGTGAGGTTTGAGCCATACTATAAGTCAACTTCACTGGACCTGTCTTAGGCATTGCAGCAAAGCAGTCAGTTATGATCAACAAGACAATACAGAGACAAGAAAGAGACAATACAGACGTTTCCATGTCAGTCCTAAAGCCTCCGAAATACTTAAAGGGTCTGAAATGCTTAAAGGGTCTGTAAATGTCTAGAAAAGTCTGTATATGTTAAAAGAAGCATATATGTCTCTAAAGAGACTGGGTATGTGTGTATTTGTCCAGAGCCCTATGTTTTGTTTGTTTTTGTGCACTATTAAAGACTTTATGTTGATGCAACCCCTCTGCGCCTATGCCTCCCCTTTATACCCACGGCAATAACATCCGCCCGAACCGCTTATGGCCATACCAGTTTGTGACAGCTTTATCCTGTATTCAGGGTCACGGGGGGCCTGGAGCCTATCCCAGGAGGCTTAGGGCACAAGGCAGGGTACACTCTGGACAGGGTGCCAATCCATTGCAAGGCACATACATACACACACTCACTCACACGCTACAGACAATTTGGGAATGCCAATTAATCTAACCTACCCAGAGTAATCTGAGTACCCAGAGGAAAACCCAGAGGAAAACCACCAAGCACAGGGAGAACATGCAAACTCCATGCACACAGATACAGGAATCGAGCCTGGCTGAGAATCAAATTCAGACCCTGGAGGTGCAAGATGACATAAGTTTGTTCTTTTGTCCACCATCAGATTCAAGTGTCTGCAAAGGCCCTTGAAAATGAAAAGCATGAAAAGCAGCATCTTACGAAAATTAAACTTCACTACAATTTCATTTTCAAAACAGATAAAAATGTACAGGGCTATGGATTCATTTTTTGTTTTTTGCATATTTGTCACACTTTAATGATTGAGATCATAAAAAAACTAATATTAAACAAAGATAATCTGAGTAAATACAAAATGTTGGTTTTTAATCGATAATTTCGTTTATGCAGAGACAAAAGCTGCGCAAACCTACCTGGCCATTGTGGGGGGAAAAATCCCCCCTCCTCACTACATTATAAATTATCTGTGATTAACTACTTTTTTGGAAAGCTGGAGGATGACATCATGTCTTCAACATGAAAACTTAAGTACACTACCTGTAGTATGTTCAAAACCACAACAATTTAACTGTGTATAGTTTGTAGTTGAAAAAGGTGATTTTTTTTGTATTTGTAGTCAAAAGAAGGAGCTCCACACATCCAGGATACATTTCCAAAAACAATAAATGCAGGTAATAGCTGGATCCAATAGCGATCTTCCACATATCTGTGCTTAGATATTATTACAGCTCCTAGGGAAAAAGTTGTGAAATCATCAGCACAGCTCTTATTATTGTCATGCAGTGCTTTATTAAACTCCCTCAGATGAATGGTTCTTATAATCCGGAGCCAAGCTGGGCCTGTTATTAGAAATTGTCTCTTGTTCCCCAAATCAGCCCTTAGTTCTCTACCCGCGCCCAGGACACTGTCAGTGAAAAAGTGGTTTCAGTAGCTTAACTGTCACCACAGTGACATCTTTTAAATTCCTTAAAGGGATCACTCATCATCTATACCGCTTTATCCTGTATTCAGAGTCGCAGGGGCCTGGAGCCTATCCCAGGAGACTTAGGGCAAGAGGAGAGGTACACCCTGGACAGTGTGCCAATTCATCACAGAGCACACAACACTACAGGCAATTTGAGAAGAGAACATGCACTCCATACACATAGAGACAGGTATCGAACCTGGCCGGGAATCAAACCAAGACCTTGGAGTTTCAAGGTGACAGAACTATCCACTAGACCACCGTGCCACCCATTTTATTTATTATAAAATTTAAATATGCCTAAATGCTCTTCTTGGCGGCATGGTGGCTTAGTGTTTAGCAGTGTCTCCTTGCATCTCCAAAGTCTGGGTTTAATTCCCGGCCAGGTTTGATTCCCGCATCTGTGTACTCCCCATGCTTGGTGTTTCCTCCGGGTACTCCGTTTTCCTCCCACAGTCCAAAGAACTTCAGATTAGGTTAACTGGCAAAATTCTAAAATCTTGTACAGTATTAAAGAAACACACAGTCTCCAGTGGTGAAAACAGTAAACATGTTCCTGATAATGTAAAATATATTGATATCTTTATGCACTTTATGAACTGAATTTTTACTAGAATCACTTTTTAAACACCTCAGTGATCAAGGAGGTTTTTTCGTGAGGCCACAGAAGCCTACTAGTAAAGATTTTTTTTTAAAAACTCACATATTCCAGATGGGCCAAAAAGAGCAAGTTACTGTATTCACAGAAAATATAAAAAAAGTTTTGATTACACCAACTATCCTGAAAAGTTCCCAAAATGCTGCCTTTTATACAGTACAAAGAGACTAGTTTATAGGGCAGTACAGTTTTATACATATGAGAGCAAACAGCTAAATCCACAGAAGTTTGCAGTTGTAGTCACAGTCCATGTCTTGCTGACGGAAGATGATAGAATCTACAGCCCATCCCCATGTGCAGAACGTCTCCTACTTCTCCTTCTTCTCCGAGCTCCAACATTCACATTGGTCCATTCCAATAATTGAAACCATGGGTCAACTGATCCTGTTTTAAACCTTGGTGCACTTATACTGGTCATCCAAGAGAGGCGACAAGCTAACAACAGCATCTTAACCATGAACCTTTTCCTGGCGGACCTTTTGTTTGTCAGCACCATTCGGTTTGTCATCGTCGTGAGGTGGACCAAGGCTTGGAACCTGGGAATTGCTGCCTGCCACTTGGTCCTGTACTTTATCAGCGTGAGCGGCATTGTTACCATCACAACGCTGACTGCCATCAGTATGGAAAGACTGCTTGCGATCTTAAAGATGGAGACTACACCCAGCCTGAATCCCAGATGGAAACATTTGGTGCCACTTATCTTGCTCGTATCTGCTATCGCAAGGTTACCACTGTCTCTCTTCACCATGGTGATACCAGTCATCTCCCCTCAACGGGTGGTTATGCTGGTTTGTATTTTTTATTGTAGTCAACTATCGAGATTTGAGAGTCCATTATAGCTCTGAGTCTTTGTACGTATGTACTCTCATATGGCCACATTTCATGGGCGAGATTGCATGGTATGCGGTCTTCCTCGCACTAGGATTCCTGGTACCGGGTTGTAGCATCGTAATAAGTTGCACCAAAATCTTACAGGTAAAAGATATTAAATGATTGTCTCTATATAGCAAAGACTTCTTATATGTAAATTATACTTAAACATGTCAGATACAGGTAGAGAGAAGAAGCATGGAAATTGCAGTCAACTGTAGACTTTTAGTGTTATTTTATATAATCATTGCAGAGAACAGCAAAAAAAAAAAAAATAAAAATAAAAAGAGTTGTAGGCTATTATTTTAGCAGTGAATCATTTATCTTATCTGAAGTGGGAACAGATGGTATCATCAGAAGGTGTTATAGAGCAGCTTCAAATTAGAACACTGGGTTGCAAAATCCTAAAGTGATGAGAATTATGTTGTGTATGTAAATAATAATAATGATAATAATAATAATACAGTAATACATGACACTAAATAATTTTTTCACAATGCTGAACACGGATCAAGCAGCGTTCCAAAAGGAGACTTCACACAACCTCTTCACAAAGACAAGCACAGAAGAGTGCAGTGTCCAAACAGGAATACGTTTGTAAAAGCTTTTCTGTTCCATTCTTCACATGATCTCCTTCTTCGTCATGTGGAGACTCATTTTCACCTTTCTCGTCCTTATACACAAATTCTAAGTCCGTCTTCCTGTAACCTCCTCCATGTTTGTCTGGGTGCTGACCTTCTCCATGGCTAACTCAGCAATTAACTTGGCTTTTTCCAGCTGAGACATAAATGCCAAAGGCTTTGCTATGCCATAGTATTACAAGGTTTGACTCGCATCTCATGAGATATTTGTGCACTTGTTTATTTCAGCAGGACAATGCTGCAAATCTATGTCCTGCAGCTAATACAACAGCATGGCTTCGTAGTAGAAGAACCCTGGTGCTGAGTTGGCCTGTCTGCACTCCAGGGCCCGTATTCACAAAGCTTCTTAGAATTCTCTCAGAGAGCTCCTATCTTAGCTTAAAAAGTCCTAGCTGGGAGTCCTAGATTAAAACTGATTTAGGAAACTTTTTAGATCAACTCTGAGTAAGGAAAGTAGAAAAACTTTTATCTTAGTGAGGAGGTGTGGTCGACCCTGTTGCTAGGGATGATTCAGCAATTCAAGGACTGTGATTGGTTAATAAAAAAAAACCTCTGACCTCTGCAAAGGTTTTGAAATGAGCTCTTTGTGGAGACAGAATACATGATAATAGAACAAACAGTGAAATCATCATTTTTGTATATGAAGAAATCTTGTTGTTGAAATCATGTTGAAAATGTGTCTACTTTTGAAGCAGCCAATTTCCACACGGTAGTTACTATATTTAAGTTTTCACATTTATTTACCGTACTGATTTTATTACTTGTAATCCATTTTAGATTGATGGGTGCAAAATGTCTCAGTTTTTACAATTTACATGATTGCAGGACAGTTTATTTAATTTGCACTTTTGGATGGTATGTAGCCAACAATCCAAGAGAGATGGAAATAAGTAAACCAACAAGAAAACCAAAATGGACAGAAAAGCAGTGTTTACTTTTACATGTAGCTTTACGTCCAGTGTTTGGACAATATTTTTCCTTCCGCCATTTTGTCCTCTGCTAGAGGAAAGTCTCTACCTCTTAACAAATTTTACCTTAGGAGCTGTTTTTAGGGCTAAGATGTTTTGTGAATCATTTTTATCTTTACTAAGATTTAGTCCTAAATTTAAGGGAAAATTCTAAGAAAATGCCCTAATTCTAATATTTTTCTTAGAATTTCGTCACTAGTAGCAACTTCTAGGCTTAAGAAGCTTAATACGGGCCCTGGTGTGGTTGACCCTGTTGCTAGGGATGATGCAGCAATTCAAGGATTTTTGATCGGTTGATAAAAATAACCTCTGACCTCTGTAAAGGTCTTGAAATGGGCTCTTTGTAAAAATAGAATAAATGATAATAGAATAGACAGTGAAATCATAATGTTTCTTATAAACAAATTGTATAATCATGACTACAGGCTACTTTATGCAAAGTTTCTGTTTTCTGTATAGGCTAAACATCTTAAAGATAATTAAACAGCGAAATGTTGGAAATGAGTCTACCTTTTGAAGCAACCAATTTCCATACAATAGTTACTATATTTAAGTTCTTACATTTATTTATCATACTGATTTTATTACTTGTGTGATGGGAGCAAAATGGCTCAGATTTTACCAATTTACATGATTGCAGGACAGTCTGTTTAAGTTGCACTTTTGGATGGTATGTAGCTAACAATCCAACAGACATGGAAGGAAGTAAATCAATAAGAAAACCAAAATGGACAGAAAAGCAGTGTTTACTTTTACATGTAGCTTTACGTCCAGTGTTTGGACAATATTTTTCCTTCCGCCATTTTGTCCTCTGCTAGAGGAAAGTCTCTACCTCTTAACAAATTTTACCTTAGGAGCTGTTTTTAGGGCTAAGATGTTTTGTGAATCATTTTTATCTTTACTAAGATTTAGTCCTAAATTGAACAGAAGATCAGTGTTTACTTTTAGCTTTACATTTAGTGTTTTGAGAATATTTTTTCTTTCTGCCATTTTGTTCTCTGCTATAGAAACTCTTAAGCCTCTTAAAAGTCCTTCTTTCGACTTCTAACAATTTTTACATTAAGAGCTATTTTTAGGGCTAAGATGTTTAATGAATCATTTTTATCTTTACTAAGATTTAGTCCCAAATTTAAGGGGAAATTTGTAAAAAAAAAAAAAATTATTTATAATAATAAAATGTCATAATTCTAAGAATTTTCTTAGAATTTCATAATTTGGAGCAACTTTTAGGCTTAAGAAATTTTGTGAATATGGGCGCTGATCTTCAACCTGTAGACAACATTTGATGCATCATTAACAAAAACCACAAACTTTTCAGCAGCTGGAAACCTATATCACGCAAGAAAGTCATAACCTTAATGGTCAGATGCTTTCAAACTGTTTTTTTTTTTTTTAGACCTGTTGCAGGCATCAAATTTGACTTGAACTCATTTTGTGCATAGAATTTTATTATTTCACAGTTTCAACATTTGTTATGTTCTCTATGTTCTACTGTGAATAAAATATTCTATCAATTGGATTTGAACGTCTTTTAGTTTTTAGTTTTTTCCCCCTCTCTGTGATTAATACAAATAAATTAATAGATCTCATAAGCTCTGAAGCATTTGCCAAGATTAAAATGACAGGTATGGATTTTGGAGTTTAGAATATCTCAGGGATATTTCCGCTCCTGGCAGTGTATCCATTAATCTACTTGCTTGTAATTTCCTAATTCAATAAATGATCTCTTTAGCTTTGCCTGTAATAGGTAATACTTTATATCACACAGCATAGAGCCCCTGATTCAAACCCATTGATCACTCATCATCAATATCAGTGTCTGGCCTCACTGTTGCTTTGTTGTAATGTTATAGATACAGTGTATAAGATTTTATCATTTTTAGAAAAACAGAATCACAGTCTAGTGTTTAAAATCACAGAGCATTATATTTATTTATTGGGGTTTTGAAATGATTAATGTTATTTTCCTTCGATCATAATTACAGTACAGTCATATGATCTCTATTGACTATTGTAAATTACCTTCATACTAAATTGCCAACTTCTCCCTCCTCCTTCCTCTCGGTCCTGAACAGCCACTTGTGTGTTCTTGCACACCTACTAATGCTATCAACAGAACTACTGCCCACGGCTGATAGCTCAGAAGTTAGAAATCTGCCTCCTGAGGCTACACACCCCATAACTAGCATAGATGTGGCTCTTTGATCATAGTGCGGAATAACAGACTGGGGTTGGGATTTATTAAAGTGCGGTGAGAGGAATTATATTGTTTTAAAAAGATGTATGAAATCCACGTAGACTCATAATGAACATACATAGAGGTTCTCTCGTCTGGCGAAACCAAAATGGAAATTGTTTGTCCTGTGAAGAAACCCTACGCAGGTCATCATGCTGAGAATATCATTCCCAATATGTGTGTTGGAGGTAGCACTGTATTGTGGAATTTTTTCTTTTTCTTTAGAAGAGCCTGGGAAACTGGAAGGGATGAAGAAGGGACCCAAATACAATACATGGCAACCCTAGGATTTTTTTTTAAGCGTGTAACTGTGTTGGTGTGTTGAAATAGAAACCCACATCTCAATCTAATTTACAGTATACGCTGGGGTAAGACTTAAAAATTCCAGGCCGTATACAATCTGACAGAGCTTGAGCAATTTGGCCAAGATGAGTGGATGACTTCATCATGAACCAGATGTAACTTTGGTTTTCAAAGTTGGTCCATCCGAAGGTGATAAAAACAACCACAAACCAGGCTTTGTGTATTTTGGTTGCAAATGGTCTGTTAAACTACTTTTGTGACAGGATATTTAATTTTAGCTTAGATTTAAAACAAAAATCACTCAAATTGGATGAATTGGTAATACACCATACTGCCTTTAAAAAGTAATTGTCCCCCCTCACACTTATTTTGTTTTTAGAGTGTTACTGTAAATGCCAACTTCAGTTAACAATTTATGACACTAAATTGAAAGCAGAGATGGTGGTAGGCTCTAAATGGGATCCATATGAAAACAAAGCTTTTATGGCTCTTGGGAAAACATTATAATGGTTGGGTGTTTAAAATGTCAATGGGTTACATTTATTTGGGCTTTCGAATGATGACAGTTATTTTACTAATAACTTCTTAGTGAATTACCCATCTATTGGCCCTGAACAGCCACTTGCGTGCACACACCTACTACTGCTAGCAACAGACCCAGGAATCCTGAAATTAGAATCTTAAAGAAACCTTCGGAAGTGCCCGAAAGATCACAAAGTTTTTGAGAACATTAATAATATATTTAATAAATAATCTTCGTCAAATTTTTTCACATCTGTGTAGAGTCTCTGACTGTAAAGACAAATATTATAATGAGATGAATGAGACATTCATTATAATGAGACAGCATGCTTCCACATCTGCAATACTGTGAAGCATTATCTCTCATTGTTCCGGCGCATTTGAGCACTGGTTATCAATTCTTACTGATCCGTGTTTCTGCAGAATTTCCTTTCACACACAACATCTCATCTGGTGAAACATCTTTTTTCCACAATCTTCTTCTTGGAAGTATGTGATGTGATTAGGCTAGTAAATTAGCAAAGGCTATAAATGTTTCCTCTAAAGAGGAGAGTGGTACTGTGGTAGCGTGTCACCCAGCAATGTGCGTCATAGTGCTAGACTCAATTAGATTTCTATTAATGCTTGACGATGACCTAAAGACTTGCCCCAGTAGGATGTTGAGGCAGAACAGGAACAAAACATTCGTGCATGGCTAACTGGCACACTGATGCCTGGCACAAGTTGGGTTCCCATCCTTATAGATCTTAGCAAGCCTAACGTTTTATAGAGGTGTACAATCTTGCATCATGGATCAGTCAGCAAGCGCAGAGCCACGAGTTGTGTACTTTTTTCAAGGGCAACTTCCTAAGGAACATCTTTCAAGGGTTCATCAGTGATCTTCTCTCCCAAGTTTGTTTCCCAGAAAGTTTTGATGGAACACAAGGAAACCAAGGGTAGGGATTGACTGAATATAAATATTTGACTTGGTCCCTTTAAGAGTGAGGGTCTGGCTTAAGAAACTTATTGAGAGGTGTACTGTAAGTAGGTCTGGAAAGAGGCAATCTTTTACTAATAAGGCTAAGATCTGTTATTATTAGTCTTTCAGCTGTTCCCATTGAGGGACACTACAGCAGACCATCCAATCTACACAGGCACAGGTTTTAGGCAGGATGCCTTTCCTTATGCAAACCTCCCATTTTATCTGGGTTTGGAACTGACACTGCATCCACTGGCCGGGGTTTGGGCATCAGGTGGGAATTGCACACAACTGTTTGAAGGATGCACAAATATTATCAGTGTCTAAATCTTTCAATAATTCAAGGTCTAAGTTGGACCAGACAGTAAACACCCCATCCACCAGAGATGGAAGGAAAACATTATTTGCCATTATTGAGATGCATATAGAATAGGTTTTAAGATCAAAACAATGTCTGAACTGATTCCAAATCCAGAGATAACGGTCGATAAGAAGCAGCCTTCATTTTAAGCAAGGTAAGGGGGAATGATATGAGTCAGTCGATAGCCGAAACTGTGGGAGAGCTATTCCCGCTATAGCCTTTGGTCTCTGCAGAAATTGTTTTCATATTGGAGTTTTTAGTTCCAAATAAAGGCAGACATAGTATTATCGATTTTCTGAAAAAAAATAATTTGGTGGAAGAAAGTTGGGGACACAAAATAAATATAAAAACTTGTTAGAAGGGTGTTCATCTTACTAGTGTTAATTCAGGGAGGTTAGAGAAAAGTTCAACATTGACCAACTTCAAAGTCCTCTTGTACTGTATGTGGGTCAATGGGGTATATTAGCCTTGTTAAGGTCCCTAAAGTTCATGGTTACTTGGGCACCTAGTAATGGTACAGTAGGTTAAGTAGTGGCTATTCATTTGCTTTGTTCAGATGGAGCAGTTTGCTTTTATTCTAATTCAGTTTAAAGGCAGAAATAGCATAAAATTATTGAAGATTGGAGAGAGTTGCAGGATAGACATTTAAAACATGGAAATGTAAAGAGAGGTCATCTGCATATAGAGATACTCCAAGGGGAGTTTAATACAGCCAAGGGGGATTAATACAGTAATTTCTCCTATGAAATAAAGTTTTTACCAAAGCCAAATTGTACAGAAGATAGGCCAACTCCACATGATGAAAGGTCTTTTTGGCATGTAGAGATATAACAGATTGTGGGACAGAGGCTGTAGGCAGATAGTGGATCAAGTTTTAAAAGTAATTTCAAGTTTTTTAAAAAGGGTGGATGATCTTAATAAATCCAGTTTCTCTCTAAATATAACAAACTAATCAAATGATAAGAGGGGCCGGCAAGGGAGTCCTTGTTATTTTTCAGGATATGGGAGACAGAAGCCTGATTAAGTGATTGACTGAAAATAATTAAATGAATCATTGAACAAAATATATATCAAACAGAGACTAATTTGTGCTGGGATTTACTGTAAAATTCAGAAAAATCAGAAAAACTTCTAGTCCTGGACATTTATTGCTTTGCATAGCAGAGGAAAGGTCATTTATCGGCTTGTCAAATACAAGCTGAACTATAGTGTGGAGAAGAAATTCCTCAAACTCCTGTGTGTCTGAGTTAATTTGAGATGTCTATAAGGAACTTAATTGTTTCCGGATCTATCGTAATACCAGAGGGTGTTGAAGGATTTCATGGGAAGAAGTGGTCTACCACAGTGGTCGTGCCAGTAATCTGCCAGCCTGGTTGCTGTGTTCATAGTAATTACTTTCATGAGTAAATCAACAGCTTGGTCTGCAGTCGAAGAGTTCAATTCTGTGTGGCGTGAAAGGTGTTCTCAGGGGTAGCTCAGTGGTCAAGGCATTGGATTCTGGTTTGGAAGGTCCCAGGTTCAAACCCTACAACCACCAAGTTGCCACTGTTGGGCCCTTGAGCAAGGCCCTTAGCCCTCAACTGCACAGATGTATAATGAGATGAAAATTTAAGTTGCTCTGGATAAGTGCGTCTGCCAAATGCCTAAATGTAGAACTGTAGACTTGTAAGAGCATGAAAGAAGAATTCTGCAATTGATCAGAAAATAATCTTTTAGAGTAAATGTGTTGTGCACATGAGAGAAAAATGAGAACGTTTCACCAATGAGGTTGAGGATCTCATAATACAAACTCATCCATGAAGGCTTTAATTGTTTTAGCAGATCTTCAGGGAACAGCATCTGTTGTAGAAGACCGTGTAGATCTGGGCCAACAATTAACGTCACCTTCTAGCATAAGTGGATGTGAGAACATATCAGAAATGAAGAAAAAAAGTTGTTGTATCATCGCAGTTAAGATCATACACATTTACTAAAAGGACTGGGGTTTACACACATTCTACCACTAACAATGAAATTACTGCAAAAATTAAATTAACTCTGATAAAGGTAAAACTCTTCTCCCTAGGTGAACTTGGGCTGTCTGACTCGGCTCAGATTAGAACCTGGAAAGCAACAATCAGATATCATATGACATCTTCCTTCCACAACACACATGAAAATGTGTAAATAATGCAATTTAATAATATTGTATATATTCAATATAATCTGTGCAACATGTAAAAAAAAACACATCTCTGATTCTCTTATTGCAAACACCAAGGAATGCAACATGGTTTACTTTTCCATCAAATTAGTATCATTTCAGGCACAATGTTAGATTACAGCCCACAATTCTAGTAAACAGCCTCAATCCCTTTCTATTTTTGCACACTTTACTGAGTGTTGCCTGCAGTCATAAACACGTCTTGCATGAACTGTGTACTGGGCCAGAACATTTAAGGCAAACTACACATCTAAAGCCGGAAACTGACTGCCACGCACTGGATCCTGGGAAAGAGAAGGAAAAAAAAAACACATACAGAACATCCAACAGTTTTCAAAACAGAAACAGGCAGCTCTTTGTTTCCAAAAACTATAGAGTTTATATGATATACAGTTTAATGTGTGATGATAAAAATAGAAATAGTATTCCTGAATAATTCATAAATAATTATGGCTTTGAGAAAATACATTGTGTATAGAGGTGTAATATGTTTTTCTTTTTTGGCGGTTTGGGTGCTAAATCACTATGCTAGGTAAAAAAGATTGAAAGAGTGGTACTTTTTCTACTTACTATTAATATTTTATTCTTTCTCACAAAGGGGCAGCTAGGTTTGGGCAGATTTTTTTTTCCTTGATAAATTAAATAATAATTTAAACTTTTTCATTTGCATTTCCTCTGGTTATCTTTGTATAATATTATTTTCATGATGATTTATGCAAAAAATAAATCAATCTAAAGAAATACATTTTGGACTTTCAGGACTTTTGCACAGCATTGCATGTCTGGTTATTGATTTCTTGCATGTCTAAGAGTGGCAAAAACAACAACAACAAAAAAAACTACATCAGATCTACAGGTGAGACTGAAATATAGATACTATTGACAGGCACGTTTATGTGATTTCCATAACGACGCCCACCACCGTCACCATAGAGACCCAGGAAAGAAACGCCCACCAGTGTGGAACAGAGGGTGGAGGTGGTGCGACTCATTGCATTGTGCAGTGGTGTGCGTCCCTCTGGTCACGCTTCATGAAATGTGTTGCGAACCACACACACACACACACACACACACACTGTGATCTGCAGATTGCACTTGTGAGCACGGTGGCCCTTTAGCGCATTGTCCTCCATTCCTCTAAAGGACCTGTCTCCGAGCATCATCAAACCCCCCACGCGCCGGAGGGAACCGATATTTGCAAGGCGTGGCTGAGAAACACACACACACACACACACACACACATAGAGCTCTTGTCTCATCTCTGCGGTGTAGATCTCCGGCTGCGTGCACCTGTCCATACACACGGAATATTTCTCCATCACTCAGAGAGAGCGAGAGAGAGAGCAGAAACCAAAAGGACTTCCCACTCACTCCCTCCGTTTCATGCACGGGGGATCTCGGGCGCGCGCGCGGGTCGGGAGCTGGCTGACTCGTCGACATGGGTCCGGTTAGCGCGCGAGGCTTGTGCCTGCTCTGCGTCGCCGCCGTCGCGCTCGCGCTGCTCCGCGCGCCGCGAGCCGAAGGCAGGAGGCGGACGGCCCGCTGCCCCGCGAGCTGCACGTGCACCAAGGACACCGCGCTGTGCTCGGGCAGCTCCTCCATTCCGCGCGGCTTCCCTCCTGACGTCATCTCGCTGTAAGTCCGCGCCTCTGCTATTCTTTTTTTCTTCTTCTACAACGTTCTATTAGAATCAGGTAACAATGTAACGATAATCGCGCGCGCCTCGGCTTTTACTTAAAAAGGCGGAGTGATGAACCTGATAAAAAGCTTTGATCGCTTTAACGCTCTCTTTGATCTGTTTAACGCTCGCTTTGATCTGTTTAAATCAAATGTTTTTTCCTCTTCAATTATCTATTTATCCAATTATGTATCTATTATTATTTTTAAGATCCTTCGTGAAGTCCAGCTTCAGTGAAATCCCCAAGGAGAGCTTCATTCACACCCCAGCCCTCCACCTCCTGTAAGCTCCATCATCATCATTATCATCATCATCATCATGATAATAATAATAATAATCCCACCAACAATATCTACTGTAATAGCAGGAAATATTCGTGTTCATATAATACATTCAGTCTTGTGTAAACAATCCCCAGTAGTATAGATGAGCCTGACAGTCGCCATGTTGCAGTAGGGACCTCTACATGTGAAACCCCCACCAGCTTCCCCTCTTTCCCTCCCTGTAATTCTGCAATTCCAACAGCAGGTCTAAAATCATTCAGCCTTTTTTTTATATATAACATTACTGTGCAAAAAAAAAGCAGATATGTCTTTGTGACTTTTTTTTTTTTTTTTTTTTACCTATAGTGTATATTTAATGCACAGTAAATGCACATTTAAAATCGCACCTTAAGGATTTCCTCGTTTTTTTTCTTCATGCAATTTCTCTGGTAACATATACACACTTATTGCACAAGCTTATTTTTTTAGGGACTGTAAAGAATTATACAAGTTATACTCAATAGAAAGCCTGCGATGGATTGGCACCCTGTCCAGGGTGTGCCCTGCCATGTGCCCTAAGTCTCCTGGGATAGGCTCCAGGCCCCCGTGACCCTGAATACAGGATTAAGCGGTATAGATGATGAGTGAGTGAGATACTCAATAAAAAGGCCATATGTTGCATTGCCTGAGGTGGGGTATCTAGTGTTTGGAGGATTTCCGAGATTTAGATAATTTTTTAATTTACACTTCTGGAAATCACAGAACACCACGATCAAAGTTATATTCCTTATTATAGAAGATCTTATAACTATTAATCTTTTTGACTGGTCACTTGAATAGGATAGAATAGGTTTAATCCAAATGAAAAACAAAAGCAAATATTATTTATTTATTTATTTATTTATTTTTACTAAGGTCAACTTGGACTTAAAGTTCAGGCATGGAACCCGTTATAGTCCTAATGTGTAGATAAGAAATGATCTATATAGGGTATATCGGGCAGGGGTAGCTCAGCAGGTAAGGTGTCAGATTAGTGCTTGGGAGTTTCCAGGTTCAAACCCTAGCTCCCCTGTTGGGCCATAATTAGATTTGTATGAAAAACAGTTAATTTTGCAATAATATAGACTTTTTTTTAACCAATCATAATCTGTTAAATTATTTATTTATTTGTTTATGGTATATTTTAGCAAATGTACACATACTGTACTGTATACTGTAATTGGTGCTGCCAATGTTGCTATGCTGCAATGTGTAACTAGATAGAAAAACAATTACTAATGTACAGGTTAATATAAAGAAGTGAAATTTGCACAAAACTCTAATAATAATAATTAACAAAATCTTTTAAATGTTTCTGCAGTATCTGAAGCAACTTACAAGCATCAAACTCAGCAGTTGTGGGTTAAAGTTCTTGTGGCAGCGACAGTTCTGGGATTTGAATTTACAACCTTCCAGTTTAATGCCAACTCTTCAAAAGCTGAATTATCAATGGAGACTTTCAGATGTGAGAATTAAAGCTCCTAAAGAAGTCCGTGTCAATTCGCTAACAGTGTTTTTGTTTCCCCTTTTTTTGTAAGACTTTTCACAGCCAACGTGTTCGAGTCCATTAATGAGGATGCCTTCCTTGGTCTTCCACATTTGGAATACCTGTAAGTAGTGCTTGGTTTTGAATGTTTTGTTTTTTAAGTATTCACTGGGGTGTAAGTTGTGCATGCTGATATCCAAAATCCAGTGAGGTCATGTTTCGTCTCTCTTTTTTCTTTACAGGTTTATTGAAAATAATCAAATCAAGTCTATATCACCATTTGCCTTTCGAGGTCTTAAGTCCTTAATACACTTGTGAGTATTTAAATATTTATGAACGATAAGCTTTTTGTGGTTTTATTTCCAGAAATAACTAACAGGAATGCGTAATTGTTTCCTATGAGGGTTTTAGCTTAATTATGTGGCCAGTTTTTATTTTGCAACTGCAAGAGTAAAGTACAATATCAAGGATTTTAATGCTTCCAATGCATTGCTTGAATGTTGCAATCCCTCCCCAAGGCTGTTTTATTCTCTCACCCGGGCAACAACTGAAAGCCTTAGCAGATTAGGTTGTTTTTTGGTCTTCACAAAGAACTGCAGACAAGACAGTCATGTGATTTGGGGTCTCAAGCGAATTAAACCGTCCCAGAATGTTCCTTGGGGTTCGGGTGAGGAGCGCTGGTGAGGACACTCGGCTCATTCTGGCCCGACTTTCCCAAAGGCTATAGGAAGCAATCATTATATGAGTCATTTCAATATTCTATCAGTTCTGACAGTGACATCATACTCCTGTTCTGGGAAGCCACATCACTCTAGCATTTTCACATTTGACATGAATGGACTTGATTTAAATGCGGAATGGTCACAGAATGTGCTCTGATTACGCCACACCATCACAATAAGATAAATGGGGGACTTTACAGTATGGATACAAATAGAGACTTTGCTAACAAGTTTTTAAATATAATACTTTGCAATTCTGTGATAACCACAGCAACAAAAAAATAAAAAATCTAAAAATGAAGACTGCAAATCACAGCCGTTTTCGAAGTATATTGCAACATACATTTTTAACAACTAAATTCTGAGAATACAGCTTAAACATCATCAATTTGTATTATATATTTCCTATATTTAAACAGTGTATACTGTATATTTAGATAGAAATTGATCATTGTCAGTGCCTTCAGTTTCATTCCTTCTAATTCTCTTTATAAACTGTAACTGTATTCAAATGTATGCATAATAATAAATAAACATTACTCGCCTTGATTCCAAAACATTTCCAAGCTGTGCTGTTAAAAAAAAAAAAGTTCAACATTTTCTGACCAATCAGAATTGAGAATTCAATCATACTGCGCTGTAGTATAAAACTAGTATGCATTTCAGTTTCAACCGGTCTCATACTCCTGTTTCTAAGCAGTGACTGAAAGAAAAAAAAAAGATCGATGGCATATGGCCAGATTTTCTTACCGTTCAGCCTAAGACAAACAGCTGTTCGAGAAACAGCATGTGTGGTTTAGTAAAAGGATGTCCCTTCTGTTTGATTTATTTAATTTAATTTATTTATTTCTCACAACCTAAAGAGTCCCAACTGACAGTTTAACCCAGAGGTCTGGAAACATTTATTAACTTCACAGTGATCCAACATGTGGTTGTAATTACCTAATAATAATTCAGTGGAAGGTTGGGACCTGGTCCAGTTGGACACCAAAGACATAATTGTTGAATGTTCTTAGCATTAACCATTGGGAAGTCAAATCATGTCCTGTTGTTCGATCAAAAACTGCCCCAGAAATATAGTTACATAAAAACCCTTTGGCTACAAAGTGGCTAACATGATTGTATGAAAACAAGACTTAAATGTAATGCTTGACTATTAATCATTACTTCATATATATATAAATAAAACTCTTAGGTCGAGGGTTTGATTCCCGCCTCGGGTCTGAGTGCGTGGAGTTTGCATGTTTCTCCCCTTGCATGGTGGGTTACCTCTGGGTGCAACGGTTTCCTCCAACAGTCCAAAAACACGCAGATTAGACTAAGTGGCTTTTCCAAACTGGCCATAGTGTGTGAGTGAGTGTGCCGGTCTATGAATGATTGCCTTGCAATGGATTGCCCACCATCCCAGGTGTAACCCGCCTCCCTGCCCGGAGTCCCACAGGATTCTCCACCCTGTACAGCAATCTGAAGTGGTTGTGTTTTGTTTTGTACCAAATATGTCTAGAACCATGGATGCTGAAACAATGTCTCAAATTCAAGATGTACATAAGAGGAAAATTGTACAACCCAGCCTTCTTGAATGAAAAGCATTTTTAACAACAATTTCCCCACAGGAGCCTTGCCTTCAACAATCTGGAGTCTCTACCTAAAGATCTTTTTAAAGGGGTGGAGACGTTGACAAAAGTGTATGTATTCATTTAACCTCCAGTTACACTCCAGGTATACAAGTGTATAATTGGTCGAGGCGATTATATAACTGTTCGCTACTGTGTGCCGTCCAGTGACTTGCGGGGAAATCTGTTCACCTGTGACTGTAAACTGAAATGGCTGGTGGACTGGATTTACCACACGAACGCAACCGTAGACCAGATATACTGCAACAGCCCTCCTGCCCTTCAGGGAAAGAAAATCAACGATCTTACTCCACAGTCATTTGATTGCATAACCACTGGTTAGTCTACTGGTTAACGTGTTGTTCTTAGTAGGTAGTAAATTTGTACTCCATGATATAGGATGCATATTGCAACACTAACCCAATCCAGCTTTTGTTGTAGATTTTTCATTGCTCAAGTCTCTTGAGTTCCAGTCCATTTCAGTGGAGACGTTTACTTTTGGGGGTGACCAGTATGTGGTGTTCGCCCAGCCTTTCATCGGAAGATGCAGCTTTATGGAATGGGACCATGTTCAGATGGAGTTTCGAAATTTTGACAATATAACAAGTAAGTGTTTTACAGTGTACTTAGTCAAGCACATCTTATTTAATAAATTTAACTTCTTATACATAGTGAGCACTTTTTTTTTTTGCGATCTAAACCTTTCATGCTAGATTATAGCTTAGACATTATTACTTATTTCTCTAACAGGCACCTCCACTGTTATCTGCAAACCTCTGGTGATTGACGACCAGCTGTTTGTGATAGTTGCTCAGCTCTTTGGTGGCTCACACATTTACAAGCGAGACATCTCCGCCAACAAGTTCATCAAAATCCAAGACATCGACATCTTGAAAATCCGCAAGCCCAACGATGTTGAGGTGTTCCGCCTGGACGGAGAGTCCTTCTTTGTCATTGCGGACAGCTCCAAAGCTGGTTCCACCACAGTGTACAAGTGGAACGGCAACGGTTTCTACTCTCACCAGTCGCTGCACCCGTGGTACCGCGACACAGACGTGGAGTATCTGGAAATTTCCGGCAAACCCCACCTGATCTTATCTAGCAGCTCGCAACGGCCTGTCGTCTACCAGTGGAACAGGGGCTCCAAGCTGTTCGAGAGGCGCACTGACATCCCCGAGATGGAGGATGTCTATGCCGTGAAGCACTTTCAAGTGAAGGGTGAGCTCTATCTGTGCCTGACACGCTTCATCGGTGACTCCAAGGTGATGAAATGGGATGGCGCTATGTTCGACGAGGTCCAGAGCGTGCCATCACGGGGCTCCATGGTCTTCCAGCCATTCACCGTGGCGGACTGGCAGTACGCCATCCTGGGCAGTGACTACTCCTTCACTCAGGTGTACCGCTGGGACCCCAAGAAAGGCCAATTCATTCACTTCCAAGAGCTCAACATCCAGGCCCCTCGAGCATTCTCACTAGTGTCCATTGATAATCGGGAATTCCTCCTGGCATCCAGTTTTAAGGGTCAAACACGCATATACGAACACTTGATCCTTGACTTGAGTGATTGATTGAATGGGGAACGGGGTATGGCAGGGTTACTGATAAACCAGTGATACTTTCCACTTTGTGGGTAATTGGGGAGACGGTACTGATAAATCAGTGATGCTTCCCAAGCTTGAGAATGGACGACATGGGTAGCACACATGCATGCCGATGCCGATACATAGATGTCCTCCATCGCTTGAAATCCATATTGTTAAATGCCAAGCCATGCTCTAACACACTTCTTCACTGAGTGTAATTGTTATCTTAACTATAAGATTACAGATTTCTGGTGATTATTGTAAACACAGCTACTGAAAAATAGATATTTTATTCTATTCTATTTATTATCCTCTTTGAAACAAGTAAAATCCGCTAAATTCAATGTTTACATTTTATCCCTGCTTTCCATTTGTAAACTGAATATGTATTAAACTTTTGTAAAAAAAAAAAAAAAAAAAGTGCGGCCAAACCAGCAAACGAATTTGATAGGATTTTGAAATAGTTTTTATTGATGTCGGTTTGTATGATCTGTAAACGCAACTGAAGACACTGTTTTAATAATTCAATCTGGTGAAATATGAGTTTTAATAAACCGTACGATCATGACATTGCTCTATTGGACCAACAATCGTTTGCCACACATGTATTCAATTTATTATGCCTGCGTTGTTTGGTAAGCCAAAGGTTAACACTGAAGCCATGGTTTTAAAATGAAATAAAAATATATATATAAATCACATTACATGTACTGTATTTGAATTTGTTTAGTTTATATCCTTTATGATATCCTTTATGAAATCAAAAGCTAGCCAGAGGTACAGTATATTGGGGGTTGATTAGTATTCCTGTGTGTTGTTTTGCAATCCCGTCCCATGCACATTAATGCTTTATGATTCTAAAGTCGTCCATGCATTTCTTGACTTGGTTATTGTCGCCGCATCCCAGTTCCTCTATGTTCCCATGACATCTGTGGTCGCACAAGATCTACTATAAATTTCCATTTTCTTGGAATGTTTTGAACATTTTGCTGTGCCTCTGAAACGTGTTAACGGGCACATACAATACTGGCCTTTGTTGCCATGATTCACTAGCAGGGCAGGACAAGTTCATGTACAATCCATGCTCTGGCCTGAATGTTGTTAAATGAATCCGGCTCATTCGATGTTGCCCAGAGCAACGCATTTGCCAAACTGCCTCGACAGGGAACTGCATCTGCTGTTGCGCAGCAGGAATCTCTTCTCCGATTTTCACGGATGCATCACGAAACAGTAGGGGGCTATGTTTAACGACCTTTATGCGAACTTGCTTTAGATTCTAACATATACAGTATAGTATAGAGTTTGACTACATTATCAGACACATATGTGATATCTTTTAGCTGTTGTGTCTGTTTTAACCAGCAGCAATGTTTGTGTCAGTACGTATACAGGCAACATTTATCCGACTAATCATGAACACACGTTCACGTTGTGTTGAATTCAAGTAAGTTTAATATTGTGCACTGGTGAAATGGAATCAGACGGTCCTACACAAGAGCCAGACAAATGCCAGAATCTTTTTTTTCCCTGTTTTTTTTTTTAGTGTAGATTTGTAGTGGGAAAACCAGCACGTGCTTTACTGCAAGGACACAGAGATCTTTTTTTGTGTGTGTGTTTCTGACTATTTGAAACCCACAAAGATAGTCTCCACATACTGTACTCTTCTGGTCACAGTTCCATATAAATATATGATCAATTAAATGCATGGTTTAATACATCGATCAAGCATGTTTATAGTTATCTCTATAGATTTATTCAAATTTAAACTTTCATTTTGTTTTCTATTTATTGTCACACATTTTTTTTTCGTTTCTATCTGTAACAAAACCTGAATATCCAACATAACCTCTTATATTGCATGTGGCGATGCATAGCCATAAAACAAAATAAAAACAAATAGAGTTCCTTTCTTATTATTCGTTTATCAAACACTAAATGCCTCTCTAATACAAAGCAGCACATAGCAGGCATAGTGTATCGTAATAAATACAAGAAAGGCTAAAGTACAGTATATGTAGCACAACTCAGCAAAATTAAACAGACTGTACTGTCACAATGTGTTTCAAATATTTTTTTTTCTCCAGTTTCTTGATATTTCTCCAGCGTCAACAGGTTGTGCAAGTAGAGGGTTTGTACTGTACGTAATACTTAGTGCAACAAATCTTTGTTATGAAGTCTCACATTTCTTTCTTTCTTTGTCTGTGTGTGGCATCGTCAGCCTTCAACTCTTCCATGGCTTCTTGGAAAGATTCAAATATTTTTTTTGACTTAAAAAAAAAAAAAAAAGGTTAAGGAACAACCAAAAAAAAAAAAAAAAAAAAACCCAGTAAAAATGTACCCAAACATTATCCTGTACAGCGATCAAAACATTCATACGACACACCTGCAGGACGACGTATATGCATATTTTATATAATACAATCTTTGATAAATAGCCGTGTCTCTCTGTGTACTAAACTGTACATTTCGAAATTCCGTACCGGTCATTTGGTAGCTCAGTCAACAAAAGAAAGAAATCCGTTCGAATGGCTATTAAACATTTAGCAGATTATTCACTTAGTACAAGTGGATGAAAGTTGGGAAATGTAGCTGCGAAATGACGATGAAATCTAGTAGCTACAAGTAGGACCTTGCATAATACTAACTGGTGACTATTACAGTAGCTTTCATTAATCTTGAGCAATGTTTTGGTTATGCTATTAAGAAGAAGGATACAAAATGTTACCTTTGTATATGTCTATATATATTTATATTTACGATTTTTTTTCTCCCTACACTGCCACATCTTTAAAGTTGGCTGTTGCACAGGATGTACATCAAACCCCTGAATATTATTGAAAAAATTTAAAACACTCACACAATACAGTGCCTTGCATGAAGTGTGCACCACCTTGCCTGAAAAAATCAACAGTTTGCAGTAGTGCTGGGCAAAATCTGTCAAATCAATATCACGATGCATTGAACATTTTACCTTGCTAATTGTTAATTCAACATTGTGATTAATGAATGATACAGTCTGTACTGTACTGGAAATATGCTCAACTACTGTATTAAAGCTGTGCTTTTTTCCCCCTACTGAAACGGAACAGAACAGGGCAAAGTCATGTGACTACACACACGGCAGGTAGTGTGTGTTTACGAGGACACTACATGAAAACACACAGTGGGGACAAAATTAAAATAAAAAAGACTGATTAGAGGTTCTTAATATTTGATTACCTGCCCAGCCTTACTGTGGTTTGCAATATTAGTTACAAATAACGGGATAAAACTTGTGACTGCATATATAATTTTCTTCCTGTGGAAAAAAAAAAACGAAAAAAGAAAAAAAGCATGTAGAAAAAAAAGAGTTATCTTATCTGTTGAGACCTAAATTGAACTTTCTGAGAATGTGCTTTATTTTTGGAAGATTCCCAAGAGAACACCATCCACCTGTGAAGAAGCATGCTGTGGGGATGCTTTTCATCAGCAAGGATTGGTGACATTGAATTCGAAACCCAGAGCATGAACGTGGTGGGCTGGTCATGGAGGAAATCTCAGTCTGATGAAGAATCTCTTGCAAGGAAAATTAGTCTATACTGATTACTTTTGATCCAATTGCACAGAGCTTTTCCAAGAAACGAGGGCAAAATCCTAAGTACTCAGATATACAGTGTAGTACATAGTTGATAAGGGCATATCCCTAAAAAACCTATTAAAAAGCTATTTTCCTAACAAATGCATTTTGGTAAAATAATTGAAATTTAAACTCAATTCAATACATACATAACAATGAGCAACTTCTGATATTCGGTCATTTGTATCTGCGGGAATTCGTAACTCGAACGTAGTTACTATACAAGGCTATTTTTTGTAACACTACAAAAAAGTGAAAAATGTTTAGGGGGTGAATACTTATGCAAGGCACGGCATATTTGTGGCGGCCTGGAAAAACCTTTGACTTGAAATTTGTAAATTTTTCTACTAGATATATTTCTCAAATTAGTTTTTTTTTTTTTTTCGCATTCATCACAATCACGAGCTACAGCTTTGTAAAAATGTTGTTTCTCTAATAGTGGTTAAAAGATTTCATAGTGTGGGAGCATCACAGACATTTTGACATCCTGTACCTACAGTAACTAAAACCTTGTTGGTTTGCTCCGACGCACAGCTTCCCAGCAACTTGGTCAAGGCCTGACATTCAGCGTGTGAGGAAATCATACTTAGCTAGCAAGGTTTCATAAATGTTTAGGCTTACGGTGCGATGAAATATACTGTATTTACAATTTCTTTAGTTGTATACTAAAAATATGCAAGCAGGAAAATCCCATTTTCGTTTCTTTTTTTGGCTGTTTAACATAATTTAGCCACAAGTTTTCCCAGACCAGCACACATACTGTATAATTCCATCAGCATCAAAATTAAGTCGATAACTGGGGACTTCATTAGACATGAGCATGATCTAGTTAATGGAAAAGCAAAACTTACAGGATGAGCACCGCACATTCTGTTAAGGCAGCACCTCGGCTCAAGCCAAATGTGAACCAAACTTACCGCGGCAAGTCCACATTGAGCCACATTGCTTTCTGTCTGTGTCCCTGTCAGAGCTTCAGCTCGTCTGCGATTTTGCAGGCGATGTTCTTGAAGGCGATGGACGTGCCTGAAATGCGCTTGAAGCGCACGCCATTGAGCGAGAGACGCGGGAGCTTGCAAACCTCCATCTCCCACTGAACCAGGCTGTCGTGGCGAGCATCGCCGTGCACGCAGAAAAGCAGGAAGCGCTCGCGCTGCTCGTAGTCACATCCGTTGTCGTCTAGCACTTTGCGGATCTCGCGCATCATGTCGCCTGGCTCCATGGAAGACGTCGTCTTCATGCTCCATGTGAAGCGCAGCGAGCGCGGCTTCGAGTCGCGAGTCTCGTCTTTCGATTCTCCCAAAGTGCTTCTGTCAGAAAAGCGAGAATGTTTCATTGGAGACACTGACTCACTTCTATCACCTGTATAAAACTGTGTTTTTTTTTTTTTCTAAAAAGCTCACCTAGGGGACTCTGACTTGCCACTTGCCTCCCCTTCACTTGGAACCCTAAAAAAACAGCAACACAAACACTATGTGTTTTTAAACATTAAATATGTTGGAGTTTAATGACACACATACAAAACAAAACAGAAGGAAGTGAAACAGGAAACGGGCAATCAGAATATTATGATTGGGTCATTAATAAGAAATAAAATTTGTAAAAAATTCTGAAATAAACAAACAAAAAAATTCTCGTTTAGTTTTTATTATAAAACATTTCATCATGGTTTCTTCGTCAAAATTTGTCATAAATAAATATGTTATGTCATTATTTTTGTTTACGAAATGAACACTGAATCGATGAAGCATTTGATGTTGTCCGAATTGCAAAAGTAGAAATTAAATGTGTGTCTTAAACCCAGGCAGAAGAATAACGTGAGATAACTTGTTTAGCAAACATAGTAGAAAATGTCTGTGTTTCCAAATATTAAAGTCGAGTAAATCGATCCAGTAGTGCCCACTTGATGTGATGCCTCTTCTGCAAAACAGGGATGGTAAATGCACAACTTATTTAAACTATGATTCCTGTTAGCCGGCCGGTAAATAAATCAGATTTTTTTTATCATTTGTCCTTATATGTAATTTCTACTTTTGCAATTCGAAAAACTATTCAGTGTTCATTTCGTAAACAAAAATAATTTAAAAATTTTTTTAAAAATTATAGATGACCAATTTTGACAAAGATGAGACCAAACTATGACGAAATGCTTTAGGATAAAAACTAAACAATAAAGCGAATGACAGATTAATAGACATCGTACTATCCAATAATCTGTAGGCATTTACTACAGACTGCAGTTTACCTTATAATGGGTGGATAAAAAAATATATATACAAAAACAAACACCCCTGTTGCCTGATATGCCTCCCCTGCTCTTGGAATTTAAAAGTGACTCTTGAATTTGAGACATTGCAATAGTCTCAGGTTATACTGCCTTCTCCTTTTCCCACGTGAGTGAACACAATCCGAATGAACTACAATACTAGAAATACACCTTCTTCACAGCCTGCAGTTACTAACTGAATGAAGCTTTTAGTTCAGCTGTGTGAAGCGACTTCAAGTCGAGCAGGAATAACTAAAGTATTAACATTGTACATCCAGTATTTATCTGAAAGTTTGTAATCTGAAATCTGTAAATATTATGATTTACAATACTCTGACAGCACTGTAGCCTCTTTGGTCTTCTGGTTATATAGTCCGTAGGTACGAACAAACCGACGTTCTACTTCGGGTTCAAGTAGCTCATGTGTATTGTACAAAAAAAATAGACACTGCAGTGCACCAATAGATACCAATCTTTACAATTAAATACAATATTTTAAGTGTGTAAGCGAATGTATAAAATACATTCTAAAGTCCGGTATATTGTATGCTTGAGTCGACCTCACCAGTTTCAATGAATGATCATAGAACTGATTATTCGCTATAAAAAGCTCCAAGTGTTTGTTTTTTACTAGTAAATAAAGAGCAAGACTTAGCATTGCTAATTATCATGTCACTTACCTGCGAGCGAACTTGGAGGTAATTTTGCCGATGATGCCAGTGGACGTGCCCCGGCGTGCTGGAGCCAGGGCGCCTGTGTCGTGGCAGAGGTTGGGTGAGACAGGCGGGCCGTTGTAGGTGGCACTGCGGCGCTCGTGCAGCTGAGCTCCATGAAAGGTGCTCCGGCTGGACGTCCCTCTGGGGAAATGAGTGTGCTCAGGAGTGCTGATGCTGTGATCCGATGGCGAGGTGGATGGAGGCCTGGCACTTGGACTGAAAACAAAATACAGACGGAAAATGCTTTATGAAGTCCAGATGTGGACAACGCATGCGCCAATGTCATTTTTATATCATACTATCACAAGTCTGTAGCACAAAAGCACTTGTATGCACTATGTATGAGTGGATCTGCATGAACTCTAAATAAATCTCAACTCGCATAAAATAAAAGAAAGGAAGAGCACCACCTACAGGCAAAAGTGTTCATGAGCGTGCCGTGTGTTTGCAGGCTTCTTGCTCACCTTCCCTTATATTCGCTGTTGTCTTCTATAGGAGGCAGGGTGGTTTTGGAGGAGGCGCCTGTGGAAGACACAGATTTCAAGTATCTCTGTCTTGTAGGCATAAGAGCTGAGGTGGTACCAGAGGCTGATGTAGTGCTGCCTGAGACCTCTGTTAAACTGCACAGAGAGACAGAGAGAGAGAGAGAGAGAGAGAGAGAGAGAGAGAGAGAGAGAGAAAACACGACAGCAGTGAGTTAAAGAAAGCTATTATCACTGGCTAAAACCATTACTACTGTATTTCCTTCTTTTTTTGTTGTGCTTTTGCTGGTTATTGGACCCTCCAATTTAGCCAGGTAGTCCCAGACTTACAAACATTTGAGTTACGGACTTCCGCAGATACAAACGGACCGCAGTTCTGCTTCTAGTTTCAATCACGGGAGTAGCTTATGTGTATTGTACAAAAAAATAGACACTGCAGTGCAAAAGATACCAATATTTACAATTATATACAATATTTTTGTGTGTAAGTGAATGTATAAAATGTCCGGTCCGGTATATTGTACATGTGTGTGTGTAAAATGAGTCGACCTCACCGGTTTCAATGAATCAGCCTGAAAGCACGATGATAGAAAATATCTGTCCTGTAAAGCTGTCCTGATGGATTTTTTCAAAATCCGAAACAATCCTAAAACAGAGTTCATAGTCCAAAGCAGTGGAAAACAGCTCTGAGACAAAATGTCGAAAATCTTGTATATTCGTGTCAAAGGTGTATAACACCCAATTTGTCGGACTTAAGAACACATCGGACTTACGAACGTGCTCCCGGAACGGATCTCGTTCGTAAGTCGGGGACTACCTGTCGGTAATTTATTTGTTTCTTCAGCAAGTTCTTATTCATCGTGAGAAAAAACAAACAAACAAACACACAAGAAACAAGTGGCCACACAAGAAACATGAAGAAATTGCTCGTTTAGATGATCCATGTTCTGCTGATTTGGACTGGAGCACTATGAGTCCATGGGATTGTTTTATACTTTCAGTATAGCACTGTAAAACAAATATATACACAGCTTATTTGAATGCAACATAAACTGCAACCAGTGTTGGGGGACGTAACTTTTTAAAGTAACTAATTACATTACAAAATTACTGTCTTCAAAAAGTAATCAGTTACATTACTGCGTTACTTTCTGATAAAAGTAACTAGTTCGAGTACTTTTCCATTGCAGAAAATGAAAACTCCTTTGTGCTTCCTCATGCATGTTGTTTTAGTCAAGACCTTTATAATTATTCTACCATCATCAAAAGTTTGGCCCATAATCTGTGCCAACATCTCACCTATGCAGTTTCGCGCGGTGGCCGTAAGTACGGTTCATCATGATTCACCGCGAGTTTCGGTGCTGTGATTAGGTTTCCATCTTTTCACTCATTGGTCCTCGCATAGTCAAACCGCATAGGTGAGATAGGGGTATAACAGCAAGAATAAACAGGGGGGGGGCGGGGGTTGGTTATCGGAGACGGGTCTTGTAGGACGACATTCTCTCACACACACACACACACACACACACACACTAATGGATTGGGAATGACTGCTGCATGTCTCACGGATTACATAAATTGTCTGAATAACGGATTACATTTCTGAAAAAGTAACTAAATAACTGAGTACTTGAATGGCGGAGCTGACGCATTAGATTACTTAGATTAGGTTACATCAAAAAAGTTACACCCAACACTGCAACACAGTACATCATAATAAACCAGCACCTCTGTATATTGTAAATGTAGATTTTACTGCATTTGCACTATAGTATGGGGTGCTGACCTGCTGTCTTTGCCATTGGGGATGGAGGAACGGTCAGCTGAGCGCTCACACACGTATGTGTTTCTGCGTGCCATGCCTCCATTAGTCTGCAAATAATGTGAATGAAAAGAGAGAAAGGGAGTGAGTTAAGGAGAGCACAGGAATTAAAGATCTTTCCTTCTGTTACTCCTAAGTTCGGTTTGCGTCAAAATGCCCTAAATCAAACGTTCACTAAAGATCTATCAGAACATGCAATTTTATGTGCTTAAGCATCATTTTTATATTAAAGATATTTTCGATAATTCCCATGATGACAACGTACAGTATTTACGCAGAAATTAAGCAAATGAGACAATGTATCAAGCAAGCAGTTAAAAGCCAGACAATCTTTTTAGATACCGATAAATGCCAATACAAGTACATCTTATGCAGGTCAATATGACGGTTCAGTTCTACAAAAAAAATATTAACAAATGTGAGTTATTTTCATTACTGTTAAGGACCTTTTTGTGACAATAAATGACAAATATGAAAAATAATGATATGGAAAATATACTGTAGTTTGACCACAAAAGCTACAAAAAAGTTTTATATATTAAAAGTTTATTATATTTTGATTGACTGCCTTTACCTTTTGTTATGGCACTTAATGTGGTGGCCAATTCAAGAATAAAAATTATTCCTCATTTTCCAGAAGCACTCTTTAACCACTGGAGTCCTGAAATATTTCTGTCCCATACGAGAGGAGAAAGGAGCTGATCAACCCCAGATCATAAAGATTCAGTTATTTGTTACATGTACCTTACAGCACAACTTTTTTATATATCCCAGTTAGGAAGCAGGGGTCAGAGTCAGCCAGGACACAGCGCCGATAAAGAAGATATGATTAAGGGCCTTGCTTAAGGGCGCAGCAGTGACAACTTGGCAGTGCTGGGGTTCGAACCTATGGCCTTAACCATTTGAGCCTGGTTTAACATTGCCTCCAAAGACATTAGACACGTGGACAAAATTGTTGGTACCCTTCGGTCAATGAAAGAAAAACTCACAATGGTCACATAAATAACTTTAATCTGACAAAAGCAATAATTAAAAAAAATTCTATGAATGTTAACCAATGAAAGTCAGACATTGCTTTTCAACCATGCTTCAACAGAATTATTTAAAAAAATAAACGCATGGAACAGGCCTGGACAAAAATGATGGTACCCCTAGAAAATACTGGAAATAATGTGACCAAAGGGACATGTTAATTCAAGGTGTGTCCACTAATTAGCATCACAGGTGTCTACAATCTTGTAATCAGTCAGTGGGCCTATATATAGGGCTCCAGGTCGTCACTGTGTTGTTTGGTGACATGGTATGTACCACACTCAACATGGACCAGAGGAAGCGAAGGACAGAGTTGTCTCAGGAGATTCAAAAGAAAACTATAGACAAGCATGTTAAAGGTAAAGGCTATAAGACCATTTCCAAGCAGCTAGATGTTCCTGTGACTACAGTTGCACATATTATTCAGAAATTTAAGATCCATGGGACTGTAGCCAACCTCCCTGGACGTGGCCGCACGAGGAAAATTCATGACAAATCAAAGAGATGGATAATCTGAATGGTAACAAAAGAGCCCAGAAAGACTTCTAAAGAGATCCAAGGTGAACTTCATGCTCAAGGAACATCAGTGTCAGATCGCACCATCCGTCGCTGTTTGAGCCAAAGTGGACTACATGGGTGACGACCAAGGAGGACACCATTGTTGAAAACAAATCAGAAAAAAGCCAGACTGGAATATGCCAAACTACATGTTGACAAGCCACAAAGCTTCTGGGAGAATGTCCTATGGACAGATGAGACAAAAATGGAACTTTTTGCCAAGGCACATCAGCTCTATGTTCAGAGACGGAAAAATTAAGCATATGAAGAAAAGAACACTGTCTCTACTGAGAAACATGGAAGAGGCTCTGGTATGTTCTGGGGCTGCTTTGCTGCATCTGGCACAGGGTGTCTTGAATCTGTGCAGGGTACAATGAAATCTCAAGACTATCAAGGGATTCTAGAGAGAAATGTGCTGGCCAGTGTCAGAAAGCTGGGTCTCAGTCGCAGGTCATGGGTCTTGCAACAGGACAATGACCCAAAACACACAGCTAAAAACACCCAAGAAGGAAAAGAGGAACTAAGAGGAAAACATTGGACAATTCTAAAGTGGCCTTCTATGAGCCCTGATCTCAATCCTATTGAGCATCTTGGAAGGAGCTGAAACATGCTGTCTGGAAAAGGCACCCTTCAAACCGGAAACAACTGGAGCAGCTTGCTCATGAGGAGTGGGCCAAAATACCTGCAGAGAGGTGCAGAAGTCTCATTGACAGTTACAGGAATCATTTGATTGCATTGATTGCCTCAAAAAGTTGTGCAACAAACTATTAAGTTAGGGGTACCATCATTTTTGTCCAGGTCTGTTCCATGAGTTCATTTTTTTTTTTTTTATAATTCTGTTGAAGCATGGTTGAAAAGCAATGTCTGACTTTCATTGGTTAACATTCATAGAATTCTTATTTATTATTACTTTTGTCAGATTAAAGTTATTTCTGTGACCATTGTGAGTTTTTCTTTCATTGACCAAAGGGTACCAACAATTTTGTCCACGTGTGTAGTTCTAATCCTACAGGTATGAATTCACATTGCATTGTGGTCTTGTCACAAAGTTACTTTAGCACTATCCCTCCAGGTTTTAAAAATGTGTTCTTAAACTCCTCCAGTAATTTATTGTCTACTTCGTTGTTGTCTTTGTTTGATGCAGGCCAATGATTTTTACCCTTAAGAAGTGGTAACTATTTTTGGCCACACAGTATATTTAATAGTCAGCAAAAACAGTTCTGTACATATTTTATTTGCCATACTGAACTTCAGTATTCTGAATATGGACCTGAACACCAGTACATCTGTACTGCAAGATTGAGCAAAAAACTTAGCATTTTCGCCTCATTATCAAGAAAGTAATGATATTTTTTCCCGTACAGTACTGTGTGCTGTATACTGGACATTTACTGATACCACGGATGAGCTGAAGATATGTGAAAGAGAAGAGTGAGTGCAGGTCCTCACTCCGGTTGAAGTAACAGATTTTTTCCTCTCCACGGTGGCCAGAGGAGACGCTGGAACGTCAGACTTTGAGTTGGCGCTCAGCAACTTGCGCGAGTTCTCACACTCCTCCTTCTGTTCACTCTCGACACAGGGGTGTTTGGTGTACGACACTACGGGCGGGACCGAGGGACCCACTGGGGGTACAAATACAGTAGAAAAATAAAATATCAGGTTGCATATAATAATATATTATTATTTTTATACATTTTATTGTTTGCTAAAATCAGGAAACAATCGTGTAAAATTTACTATATATGCATGGCACAAGTAATTTTTCCAGCAACTGTTTAAAGATTTTTTCACTTATATATCCCAATTCCAGTAGGTCAGACGTTTACATACACTCAGTTGACTGCACCTTCAAACAGCTTGGAAAGTTCCAGAAAATTAGTCTTTATAAGCTCCTGAAAGGCTTCTCATAAGCTTCTCATTTGGTTCGACTGAAGGTTTCCCTGGATCCCACAGTGTTATAAACACTGTGGGACCACACAGCCATCATACCTCTCAGGAAGGAGACATGTCTGTCAGGTTGTGTCTCCTAGAGATAAACATATTATGGTACAAAAAAAAGTACCATTGAACACACGGGAGGAAACAGCTACAGAAACCCTACTGTAAAAACCACAAAAAAAAATACACAAAGAAATACAGCCAATGGAGACAATTTTATGGGTTTTTGGGGTGTTTTTTTTGGACAAATGTCTTTTAGTTTTATAAAACAAAAAATTAATTGCTATAATGACCATTGTTATGTCTGAAGGAAAAAGTGAGAGGAAGACCATCCCAACCGTGAAGGTGTGGGGGTGTTTTGCTGCAGAAGGGATTGGTGCACTATGGTTATGGTGATATACTGTATTGGAGGAAGATATCAGTCAGAAAGTTCAGGATTGATCGCAAATGTAGCCAAGTATTTCAAAATTGTGTCACAATGGTCTAAGGATGATAAAGTCGAGGTATTTCGGTGACCCTGATGTCAGTCCAATTTCAAATTCAAATAAAAAATAATTTTTTTGTGAGAAACCCCAAAGAACAGAATGTGAGCAAAATGTATGTGAACTTCTGAGACACTGGGAAAGAGAAATTTCTCTCTACTACTATTCTGACATCTTATGTGAAGGATTGAGTCTAAGGTGTATGTAAACTTCTGACTTAGAGAGGGAGAGTGAGAGAGAGAAAAAAGTGAGAGCTGTGTATTGTAACTTTACTTGGTTTTCTATCATCCCCACCGTGATCACTGAACCGCCGCTGCTGTTTCTGATTAGCCGATATACTGCGCTGCACCTTGGTGTGTGAGGGGGATTGACTGGTGCTGGTATTGATGTCACTGGTAGGACGGGGCCTGGGACACAGGTTGCTGATGGACACAGTCTCGATACCTTCAACCTAAAAAAAAAAGAAAAAAAAAGTTTTGATGTTTTGATTCTGCTTTATTGTTCAGATATAATATATTACTCTTTATATACCATACTTTATATTTTTTTAACAGTTTTTTGTCAATAATCAATAATGCAAAAAATAAATCAATAATGTAGACTCCTGGGTTTTGCATGAATATAGAAAGGAGCGAGTGTGACAACATTAGCAAAAGTACTCATATTCTCCAGCATGCTCAGTAAAGCCTAATAATATTATAATATTTTATTTACAGTTCTGTGCAAAAGTCTTGGGAACATCCAAACAAAAGCCATATGCAATGATGCTTTTGAAAACATTTCTACATTAAAAGAAACTTCTATAAAAAGCACTAGTAATAACATAAACAATATGTGTGGAAACTCTTTGCATGAACATAAGCGGTAGTGTTCGATACAGATGTGTGCAGTATTCTAAGTAAAACAGCTGTTAGGTTTTACTGAGCATGCTGGAGAAGATGAGTTCTTTTGGTAACGTCGTCACACTCGCTTCTTTCCATTTTCATGTAAAAGTCCAGCATCATGTTAACATATATACTGTGTGCTCTGTGTTTGGTTCTAAACACTGCTTAATGGTGTATTAACATAACTAATGAGGGCAAAGAAACACATTTTTAATTCTAAATTCTATTTTTCTGGACGATGGGTCTGGATGCGGACTGATTACTTTAAATAATACTTCAGCTAAGCTAATGAAAGTAGTGAATGCAGTTCAGTGACTACAGTCCAGTTTATAATCACATTTCTATTGCATTCATATCAAATTATTAACAATTGGTCAGAGACTATACTGTTTGAAAAATACAGCACTTCATACAAAAATGTTACCGTTTAGCATTTTTTTCAGTTTCAGTTTCAGTTCAAATGCTTCAAACATTATCAACATGACGACTGAAAAATGTCCAGCCATCACTGAGTCCATGGTGCATACTGTAGATTCAGTCATGTGTGCTTTTGTTTCGCCCAAGTCAAACGGAAACAGGGTTTGTTTGCTGGATGAACCAGGCAGTAATTATTAAAAACTCATGGTTTATCAAACTTTTAAAAAAGACTATATCATATATTGTTTTCTAAGGAACGGCCTTTATATATGAAACTGCAGTCCATCCATCTACGCATTCTTTCGAGCAATCATCCGCCAGTCTGTGCGTCTGCACTGAGTATCTTTTGCTCTCCAAGGACCAGCTTTAAGTGGAAAAATCAATAGCAAATTTCAGCACACTTCTGCTATGACTGCTGTACTGTATCAGCTCAGTGAGCATGATGGACAGCGAAAAAACAACCCGTCTGCTATAACAGCTGATCGTAATGGATATACAGCATACCGTACTGTATATGGATCCTATTTAAACTAGCCGAATTTCTTAGCAAACTTAGTCAGTGCTGTAAAACACTCAGCTCCTTCCCGTCTTGTGCGCTAACCTCTGAAGGCTTTCTTCCCAATAACAGATAAGTAGCCATGATGTCATCATATTTCTGTCCCTTGAGAGCCTCTGTGATTTCGTCCTTTGGGAATCCCATCGTCACCATCAGCTCTGAGGAACACAGAGAACAAAGATGAGCTCTCCATCTCAAAACCAGGATTAAAGGAGCGAGTTCTAAATGCAGGTAACGATGAAAGCACGTGATTGAATATTAAAGCTCCTTTATTGTATTTATTTATTATATTTATGATCATACTGTATATGTATACTTTTCCCAGAGCAGCACTGCAGTTCATCTCATGCTGCATGATTATCACGGATCGCCAGAAGATGGCGTAAACACATCACGCACTATGCAACAGAAATGATTCTGAAGATTCAATTCAGGTTTCTGTTCAAACCACAAACACTGAAATTTTAAAGCACTTAGATTTTTCTGCAAAACTAAAGCAGAACCTATAAATGGAGATTCCTAAATGTGTAGACTGTATTTCCATGCAGTAAAACCTTAAACCGGATTTACGGACTGATGAAAAATGATTTATTTGACTGCTATATTCACAAAACACTTGTCTACTCACGGATTATAATTGCGGCACGTCTCTCTCCGTGTCGAGCTGTACACGTACTCTACTGTAAGGTCGATGATGAACGATGTTCGCGCCTGACCGTGGCACACTTCCCCTGCCTGATTTATCTTAATGAGCTACTTCTGCTCAGAGCTTTTTCCGCACTCAGCTTCTGCTGTTGTGGACGACGTCTCCATGTGAGACTTGCACATCCCTAAAACAGTTTATTCCCAAGACCAACTCTACTATAGCTTCAGGAGATCATCTGTCCTGGATACTGTAACCATGTTCGATATTAAATCCACCTCTGGATTTCTTTTATTCTGCTTTGTGACCGTTCCTAAAAACTTCTTCAGATAAAATTTACTCTTACTGTTCTTTAGCAACTTCTTCTTCTTCTTTGTCTTTCTGTGGTCCCTTTATGGGATCGCCATAGCGAATCATCTGCCTCCATCTAACCCTGTCCTCTGCATCGTCTTCTCTCACACCAACTAACATCATGTCCTCTCTCACTGCATCCGTAATCCTCTTTGGTCTTCCTTTAGACCTTCCAAACTCGGTGTCCTTCTACCCATACTGTATATCCCTCCTCTGAACCATCTCAATCTAGCCTCTCTGACTTTATCTCCAAAACATCTAACATGAGTTGTCCTTATGGTGGACTCATTCTTGATCCTGTCCATCCTTGTCACTCCTACAGAGAACCTCAACATCGTCAACAGTCGTTTAGCAACTGAAGCTTTGATAAAGCATGACTGTCACGATTTTTTTTTACGAAAACGGGCATTGTGCAACAAACTTATCTACCTCGCGTTAGAACAATTAAGTGCTTTCCTAGATCCTCAAGACAATTAACAAGGTTAAGTGGGCTTCGACAAGTAGAACCATTAATATAGTCCATTGCAGATTTTGGGACAGAATAATCAGTGAAAAAAAAAAAAAAAAAGACGTAATCAGTGTCCTGCAAAAGAGAACACCATTCTGATTAACCTGTAGTTAAAGAGTGTTTAAAGAGAAGGTATTTACCGATCCGTTTACTGTCATTGAAGTCAGGCTCTGGTTCAGTATAAGGCTGTAGCTCCTCATCGTCATGGCCCACGTTCATCCATTTATCCTTCATGATTTGCTTGAAAAAAAGAAATGAAAAAAAAGAAAAAAAAGAAGAAGAAGAAATCACAATTAGTAAACAAATACTAATGCGGATTTATAAAAATAAATAAATAAACAAAGAGAAAAAACATCGATGTTACCTCTAAACTGCCTCGTTTGAGGGGGTTCAGTACTAATAACCTTTTAAGCAAGTTCTCACAGTCTGTGGACATGTAGAAGGGGATGCGGTACTTTCCTCTCAGCACTCGCTCTCTCAGCTCCTATAATAATAACAATAATAATAATAAAAAGTCCAAAGTCGTTATATTTGAAAAACAATTCTGTCTTTTAATAATAACACGCCCTGTATTCAAGCAATATTACATGAGCTGGAGTGTTGCAATGTTGAGTACATCACAGCCATGACAGCCATGTTATAATACATTATAAGTAAGAACTGTCAATGTACTCCGTTCTGACCGAGTGATCTGATTGGACGAGAGGCATTCCACGTTTTACTACATGTATCCCAGGTGTTCTAATAACTGTTAATTACACTAACTGTTGGACGCCAGCATGGGTGAAAGTATTGTATTGGATATGTGTTGGCGGATACAGGTACAGGTATACATAAAATAAAATGTTTTTAAAAAAGTTAAACCTTTAATCATGAAAAGATTTTTTTTTCTGCTAGACGACAGACTGAGGAGGATCACACCACCTCAGCATGCATTGCTTTCATACAACAACAACAATAACAACACGCTCTGTCAGGTATTATTCCTTATTTAACATACTGTAAATAATGAAATAAGTAAATAATATTGCTGCATTTTTTTAATGCTTGATAATTTTTAACGTAATGCTGGTGTAGAAAAACACCACACAAACTTTGCATCTGATCTTACACTGATATATTTACACCTACATTCGGATATGTAAATTAACCTTAAAATCTTAATTAAAATATTATGCATGGTATATCTCAATGTTGATGCAATTACTCGTACATTGAGATAGATCATGCAGAATATTTTGATTGATATTGTATACATTATACATTTCACACCCTCTGATACAGCTAAAAAGCATTTTTTTAAATAAAACCTTTAGATTTTGTCCGTCGAAAGGTAGCGATCCACTGACGAGTGTATACAGGATGACCCCGAGACTCCAGACGTCGACTTCGGGCCCGTCGTACTTTTTGCCCTGGAAGAGCTCGGGGGCGGCGTAGGGAGGACTGCCGCAGAACGTGTCCAACTTATTTCCCACCGTGAACTCGTTGCTGAAGCCGAAGTCTGCGATCTTGATATTCATGTCAGCGTCCAGCAATAAGTTTTCAGCCTCGGGTTCGAGACACAGAGGTGACAGTTACGGTATAAACTAAAATCTAGCAGTTCTTGTATTATTATTACTACTAGTAGGACAAATAACACCAGTACTGTGTATGATAGGGTGCACTGAAATGATGTACCCTTTTTCTGGATTTTTATCTCCAATAAATACTTACCTTAAGATCTCTATGTACTATTCTCTTTTGATGGCAGTACTGCACTGCAGATACAATCTGAAACACAGCAGTAACGTGCATGTAGCATAAAAATGGACATCCAATGTACCATGTAACAAAATAAATTAAAAAGTTCCCTATTGTCAGAAAAGCGCTGTCAGATCTATCGCTGCCTGGAAGTCAAATGAAACTATGCTAGTTGGGCGAGAATGCCAGCATTAACTCTTTCCCCTGTCAAGAACAGCAGCACTAGCCGATCATGAGTACGGCGGCCGAGAAGTGCAAAACGAAATAACAAAACCGAAAACAAAATAAAAAATCTGAAAACAAAATAACAAATGAGAAAACACGACGACAATTCAGTCAAACCGGAAGATGTAGTTATAGTTTGCAAATGAAATTCTTCTTAAATTCCGAACATCTGTCTCTCAAAGTATATTTGGCTGATGTCTCGTCCAATCAGCGGTAAGAATTTCATTCGCAACCCACACCTACCTTTTTCAATTTGTTGATTCATACCGCAGATTGACCGAGACATCTGTCACTCAAAATATACAGGAAGTACTGGACATTTAAACGCTGAAAGACTGCGGTACTTCTTGTACTGTATTTCTTGAGTGACAGAATGTCTCGTCCAATCAGCGATAAGAATTTAATTCACGAACTTTACGTAAGTTTTCCGGTTTGACTGAATTGCCATTGCATTTTCTCATTTGGTGTTTTGTTTCTGGGTAGGCTGTAATGTTTTCTGATATGTTATTTTGTTTTCGGTTTTGTTATCTCGTTTTGTAATTCGTTATTATGTTTTCGGGTTTTGTTATTGTATTGTTGTTTAGCACTTCTTGGCCATCATACATGGGTGTTTGTGTGCTTGCTGTATGTATTTGAAAGAGGGCAGATGTGAGATGTTGTTGGGGGAACATGTGTTAGCCTACACTCTCCCAGGTTGGTAGCTGTGATGCCTATGGAGAGCGTGGCAAATGCAAAATGTCCCAACTGGGAAATAAAATGCTGTGTGTTTTTCGATCATTCTAGTGGTTCAGTCATGTACAGTTATGCAGTAGACATAATTCAAGTCTGTTTGGTGTGCAGCAGCAGTTACTGAATAGGGGTCAGGTGTTAGCAGTGTAGTATTGTCTCTCTGCATTAGAGCAATTTCATTACTGATTGCAAAAAAACTTATTCTTATAGAATTTAGTAAAACATTATTACATATTATTTGTATGTTATTTAAAATTTCAGCATCCAAAATTCAAATGTCTTTCTTTGCCCCTGCTTTATGCAGATGCCGGTGTAGTGTAACAGGCTTGATGGAGGTAAGGCAGTGGTTCATTAGTATGCAAAAACTAAAGCAGGGTGAATTGCTTTAAAAAGGTCAGATCAGCTACTGGTCTGCAGCAGTGCTGCAGCATGAGAATGAGGCTGCAAGCACACACACACACACATACACACACACACGCACACACACACACACACACACACACACACACACACACACACACACACACACACACACACACACTTAACCCCCAGCTCTCTGATTCACCATCCTTATTGAAGTGAATCAGTCCAAAATACGCAAATCATCACCGGCGACTCATGTTTCCTCTGGTTTATGATATGCCCAGCTGTCATAAAACAGCAAAAAAAAGTATTAATAAAGCTAGACTAAAGTATAGGCAATTATATAACCCGTTGCCATTTTAGTACATTTTGCTGTTTGTAAATCTGGACAGTGAATTAATGAGGGAAGTGGTTTTATATGACTGATAGTGTTAAGTGAAGTAAGCGGTGCTTGGTTATAGCTTACCTGGCGAAATTTGGCCCTGGCTTCCTTCTCTTTCATCCTGCCATGAGCAACCAAATAGTCAAACACCTCACCTGTAATGAAAGCGCAGGGGGTGGTCATGGTGATCAAGTTTCTTGAAAATTAAGCTTTACAAAGAGATAAACTATTGCCAGTCTTCCTCGTCACACTCCAGGCCAGTAGGTGGTGGTAATGCACCTTTAAAGCAACCGTAAGCTCAAAAGATGTGGAAGAAGCTTTTAAAAGATTTGATTATTTTCTAGAAAATGCAACTGATGAAAAAATGATTGTAAGTTTACTTAAATAATTACAAAAGTGTGATTTGAATCTAAATAAAAAAACTGACCTATGTAATGAATCGAGATTAAATTAAAAGAAAAACTTTTGCATGATCGACTTACAGTAACAGTTAAGGTTCGAGTTAAGGATTGTGCTTGAGGACCAAAATGCGGCAGTTTGGCAGTGCTGGGTTTTGAACTCACAGTAATCATCAAGCCATCACTCCCCTTTACTCTCTGAGAAACCATTAAACCCCCAGTCACACATGGCATGAAGTAGATTATTCTTTAAAACCTAATTTACAAGCAGTACTGACACCATCAAACCATCAGTTCACATCTGATATTTTGGTACAAACAAACCACATTCAAAACACATTAGAATCTGGTTTCTGATAACATTAAACTCACAGTATGGGACATGCAACACATCAAATTGGTTTCTGGATGTTTTACCACTATTTAGTGAGCACTGTTCTTGAAATCAGATAAATGTGACAAATAATACAGATTTAAGGCAACAAAAAGTCAGACTTTTACTGTTTCACTTTTACTTTTTCAATGTCCCCTGAAGACAATAAAACCTTTAAAAAAACACAATCTATTACAGCCCAGCTACTGCTGCAGAAGCACCCGACATCTTGCTGGCCAAAATAGGGTCAAACGATGACCATGAGGCTGCCCTACAGTTTAAAAAATGGGCCGCAGCAACTTCTCAACGACAGCATGGCCTTGTTTTTACTTTCACGCAGTGGCTCTGTGACACCTGCCAGAGTAAGGGAATTTCCTGAGGAAACCCTCAACCTGGTGGTGCTGGAGTAGTTCAATGCCATCCTTCCGCCGGGGACTGCAAAGTGGTTCCAATGTGTATGACTGGTGTCACGGGCAGGGGCTGTCCAGATGGCCGAGGAACACCAAATGGCATATTTGGAGCAGGCAGAAATAATTTAGAGAAATTTCTCTATTTCTGATAATTCCCTGCCCCTCCTTGTCCTCTCCTCAGAAACAGGGGCCCCTTCTCCAGAAACCAGCGCCCGAACTCGTGCTTTGTCTTCCCCTCCCAGTTCACCATCTCCTACCCCTGCAATGTCTCCTTTAATGACCTCTGTCTCCCCACTCGAACTTCACATAATTAAGCTTCAGTAAGGGTTTTAAGGAAGGCATGGTTGGTCCCCATCTCCAATTCTGGGGAAAACATAAAGTGGAGGCAGTGGTTAGTAAAGGTATCACCAATCCACTAATCCTAGGAATAGACTGGCAGGAATATGCAGATTTTAATGAGCAAAACACCCATGATTGGTTAAAAATAAGCAGGGTGTAAAATGCAGATTACTTTCTAGGGAGATGTTGCTGGATCTGTCGATGTCAACTCTGAATCAGGGATACACCAAGGGTGAGGCTCGTTCCCTCATCGGGATTCCCCTTTTTAGAGATTTCTTTTAAAAGCAGTCGCATGACGAAACCCTGTAGCAAGCCTCTGGACAAGTCAAATACCTTGACGGCAATGGTGGGCTTTTTTTTTTGTCGAAAGTCCAAAAATAGGATGAGGCTGTTCCTGGGACTGGCAGTTTGTTTCAAATTTTTCAGATGTCACCTGCCCACTGACTGGTTCACTAAAAAAGGGGGCTCCATATCTGGTCCAGTGGATGGAGCCAAGCTACCGGGCTTTTTACTAGATAAAAGAAGTTTATATGTTGACCGGTTGTTGCATTCACCTGACTTTTCTCTCGCTTTTTTATGCGGACTATTGCATCAGACTGGGGAACGTTCATTCTGAGGATTGTTCTATCTCAGATGGTGGACGGGGAGGAGTGTCCAATGATTGTTAGCAAAAAACTGTCAGTGAAAGAAACAAAGTACAGCACCATTGAGAAGGAGTGTCAGACCAGGAAGTGAGGGGTCTTCACTTTCTGACAGTACCTAGAGGGGTAACGTAACTTTTACCCACTCCTTTTTGGACCATGCTTGCATGCCTCCTCTGCATGAAAGATGCCAACACACAGATCAGTCGATGGCATATGGCACTTCAGGGTGAGGGGTGAACAGATGCTATGGCAATTTTCCTTTCCCTGTGGGAGAATGGGGGAGTCGGCTACAGGCACACAGCTCCCAAGCAGCCAAGGTAACAGGTAACATATAATGCTTTTCACCTGTGGCTCATTATGCAGTTCATATACATGTCTGTCTTTCTTTGAGAAAGAGAAATTTGGGAAGTGACAGTGCTGAGTGACAGTGTGCTTCAGAAGCAGAACTCAACACAGAATATAAAAGTTACAGTATTAGACTAACCAAGACTGCTTCCAGCCCTTCATTCCCTGAACATCCCAAAAATTGTTACATTTGTCTTTGCAAATGTGTATGCAAATGTATGTGTGTACTACCGCTTGCATTAAATTTTTAGTTGAAGTATAGCAACCTGTGAAACCAGTGCAGCTAAATAAAAGAAACAGCATTATTTTAACATTAACAGGTTTTACTGTTATGGCAAGTGTTTGAATTTTAAAAAAATATTATGTTGCCTTAAAAACCAACTTAAAATCTTTGTTTAACATTCTTCTGAAACGATTATAATAGTACTATGATTGTGAAAAGGTTTTTCATTTGCGGCTCATGAGAACAATCACGATGACAAGAGTAGTTTAATATTGTCTTGCAAACGTGATGAACTAAGGCTGGTGTGTTTTGAACAGAAGATGTTTTCTGGTTCACCACATGTGTAAATAGTGTTTATTTAGACATTCACATAGAGTAGGAATTGAAAACTTACCTCCACTCGCATATTCCATTATTAAATAAAGTGTCTTCTCAGTCTCAATTACTTCAAATAACTTCACTGAAATTTCAAAAAATATACATGAAATATAAAAGCATGTCAAATACAAAACTATTCGCAGCCAGTAAAATGTTTAAAACGATCAATCATGAAAAAAATATTTTAACTTTAATACATATACATACCTATATTTGGATGATTCAAGATCTTCATTATTCGGACTTCTCTAAACAGCTGTGGAAAAAAATATGAAATATCAATACTTCTATTACTTATTTCCTAGTGTTGTGTATTCCCTGTCTTTTGTATCCATCGCCATGTGTGATTTGTTTCTCATTCATATCTTTTCTCATCTCTTTTTTAAGTTTTAACTTAAACAAAACCGTGTTCTAACCATCATTCTCATTAGATCTACCTTTTTATACAAGTTCCCCAAAATTATTGCCACAACATATAAGGAATATTTAGAATAAATGCAAACAATCCATCATAAACATGTGTTTATACAATGTAAAATCCCTTTATCCTTTATAAAAAGGAAGAGTCAGTGAATCTTATCAAATACACATTCTGTCAAAGTTGGCAAATATCTCTTATTCATGTTCTGTTGGCTGTCTGTTCTATGTGTTTGTACACAGCCGGGGCTCTTTTAATGGGAAACAAAAAAGTGGAGCAACCCACACTACACAATGCTATTCCAGCTAATCAGCAACTGGGGCATTCTTGCTCTATGACATTTATAATAAAATTAGTCAGCATGTTGTGGTTTGCTAACTTCAGTATCACTGATTCGTTGTTTAACATGGGGAAAACATTTATAATTTTTAACACAACAGCCAGACGAATCAGAAAATTAATAAAAACAGGAAACACGAAAGAAATTTGCCAAGAATAGAAATTAAACCTACTGAAGACGAAAGCATATTGTAAGTAGAGTAGAGTAAAGAGAGCTGAAAGTGCTGAACAGTTATCAAATCTAGTAAGACTACTTATTTCACAATCACATAATCTGAACTGTCAATAAGATTTAAAGAACTTAAAGTGCCAATAATTAAGGTCATCGTATTAATAATCGAGATGATAATCATTTTTACCTTGTCTAGCATTACTGTTCTAGCAAGTTGAATTTAATTCAATTGAAATCAGAAAGTTGGACAAGTATAAATATCCATCACTACTGCGTTTCAAAATAAGCTAATCAAACGCGTAAAGGGATGAGATTAACTAGGATCACTAGCCTCACTAAATTTGATGCTGGAACCAGGTAAATGTTTCTAAACTAGCTTAATAAAATTCATCTGTATGTTTTTCTTTTTTGATATCCAATCAAAAAAGTTGTTGAAAAAAACTGAAACAAACTAGTATATGTGTGATTGAATAATTAGGATAAATAACTACAGTGGAACCTCGGTTTGCGAGTAATGCAGTTTATGAGTGTTCCGCAAGACGAGCAAAGTCTTTTATTTATTGATTTTTAATAAATTTTGACTTGAAAAATGAGCAAGTCTTGGTTTACGAGTGCCAAGTATCATGTATCACAAATGCGTTTCTTGTTTTGACACCGAGTGTAACATGATCATAACTGAGCCAATGCTTTTTCTCTCTCTTGCACTGCAGAATTGTGGGTAATCTCCCCTGCTGGGTCTTAGTGCTTGTCAGCATGTTGGGAAAAAAAAGTTGGAACTGTAAAGCACGCAAAGCAAGCCGTTGTGAAGGAGTGTACAAATGGAAACATGTATTATTCCATAAAGACCAAATACGCAAGTGTGAGATTCCTGTGCACGACAGAGGTGGAAGCAAATTCACTTTGTTACTGTACTTAAGTATATTTCATGTATCTACTTCATATAAGTTGTTTTATTTGAAGACATGTTTTACTTTTATCCCACTACATACTACAAGAAATTTCTATACTTTTACTTGACTGCATTTCTCCGTGTTGTTGCGTTATACAAATTGCAGGTATGTGTGTATGGGAGTGTATTTGAAGTGGAAATTTCACCAACATGATGTGTATTTGCGCTTCCTTAATAAGGTCGAGAAAGAAAGATGTTAACTATGAAAAAGCCTACTTTGGGTTAATGAAAGCTTAGTAATTCTGATACTTGAAAATATATGATACTTGATATACTGATGATATACTTTTAATCAAGTAGATGCAGTATGTTGATTGAATACTTCTGCTTTTATTTGAGTAATATTTGACCTAGGATATCTCTACTTATTCATGTACGGCATTTTTCTACTTTGTCCACGACTGCCATGCCCTTTCAGATGGAGGTAACTGTTGATGTTCCTGTTCAATTACCTTGCACAAGAAGAAAACACTAATGCCTGTTTCAGAAAAAGTGGTGATCAGCTACAGACCTCAGATTAATCAAGGTGACATTTGGATGAGGATACTGTATATTTTTTCGGGTATCAACTACACTGAATTAACTTGTATTGTATTTTGCACAACAAAACACTGATTAATTTGCACTATAAAACACAAGACTTGTACTGCTTATCTTTAATATTTTATCTGCCTGATGGTTTTGATTAATATCAACTTGAACAATATAACTGGTAACACTCGAACCTTAAAACAAAACAGTGCTGACAGGATTTGGTCCAAAATGCGGTAAAAGGAAGGAGAGAAGCCAAGGTTTCGTAAGTAGTATTATGAAGCTACAACATGTGAAATCATACCAAGTGACCCAACTTATCATCCTAAAGGAATAAATAAAAAATAAAAAAACTCACAGAACACTGAATTTACATTAAAGCAGTCTAGTCGCCGTAGCTAAAAAGGAATCCATCACTGCTTCTAAACACACACTCACCATCTCACACATACATTATTATATACCTCTGCACTTTTGAATCCAGCATTCACATACAGTATCAACTCTTTCTGAATTATTTGATTTGGAGAAAAGCTTAAACAACAAATAAGTTGACAGCAGCATTAACAAAAGACTAAGACTTAATATAATGCATGATTTTGGTTCAAAAGTTTGGGAAGCACGTGATGATGTTGGGAAGCTCATAAAAGCTCTCCTTTGTGTTGTTCCCATGTGTTGTTTGCCCGAACATGGTACAGTAGCTGACAATGCTAAAGATGGTTGCTAATGTATTGCAATAATTCATTCAAGATTACATAATTATATATCATACTGTAATAAGTTAAATGTGATTAAAAAAAACTGAAACAAACTAGTATATGTGTGATTGAATATTACAGATAAATAACTACAGTGGAACCTGGGATTGCGAGTAACGCAGTTCATGAGTGTTCCGCAAGATGAGCAAAGATTTTTAATAAATTTTGATTTGAAAAACGAGCAAGTCTTGGTTTACAAGTGCCAAGTATCATGCATCATGCATAAGCTTCTTGTTTTGACACAGAGCGTAACGTGATCACAACTGAGCCAATGATTTTTCTCTCTTTTGCGCTGCGGAATTGTGGGTAATCTCCCCTGCTGGGTCTTAGTGCTCGTGTGTGTGCGCGCACGTAATTTGACACCTGACACACACACACACACACCGACACATACACACTCTCGCCTTTACACCCCCCCCCCCTCCTGCTTCACACACACATACACACAATCTGATAAAGCGCTGGTTCATTTTTTTTTTTTTTTTTACTTTACAGCAATGATTTGGTTAGTATTCGGTCATGCGAGTGTCATTAAACAGATTTCTTTTTTTTCCTGTTAAACAGTGTTTTCGTTGTGTGTCTGTTTTTTCTTTAACTTAAAAAGCGAGGTGAGGGGAGTTTTACTGTGTAAGACGAGGCGAGGGAAGGGGCTAATTCCACACGCACACACGGCGCGAGCGTGCACAAACGGAAACACTTATCTGTCGGAATTTATTTTAACTTTTTTTTAAAGGTAAAGTGCAAGTTATTTAGTTTTATTTTTTACTTTATATATTGTATTAATTATTTTTATGTATTTATTGTTTTGGGCTGTGGAACAAATAATAATAAATATGAGCCCACTTCCGGAACGAATTATGCTCGTATTCCAGGTTTCCACTGTATTTAAATGACTAAAGTGAAAAAGACCCATCAACTTTACACATGGACAAAGTAGATGTCAACAATACTCCAAAGGATCTCAACAATACTCAAAAAGTAGATGTGTATTACCTTCATTTCTCTATATAATCACCTGCTACACTAATGCACTTATCTCAGTGTTTCACTAGTGCAATCAGACTGTCTGTTTTATGTTTGAAACGCTGGCCTCCCAGGAACTACCTTAATGTCCCAAACATGTGGAAATGGATTGGAGTGTGGTCAGGACTTGCATTAATGTGCAAGTATTGTGGTTGACAGTGTGAGGTGGTGCATTGTCCTACAAAACAGGGAATCACACCAGGCCATTTTCTCCATTAAAGGAGCGGGCCAATGAAGAAGTTCATGGGAGGCCATCATTTCTGACATGAAGCAGACAAGACTTTGCCTGTTGCTATCCAAACACTAGTGAGGTAGTGAAATTAACTCTGTAATTTTTCAACCTGTCAATCTTCTTCCACTGAAAATGTTAATCAGAGACGTTGTATGAATAAAAGTATGAACTACACGTAAATAAAGAAAACATTATAGCACCATGTGGATGTACCAGATATATACCAAAAATAAATAAATAATGTGGGTAGAAGCGATATTGTTATTGTAAAAGTTCAACTAGGTGGATCTTCTCATTTATATATCAAAATATTATTTTTTATATATATTATGGCAAAAAGAGACACGCTTCATCTGTTTCTTCAGCTATCTATTTTTCGTGGTGTAAAGCCACCTCTTCTATCATACTACAACTGTGCAACTGCTAAATGAGCATGAACAAACCTCATTGCTTAGCTAAACATCCAGCTCACAATATTTACTTAGCCAACATTTTGCATCATTTCTAGATTGGCTATGATGGCCAGGTTAGATTTTGAAGTTATACAAGGCATACAGTATGTGGTTTCAGAGGCAGCATTATGTGAGAGGCGGGAAATGGAAAGGCTTGTGGAGATGCAAAGCTCTGTGGGAGACAGGAGGGTATTTTTAGAATGATATTCTTACAAACATCAGGGTGTCACAGACAGGGCTCCAAACACACCAGACTGTAAGAGTTTTCCTCTGGGGTGGAATCAAATGGATTTTTTTTTTTTTTTTTAAAGCAGAGGGTCATCAGTTTCAGTCCGAAGTCTAAAACAGATTGATCATACTGTCATGGCAGTGATTGAAAGAATACACCTCCCATCAACCCACCATGTGACTGGAATCACATGCACCTGTTTTGTGTTTGTTTCTGAAAGGGTTTGTCTATTTAATTTGCAGGTTTTCATTATCCTTTACTGTATTTTTTACGTCTGTTAAACTGTTATAGTTACCTGCTGTGCTCTATGTTAATACTCTCCCTATTTTCTATTCTGGTAATGTCATCCCCTGGTATACCTGAGTGTATTATGACAGGATTTCATCATTATTTTCTACTGGATGAGGGATTAAAGCAAACTGAGGAACATGAAGACAGCAAATTGGCAGACTGGCTCTAAACTAGTGGGTTGATTGACAATGTGGACATGTCAGCTTTTTATAGATGATTCATGCAACAGGGAATGAACCATCAAAACATGTTGTTCTTTTTTCTTTGGTTATTAATACACTAGTTTTATTCTACTAACATTAATTGATCAAAATATATGTGCATGCAACAATGGGCAAGCCCAAGCACCTTGCACAATCTCCCCTGGGCGCACCAGAAAGACAGAGGGCACACGCAATAAAAGGGGACATACCAATATCATTATGACAAAATGGTATGATGTCACTGAATGTGATGTCACTAAAAGTCACTGAATGTAATGTCACATAGGAAGTTATTAAACAAGGCTCCCCTAGTAGGAGTATATCAAAATGCATTGGGTGCATTTGCAAAAGACCCAAAATAAATGACTTCCTGGTGAGTATAGCCCATGATATGCAATTCGAAAGTTGTTCAGCTCAGTGAGATCTAAATGTGTACCGGGTTTTGTATGTATACAAGCAAATGTGTTTGAGCTATGCAGCAAAATCTTGTATGGCAGCAGATTCCAAACTGCCATGTTAAGACCCCAAATAAGCCCTGGATGCTGGGGGGGAAAAAAAAAACTAATCCTTAGCAGAATAAGAGGGACCTTCACACACTATGATAATATAGGGCTGATGTCATAGTGCTTGGGCCCTAATAAAGAAAGTGTCAGTGCGGACAGTTTGTATATAAGATGTAGTACCATGTCTGTTGTAAGATACCTTGCAATATACAGTACGTTGTAAGAAAAGGTGGATCATGGGAGTGAATAATGACCAGACATCAGAACTGCTTGTGCACAACGGTTAACTTGCTTCTCATGGACTGTAATGATTGAGAAAATCCAGAAAAGCTTTTACAGTATGTGGTTTCTGAGAAATAGTTGGAATGGAAATCTCGTCCATCCTGGTTTTTACAGTAGCTCTTTTGTGTACACCTCATTAGGGAGCACACCTGATGAACTAAACACAGCTGAATAAAGGTCGATCTACAGTACTACTGCTAAAATCTGCCATATATCATGGGGTTAGCCTGAACATTCACTATGTAGAACACAGAACATCGGATCAACTATGATTAGCTCGCAACCTAAAGCCTTTTCAAATTCATTTGAGAGACCTTTTAGTTAGTTAAAGCTTTCCCCAGCTGGTGGCCCTAACACAGCTCTCTAGTGTGCAGTGGTAAATGATCTTATGCCAGGTGCTATGCATGGTGCCCAGAGGGGCCAGATGGTAGGCCCAGGGTTTCAAATGACTGCATGCACACACACACACACACACACACACACACCTACCTACCTCACTATTCTTATAAGGACCTTCAATTCACATAATTATTAATTCATTAATTAATGCTGACCTAAGTGTAACTCTAACCTTAACTTCAGTAACCAAAAAGGAAACCTTTTGCCCTGTGTTTTGGTTTTGCGCTAAACAAATGCATCATATGGATTTCTGACCATTAAATTAATATGTGAGCCTTCCTTAAAAAAACTGGATGCTCATCATCTATACGCTTAATCCTGTATTCAGAGGGGCAAGGGGCCTGGAGCCTATCCCAGGAGACAAGGCAGGGTACACCATGGACAAGGTGCCAGTCTATCGCAGGCCACACACATACACTCATTCACACACTATGGAAAATTTGGGAACGCCAATTAACCTAAACTACATGTCTTTGAACTGTGGGAGGAAACCCACCAAGCACAGGGAGAATATGCAAACTCCATGCACACAGAGACAGGAATCGAACCCAGACCCTGGAGGTGCAAGACGACAGTGCTAACCACTACACCACTGTGCCACTTTTACTGTGAGACCCAAGAGACCCAAACATATTCCACTTCGCCAAGCTCTACAAGGGCATGGGTTGCCAATATTGGTGTGGAACTGAAATCTCCTGCAACCTCAACCCCACTTCCATGAATTAGAAAACCAACTGAACCCCAGTCCTCCTTACCATCATCAACATCTGACATTACAATCCTCTTGTGGTCGAATGGGTAAATCCCCATAATCCAGCTCCAATATCAATAAGACAGCTTTCCCTACAGTACACATGATTACCTACTGTATATCATGCAGTTTCACAGAATGCTTGAAAATACAGTATGTATAATATTAGCTGTTTTGTTCCAAACATAGCGTATCTTTTAGAAATATGCCCAAAAGGTAGTTCTACCTTGGCATCATTGGACCATGACACATTTTGCAACATTGGCTTGGTGTGAGGCACCATGCGGGATTAGATGTAGTTATTGTCCATAGTGTATGAAGGGGTGTGCAAATGTATGTAAGTACCCTATTCTGAGTTTCCTATGCCTTGTTCCCTTAGGTCCCTGGGATATTCTCCAGGTGACATACAAAGCATAAGCGATTTAGAAAACAGACGAATAATTTGGAAGGATGCTTGACAGCAATTTTTTCTTCATTTCGTTTTTTTCAAGCAAAAAAGGGCCTCTCTGTCTGGACTTCCTACCTCATAGAAATCGTTGTCGCATCTATACTTGCCAGATATTCCTACATCTCCTGTTATATTTCCATAGGTCTTTAGTTTTATTCTTGCTGTTTCTAAAGTTTTAGATCGATGTCCTGTTCTTGGTAACATACAGTAACTGCAGTGGCCTATTCTCGCCACATCTTGATGATGGCCTTAAATTTAGAAAATTATTTTCTCCACCATTCCTTGACAATGAGATCCTGTGCATGGACTGTATGCTCGTTGTATATATTTCACTTAGGGGGTTTTCAAGGCAGTTACAAACACCTACACAATTAGCTCCATTTCCATTTTATTGGGAAAACAGCTTTCCAACACTCATGTATTCCAGCCCACAGTAAACCAACAGTATGAGACATACTTCTGTAATATTTAAAAAAGCCAAACTCTGACTAGATACACTCTACGGTACTGTATGTCTGCTTAGAGACCATCAGTGAAGCATCAAAGTGGCTAACTCAAGCAAGGTCTGAAGACCCTTATAGCTGTTTGTGGTATCTGGTGGTATGCTAGCACATTTCGCTTGCTGAGCTGGTAAGAGAATGCGGAGAGATCTTAATGTAGCACACAAGAGTGCGCTGGGATTTAAGTTATAGAAAATCAATAAGCGAGCCAAGGACAGATGGAAGAGGGAGCGATGCATTACCGTCTGGATGTCTCCATTTTAGCTATCATGGCATAAGTGGCTGAAGAGGAGAAGCTTGAAAAGGAGACAGAACTACTTATGAACTGCGTACGAACAGTTTGATCAACAGGGTTACAGTAACTAGTTGGAGATTAATGACGTGTGCGCTGGATATTCAATATACAGCACTGAACTGCTGTACAGTATGTTGTGTGTTTAAAATATTATTGAAAAAACAAAACTGAAAATATGAGTATGGATATTAATTAGTTTACATGGCAAGATGTTAATAATGATTGCGTTTCTGTAAATGTACAGTGTTTACGTTCTATCCTAATCAGGTATGATATGCGAAGAACTCAAATGACTGGCTTGAATGATTGTTCGCATCTTACCTAGAGCGTGTCATCTGACGTTTCTTCAGTTCTCTGTTCGCAGCTTTGGTTCCTACCTGCAATTTGTTCCCTTTACTGAGTATGCAAAAATGGAGGAAGTGTGGTTTCTTTTTAACTCTTATACTGTATGCAACCTCTTTTCAAATGTGTATGGGGCTATTAGAATAAAACAAGTTTGGAAGGAAGTAGGACAGGTCGCTGGTACAGTATAGTAGCAGCTGCTTTGCTCATCTGACAATAAAACTAGCGCAAAGCCTAGCATGTACTGTAACACGACAATCAAAAACCAGGAATAGTGCGACGTTTAAGCGGTTACTTAAGTTGTCTAAATTACATGAGCAACTTATTGCTTTCTAGTGTCATAGCAAGACGTTCCTGCTCTACGATCGTCCTCAGATCCAAATTTGTGTTTCTCTTTCTTTCACATTCTCGAGTCCTGGAGAGAGACAATTCCAGCAGTATTTTATTTCCATTCGATAAGTCTGGAATTCTCTGAATTGGAGTTACAGAGACTCAATCGTGAGCTCGTCTTGCCTCTCGTGACTCAGAGAACAGTAGGATAAAGAGGAGCACGTGTGGGATTACAAGACGAGAGAACAATGTTCGGTGCCCAGCTATGACTCACATGCAGACAACATGGCATTCTGGTGCGAGAGTGATGAGCCTTGTGTCTACCGAGTCTTATGCAGCGTTCTGAAATGTTTGCAACATCCTTGACTTTTCGGCTCGCCTCATTCCTTTCATGAGACTCACGACTTTATTTGTGTGCGCAGAGGTGGAGATAAGACGGCTCGGATCATTTCAGACGTTCCTCGGTTTGCTTTCAACATCTCGGTTGAGATTAGCAGGCATAACGTGATATCAGGAGTCGATTAGACTGCATGTACTGTACAGTATGTCACCCAAGCTGTTTAGAAACCACCATGTGATGCTCCTACAGTAAGCGCTGTCTTGTTAGGAAAAACCTGATGCACGAAGTGAAAAGATAATCGTTATCATGTTGACGGTGTCATGACAGGAGAAGGAAATATATTCCTAAACGTATTGTATTCTGTTAACACGTGAACATAACACATCAGCCGTTTTCTTGATGGCTTCTAGCTCAATCCCTGGGGACGTCTTGGCTCGAGTGGTTTCAAGTTTCTCTGCTGCAACACAGCATGATTCATCTGTGCACCGTAAAGTAAATAAACAGGAAATTAAAAAGAACAGTTTGGTAAAATAATTGTAAGACGAGTAAACTGTGTAGACATTGTATTAGTGATTTAGTGCAGGTTTTTTTGTTTGTTTGTTTTTTCAAGCTGTCACAGAAGCACTGATATTGTCGTGCATCACTGGCGAAGAGTAATAGTCATTGACAGCTTCCCTGATATCCCCAACTGCTCTTATTGTTTATTTCCACGTGAAAGCAGGACGCAGGGATCAGGGATGCTTTGTTGGATATCTTGAGTGTAATGTGTGTGTGTGTGTGTGTGTGCAGCTACAGTATGTCTACAGAACAACAGATTGCAAATGGTGTAAAGATATATTGAGCAAGTTAGTCCAGAGATTTTGAGATTTTGAACACTGTGTTGCCATGAATAATTACGGTAAATGTACAATTATAGCAAATGTACAATTATCATGGAAAACTGGGAAGCTATATATATACATACAGTATAGAGTTGTGCAAAAGTAAATAACAGTTTAGGTGATTTTTTTTAATTGAAAAGATGTTAACACAGTATCTCCCCATAGAGGAACCAATGGTTGTTGAGTCTCCGCAAATGTGTGCACAAGGTTTGAAGAGTCAAAGTATTTGTAAAACTTTGAAATTAGTTATCATGCATCAGATCTAAGAAGCTAATTAAGGTCTGAAAACTTGTAAAATGAATCTGAGATTTTTTCACAGTACCATAATAATAGAAAATATTGTGCATTTTTTCTATTTTCAAGAGAGACTATGTTAACATCTTTTCAATTAAAAGAAATCACCAAAATCTGTTATTTATCAAGGGGTGCCTAAACTTTTGCATAAGATGTGTATATAAAAACCAGAGCACTGGTTTTAATGGTCACCGGTTATTAAAAGTTGGGATTTAACTGCCTTGCCATTTCTCATTTATTTCTAATGATGAGATCAGATGTTGTACAGTAAGTGCAAAATGCATTATTCCATTCTTTGGTTTTAAGAATGTTTTAAGTAATCTTACCTTTTGTAGACTTGTGGGGTTCAGCTGGGTTTTGTCTATTATTTTGACGGCCACCTGCGTGAAAAAGGAGTTACATAGCTTTTAGAAGATTTTTTTCATCTTCTGAAATAATAAGAAAGAAAGAAAGAAAGAAAGAAAGAAAGAAAGAAAGAAAAATTCCAGGTTTTAGTAATGTGTCTTAAAATGATGATTATCTCTGTTTGTCGTGAGATCCTTTTACATAAATTTAACAGCGTACAGAACAGCACAGCTATAGATCTATATGATACTGTAAATCCTCATACAGCTATTTTTTTTCTTTTTGGAATTAATAAAGTACTCTAAGCTATACTAAAGCAATAACACACTCGACTGATGTTGCTTTTATGCAACACTTTAACCAACTGCACTTATTATGAAGAGAGAGTGATGTTCTTGTTTGCTAGCTCCATTGACACATCTCGTTTCACGACTAACTAATGTGCAGAATTAATAAACAGGCAGTGGACAGACAGATCCCATAGGTTTCTCTTTATATTTCCACTGATTCCGCTTTACAATACTTCTGGATTCTGTGGTTGAATCCCAAATGGGATGAAATGGAAAGCTGGCGCACACCAAGTAGTGCCCTTGATCATTGGTTAAAAAGGGGATTTGTGATTCTGCCGTGTGTTGGAAGCTGTTGAGCTTTGTGAATTTGAATTCAAATTTTATTTGTTTCATTCACAGTCATACACTGTACGATCTGCAGTGGAATGCTTAAACGACCGCTTGTGACCTTAAAATCAAGATTATCAATAAGAAATAAATGATAGAATAAAGAATAAGAATAAAATATAGAAAAACAGAAGAAACTTAGCTGTACCACAAATATGGAAAATATGGAAACTGGTGTGGAAACTGATATAGAATTTAGATAGAAATGTCTGCAAAATTTGTGTGCAAAAATGCATGAATGTGAAGATGTACACTAATGACCATAAATGTGCAATGAGCAAAAGTGTGCAAGCTCTTGTGTAGCTTGTGTTAGCAGTGTACAGAACAACACTTGATAAATTACTACAGTAAATAGACAAACTGTTCTATAAGACGTAACATAATCAGATGTGTTTTCTTGTTGAAAATGCTTCTCACTCACTCATCGTCTATACCGCTTTATCCTGTATTCAGTGTCACGGGGGGTCTGGAGCCTATCCAGGAAGACTTGTGGGTACACCCTGGACAGGGTGCCAATACATCGCAGGGCACACACTCATTCCCACACAACAGGCAATTTGGGAACGCCAATTAGCCTAATTTGCACGTCTTTGGTCTGTGGAAGGAAACCCACCAAGCACTGGGAAACTCCACGCACACATAGACAGGAATCGAACCCGGACCCTGGAGGTGCATGGCGACAGTGCAAACCACTAAGCTGCCTGAAAGTACTTTACTTCTGTGACTGGTTTTGAATGTGGGTTTTGGCAGACAGCTGCTCTCCCTTCTTTCCAGTACTGTGGATCCACTTTCACACACGCTGCAACTGACAGTTAGTGTAATTTGAATTTGAATTTGAATTTAAATTTAATCAACCGTTGTTAGAACACCTGTGACGTGACAGTTAAACATCCCAGCGCTGTTATTCTAAATTTCAATTTCTCAATTGTTGTCAAGGATATATACTGTACTGTATATGCAAGTTTATCAACTGTATTTATACCTACGTTGCCCGTACATCTCAAGGACCTTCATTGATCATTCCATGATAAAAAAAACTCAATTAATGCTTTTAAATGCTTTTAAATAATTAAATGGCTGGAGAGATAAAAAAAAAAAAGATAGAAAGAAAAAAAAAGTTTGTTCAATGGCAACCTCAGTCTATGTGGGTGTGGGAGAGAGTGAGAGAGAGAGAGAGAGAGAAAGGGCTATGTGTGAAAGAAAGACAAAATAAAGGAGAGAGAGAGAGAGAGAGAGAGAGAGCGGCACGATGTGCGCAGGTGGCTGCTATTTTCAGCTCCTCTCGGGTGGGGAGGTGAGCAGACGGCGCACGGATCCTCTCTGCAGTTCATAACGAGCTGAGCTCATTACAGTAATGTCCACATTCCTGCTTCTGATCACAACCGCTCTCGCTGCTCACAAATCACCGCCCTTGGACCTAAAACCTGAAAAAGCATGGGCCTTTCCATTCCTCCTCAGCCTGTTGTACAGTATGCTCGGCTCTGAAATTATTGGCACTTAAAGCATATGAAAGAAGAAGAAGAAGAAGAAGAAAAAAGGGTACGCAAATCCCAAACTAAAAATATGAGAGAACGAGTTTTTTTTTTTCCCCACTGTTCCAACATGATGACAGTTTTCTCCTGTAAGGCTTGATTGATATGAAGGAAATCTCATCCCAGATGAGAGCGACATCTCTCAGGGTCTTGTGGATTTTCCGCTTTAGTTCAGGTTTTAAATGAGGTTTAGGTTACAGGACTGGAGACTGATTATGCGGTTATGGGTACTCACGAAGCCTAAACATTCGTAATATAGTTAAGAATAGTATAACCATGTTGTAATGACATCCACAATCTCTACAACGCTGTTTTTAAAAGTTCTAACGACTTTAATGAAATGATGTTAGGATAAGTTGAACGAATGACAATCAATAGCATTGATGCTAACATCCATTGATGCTCTTTCGTCCTATTCGCACGGGATTACAGGTGGTATGATACGTACTGATGAGTTGTTCATGAACAATTCAAATCTTTAACGTGACTAAAACAACAAGTCGACTCAGAGAGTGATTCGTTCATTTTCTACACAATTGAGCGGTTCATCTCATGAGTCTTCTAGTCCGAGTCGTTCATTCTCTTATCAGGTGAACAAGAGAGAAAAGAACAAACGACGATAGAAGATATGATGGTGAGCTGCTCATTCTGTTTATCATAATATGTTCTTAGCTGCATTATAATATTTTCATTACTGGACCTATAGCCAAAATTTGTGTATGTACAGTCGTGGCCAAAAGTTTTGAGAATGTCATAAATATTATTTTTCACAAAGTTTGCTGCTAAACTGCTTTTAGATCTTTGTTTCAGTTGTTTCTGTGATGTACTGAAATATAATTACAAGCACTTTATACGTTTCAAAGGCTTTTATCGACAATTCCATGACATTTATGCAAAGAGTCAGTATTTGCAGTGTTGGCCCTTCTTTTTCAGGACCTCTGCAATTCGACTGGGCTGCTCTCAATCAACTTCTGGGCCAAATCCTGACTAATAGCAACCCATTCTTTCATAATCACTTCTTGGAGTTTGTCAGAATTAGCGGGTTTTTGTTTGTCCACCCTCTTGAGGTTCTCAATGGGATTAATATCTGGGGAGTTTCCAGGCCATGGACCCAAAATTTCAACGTTTTGGTCCCCGAGCCACTTAGTTCTCACTTTTGCCTTATGGCACGGTGCTCCATCGTGCTGGAAAATGCATTGTTCTTCACCAAACTGTTGTTGGATTATTCATGGCTGTGTTTTTGGGCAAAATTGTGAGTGAGCCGACTCCCTTGGATGAGAAGCAACCCCACACATGAATGGTCTCAGGGTGCTTTACTGTTGGCATGACACCTGACTGATGGTAGCGCTCACCTTTTCTTCTCCGGACAAGCCATTTTCCAGATGCCTCAAACAATTGGAAAGAGGCTTCATCCGAGAATATGACTTTGCCCCAGTCCTCAGCAGTCCATTCGCCATACTTTTTGCAGAAGATCAATCTGTCCCTGATGTTTTTTTTGGAGAGAAGTGGCTTCTTTGCTGCCCTTCTTGACACTAGGCCATCTTCCAAAAGTCTTCGCCTCACTGTGCATGCAGATGCGCTCACACTAGAATTGCAGACGCGTTTCTTTGCAGGTCACCATGGTTAACAATGAAAGAACAATGATTTCAAGCACCACCATCCTTTTAACATGTCAAGTCTGCCATTCTAACCCAATCAGCTTGACATAATGATCTCCAGCCTTGTGCTCGTCAACATTCTCACCTGAGTTAACAAGACGATTACTGAAATGATCTCAGCAGGTCCTTTAATGACAGCGTTGAAATGCAGTGGAAAGTTTTTTTCGGGATTAAGTTAATTTACATGGCAAAGAAGGACTATGCAATTCATCTGATCACTCTTCATAACATTCTGGAGTATATGCAAATTACTATCATAAAAACTTAAGCAGAAACTTTACCAATTTCCAATATTTATGTAATTCTGAAAACTTTTGGCCACGACTGTAGATGTGTTAGGGGTTTGTTTATTGAAAAAGTAACATTTTATTTCTGAACAAAAGAAATAAATGAACTAAATAACAAAAAAAATAATATTTTTGAAGAATGAGATTTAAAGAACCGAGTCACTAAAATGATCCAAACTTCCCATGAATAATTATCTGGGGACCTCGTGTGATTTGGAAACAACCCCCCGCTCGTGACTTTCGTTTGGCGCATTCGCATGGGATTAGCGAAGCCTCTGCTCGATTCATTTGTAACACATTAACCATGAATTATGATGTGATTTGATTGTCCGGAAAGGTCTCGTCATTATAGGTCTAACTTATGATATAAAGATTAAGATATAAACAGACGAGTGTTCTGTTCTCCAACTAATCATTCTTTTTTGCTTTCGCTCTTCTGATGGATTTCAGCTCTCTCTTTCTCCACATTGTATTGTTGTATGGTTTATAGCGATATGACTTGGCACTCCAAAACACTTTCAAAGCAGTTTCAAAAACAAAAAAATTATGTACGACCTCGCACAAATCCTGGACAAATCACAGACATGCTGATTCGCACAGGACTGATATTGTTATCACAGGACCTCTGTGTTCGGGGGAATTTTTTAACATAGCAAATTACAGACATTACAGCCGACTCACACGGAATTAAGATCAGCGACAACTTCAGCAATTATTACAAATGACTAGTGGTCCCCAGATAATACTAATCCTGTGTGAATACGTCAACTCAGTGTTTAAATTACTTTCAGAAATATTACCGTGAGGTGCATCTTCGCTGTCATCACAGATTATTGCATCACAGATATGTTTTCACTGAACAGATCTCAGATGTTAAACATACTGTATATATATATATATATATAATTCTTTATACCTTTTTGTCTGCTTCAATAAAATTTCACTAAATTGCTGTTGTACATTTAGTAGCAGTAAGAGCATGTTCTAGTGGAGAGCTCTCTGCGCTCTCACCGCCACAACTACAGTCTGAAAGCCATTTGGTATTAATATTCCTTTGAAGTTGGAGATTTAGCACCATCGTGTTAGGGGGGTTTTAGTTCAACATTATCCCATCGTCATGTAGTCGACACTCTTCTGACCTCATTTCACCAAAGTCGTTCTAACTTACAAAAAACAACCTACTGTAAAACCGGTGTTGTCCTACTGCGCCCCTAAAGGGGAAAAAATATGTTCCATGTCCTGTTTTTTTTTTCTTCCTTAAATTTTTTTTTTAAGGAAGAAAAAACACCCATGTCTCTTTAGGCGCTCCGTATTGTTCCGACGTCGATAACATCGCCACAACGTTTTGACAACGAAAAATCCTAATGAGTTGTGACTGAAATGTAACAGGTGTGCTGTGTCTTAAATACATTATTATGAAGGTAAGAAAATAGCTATTAACGGAAGAATTATGTCAAAATAGGCAAAATATACAGTACTGAAACTCACGCATCAGGAACAGGCGTGTGCGTTTGTCGACGGGGCAAAGCTTCAGCCACACGTGTTCCAAGTAATGAAAAAGACGAGGGAAAAAGTCTTCATAGTTGAGTATTATTTCCGCGTCGTGAACGTGGGCCGAGTTTGAAAAACATGGCAGAAGAATTCCACCCCATACCCATCCCATTCCCCGGATTCTTCTATGGGGCTCGATTTGAGGAAAACAATGACAAGGATCATCCCAAACAAAAGTTTCCGAAATGACTGGCAGCTTTAATGGTTATAAAAGACCCGATTTGTGTAACTACATTCTCAATTTAAAAAAAAGAGGCTTTGTTTTACATGCTTGGGTACGAAAAGGGTCAAAAATAGATTTTTAAATGCCGTAATAGTAAGTTGTTGATGTGTGCTAATATTACTGTGCATTGTTGAGTTTCCTTCAGGAGAAATAAACTCACAGATGACAACAAGGTTATAATGCTCGTCCTGTATATTTTGCCGTATTTTAGGCTTGTAAAAGTTATTTCCAACACTCTGGTCCGTAGTGTTTGAGTTCTCTAGGCACTCCATTCCTGCAGTTACAGCAACGCACTTCTGGTCTTCACTGAGACGTTGTGGTTTTGGTTCAGTACTCTAATTTCATTGAAACGTTTTAATTTGTGTCGAGCTTTGTGTCCTACTGTATGTCCAGTGTGCGATTTCATCTGATGTCCCTGTCCACTAGAGTTCATATGTTTTTGCGGTAAATAATTTACCCTTCACTGGACAGAAGGGCAGCATGCTCGTTGTTGTGCATTATTCATGGAGGCAGGAACACACTGATGTGTGTGTGCTGATACCTCTAAAGAAAAAGCACACTATGGCTTAGCAAAATATAGTAACAGGAATATTATAACAAATTATTTTATCAATCAGCATCTCCTCTGTGTGGACATGATTTCCTTTCTATATCCTCTGGCAGAAATAAACAAGAAAGAAAGACAGAAAGAAAGGAATATATCTCCAGGCTCTGTTTATTCCCTTAAATGCGACTTAGCTACTAAGAACCATGGACAGAGTGCTAAGAGAGGACCTGCAGTCTGTGGTCCTGGCGTTACGATTTGTTTATGCGTTCCCATTCACTCGGGGCGTGTGAGAGGTCACAATGGGATGAAGATCATGAACGGTTCGGTAAACCCGTGTCAGTGCATGCTGATGTAAGGAAAAGAGTCTTGCACATACTGTATCAGACGGATTTAACGACCGCGGTGGGAAGAAAGTTTTTTTTTTTTACTGCATTTCTCTACAATTTAGTCAAGGAGTCCACATCAATTCCTAACAAGAATAACTTTTAATAGATATACGACAACAAAAATCAGACCTATAGACTATTACTGTAATCCACAAATGGGTGTTCAAGTCAAACCGAGACTTTTATGTCTCTATGTAATCTCCTGCTACACTTATGCACTTATCCCAGTGTTTTACTAGCGCTTGGATGCCATCGAGGTAGAAAGTTTTGTCGGTACGCCGAAGCCATGATCAGACTACCTGCTTCACGTCTCAAACGCCGGCCTCCCAGGAACTCCTTAAATGTTCCAGACATGTGGAAATGGCCTGAAGCGAGGTCGGGAGTGTACTGTACTGTACGTGGGATGTGGCTGAATTCCTTGGTCTTGGTGAATGGTTGTGTGTACAGTTCCCACAGACAGATGAGACAGAGATGTGTCTTCTCTACAAGTTGGTGAACAGTTACATGCTGTTTTTTAAGGATCAGGTGTTCCACTCGCTTTGACCTCTTCTGTAAATGTCAACCGGTGTAAAGTCCCGTCAGATGAGATAACTAGTCTATATTATCAGAGATAAAGATTTGTTATTCAGCCTTAGCTAATGTTTTCTTGTGTTCTTTCACTCTTTTACACGCAAACAAAGCAAATTAAAGTTGATAGACAACAAATCTAATCGTTGAGACCTGACACCGCTTTGACACTGTGAACATAACTTGAAAACATTGCGCGCTCTCCTGACCCTCACCTCTCGTCCAGTGAGCACATGTCGCGCCAGCTTGACCTTGGCGAAGTTCCCCTTGCCGATGGTCTTGAGTAGGCGGTAGTTGCCGACATGCGGTAGCTGATCGTCCGCGCTGGAGCTGAGCGAGTTCCTGCACCGGGGCAGGTTCTGGCGGCTCACCAGCTTGGAAGAGAAACCGTCCAGGGATGTGTGCTGTAGAGAAAAAAAAACAGCTTGGTTAGCGTTAATCAAGAGTGATATACATTTTTAATTATGTGCAAGATGTGCAAGGTACTGAGCCCGGAAAATTGTAATAATAATAATAATAATAACAATAATAATAACAATAATAATATGCATATTCTACGACAAAGAAATCCAGTCATGAGAAGCTGAACAGACTTTGGATTTAATTGACCCAGTATGTTGAGTCATACTTTTTGGTGTTTACAAAAAACATTTAAACATACACTATATTGCCAAAAGTATTCGCCTTGCCTGCCTTTACATGGATATGAACTTCAGTAACATCCGATTCTTAATCCATAGGGCTTAATATGATGTTGTCCCCGCCCCCTTTGCACCTATAACAGTGTCAACTCTTTTTCTGAAGGCTGTCCACAAGGTTGAGGAGTGTGTTTATGGAAAGTTTTGACCGTTCTTCCAGAAGTGCATTTGTGAGGTCAGGCCTGTCTCACAGTCTCCGCTCTAATTCATCCTAAAGGTCTCCTATCGGGTTGAGGTCAGGGCTCTGTGCACGCCAGGCAAGATCTTACACACCAAACTTGCTCATCCGTGTCTTTATGGACTTTGCTTTGTGCACTCGTGTGCAGACCTGGTGTGGGGTTGTCTTTCAGTATTTCAGTTCCTTACTTCCAGTGGAAGGAACTCTTAATGCTTCAGCATACTGTACCAAGACATTTTTGGACGATTTCATGCTCCCAAGTTTGTGGGAAAAGTTTGGAGAACATCCAACATCATATTAAACTCTATGGATTAAGAATTGTTAACATGCATGTGAAGTCAGTCGAGCGTATACGTTTGACGATATAGTGTATATCTGCATATTTTTATAGCATGTGAGCTTTGCACCTAAACGATGGCCAGCATTTTCCCAATGGGGAACTAAAGCTGTGTAAGAAATGTACATTAGGAATGCATTAAAAGCTAAAAAGATGCTCTCGTGGTAATTCATGTTGGACATCCCGGCTGAAATATGGACTGCTATTCGATACAACGGCACAAGTGCGTTAGACTGCATCACAAAGAGTCGGTGTGTAAGCTGAATCTGAGAGGCTGTACGCTGCAGTGGAAGCTACTAAGTGCTCTGTGGCTCCAATGATCTCTAATAATGGCCGCCTGAGAGCTCAAGTGCTGGCTCGCCCAAATTCAGAGCGCTACCGAGGGAGAGAGAGAGAGAAACCTGGCATCTCTGGGCAGTAAATGAAGTGAACAGAAAAAGTAGAGACTGATCTGGGACCCAAGTATTTTTTTATAATTTTTATTATTATTTTATTGTTTTTGAATCGTTACCACGACGTTCCCTCGTTTGTATCGGCATCTAAATGATACTGCGTGTGTTTCCAATGATACTAAAAAAAGAACTTGTTTTTTACGGTTTAATAATACTGGACTTCCCACTTTTGCCTTTTTTTTTAACCTTAGGGAGTTTTTCCTTGCATTCTCATTTTGATTCATACATATTTTTCACATTCCTGTTCACCTTAAACCTTTAAACTTATACTAAAGTATATTTATTTAAAATATTTTTTCTTTAATGCTATCCACCATTTAGTCCAGGCATCATTTAAAAGTATTTGGCACCGGTATCATAATTTTATTTTTATTTTTTAAAACAATACCCAACCCTAATTAAAATGGATCTTCTTTAATCCAAAAAAAGGGATTTTCTTGAACCATAAATCTGAAAACATGAAATTTTCACAATTCATACAAATTTTCATCGAAAAAGTGCTATACAGACTGACTTGACTTGCCAATTTTTTCCAATTTTCTTTTTTTCCAAAAAACCTATAATTGACAAAATAATATGTATGTTGAATTATATAAAACATGGGCTTTTAAAAATACTTTTTGCAGTTTCTCCAAAACTGCATAAGGTTACAGGACTTTCTCCCACTCACACACATCTAAAAAAAAAGTTCTCCAGGTAACAGGACAGAGTAAAACCTAATCGTATTTATATATACAATCCAACTAATAATAAGTCGCCATCTACCAAATAGGGAGGGTGAACTCCTTTTAATAATCACGTGCTTCCTCTTGAACATCTGACGCCTGCATCTTTTCAACCTGTTAGAGAAATGCTGCCACACGAGTGAATCGGTTAGTGTTACTTGTAAATGGAAATTTTCATGGATTTTGACTTGTCACGTCTTATTTATTAGATTTGACATACCAAATAGCCATGATGCACAATATGGCCAATAGTATGTAGAAACCTAATCTCAAATGACTGCTACAATGTTGGAGAAACACATTTGTACGTCTTTGTATGTCAAGGTCGGAGTACAAGGACCTGAGTATCCTGCATAACACCCTGATCTCAACCACCTAAACACCAGTTCACATATTTTTGGCTATACTTAATATACAAAATCTTTAATTTTGCCAAAAATAAATTAACAAATAGTTTAACAGAATTGATAAAGTTTTACAGTTTGCAAAAAATGTTTTAAAGAACTCTCCAAGCTGGTTAGTCCAAAAAACATTTTTACGTTATAAAACATGCTGCAAGTGAAGTTCTTTTTAGAGGTATTTTTTGGCTGTCAGAATGAGACTGAGGGTTCCTATTTCTTACTACATCACAGAATCCTCATTTAAATATTCTAAAAATAGGCCATATCCCAGCAACCAGACATGACACAGTAATAAACTTCAATTTAAAATTAGGGGAGGGTACCAATACGGCCCCGGTACCCATATAAATAATATAACTGCTTCCTATATAACCTATATAACTGATACCTATATAACCTATATAACTGCATAACCTAGGGTTTGTATATAAGCTATATAATGTACTAGAACCGAATCAGAGTGCAGACTTCTGTGTCTCAATTTGGTGCCACCGCACGTGAACGTGAGTCAGAAAGCTCAACATCCAACTGATGTTTGTAGTAGCACAAGTGTCCCATGTTGCTTTCACACTCCTGACTTAAAAGCACAACTCGGGACATGAGAAGATCCACGTGAGCGCAGCGCATGCAAGTAGTAATTACACTTGGGGACTAAGGTTGGGATGAAGTCAAAAGCAAAGGGATCTGCCGTGTTTAACAGCTTGTGGACATCAGCTCCCCAAAGTCAGGAGAGGTGTCGTGTTTTGCCAGATAAAGTGGTCTGACAAAAATAATGGTCATATTTCTGCAAAATGTTGTTTGTAGGGTACCAAGAATACCAACTACTTTGAGGCTATTGGTGTTAAATTATTGAAGTAGGTGTCAGGGATAACCCCTAGAGGGCGCCAAAGTGCCCTTTGTTTTTGTTCCGTTTGTGTAAACTTCTGTTCCCATGGGGCAACTCGGTCAGGTGACCAATGGGCGCTCACCTGAGCAGAGTTGGTGATTAGTTTTATTATAAATAGGTTGATGTCTTTGAGTTTCTTGTCTTGCGTCTGTTGATTTATCTCCGTATAAGTCTGTATGTTTAGTTCATGGTTCCCGTTATTTTCTATACGTGTTTTAGTTTCAGTTTTCATTTATAAAGTATCTTTGTTTTGTGTTTTCCCTGAATTTATGTTAAATAAACATCGTTTCCTTTAAAAAACCTGGATTCTCTTGCAATTATGCCTCGCACCCAGAAGCGTGACAGAATGCAAAACCGTGAAAGAGGCATAGCAGAGGAGCCCCCCCGGGGAGATTCTTTTGGGGGTGGCAACGATGTTTGAAGTTTGGGGAACCGACGCGGAGAGCAGGAAGAGAACCAAAGTGAAAGGCGGAAAAGGAAACGGGACAGAGAGGAGCTAAGACGGCAGCAAGACTGGGATGGCTGCCGGCTGGCGATACGGCGCACGCCGTTCAGGAGCAGCGCAACTCAGGGGGACAGGAGTCCCCGCACCGGCCGGAGTGCAGAGACCAGGCGATCCAGACTCGGCGGTGACCAGGGTGAAAGGACACCCCACAGCGTGCGGCTACAAGAAACAGCGTGTGGGCGGTATGCACAGCCGGGAGCAGCCTCCCAGCTAGACTGGAGCAGCGTTGGGCGGAGCGCCGAAGGGAATGAAGGGCGCATCCGTAACCTGCAGGAACAGGTAGCTGACCTCCAGAAAATACTGATGCAGCTGCTCCTCGAGGAGGGTCCAGACCTGCCAACTCCTTTCCCGTGTTTCAGCGACGACGAAGACGGTGAGCTCAACTACATGGCTTTTTCTGATGACAGCGGCGAGCACTACTATTTGCTGTATAACGTCGACGATGAAAGCAAGCTCGGCAGCGACAACGAAGACGGCGAGCTCATCTTTCCGCCGCGCAACGGCGGCGACGACAGCGAGCTCTATATTCTGCCGCGTAGCTGCTTCGTAGAGGACAGCAAGCTGTCGCCGCTGCACGGAGCCTTCGTCACGCACAGCAAGCTGCCGCCGCTGCACGGGGCTTTCGTCATGGACAGCGAGCTGCCGCCGCTGCACCGCGCCGCCGAGGACAGCGAGCTTCCTCTTCCTCCGTCGCCGCCTTCATGCGCCGCTGAGGATCACAAGCTCCATCCTCTTCCTCCGCCGTTGCCTTCATGCGCCGCCGAGGACAGCGAGCTTCCTCTTCCTTCGCTGCCGCCTTCATGCGCCGCCGAGGTCAGAGAGCTTCCTCTTCCTCCGCCGCCGCCTTCATGCGCTGCCGAGGATCACGAGCTCCATCCTCTTCCTCCGCCGCCGCCTTCATGCGCCGCCGAGGACAGCGAGCTTCCTCTTCCTCCGCCGCCGCCTTCATGCGCCGCCGAGGACAGCGAGCTTCCTCTTCCTCCGCCGCCGCCTTCATGCGCCGCTGAGGATCACGAGCTCCATCCTCTTCCTCCGCCGTCGCCTTCATGCACCGCCGAGGACAGCGAGCTTCCTCTTCCTCCGCCGCCGCCTTCATCGAGCTCCTCCGAGCTCCATCCTCTTCCTCCGCCGTCGCCTTCATGCGCCGCCGAGGACAGCGAGCTTCCTCTTCCTCCGCCGTCATGTGCCGCCGAGGATGTCGAGCTTCCTCCGCCGCCGTCATGCGCCGCCGAGGGCGTCGAGCTTCCTCTGCCTCCGCCGCCCTGCGTCAATGAGGACGGCGATCCTCTTCTGCCTCCGCCGCCCTGCGTCAATGAGGACGGCGAGCCTCTTCTGCCTCCACCGCCCTGCGTCACCGAGGACGGCGAGCATCCATTGAGCTTCCTCCGTCTCCGCCGCCCTACGTCAACGAGGATGGCCAGCTTCTTCCGTCTCCGCCGCCCTGCTTCAACGGGGGCATGAAGCCACCTGGCCCACAGGACATGGGTGCCAGCCTCTGGGTGAGAGGGGCAGACATTGGACCCTGGGGGGGATGCCCTGGACCTCCTGTGGCGCCCCGGAGTTGCGCCCTTTGAGGGGGGGTTATGTCAGGGATAACCCCTAGAGGGCGCCAAAGCGCCCTTTGTTTTTGTTCCGTTTGTTTAAACTTCTGTTCCCATGGGGCAACTCGGTCAGGTGACCAGGGGGCGCTCACCTGAGCAGAGTTGGTGATTAGTTTTATTATAAATAGGTTGATGTCTTTGAGTTTCTTGTCTTGCGTCTGTTGATTTATCTCCGTAAAAGTCTGTATGTTTAGTTCATGGTTCCCGTTTTCTATACGTGTTTTAGTTTCAGTTTTCAATTATAAAGTATCTTTGTTTTGTGTTTTCCCTGAATTTATGTTAAATAAACATCGTTTCCTTTAAAAAACCTGGATTCTCTTGCAATTATGCCTCGCACCCAGAAACGTGACAGTATGGTTAGTTAGTATGGTTTGTTTTGTTTTGTATTTACTTATATTTATGTATATGTTATACTTTTAATGTAATGTTTATTGTAAAAAAATCTTTAATGCTAAAAAAAAAAAAAAAACATACCCAACCCTAATCAAAATCGATCATCTTGAACCAGGAATCTGAAAAAACATTAACATAAAAACCCAAAATGCGAATTTGATGTGACAGGCGGAGGTCAACTGATTAATCAGTGCAATTTGGGCCCAAGGCAACTTATACAGTTGCAACTATATTATTACCTCTCAGTCATCAGCAAGAACAGAAGAGCATTAGATTATAATGTAACTGTACTTCTAGTCTCTACTGTATATTTTCCCTCGTATACAGATAAGTGTATTTTATTCCTTCGTTTTAGTTTTTTTATTGGCCTGTTTCTTATTCTTATTTTCCGTACATTTTATTCTTATTTTATATTTTCTTTTTTTTTGTAAATCTTCCCTTACTGCAATCTTTTATTTTTCAAAGTACTATATAAATTACTATAATTTTTATTTATTTATTTATTTATTTTATTTTACTTACTCCACGCCTTGTTTATTTAATTTTCTGGTTGTGTTAAAGCATTTAACTGCACATCGTACTACAGTACAGTACATACAGTAGGTGTCATATTAAACAAATGTTTATTTGAAATTAAGTAATGTGGTGCATCATTTATTATTCAGACTGTTATATTTTATCAGACGAAGGGGAAAAAATGGCTGATCTGATTTGTAAAGCTCGACAATGGTCATAGAAAAACCCATATCAGTCGACCTCTAGTAATGAATTGACCTCTAGACTCATGAATTAGTGAGTGAAATGCAATACAAAATATGTTATTTATACGCCATCACACGCCGGACCTGTCGAAGTTCTACATCGTTGTATATTTCGAATATAAGTCGCAACTTCAAATATAAGTCTCTGTCTACACCATACTGGCCTGACAAACTATGCAAAGCGAGTGGAACAAGAATGGAAGTTGAATAAGATGCTCTAATGCTACCAGGAATGTCAGGGCAGCTGTTGCTGTCTGTCTTTTTGCCTTGAGAACAAAATCCGGCTCGGGTTACCGTACGTCCCCGACATCGTGCTCCTTTACGCTGTGAAGCTACATTGTGCGTTAAAGAAGTACTGAGTTCTGCGTTTTATAACACAGTGTAGAGACGAACATATTGCTTAGTTTTTCTATGTTTCCACAGTGCACTTTAAATAATCAACATTTTTAATATGATGACTGACACAGAATTGACCAGAATCTCAGTATAAAAAATATATATATAAAATAGATGAACTTCTACTTAAATGCAGAATATTAACAATATTTGAATTAATAACACACTTTTACACACTTCAATGCTCAGGTTTGTGTGTGTTGTAGAGTTGTGGACTTACTGTATGTTAGACACGCATGCCACTGGTGTGTGTGTGTGTGTGTGTTTGTGTGTGTGTGTGTGTGCGTGCGTGTGTGAGAGAGAGAGAGAGAGAGAGAGAGAGAGAGAGAGAGAGAGAGAGAGAGAGAGTTGAGGAGAGACAGAGATGCAAGAAAGGCAAAGGCTGTCTGTGATGACAGTGAAATGTGAGAATCTACAGCTTTGGGAGCATTAATAGCCCCTGACAATAGTGTGTGTGTGTGTGTGTGTGTGTACTGTATGTGTGTGTGTGAGAGAGAGAGAGAGAGAGAGAGAGAGAGGGAGAAATAAAATAGATCGGATTTAATGTAGGGAAATCCCTGTTAATCTGATCTAATGCTAAAATCCGATGCTGATGTTTCATTTCATATTATATTTACGATTTGATGCATGATGTTATCTATCTACCAATACAGCGCAATAATTCTTGTTAAATATATATTATAAATTGTTTATAAAGTATGCATTAAGGAAAGTGTGTTTAACACTCCTCATTTAGCCGTCTGGATGAGAGAGGAACCATTACAACCTCACTTCCCTAAGAAACCCAACGATTTTCCCTGAATCAATTTCTGCTGCTACTTATATTTCAAGTAATAAATAAATAACTCGGGGTGGGTGGTGTGTGCAGTTAGAGGAAAATCCTTCTCCTTCTCCGTGCTGTTATAGGAAATGAATCGACTCCTTCTGTCCAATCAGATTGCAGATTGAAACATTTTAAAAAGCCCCACGCACGGTCTCACCTGGCTTTTCTATTTTGCGTTATATTAATCACTGTATAAACACCTCGGGGTGTTAATGCAACATGAGGGATTTTATGATGATACCAGCTTCAGAGAATGCGGGGGTGGTCTGGGATTGGGATTTCGACCGTTCCAGGGATCAATGCTTCCTCTCTTCCGCTCGGGTGATGTCGCCCCGGGTGTCCTGGTGCTCACCGTCTCACCTTCATTCTCTCCACCGCTCTCGTTCCTGCTTCTCATATTCGCCCCCTTCGGCTGTTACGGCGTCACCTGGGACTCCAATTTCTATCAACAGTGACTGTTTCTTGCTGGTCTAGCCGTGTCTTATGGCTTCATGAGGTTTCATCTGATGACTGATCGTGTATTTAATACGGCACGCGTCAATTTTATCCTACGCACTCTGTGTGGCTGGTTTTATTATTGACCGCTTGAGCCTGTGTAGCGCAGAACGGATATAGTACTGCATCTCTCTATTACTGTGTATGTGTGAGACGGTTTATTGTTTTTGAGTTCGACTGGCCTGAGGTGACCCGCTCGGGATTTGATGAAGCGATGATACTGTAGGTAAGCTGTTTGCGTCAAAAGGGTGACGTGATCAGGTAACAAAATACCTCTAGAACCGGGATGTACTAAAACTGAATCAGAGCTCACTTCGATGCCACCGCACGCGAAAAAAATGAGAAGATGGACGTGAACGTTAGTCGGAAAGCTCTAATGATATAAATCTAATAAACCATGAACCGTGTCCATGTTGTTTCCACATTCCGACTTAAAAGCACTCAAAGTGCAATGAAAGCATACCTGTTAGCGCAGAGCAGCAACAGGTAGTGTTATCTTGATAAGCTAAACACGCTTAACTTAAAATGCCTGAAGCATAATGTTCCAAAGTGTGGCGGTTTTTCTCGACAAATGATTCTGACATGCAACAAATGTCTTTCAATGATTGCATGTACAAACACGTCCAACCTGAAGAAACATTTGTTAGTAAGCTAAAATGCACCGTGTTTAGCAGCTTGTGGAGTGTGTGTGGGCGCACGTCCCCGGCCGCCATCAGGCCAACCAGAGCAAAGTGCGGTATTTTGCCTGATAAGACAAATATGGTCGTAGATCTGCAAAAGAATTGCTGAAATTTGAAGCTGGTTTGTATAGTAGCGTACCGAGGATATCAACTACTGCTGTTATTGGTGTTAAATTATTCTAGCTGTGTTTGGTAGCATGTAAATGAGTTGTGTTTTGTATCTACTTACAATATACTGTATTTAAGTTGCTTTATTTTGTTTCTACAAAAAAATTTTTTTTTATGTTATCCAGCATTTTTTTGTGGCTTGGTTCAGGCACTGGTACCAGTATCGGGTTGGCACTGGAATCATGAAAAAACCTGACGATACCCGACCCTACAGTACGTAGATGTGACACACTGTAAACCCTAATGCTCACAGTAATTAAACATATTGAGTACTGTTAATTTAAATAATTACAATTAGTTCAAATTAATAGACCTTGATGAGTATTTAGAGCTTTTTGGTATTATGAGAAACTTTTCATTTCTACGATTTCTGTAGTGTAGAAATGTCAAGCCCCCTCATGCCGGTGCCAGCACAAGACTCCGAACACAAAGTGCGAAAAAACAAACATAACACCAACATAAATCTTTTATACGATATGCGGTCCCAGTCCCCCGGTTTCCCCATTTGGGGAAAGTTAAAGGAGAGTCTTCAACTGTGAAAACCCGCCAAGAACTGTTCCTGCATTGTGCGAGCAAACCGCCTCCTTTTGCAGGAGTCTGAAGCGATCTTTGTTCCCAGGAATCCGGTTGAGAATCTGTCCATACGTGACAAAAACCTCGCAGGATTGGGACTAAACAGCCATGTAGCCATAAGATGACCACACGTTAGTACGACTAATCAGGGAAAAAAAATTACAACAACAACAAAGATTGTACAAGAGTTCGGTTTAACAAACAGAACTGGGATGCCACTGTGATAATAATAAAGTCCTCATCCGTTCTGTAAACTTTGACTGAAATCTGAGCACAGCGTTGTCCTACCTCTCGTATCCTACTGATTGGAACGTTACACACTCACATGGTGGAAAGCTCGGCATGACCCGTTTCTCTGCTTATTCCAGAGCCACAAGTTTCCTCACTACTGTCTGTTTCTTTTAGCTTTGTTTGAATTAATCCTACGCCCCAACAGTCTCCTTCGACTACTGCATCTGTCCAAGACCCTGGAAGTGCAAGGAATTAATAAACGCCACGACTGTCACTATCGGTGAATGAAAGCTAACAGTGACCAGATGGCATGATCTCATTCACACCATGCTAAGTGGCCCCCACTAGGTTGAATTCATTTTTGGCAGCAGTAGCAGCATTTATCAGCCACACGAAGCCTCAAAACGAAAACCCAACAACGATCGCCTGTGCGCCCAGAGCCACTGCGCTCATCAGTGGTGTCCTTACTCAGCCACGGGGCCAGCAGGACTTCTGGTAGGATGACTCATAATCTAATATGTCTATGACTTCCTGATGGAAGAGCTTCCTTGAGGGTAAACCTGCAGAGCTGACTGGCCGCAACAATCTGCTAAAACTACAGGAGCACCGGTTAAATAAACACAACCGCCTGAGATTCTCTGACATTTACATTTACGCCTCGACAAATCACGGAGCCGTTCCAACGGGACCTACTGTATGTACCAGATTGGTGTCGAATAAAAATAATATTGCTGGAGAGATCTTCTGGTGTGAATTTACTATACATACATGATCATATTATGTTCAACATTAAGTGACTGGTGATTTTGCTTCCATTCCTGATTGGCAAACTCTGTAAGATCTTAATTGTGCTGGCGAAAAATTTGTTACTGAGCCACATCTTGGAGAAAAACAGAGATCCATCACGTACTAAACTCAGGCTGATCAGTCCAATGGAGTCCAGTTTATTTTCCAAAGAGAGGACACTGGCGTCAAGGATGGATGCAAGAGCTTAACTTTTAGATTAGTATGGATCCCTTGCCCGCTTCCCGCACGTCTGCTGTACCACAAACAGCCTGGAGTCTGGAGTTCTGCTACCCAGAATAGCATTTCCAATTATGCACCAATCCAAATAATCTGAGTGTGATTCTAGTAAACAAGTGTTTGGGGTCTTTGTAGACATTTAGACAACATGTTAGCTACTGTATGTTGTGGGTTATCAAACTGCCACTTCTGCAAAAAATATCAAATTTGGATTAGCTAAGTGAGTGCAAACTAGCAAGTAATAATAACAGCCCAATCTCTTCATCCCTCTTTATGAACTTAAGCTGATAAAAAGGCCAACTTTGTCTCTGGAGCTCTACAGCCGACCGACTTCCAGGCCAAGGGCGAACCTGGGAAAAGAGGCCGACCTAGAGTAACACTGCGATGAATCCTGACTTTGTCGCGTCTGGAGCTTTTTCGGCCAGCCAACTTCCAGGCTGGGGGCGACTGGGGAAAGGAGGCAGAATGAAACTGCTCTCTGGTTGGACAGCTTTGTCGTTCTTTTTGTTCTTCAGATCTCCCCTTACTATGCACTCATTCTGTACCCAAGCACAGGCTCCCAGCAATGTTTATTTCACGTTTACAAAGCGTATTTTGCCAGCACGCATGCAGAGTGGACGGCTAGCGAACTGAGAGAAGATTATTATAATATATTCAATTATCCCACTTTTAATTAACTTTGGTTAAGTCATTTATTTCTTGATGTAATTAAGTTATTACCAACATAGCAAGTAATTACAGTATTGCTGAACAGATGTTAATTAGCTGAAGTGATATGTCACCACACACACTTACAGTATATCTATTGTATACACCTTTGTGCCCTGCAATTATTGAGAAAGCCTCCAATTAATTTTGCTAATTAATTAACTCCAAACGCAGTAAAAAGCTCAGAGGTAAGCTCGTCCTGAGACAGTTTGAAGTGTCTCGAAGACTAACATTTACTCAAAGTGAAAAGTTCATGGAACCCCAACTAATCATCTGCGGATATGAGATCTCACGATGTGCTCTCAGACTAATGATAAGGAAGAACACTCAATGAGACTGCAGCACAACCTGAAGGCAGCGAGAACAACTCTCTTAAAAAGAACAATAAGCAATGAACTGTGCAGCAATCAACATAATTTCTACCAAAAAAAGATGCAAAGTTTTTTCCCTCTCATACAGTATGTACTTCCCTCAATTTTCTATTTTCTCATTATACAGTAAGTAAAATGGAATAGTTTGACTTTTTTGTTTTAGTTTCAATTACTCCAGCATACAGCACATGGAATAAAAAAAATAATAATATCTCATTACTAGAATTATTAGAATAGTTCCTAAGATCAATCAATAAAGGATTTACAATACAGAAATGTGAAAAGTCTGAAAAGTATGTTTGTTTATGCACCTGATAAATGGTCAGGGCTCTTTCAGAACAAAGTACTGTATCAATGAGTCAGGGCATATGGAGGTTATCGGCCTGTTTCACAGCTGAGCCATTACTGAAGACCAGGTGCTTTGATTAGCAGCTTTCAGCTCGTCTGTATTTTTGTATCAGATGTTTCTCATCTCCCTCTTAGCATGGGTATTATTTTTATGGGGTTCAAGGAAGGCAACAGTTTTTTGAAAACATCTGTGTGTGGTGGCTCTTGATGCACGGACTCCAGCCTCCACTTCTTGTAAAGCTCTATCAAGTTCTTGAATTGGCTTTGCTATACAATCTTCTTATATGCCTATCTCACGTAAGAATGGTTCATCTTGCTTCACCGCGAGTTTTGGCTCTGTGATTACGTTTCCATCTTTCCACACAAAAAATTGAAACATGGTAATTTTTTTTGCCGGTCCTCGCGGATGCTTGAGGACCTTGTGGAACTTTGCGGAACGTCTGCAGCCAGTCACGGTGCATCTCACTGCGAGTCAAACCGCATAGGTGAGATAGGGGTGTTAATGCTGCGGTCATTCTTGTTGAGTTACCCTCGTTGTTAAGGATCTTGATCATCTTCCAGACAATCGCCAAATCACATGGTTGTGGTTGCGTGTACTGAACTAGAACGAGAGATACACTGTATTTATGCTGTATATTCTCTCAGAGGGGAGGGATGAGAGGTACATAGTGCTCCGACATTAATCATGGCTCTACAGCCAGTCAGGGGCGTCTGTGAGCTCGCGCAGCGGAGGGAGCGGATAGCGCTGTCCTCCGAGTGTGTTACGCCGTCCCCAACGGTGCGCGAGCAAGCAGTTCGAAAAGATGCGTTCGGCTGGCGTCACGTGGTTCGGAGGAAACACGTGATAGTCTTCGGCCCTCCCGGCTGAGTGGTAGTAGTAGCCTTAATGTGGGAGCCCCCTAGTGACGGGGAGGAATTGGACACGACTAAATTAGGGAGAAAATCGGGGAAAAATCCAAAAATAAATAAATAAATAAATAAATAAATAAATAAATAAAAAATTTATGCTGTATATAAATACTGTAATATTTTGACACACTGCAATTTCGTGCAATCTTCATGACCTGTAAGCCATTTCACAAGGCTTGAAATATTTGACTTGCCATGTAATGGAATATTATCATTTTTTTAGTTATGAAACTTCTTGAGATGCACTTAAGTTAAACCATTATTTGTCACAAATACAGAACAGCACAGTGAAATTCTTTCTTCACATATCCTAGTGTAACTGGGGTCAGAATGCGGGATCAGCCATGATACAGTGTTACTGGAGCAGATAGGATTAAGAGTCTTTATCAAGAACCCAACAATGGCAAACTGGTGGAGCTGGGGATCGAACCACCGACCTTCCGATCACTAGATCAACCACTTGTGCATGAATCAGAGCTCCTTTGTAACAATATTCTCTGGTCAAAGGAAAATAAAATATAACTGTTGGATTTGTTTGGCAATATTGCAGCTTGTTCTCGTTCATACGCATATGCTCCCAAGAACATTATACTAGAATATCAGCATCATGATATGAGCCTGGGCCCCTGCAAGCAGTATTGCACATCATCAAAGGTATCATAAATGGAGTGATGCTCCTGGATATATAATATCCTGTGAGGCCTCCAGGATATACAGTATGCTGCAGCTGAATTTAATCTTATTAGCCAAGAAACTGAATACGAGGGAAAAAAGATGGATGTTTCAACAAGAAAACAAATCCAAATACTATACAGCCAAAGTAATTCAACAAGGCCTTGTATGATCACGCCAATTTCCTTCCTACTTTTTCTCCCTACCTTCCCTAAGTACTGTCTTTTTTTTTTCTTTTTTGTGTTTGTTTTTAATTATGAGTCCATCAAATAGACTCTTAAATCCTTGGGGTATTGAAGATGATTTGCCAGAAGGTGCGGCACGACACTGTAAACCAATGCTGCACAAGTCTGATTACTTCTTACGGCAGACGTACGTCTCAAAGCTGAGACTGAGAAGAGCTTTGCAACACTAATGTGCTGTGGGGAATGTGTGGTGTCCTTATCACGTTTGTTTATTTAAACATAGCTGGGCATTTGCTTATAAATACCCATATTTATAAAAGAAATAATAATAATCACAAACCTGGTGCTAAGAAGGCTAATGAGATCACACACCCCCAATATACAGTAAACAACTGTACAGTATATATGAGAAACTGAGCAAAAGCAAGGGCTCTTCACTTTTATGCTTGATATTCGAGGGAGACCTGAAAAGTTGAAAGCTTCACAGGCTCAGCAGGAATTATTATTTTTTCCCTGTGAGCCATTGATGCTGCACAGATAAAACATCAGGTTCAAAAAAGAACTGTCGCTTCCAAGAATACCTAGATGAGTGTGTGTAGGTGTGGGTGCATAAACTTTGGATGTCGTCTCCGTGATCCTTGCTCACACTGGTTCTGGTTCCTCTTGGTCCTGATCGCTAGGACGAGTGGAGCTGCGTGGATGCTGCTGATGCAGTTTAACCTTCACATTTTCAGAGCTTCCTTCTCACAGGCCTGGGGAATACTGCTGGCTGTTAATTATCTCGCTGTGTGAAAGCGTGCATCAAGATACGGGTCCAGCATCTGATAGGATCAAAGCCACGGCGAATCAACAAGGACGCAAATAGACAGGAGACCCAGCTGAGCGGCCCCATGGAAGCAGAAGAGCGGGTAAAGGACATAGCAGCGGGTGTGGGCTAAGAGCGTGACCTGCTTGTGGAAAATTCAGGTGTGTGGCTCAGAAGACCGAACCAGATTCGTGGTATAGTCACCAAAGCGAGCGACTGGGCTCTCCCACACTGTACTACTGCAGTAAAGCGTGATTATACACACTCAGAAGCACAGTGAGACTGCAGCCTGATCTAGCTCGCTAGTCGCAGTGGCAGATGCAGAAGCACTGTGTTTGAGTAACTCCTCTGGTACACATTCTCTCATCAGGCCACTCACAATAAACATTCCCTAGACATTTTCACGCAGCAGGGTACCTTCTTGCGTCCTCATACTGTATCACTAATGCAAAAGTTGTTGGTAAGCATGTGTGCGTTACGCCGCTCCATGAGAGTCTAAGAGCTTCGACTGAAGTTGGCACTTAAAAACATCCGTGCTCACAGACAAAATCGACTCAGTTATGATGCAGCCATGAAAAATTAAATACATAAAAATAATTAATACAATCTATAAAATGAAAATAAAACAAATTAATCTGCACTTTACCTTTAAAAAAAGTACAAATAAACCCTGACAGATAAGTGTTTCCGTTGGTGCGCGCAGGCGCCGATGTGTGTGTGTGTGTGTGTGTGTGTGTGTGTGTGTGTGTGTGTGTGTGTGTGTGTGTGTGGAATTAGCCCCTTCCCTCGCCTCGGTTTACAAAGTAACACTCCTCCTCCCTCTCCCCACCTCGCTTTTTAAGATTCACAACAAACACACACACACACACACAACGGAAACACTGTTTTAACAGGAAAAAAAGAAATCTCTCTGAGACTGACATGAGCGCATATTAATGGACTCACTTTTTAAGTTTCACAACACAGCGGAAACATCGTTTTAACAAAAAGAGGAGAGAGACTGGCATGCGCGCATACTAACAGAATCACTTAAATTTCACAACAAACGAACACACACATAAACACGGAAACACCGTTTTAACAGGGAAAAAAGAAATCTCTCTGACCTGGTGTGAGCGCATACTCAAGGGAAGGGAATCACTGCTCTAAAGTAAAAAAAAAAAACAAATTAACCAGCACCTTACCTTTGAAAAGAATCGTGACAGAGCAAAGTTTCTGTGTGTTTGTGAAGCCGGGGAGGGGGTGAAAAGGCGAGAGAGCGTTTGTGCGTGTGTGTGTCAGTGTCAAATTACGCACACACACGCATAAGAGACGAGCAGAGTTTCTGTATGTTTGCGAAGCCGTGGGGGGTGGGGTGAGGGGGGAAGGTGAGACAGTGAGGCTCTGTGTCAAAATAAGAGTCTCATTCATGATACATGATACTCGGTGCTCGTAAACTAATACTTGCTCGGTTTCCAATTAAAAATTTATTAAAAATCTTTGCTCGGTTTGTGGAACACTCGTAAACCACGTTACTCGCAATCTGAGGTTCCACTGTATATTCGTGTCAAAAGCATATAAGACTCACTAATAAGAACAAATCGGACTTACAAACGTGCTCCCAGAACGGAACTTGTTCGTACGTTGGGGACAACCTGTAGTTGGAAGGTTAGGAGACGAGATGTTGAAAGGACTGAATTTGTAAGAATTTGCAGCAAGTTGAACATAAATGTGTACTAGACAAGTTGTATTTCTGTTTGTGGAACTAAAATTCGAAACTCCAGTCTGATTTAAATACGGGCATTTAATACACAACTAATAAAATTTAGCACACAGTCACTTTATTACATATCTTTTTACATCGTTTATATATACTGTATATATTCTGTATAACTTATTCTTACTTGTATTAGAGTTATTTTTTCACCTTTTAAAATGTTTCTTTTCTTTTCAACCTGCACAGTCTGGAGTTTGTCGCGATCGCATTGCACTACTGCTGTACTTGTACAACCACGTATGTGACAAATAAAATTCTTGAATCTTGATTTCATAACAGATCTGTAACTTAGCAACTGAGTTATCACTTGTTCAGTCCTGTAAGCATGCCAACCACAGAGCCAGAGCATGTGGACCCTCCGTTTTTCTTCAAATCTCCGGTTTGGAAACAATTTGGGTTTCTGATTAACTACAGCAGCAATGTGCTAAGATGAGTGGATTAAATAAAGGCTGCCTGCCCGCACTGTTCAGGGAAATCATGGCCAGCTTGCCAGTTCACCATATTGTCCATGTTACAAGTTGTATTGGATAACTACTGTTTCGACTGGCAACAATTAACACTAACTTATGCGGAGAGTAGTCTCTAAACAACCAGGTCAGAAGCTGTATAAAAAAAGGATGTCAATGTGTTCCAGAAGAGTTAACTTATTGGCCTGCATCGAGCAAAGAAAACAATTTAGGAGATTGCTGAAATTACTGAAATACAGCTAAAAGCTGTTGCATTATTAAAACCTGGAAGGATAGTGCTGAAACATCAACATAAAAAAAAAAAAAAAAACATGAACATGCAGTGTTACAGAGATTGGGGGGGGGGGGATTAATTTTGTACAATGATCTATTGTTGCAAACTACTGCAGAAAGCTTAAAAGTCACCTCTGAAAGGCAAGTGAAATGTTTGACAAGTCTGATGCAATGGATTTAAGTTTAAAAAAGAATGAAATGATTCCGATGTTTGATGTCATGAATATATGGTATTAAGTGGCAGAGTGGATTTAGTTCTGGTGCTAAGATAATTACAGGTAGTCCCCAACTTATGAACATTCCAGTTTTCAAAACATTTCCTCGGATACGAAAGATCTGTGGCTCTATTTCTTGTTCAATCACGGAAGTACGTAGCTCACATGTACTATATTGTTCAAAAAATATTCCAATATTTTCAGTGTGTAGGTGAAATGTATAAAATGTATAAAAAGCCTGGGATATTGTATGTGTGTGCGTGTGGGGCTGCGGGAGAAATGAGTCGGCCTCATCGGTTTCGATGAATCAGTCCGGGAGCACGATGATAGAAAATGTCTATCCTTTAAAGCTGTCCTTAAGGTGAATCATAATTTTTGAAAAATTCACAGTCTAATACGGTGGAAAACAGGTAGTCAGGTAGCGGAAAACAGCTCTGAGACAAAATGGTGTCTGGGATTCCCCTCGCGATTTACAGGCGCAGAACACTGTTACACTTTACATTCCAATGTGAGATTAATTTCCTTGGGCCTGGTTCATTATTTATGACCACATGATGGCAGTGTGGGGAAAGGGAACTGATTTAGTCAAATGGATTGGTATGATTTACATTGTATATTTTTTATATATACTGTAAATCGTGCAAGAGCATGCATTTTGTCGGACTTACGAACAAATCAGACTTACGAACGTGCTCCCGGAACTCATTCATAAGTCGGAAACAATCTGTATAAGTGTCATTAGCATGTGACCGTGGCAGGGAAGGATTTCTTCCCACTTCTCAAATGTTATAACCTAAGACCTTAAAGTAATAACTGCGTCACTCATCACAAACATGGGTCAGAGCGAAACTGAAAGATCTGCTGAGCTTTAGACTGATCAGCAGGTCCAGGCTTTTATTTTCGGATTGCATTAAAAATATTTAAATGTTTCATAGTGTTGACAGTGCTGAGCGGATTCTAGATTTTAGAGACAAAGAAATAATGACTTCTTATATATAAATAATCTAAATCTCTGTTTTATAGAAGAATTCTTCTATGATTGGTCAGATCATCAGAGTTGTAACATACTGTATGAGCCAACCCTAGAGCGCAAACACATACTGTAGGACATAGAGGCGGCACGGTTAAGCAGTTAAATGACGGTGAATCGGAGGCTCCATAACTGCGAGCTCCAAGCAGAGTGCTGCGTTTGTTACGTGATGTAAATTCTCACTGCATGCACCGCAACGATCAGTTCACCCATCCTTGTTTTGAAAGCAGTGATAAGCTTTAATGATATTTCCAACGCGTGCTGCACGTCACACTAAATACCAAAGACGTAAATGACATAACTGAAAGCAAACGTTGAGGGTGGTTTCTGTGTGAATTACAATATGATCTTACATATACATTTATATGCGTGATTTCCATGTTTATATGCGTGATTTCCATGTGAAAGGGGCTTCAGGTAAGAGCCGAGCCAGTAATATGCCAATATCAGATACAGTATATGGGAAATGAGTGTCCCATAGATTTAAGTGTCAAATCTGACATTTTAATCTAGAAGGAGAAGAATACTAAGGATATCATTATATGTCCAACTATAAAGAGACAGAAAGAGCTTAAAAGGTAGAGAATTTGGGAGAAAATGGAATAAAAAAAAGCTGAAGACAGATATTTCCAAATGTACTGTATACTTCCTAGATTTTGATTAGAGGTGGTTGTAAATTGGGGACTACGGGTAACGCCAAATGACTGCCATAGCATATACAGTAGGTCATGGAAGGAATGAAAAACAAAGTCATTCTAATGTGTACCAGAACATCATAGTTCAGCAACAACAGGCTGGTAAACTGACCACAACCGTTCTGAAGCAAAACTTTAAGAAATAAACAACGGCCATCCAGTATGCACCAGCAAAACCATAAAACACAAGCTGGTAAACAAAAACGTGATGTCTAAAATGCCACAGAAAAAAAAAAAAACATGCTGAAACTCTCTACAACTAAGTGACTTGGAAAGAACGTCCTGTATGCCCAGAGCATCACACTGTCTCTGCCGGTTTGCCTTCTTCCCATAGTGCTGGTGCGATCTCTTACACTGGTACAGTAAGTGATGTGCACATACATGGCTGTGCATGCAATGTAAGAAAGAAATAAAAATACAGTAATTTATCAGACAAGGCCACCTTCTTCCATTCTTCCATGGTCCAATTCAAATGCTCACAGTCCTGCTTCTGCCAGCGGACAGGGCTCAGTTGTCCTTCCTTAGAACCAGTGTTTCGAACCAATGTGCTATCAGTTAGTGTTACGAACACTTGATAAAAGTGCTCAGCTAGTTCAAGGGGAAAAAAAGCATCTTGGCGGTCTATAGTGAAGAAAGTAAAAGGAATGGTTAATTAAATAACTATACTGTAGATACTCAGTGCGCGTGTGACCATGGACAACAATTAAACTACAAATTACACCAAAAATGTTAATTTTATTTTCACATTTCAAAAAAGCTGATTTGTGACAGTATTGCTTGTTGCCTCATGAATACAATTGGATTGAATCAGCATTTGGATTGGTTTTAAGAAAAATGTAAATTAGTCACTTTACATCATAAGGAAACAAATTTCAGCAAAGAGCATGTGTAAAATCCCAATTTATTCAAACATGTACAGTGGCTGAGAAATGTAAAACAAAATAATCAATCTGAAAATAAAATACCCAAACCAAAAACAAATGAACAAATGAAAAATGAATATAACAAAACCGAAAACAAAATAACAAATGAGAAAACACAATGACAATTCAGTCAAACCGTGCAGTTTTAAATAATTTTTTCTTTACAAGACATACAAGAAATACTGCACGCTCATGGATTAAGGCATGTCCACAAGGCTACAGTACTTACTGTATATTTTGAGGAACAGATGTATCATCCAATCAAGGGTAAAAATCAACAAACTGAAAAAAAGTATAGCAGGTGTGGTTTTTGAATGAAATGCTTACCACTGATTTTGAGTGACAGATGTCTCGTCCAATCAGCGAAAAGAATTTAATTGGCAAACTATACTTTATACTTTTCCGGTTTGACTGAATCGGCGTTGTGTTTTGGTGATTTGTTTATTATTTTTAGTTCTGTCATTTTGTTTTTTTTTTCATTTAGTTATTTTGTTTTCGGTTTTGTTATTTTTATTTTTGTCACGGCCACTGTAGACATGTGCGTACTGCTCCCCACGATACTAATGCTTACTAAAATATATTATATTTTGACCACATTTTGACCCACAACCCACTTAGGAGTAATAGGTGACCTTTGTGTGTCTCACACTTGTCCATATTTGCCCCTGACTTGTCTGCAAGCTGGTTATCATTGTTGTAGTTTACTATTTCTGCTTTATTTTTTAGGAAGCATGATGTTCTCCTTGTAGTTAAATGAGTTTCTTTCCACTTCCCAAAAACATGCTGGTACATGATGTGTGTAATACGCTGGGTTAGTGTTTTCCCAAAAGCCCTGTTGTAATTTTGACTGATAAATGTTGGTGAAATCAACATACTAAACTCTCTCTCTCTCTCGCTCTCTCATTTCAAATAAACTTTTAAAGTTAAATTTGATAATGTTGTGCGACAGTGAAATATTGCTAAACATGTGTTTCTTAAATTTCACTGTACTGCACATGGTAGCCTCCACTTGTAAAAGTAACAGAGAAAGTATTTCTGTATGCTTTTGACCAACTACTCACAACGATGCTTTGTAGGAAGTCTATTTAAATTAGTAGTTTACCAATCCAATAAAGTTTTAGGCAGATACTGTAGTAAGTACATTTCCCAAAAAAACTTTCTATGCCCGTCTTACCTTTCCTTTAGCAGATAATCTCACCCTGATCCTGTAGACCTGCTGCTGTAATCATTAACAATCTTCCATGCTTATTCCAGGACGTTTATTCACAATATGCATATAGAAAACATCCTTACTATTGTTATATCATCTTTTAAGGCCAATACTTAGTAGGTGAACCATAAGTTCCGATATAATCGCGATAACTTGGTGCCAATTAGATTTTATTTATACATAGCAATCTGAATCGAGATCCGAATTTCCTATCTGTGTTAGGATTCAGGTCTCAGTATATAGAGTAGATACAGTATATAGAGAGTTACTGTAATAAGTCTTTAAAAACAGACAACAGTTTTAAATTTTAGATAGCATTTCAATAATATTTATTTCCAGTTTTCAGTAACTTTGTTAAACATGTCGACAGTTTAAAATGTGATGGCCTTGTATGTTTCCTTGTATTTGTATGGAATACAAACTGATCAATCTTTAGTTTATCTTCATTTAAACGCTACTCAGCTGCAAAATTAATGTGAAAGGACTCTCAGATCAGGTATATTGCCCCCACACATACACACCAAAAACAAACTGGTTTTAACCTCCCCACAGGAACATTAAACATATTATAATCTATTGATACTGTTCTATCGCAGTGATTGGATGTGATGAATGATTTGTATAGCCACACCTACCTTGAGGGAAAAAATCACTAGAATGCTAGTGTATTAATTATTCCCATATCTGGATTTAGTAATCCCTGCACTAAAGTAATGATTTATAATCCCACAATCCAGATTTAACGAGAGCAGGATGACTTTACTTTTCGTCCCACTTTATTAAATTTTATTAATTGTAAGAAGGTTTCAAACTTCTTAAACACAAAATAACAAAAATAATGTTCATCATTTAGAGATCAGTGGAAAATTTGATTCAGCTATGAATCGTAATTCTTTTGTGTGCTGATTAATAAATAATATATTTTTACATAGAGATAAACCGCTCCATTCACCAGTGACTAGAATTGGCTGGTTTTCAATCTGGTTGATGATCGGTCGATCAGCCGCAGATAGATATACAAATGAATGCAGAATCTTCTTTGTGGCGAATTAGTCTTATACCACCCTCATTACACACGCTTACCCCAGTCTCAAAACACTAATTAGATGAAAATTAGAAGTCCCGAATGCACGCTACTCGCAGCCTCTTGCCCGCACGTTTCACGAGTTTAGTTTCGCGACTTTGGAGGTGTAAGTGGAGGTAAAACATCCCAGTTTCTTTATAATCCTACAGGTGGTACACTCTGGACTATTTACACATGAAATTATTTGCTGAGTTTGTTGAGAAATAATAATTATAGCATACATGCTGCTCAGCTGAATGATAAAACTCTTGTATCTGAAGTTAATCTGTCATGTTTAAAAGCTGTGCTCGGTTTTTAAGTGACATAACTAATGTTATAAGGAACGGGCTACTTTAAAGTTTAGGGGAAAATGTCATATCGGATAAGGATATTTTTTTAATCTATTAATTATTAATTATTCCCACATCTGGATCCAGACCGCGGTCTGCCGTTTAGTAATGCCTGCACTGGAAGAAGGATTGATAATCAGGATGAGTTTCCTTTCAGTGGCAATGGTAATCGAATCGGCTCTGTGATAATACAGTGTCTGGAGGAGACTGGTGATTCCCATCCCAAAAAATATTATTTTTTATGTGGATTTTTAGATCAGGAACCTTGGGAACAAAGGAACACATTAGACCTTTTTTCTCTCATGTCTTCTCAGAGAGGTTTTGCTTGCCTGCAATGCCATGTTATTACAAATACAAATGCAAACAAACTGAAAATTAGGACACTGGCTAGTTAATGAAAAACCTGCAGCCTGAATCTTTATGACAGTCATGTATCCATTAGTCTAGTCCGTACAACGTGTGATTTCGGACAAAGAGGTCAGTGTGGGACGTCCGAGATGAGAGTGAAAGAGTGAAGCGCTTGTTCCGCGGTTACGACGCGTTATAACGCGCGTCAGTTGTAGAACAATGAAGGGCGCGCGCGAGCACGTCATTACCATTAACGGCACCTGAACAGCCGTGAACTGTCCGTTTTTAAATCTTCGACTAGGATAACGATTTATAACGAGGCCCAGACCCGGTGTGTTACTAAGCAGCTGTCTGGTTCGCTCATATTCGTGTTTGGAAACAAGCGGTGACACAGCAAACACGAACATGAACGCGCGCGCACTCTCACGCGCTCCCCCCGACACACACACACACACACACACACACACACGAATACGTTCAGTATTGTTTAAATCTTTTACATTCGTATGTATTTCTCCATACTCACATTCTCGGTCTCCCGCTCGTTCACGGTCGGTAACGGCATCCGTGTCGACATGTTTCTGCTTTAATGCCGGCTCGAGACAACGCGCGTGAGTCTCGACCCTACATCTCTCTAACGGCCTGCCGGACAGCGCGCGCGCCACACACTAACGCACATAAAAAACCATAGCAGGATCCACAGCCGGAAGTGCAATATCCAGAAAATGAATATGGTGATCCCAGGATAAGAAGCGACTAAAGATGCTCTGCTGTTACTCCATCAGTCTCTCTCTCTCTCTCTCTCTCCCTCTCTGTCTCTCTCGCTCGCGCTCTATCTCTCTCGGCTCGTGCGTGTGCGCGCGCGCAGCAGCCAACCGGATGGATGCGAGAGCGCGTGAGCTGTGTACCAAATGCCCCCCGTGCTCCCTACATAGACTCCCTACGGTACAGTACTAAAAAGCACCGGGGAGCCAGCTATTGATTTCTGCCACCTACCGGATTCGTGAGGAACTCGTTGTTTCTGCTCGGCCTCCCAAACGCCTGCGCACAAGAGAAGTTAAAAACAGGTGCACCATGTAAAATCTACATTCTAAATTTGTCTCAGTTAACCGATAGGAGAAATGTGGTTTAATTAGGAGAGAGAGAGTAGGTGATTCCAATATTAGTCAAATTCCGCATCGCCTTAAGGTCTGCGAGCTGTTTGTTCTGTGTGTAGGCTGAATAAAAATCTGGTGTTTGTACACGGCCCTGGCACTCATTCACTCACTCACCCACTCGTCGTCTATACTGCTTTATCCCGTATACAGGCTCACGGAGCGTATCCCAGGAGACTTAGGGCTCGAGGCAGGGGGTGCCAATCTATTGCAGAGCACACACACATACAACACACTCACTTACCAATTGACCTACCGTTCATATCTTTGGAATGTGGAAGGAAATCCACCAAGCACATGCTACACCACCAAGCCATCTCCATGCAAATCCAAGTGAATCCAAGGAAAAGTGTCGTTTAATTGAAGCAGAAGTAAACGATTCCAGTCTTGGTCAAATTCAGCATTTCATCAAGGTCTGCGAGCTGTTTGTTCTGTGTGTGGGTTGAATAAAAATCTGGTGTTGCTACACAGCCCTGGTCTGTAAAGGAGAAAACAAACAAACACAATTAATTTTGGTCAGCTAGTCCAGGGGGGTACAGTGACTTAGTGGTTAGTGCTGTCGCCTTGCACCTCCAGGGTCTGGGGCCAGTGTGTATGGTGGATTTCCTCACACAATCCAAAGACATTCATGCATTAGGATAGTTGGTGTTCCCAAATTACCTGTAGTATAAGATGGATGCGGCGTGTGCCCAGAGTTTACCCTGTCTCATGTTCTAAGGCTCCAGGCCCCCCGCGAGCATGTATACAGGATGAAGTGGTCCGGACGGCGAGAAAGATCTGGATGCACATCCATGAATTTAGAGGGCAAGGTGAAAGTAGCACTGAAGGAAGGAGTGTATTGTTTTGGCTGTCGAGTTATTGCATTATTAGTGTGATGCAAAGTTAAATCATGTGATGCAATTTAATGTGACTTAAACGCTAAAGATAAAAGTAAAAGTTAGATTACCTCACCTCCATTTGTAAAACAAATCAATTAAAATAGTGCTTAACAGAACCAAAATATAAGAAAGCTAGTACGAATGGTTTGACAGCAGAATGTGATAAGCACCATTTTTCATACTTTTACTCATTTTGGCAAATTAATATTTTCTGACACACAGCCGGCAGATTTTTAACAGTGTCATAACGAGCCAATTGCTTGGCAAGCAAATCACAAGAAGCCGACACTTTCTTAGCGTCCCGTATGGAGAAGACAGTGGATTGCAGTTTTAGCCGTTATGCTCCAGTCCAACACCCTGCTGCCAGAGAAACTCGGAATGAGTAAAACAGAAAAAAAAAAGCAGAAACTATGGGTTTATGAGCTGGCATTCAACACTCTCAAATACTTACCCCGTTACTGGGTTGTTCATTTATTTGAAATGTTGCACAGGTGCAAAAGATGTGAGATTGTACAGTGCATGAATGTATTGACTACATTGATAACATATAAATTTAAATATACAGTTATATTAGAATATTATTACAGATGGACGTATCATAGACGTTGGACGTTGGCAGCGGATCTTTTGTGTGCTGTGCTGTGCTTGTCTTGTGCATTCCATGGGTACTCAATTGGATTGGGATGTGGAGAATTTAAAGGCAGCCTTGGGCGCTTAGCATCCACAGTGGACTGTGGTGCACTGGGTGTTCTGGTGTCTTTCTTTCGCTATGAAAGAAAGACACCAGAAAACACTGCATTGACTGTTTTTGCTGAATTGTGCTGCATTAGCTTTCCTCTTCCAACGAGAAGGACTGTCCTTTGGTTCTCGTGGGCACAGGTGAGCCTTGCCCGTGATCCCGTCACCAGTTTACTGGAATATAATTGATAATAAATGTTTATATGTTAATTTTATGGATAATCGGTGTATGTATTTACATAATAAATACATTTATTGTCATCATTAAATCACATCCGATGTGACTACCCCTCCTCTGTTATTGTAACAATCAGCAAAGCATCACAAGTCATAGAATACAGTTGCAAAGATGGCTACATTAAAATATGCTATGCATTACTGTGCAAAAAATGTCATAGGAACATGTCTTCAGAAAGTCTTCAAAAAAGTTTTTACATAAGAAAAATGAATATGCAAAAGTTTAGGCACCCCTATGCAAAAGTTTAGGAACGCATATGCAAAAGTTTAGGCACCCCTTGATAAATAACAGGGTTTGTTGATTTTTTTTTATTAATAATACATTTTTACATTTTTGAATAAATCTCCAAGAGAGACTGTGTTAACATCTTTTCAATTAAAAAAAATCACCATAATCTGTTTTTTTTTTTCAAGGGGTGCCTAATGAAACAAAGCCAATAATTAGCTTTATAACTATTTGCTTGAAATGTAACCTCAAATACTATTTGTGCAGTTTTATTATTTAAAATACTTATTAAATTATTAAATTACTTCTTATTTGTTTTATTATTTAAGGTAATTAGCTTATTAGTGTTTTACTGAACTTCCTGCAGAAACAGCTACAGTCCTTCTGAAGACCTTGTCCCACCTGAAGTGTTTTCTGGCTTGTTCGGTTGTTTGTTTGTACATTTTGTGTTTCTGAAAATGATCTTTTACATAATATGCCGCTTTCTTATCTGGCCTACATATATTTTCCAGTAAGATTTATTTTTATTTATTTATTTATTTATTTATTTATTGCTGGAACATTTAATGTTTGGAAATCAGATTTTAAGTCGCTGTTTATATTAATTATACCATCTCTATTAAATTCTTTATCCAGTCTGACTAGCTACAGTACATTTGATTATGTAGCTCTCAAGATTGAACTGATAGATGATCCGTGCATTTATTCATCCACCCATGAGTTTATCAAGATCTAAGGCAGTTAGTGTGCAGTAATTTCATCATTTGCTGGTTGATTTAAAAAAAATCTAAGGTACAAGGAGGAATATATGTGTCATATACTGTATGTGTCTGATGTACTTTACCTTATGTGTTTTATAATCATGTTGAGTCATTGAGTCCACATCAGGCTAATTTGCTCGTTATACAGTAATAACGGGTCCAATAGCTATGTACTGTAGTACTGTAGCTTAAATATCATTATATTTGTTTGACATGGAGTCTTTACTACCATGCCTTTTTAATCATCATGGCATTATACCTTATAAAATACATTACAGTAGAAAAATATCAAGCACAACTCAATTTGCGGAAGTATATAATAAAAGTAACCTAAAATCTACAGGTATGCTTGGCTTGTGTCCCATTTACTAGCATGGGAATTGGTTAAGGTTACCAAAAAAAAAAAAAAGAAAGAAAAGAAAAGCAGCCAGCCACTTGAGAAATCCATTTATTATCTCAACAGTTCACCCTGTACAGGTTCGTGGGGGGCCTGGAGCCACCATACCAACCTCAAAGACATTTTAAAAGCCCTGTTATGACATCCACCCTTATATACAATCATCAAGCTTAAGGCTATCCTCCCTTTCATTGCCTGAGAAAGTGCACCAGCATGCAGCCAATTGTAAACCTGTACATCTGGTGAGCTCTGGTTCTTTTGCTCACATTTATTGTTTGAAAAGCACATCTGGCAAATGCATCCTTGTCATCTTCTTGCAGCTACTCACACTACCATGCGTGTATGCTCTCCTGTGATGGATAGATATTAAAAATATACTACATGCTCACTTAGTGTAAACTCCTTTACATTTAATGTCTAGATTTAGTAAAAATCTGGACCCTTATATATTCAGCTGAAGTATAGTTTCAACAATACTATACTGTAAGTTTACTTTATCCACTAGAGGACAGTGTTGATTTTCTTTTTATTGGTATGGACAAGGCTTTTCAGATCAGCCCGGTTATAGAGGAGTAACAAGAATGAAGTATTTTAATTACAAAAAAATGTATTATTATTATTATTACTATTATTATTATTATTATTATTATTATTATAGTAATAACAATAATAAAAATACAGGAATTTTTAGGAATCTCTGAAGGTCAATGGTGATTACCAGTGTATTTGTTCCCATTTTACAACCGTGATCAGACCCCCGGTCAACATTCAAACACTACAGGCAATTTAGGAACACCAATTTGTCTAATCTACATGTCTTTGAACTGTGGGAGGAAACTGTAGTACCCAGAGGAAACCCAACAAGCACAAGGAGAATATGCAAACTCCACGTACAGAGACCTGTGGTGGGAATCGAGGCCGCACCCTGGAGGTGCAAGGCTACAGGGCAAACCACGAAGCCGATGTGCCTCTTAACAATAATAATAATAATAATAATAATAATAATAATAATAATAATTAGTACTAGTAGTAGTATTTGCAAATTTTATAGCTTGTTTCTGGTTCTTAGTAACTGTATTTTGTGCACTACAGTATATGTATTTCATTACTGCAAATCATAGACACTGTTTGCTAGGCAAAGAGGAATACTGGCAAAGCTGAAAAGAAGAAAAAAAAATACCCAACAATCCACTGAAGCTTGGCACCGAGATGAGCATTGCTGGAATTCTGCATCTGATCTGCTTGGATCACTCTCTGACAGGATAGATAGCACCCAGTCTGCAGGGCTAAACAACTCTCTGCATGTTCAGAACTCATTTTCTGCTTTTATTCTCATTCCTTATGACTCATTCTCCCCAAATCAGAGCAAAACCTCTTAATGAACCCCGGTTTCTGTGTGTGTCACAACAATCTAGCAGTGTGAGCATAGATGTGCGCAAAGATTGTAGAGACACTAAATGGGAATGTAAGCCACTGATTATTCGAGAAGGTGTGTATAGAAATCGTTTGGGATGACCCTAATCTGGATAAAGCTACAAGATAATTATCATTGTGGATTGATTTACCAGTATGTTGTGCCATCGATTGTAAATGTTGCTTTTACTGCTTGCTGTGGATCCAACACATTCCAGTCCAGGTTCGATCGGTTTCCTCCGGGTAACCCGGTTTCCTTCCATACTCCAGACATGCAGATTATGCTAACTAATTAGCCGTTAATTAGTTGCCCGTAGTGTGCAAATGAGCATGCAAGTGTGTGTACTGTGTGCGGATTGTAACCTGCCTTGTGCCCTTAGTCTCTGGGCATAGGTTCCAGACCCACCCATGATCCTGTGTACAGGATAAAGAGGTATGCGTGAATGAGTGAGTGAGTGAGTGAGTGAGTGCTTGGTCACCCTTTTAAGACGTCAAAACTCTTATTAGAATCTTATTGATTGTAACAAGAGAATTTAACATTTTGGATGTTATATCCAGATAAATTGCTCCATAATCTCACCATCCACTTTAATAGGAACAACTGGTACACCTGCTCCTTTTTATTTGCAGTTATCCAATCAGCCATTCACATGGCATCAAAAGAATGCTTTAAAAAAATCAGGCAGAAACAAGGCAACAGCTTGAGCTGCTGTTCACATCAAACATCAAAATGGGAAAACATGATCTCTGTACATTGAACCATGGCATGGTGGTTGGTAACAGATAGGCAGGTTTGAGCCCATCTGATTCTTCCATTCAGTTTGAAGTGAGCTGCGTTATGCTGCTGCGTCATGATTGGATGATTAGATAACCACATACAAGTGAAAGTGTACAGATGTTTCTACAAAATATATATTAGGTTATATTCAGTGCACACAATGGCACTGAACTCTCCATCTCATAAATAACTGATCACGACTGGATGATTTAATAAGATTCATGTATTGCATGTGATGTACTGTACTGAAATTTCATGAAACCCATTTTACACCCAAACACTGCAGTAGTAGAGGTTGTATTGTCATTGTTAAAATTAAAAAAACTCTCTCTGCAAAAGTTATGTACCATATAGCAACATATAGACCAGCCAAAAATAGTCAAACAGAATAATAGCAGGAAAATAAAACAGTACGAGGTAGAACAAGATAAAATCTGAACCTGTGCTCCAGTCAGATTCTTAAATTTAAAAATACCTCTAGTTAATTAAAAACATATAAAATTACTAGTCGTGTATATCAGACATGAGAGAGACATGTTTAGGCCTTTTTTTTTCTTTTCTTTTTTTACACTGACTGTCAGGTGCATCATCCCTGTACCGTCTCGTCTCTATAAGCTGTTTCATCGCTGTTTTTTATTAATCCAGTGATTGTAGTGCCGTAATGTAGTTGATTGGATAAATGGCGAAAAAGTCATGTGTATGAAATAGAGCAAGAATACACCTCAGTGGTGCTCCTATGTTCCGAGTCAGGGTGAATGGGGTGTGTATGGCCAGGATGTGTATCTACGTTTAGTCAGTTAAAAAGTCGAGTTACGTGTGTAACCCCAGTGTGTTGAGCCCCAGGTGGTGTAGTAAGGTTTGCCAGTGTATAAAGAAATACAGTGAAACCTTGAATTACGAGCATAATTTGCAATAATTCCAAAAACACTCGTAAACCAAATAGACTTTTCCCATAAGAAATAATGAAAACTCAAATTATTAATTCTACAGCCCAAAACAATAAATACATAAAAATAATTAATACAACATATAAAGTAAAAATAAAACAAATTAACCTGCACTTAACATTTAAAAAAAGTAAAAAATAAATCCAGACAGTTAAGTGTTTCCATTTGTGTGTGTGTGTGTGTGTGTGTGTGTGTGTGTGCGTGTGCGTGTGCGTGTGTGTGTGTGTGTGTGTGGAATTAGCCTCTCGCCTCATCTTAAACAGTTGTTATGTCTATCTCAGAGGAAGCGGACGCAGAAGCAGGTTCCATTTTTAACTTGATTTATTTGTATTTTCTTTTCTCTTTTCTTTGTGTACTTAAGTTTAAAGAAAACAACCAAAACAATGTATCACAGTAACATCTCCCCAGATTGGGTCTGCAGGTGGGAAAACAAAAGACAATAAAACAGCAGACCTTGTCCGGAGTGATGATTCCTCACCGTGAAAACAGACCCACACCTGCAGACACCACTCAGTCCTGGGGGAAATAGAGAGGAGATATTGTACGTTCAGCATACATGAAAATACCAACAACACGGAAGGGGCACGACAGTGAACAGGCAAAGTGCTACGGGTTCGACCGGAATATATAAGTAGACACACGGGGGGGGTACACAGGTCCTCTTCATTAGTGTTAAAGTGTAGACAGTACACACGTAGACACACTAGGTGGGGACAAAGCGTCAACTCAGTAATCCGGTGAGCTTCCTGGCTTCCCGAGGGGGGTGCGAGTCGGGGCCCTCCGACAGGATGGGATTGACGGCCTAGGCGACCCGGATGTCGCGGTGCTGGGCGATCCGGCCGTGTTCGATGGAAATCTGAAATGAGTTCTTGGTGTAGAACGTCTCGGGCTGGAACCCAGCTCCGCTCCTCCGGGCCGTACCCTTTCCAATCCACTAGATATTGGAGGGAACCCCCTCTCCTCCGGGAGTCTAGAAGTTGTTTAACTCTGAATGCGGGGGCACCCTCAATCTCCATAGCCCCGGGGATTGCTGGTTCCGCTACACCCTCGTCCAGCGGCCCCCGGATCACTGGTCTGAGAAGAGAAATGTGGAAAACAGGGTGAATGCGTAAATGGGAGGGAAGCTGTAATTTAAAGGAAACTGGATTTACTTGAGATAGAATGGGGAAGGGACCTATATACCGTGGAGTGAGTTTACGACAGGGAAGGTTAAGGTGAAGATCCCTTGTCGAGAGCCATACCCTATCGCCTACCTGGAGCAGAGGACTTTCCCTTCGCCGTCTATTGGCATACCTTTTAAAACGATGAACTGCTTGAGAGAGTCTTGTGTGCGCGTCCTCCCACACTTTCTCCGCTCTCTTAAACCACCGATCCACCATGGGTACCTAGGTGGGAGTCGTGTCCCAGGGACATAGCGGAGGTTGATGCCCAAGCACACATTGAAACGGCGTTAGCCGGTTGCGGAGTGACGTAGCGAATTTTGCGCGTATTCCGCCCAGTCATGTTGTCGGCTGCTACAATATGCTCGAAGATATTTCACGAGTTCCTGGACAGTCCACTCTGCCTGACCTTCCTGATCTTCCTCATATCCGGCCACCAGAACTTTGGTTCCAGAAGCTTAAAAGTCCGGATGCAACACTAGTGTGTGCTTGTATTGTCACTCGCTCTTGTAGTGGTTCCGGCACGTAGGTCCTCCCCGGAGGGCAGCGTCGCGGTGCGGGATGTAACCGTGCCGCCTGTGCTATCTCCGAGTCGAGGTCCCACATGATCGGAGCCACCACGAGAGACGAGGGCAGAATGGGCTCCGGTTCCATATTGCATTCAGATGCAGAATAATAACGCAACAACGCGTCCGCTTTTTTGTTTTTAGACGATATGTGATATGGAAGCGGAAGCGTGTAAAGAACAGTGCCCAACGGACTTGGCGAGGGTTTATTCTTTTCGCTTGCTGGATGTACTCTAGGTTGCGGTGATCCCTGAGTACTACAAATGGATGTTCAGCTCCCTCCAACCAGTGCCGCCACTCCTCTAACGCCGCTTTAACTGCTAGCAGTTCTCGATTGCCGATATCATAGTTGCGCTTGGCAGGTGTTAAATTACGAGAGAAGAAAGCACAGGGAGTGCCTCGGAGTTGGTCGATAGCGGCCGGTACCAGCGGTAGAGGGTGCTTGTATTTTATTGTCACTGCATTGAGACCACAGTAATCAATACAGGGGCGTAAGCCCCCCCCCCCTTTCTTATCTATAAAGAAAAAACCTGCCGAGGCGGGTGACGTGGACCTGCTGATGAGACCCTGCCGGTGAGCTTCGCTCACATATTCTTCCATAGCCTGGGTTCCCTCCACGGACAATGGGTAAATGCGTGAGCTCGGCTGTGTTTTCCCCAGCAAAATCTCTATCACGCAGTCCCACGGTCGGTGAGGGGGAAGTCGTGCTGCTGCCCTAATACTAAACACGTCTTTAAACCGTTCGTACTCTGATGGCACATTAATAGATACTAAGGCGTGCGGGCTTTCAATGGAGGTCGTTTGGACCGTCAATGTCGGCGGTGCACATGTTTTCGCGCATCTAGGTCCCCAGGATATGACGTGAGAATTCGCCCAATCGAAATTGGGATTGTGGAAGCTGAGCCAGGGTAGACCCAGCACGACGGAATGATCAGACCGAGGGAGGCAAGGCAAGGCAAGTTTATTTGTATAGCACATTTCATACACAATGGTAATTCAAAGTGCTTTACATAAAAGAGAAGAAAATAATGAAAAATAAATAAATAAATAAATAAAACAGTTAAAAATATTAAATAAACATAAAATAATGCAGTCAGTTCGGACGTATAGTAGCACAGCGCTCATTCAATAAATGCACAGATAAACAGATGAGTCTTAAGTTTAGATTTAAATGTGACTAGTGTTTTTGCACATCTGATATCATCTGGAAGCTGGTTCCAACTGCAGGCAGCATAATAAAGTGGACTCCCCTTGTTTTGTGTGAACCCTTGGTATTTCTAACTGGCTCGATCCTAATGATCTGAGTGATCTGTTTTATTCAGTGAGCATATCTGCAATGTATTTAGGTCCTAGGCCATTAAGTGATTTATAAACAAGTAAAAGTACTTTAAAATCTATCCTGAATGTTACAGGCAGCCAGTGTAAGGACCTGAGGATGGGTGTGATGTGCTCAGATTTTCTGGTTCTAGTCAGAATTCTGGCGGCAGCATTCTGGATGAGCTGCAGCTGTCTAATGGTCTTCTTGGGAAGGCCGGTGAGGAGACCGTTACAATAATCCACCCTGCTGGTGATAAAGGAATGGACAAGTTTCTCCAAGTCATGATTGGAAACAAAACATCTAATTCTTGCAATGTTTTTGAGATGATAGTATGCTGATTTAGTTACTGCTTTGACATGACTACTGAAACTAAGGTCTGTCTCCAGAATCACCCCAAGATTCTTAACTTGATTTTTAGTTGTTTGACTCCTAGAGTGAAGGTATGCACAAAGAATTTTAGTTCCTCAGCATGACCGGGAAAAGTTAGCCGAAGTGACGCGGATATTTGTTTAACAGGCGATTGTTTAAGACTTTGACCATCTAGAGCTTTGATCGCAATAGGGTATGGTAGCTTCGACATTGGAGCTCGCAGCGAGGAAAGAAGAGATGAGGAAATAAAGTTTCCAGCCGACCCGGAATCTATAAGGGGAAAAACAAACAAAGAGTGATTATTATGTGACAATGTGCTTTCAAACAAAAAGAGTGGTGAGTGCGAGGTGGAGTGAGGTGCGTTACTTTGAGTAACGGGCAGGTGGGCAGTTTGTGTCTGTCCCCCCCCACAGTACAGGCAAAGCCCCGTTGAAATTCGCCGCTGTCTCTCCTGGGCTGTAAGGCGGGATGTGCCAATGTCCATAGGTTCCCCCAGTGGTCTTTCTCGCAGTTCTGTCGGGGGGGTGCTGAGGCTGGTGCGGCGGCCGTAATCCAGTAGCTTTACTGTGGCTTTCGGGGGGAGATGACGTTTCTGGCTGCGGAGGTGCTGATTCAGCCTGATCGCCAGTCCAATGCACTCGTCCAGGGACATCCCGTGTCCAGGGGACACAGCAGGGGAGACGATTAACCATAATTCCCAGCACAAGCGAGAGAAAAATAATTGGCTCAGTTGCAATCACTTGCCACTCAATGTCAAAATAAGACATTCATCGCCTGCTAGATGAATGGTTTCATGTTCACCTTGTACTAAGTACCCCTATAATGCTTCCACAGGATTTAAGAGGGTAAGTTGCAGCTAAGTGCTGCTAATCATCAGCCCTTGATTAAATCATCAGTAGGTGTTCAGACCTACTGTATATAAAAGCAGGAGTTGTGGCAGTTTGCTGTCCTTGAGCGTCCACACAATGCCAAGAGGGAAATACATGGTCTTTCAATTAGAAATTTTCTCTACACTAAGAAAGATTATTCATTAGTGGATCTTCTTAGGAGTGGACTTCCCAGGACATTCACCCCATGGTCAGACTGTGCAGTGCTCAGAAAAAGACAAAAATCTCAAAGAGCCCCATTTCAGACCCTACAGGCCCCACTGAGAATGTTACACATTAAAGTCCATGACAGCACAATTAGACGAAGACTGAACAAGTACGGTTTGTTTGGAAGGGCTTTGTCTCCTCAGTCAAAAGACATAAAAATAACAAAAACAGGATAAGCAGAGACAGTGTGCACCAACACTATTAGTAGATTAAGGAGCATTTTTTTTGTGCTTTCTGGCAAATACCTGTCTATATTACAAACATGCATTACTGCTGTATAAGATTAAGCAATGCCACTGGTGCTAGTCTACAGACTGAAATATCTACCATGTGCTATTTAAATCATGTTATTGAGATTGTTATAAAATATGTTCTGAACAATGAACAGTTAAAGGAGCTGACTGACCAAGTTTCTACCAACTGACCAGAAACAAATGCAAGACCATGCCAGCACTCAAACAGTATGCACAGGCCCTGCCAGCTTTGTGGTTAGGACTTCTCCCAATTAGCCCATTACATTATAACCTTAATCAAGCACATACAGCTCTTACACTCTGCCGACAGGATATTTGCTCTTTGTTTTAACTGGTGGTTCACCATCAGACCCACTGCCTGGCTCCTGGCACCCGCCACAAGATTGATATTAAGTACAGCTCTATTACGAGAGGAGCCACCCTGATCAGATGGAAATGTAACATTTCTTGTAAGATGCAATGTAGGGCAAGTTTACGCTGTTTTAATAACTCATTATTTCATAATGTTCTCCTGTCATGACAGAGTTATTACACTGAAAAGGGCTTAGCAGTTAACGCTTTCCTTGCATTTGGTGTCACAGTGCTTTACATGTAAATGAATCAGATTGTTGTTACAATTCTGCTTGGTAAAGATAAGGCACTGGATTTTGTGGGTCATTCTAAGAAAGGGGTTCAAAGCTTCCAAACAGGTTGTTATGCATTTGACATCTTGATAGCTGATTTTGAAATTGAACAGCCTTCCTTAAAATTCTGGAAATCTAATCTTTTGGGTTTTTCATGCCCATCTTATCAGTTATCCTCCTCACTGTGCTTATCTGTATTTTGTGTTAAGAGAGATAAAACGTAAATCATATATGTGTGCAGTGTAATAATAATACTTAGTGTATAATAATACAGTATTAATAATGCAGTATTAATAACTTGCATATACAATATGAAGGATGCATTGGTAGTGGTGAGGACTTTGGCAGAGAAGAGTGCTTCATTCCCACTTTCAGATCGGTGTTCGTGGAATTTGCATGTTCTCCCAGTGCTTGGTGGGTTTCCTCCAGGTGCTTTGGTTTCCTCCCTCAACCCAAAGACATGCAGATTAGGCTAATTGGCCTTTCCAAATTGATCATAGTGTGTAACTGTGCCCTGCAATGGACTGGCATGCTGGCATGCTGTAACCCTCTCTTGACCCTGTCCACCAAAAATGGTATAGAGAATAAATGACAGAGTGAGTGTGTATAGGAAAAAAAAAAGGATAATTTTTTCTTCAGAAAAAAATAGTTGCTAAGAGAGATCAGGGCGAATGACCAGATTTTAGTCTTTAAGAATAAAAAAAAAATACTTTATGACTCTGCAGAAAAGCATCAATCTCGAGAATATATATATATAGTAGTGCTATTATATATATATATATATATATATAATATATATATATATATATATATATATATATATATAATACTGTAGTTAATGCAATGCCATACAATACTTCACTTACTCTTAAGTTCTAAGTGTAAATGATTTTGAGTTAAATTTACCAGGTAGTGTATTGCTACCATTTGCGGTACATACTGAATATTGCTTCCACTTGACAGACGATAATACAAACTGGGCAGATCCATTATAGCCCTCACTCCACCCAGACTGTTTAATAATAGAAGTTGTTGAATTTGAGCAAAGCACGCTTTACAAGGCAGAGCTTGCTCATTCCGTTTTGCTCTGACAAGTCAATAAAACCCGCTGGTATGCCGAACATCTTTGGAAGGCAAGATACGCGAGGGTGAGGACATGAGTGGTATTTAATCAAGGATAAAGTGATCCCAGTATTCGAATGCCAGGCAGCCGTTCCTAAAACAACAAATGTTATGTCTAAAGTAAGTACTCAGCGATGGAAGAAGTTCACCAGGCAGTCTCTTGAGGAAAATCAAGAGGAAGTGCTACTTTAAACTGTGGTCCACTTGGTGACTTTTTTTTTTTTTATGTCAATAAGTATTTTTAATTATTTTTTAACGGAATGTCAGGAAGTCTTCATTAACTTAAAAGAAAAAAACAGTCTTTCCATGTGTGATGAGAAGAAAAGCATATCAGAACACAAAATACATCAGGCAATGAGGAGGAAATGTTACAATAGCACTTGACTTCACGATGACTCGGAAATTCTTCTAGGATATGAAAAGGTTTCACATTTGGAACCGTGACTCCATGCACCAAATCCCCTCTGAATATGTGGGATGCTTAATTCCCATAAAGCATTGCTAAACCATAAAGTTTCTGAATGCTGAATCTGAACCCTTTTGCTGACTTCATGCATGCCACAATTTATCCATCTTCTAATGGCTATTTCCAGCAGGGTAATATCAAAAGTGCTGACTCGAACCGGTTCCATGAACAGAGTAATAAATTCAGTGTACTTCAAAGGCCTCCCCAGTCAGCTGATCTGAATAAAATAGTGCACTTTTGGGGTGAGGTAAAATGAAGGATTCACAGCATGAATGTTGAACAGATAAATGTGCAGCGCTGATGTGACACAATCAGGCCAACATGGCCCAGAATTTGAAAGAAATGTCTCCAACAACTTTGGAAGGATTGAGGCTGATCTGGGAGACAAGGTGGTCTACCAAGTGTTTTATATATACCTAAATACAGTATAACTTCTTTTTTTTCTTTTTTTTTCTTCTAGTGCTCTCCCCGTGCTTGGTGGGTTTCCTCCGGGTACTCCGGTTTCCCCCAACAGTCTTAGATTAGGTTAATTGGTGTTCCAAATTTGCCTGTATTGTGTGAGTGAGTGTGTGAATAAAGAATGGTAGCAAAACACCCTCCAACAACAACTTCTTCCAACAATCCAACAACAGTTTGGTGAAGAACATTGCATTTTCCAGCACTACGGAGTGATAACTAAGTGGCTCGGTGACCAGAACGTTGAAATTTTGGGTCCGTGGCCTGGAAACTCCCCAGATCTTAATCCCATTGAGAACTTGTGGTCAATCCTCAAGAGGCAGGTGGACAAACAAAAACCCACTAATTCTGACAAACTCCAAGAAGTGATTATGAAAGAATGGGTTGCTATCAGTCAGGATTTGGCCCAGAAGTTGATTGAGAGCAGCCCAGTCGAATTGCAGAGGTCCTGAAAAAGAAGGCCAACACTGCAAATACTGACTCTTGGCATAAATGTCATGGAATTGTCGATAAAAGCCTTTGAAACGTATGAAGTGCTTGTAATTATATTTCAGTACATCACAGAAACAACTGAAACAAAGATCTAAAAGCAGTTTAGCAGAAAACTTTGTGAAAACTAATATTTGTGTCATTCTCAAAACTTTTGTCCACGACTGTATGTGTTTGCCCAGTGATGGATTGGCACAGCGTCCAGGGTGTCCCCCTGCCTCGTGTCCCCCTACCCCTAAGTCTCCTGAGACCCCCCGCACCTCTTTATACAGGAAAAAGACGATGGTATAGACAATGGGTGAGTGAGTGATGAGGACGCAGACATATGTGAGGTGAAACTGCGTGATGATTGATTGATTGATTAATTGATTGATGCGATATCACTCATCAAGACATGACATTTATTCCATGTTTTTCCAAAGTACACCGAGATCTAAAATCCTTAAACTGTCTGAATCCATTGGAACAGTTGGCAATGTCATTTGCCATTGCTGTTGAAGTCCCTTACCACGAGCAAGGGTGAGGGTGAGGTGTAAAAAAAAATGTAGGGGTTCCCTGATTGTATCTGCTTCAAGAAAATAAACAGATCATGAAGCATCGTGGGTGACGAGTGATAAAAGCCGATCTGTTATCCGACTTGTGATTTTTCGGGTTCATTCGTTCTTCCCTCCTTCAGCTTGGCTTGATTCAAATGCCACTGGTGGAAGTGCCAGGCACTTAGTGTTCATTATCTGGCTCGTTTTCATCTGCTGTTTTATGTACAGAGTAACCAGTATGTCAAACTAGCAACGTAATATGGTGTCACTCTGTAAGGGAGTACGAACTGCCAACTGACACAACACGGTTTAATAAATAGGCCCTTTACCTACTGTAATTTAGTGTGAGTGTGTGTATGTGTTGTGTGTGTGTGTGTGTGTGTGTGTGTGTGTGTGTGTGTGTGTGTGTGTGTGTGTGTGTGTGTGTGTGTGTGTGTGTGAGAATTTGGGTTGGTTGAGTGGCTTTCTCTGTTTGCCACTTATGAACACAGTCTCTGCCAAAAGCAAAAGAGTGACCTCATGTAATTTTCTTTTTCCGGTTGGCGATGCCCTCCAATAAGCACCAAGATTTTTTAAAACCTTTTTCTCCTGGGATTTGCTCAGTTAACTGTAGAAAGACATTCGGAGTTCAGTCATACTATAAGTTCACATATGGGCTGTTTTATTTCAAATGGACTTAAATATTAGTAAGGAGTAAGGATGTAATATATTACATTATGAATACATTATTTAAAAAGAACTTTTTCTTTACAGAAATAAATAAAGCTAAGAAGAGGAGGTGCTTTGATGCATAGTTGTTTTTTTTTTGCACTATAAAAATTTGCGAGCATCATGTAAGTAAACAAGAGCACAATGTAAGTGATTTGGGGCCAAATTCTACAACCCTCGTTCTGTGCAAAAATGCATTTAGAAGATCAGCTGAGACTCTCAAAGCTTCTGCAGTCCCAGTGAGGTACATCAAGTTGGTAGCTTGAAAAATTGCTGGGTATTTATCCAAATTTAACTCTTTTCTTTCACTAAAAATTGTCTTATTGCTAGATAAGGGGACCCGCGGTGGAAGTCCACTGTGCTACCGTGTCACCTTTGGTAATTCCTGTATATAAATAATTTGACATGGTTTCAAGTAGTATTATTCTATACTGCTGTTCATTCGAGTCTTAAACCATCTGTTCAATATTTTAAAAAATTATTCCAGGACAGGAATGATTTCATTAATTATTTAAATTGTAGTAATAATACTGTATATGAAGTAATATAGGCACCTGGCCTTCTGGCTCATCTCATTCCACTGATTTTTTTTTTCTTTTTTTTTTTTTCTTGAAAAATTATCATTACACATTAGATAAAGCTAATTCTATGTTTTTCCTTCAGCTCTCACATCATATCTTATGAAAGAACAAATTGAATCTAGAAATGCCTTCACTTCTTCGTAATCCTGCGCATCAACAGAATGTACTTGGAAAGAGAAAAGTCAAATTTTTGGATATAAATCACTTTCCACATTATCCCTGTGGTCTTCTCACCACAGACTGAATAAAACGTATTTCTTCCTGGAGATGCTTTTAAAAGACTTGCTTTAAAAAAAAAAAAAAGAAAAAAAAAAAGAAGAAGTTTCTTGTTTGATGTTTGGTGACTAATCTGACCTCAATCTTTGCTAACTGGATTTGATTTGTCCCTGTAGGTCAGAGTTTCTATATCCCTTTACATAGGAACTGAGAACAGAGAGATTCTAACCAGAATACATTTACAAAAGCTAAGAATGGCTAACCATGTAAAGAACCCTTTGGCTTTTTATACCATGTGTTTCTTTTCTCTCTCTCTCTCTCTCTCTCTCTCTCTCTCTCTCTCTCTCTTTACATAAAGCCTTCACCCTGCTGTGTATTTCTGAAAATCTGAAGATAACAGCATAATAATATACATCTTCTCTTAACCAAGTTTCCACGTTTCAGCATGTAGTTCTCGGGAATGGATGTGGAAATGGAGCGTAAAATTTATCAAATACAGTCCAGTTGCTGGAGTTGAGTTTTTTTTTTTTTTTTTTTTTTGCTGGTAAAGTCTGCTTCCAGCATATCTCTAATTCCTTTGCTTAAACCACCCATTCAATCACACCCATAATTTATTGTCACTAGAATCTGACCTATTTGTATAAATAAAGACAGGCAGGAAGCGATTCAGAGGAAAGGTCTCAACCACTCTATTGCGAACCCAGTGGAGCAGAAGGTAATTCTCAGGAGGACCAGAAAATGCTTGGCGAGCAGAACCAGAGAATGGAGTTGAGATGACAGTGACTGATCACATCTTGAAAAATGCAGGAGAGATGGTAAATACTGAGTGCGAACTGGCTCGGATTAACTGTGAAACAGCGTCCTTTTGGCGCTGCACCCAGCTGAGATTGGCCCTACTTGATATTACTGTCTTTGCCATGACTATGAGTAAGATTGCCTGGACACATCAAATATCCATGAGCTATGCATAGACCAGTGTGATATTCATCATCATGACATTAAACAGTGAGATAGTTATCGTGACCAAAATCTGTTTCACATCAACAAACCAAGTATGTGTTGACTTGTGAATGGTGGATAATGGATGCGGTGGTGCACTGTTTGAAGAACAACGTTTTATTATTATAAAAAGACAACAGATTCTTGCGCATAGAGTTTGCATGTTCACCCTGTGCTTCCTGTGGGTTTCCTCAGCATACTCCGGTTTCCCCCCCATCCAGAGTGTACCCCATCTCATGCACTAAGTCTACAGGCCTAGAAGGTAGCGGTACAGAAGATAAACATGGTATTTAGCTGTCCTTTATGGTTTGTTCTTGATACACTGGCAATCATTTGTCCTGCAATGGATTGGCACCCCATCCAGAGTGTAACCTGCCTTGTGCTCTAAGTCTCTTGGGATACTAAACAACTAAACAAATGAATGCACTAAATAAATTTATTCTCCTACTGACACGCAAAGGTATAAAATACTCTGGACGGAATCTAAATAACATAAAATATGCCGATGACACAACCCAGATTACAGACGGTGCAGAAGGCATGAAATGGATATTGAAAACTGTCGAATGGTAAAGCCAAGAGATGGGACTGAAGCAGAATGTGAAAAAGACCAAGATATTGACGAGCAACAAAACAATAAGTTTTGAGACAGGCGGGGAAGAGAGAGCTATGAAATACCTTCAAAGGATATATTATTAGTGACTAAAACCAGACTTGTACACAGCCTGATTTTCTCAGTAGTCACACACAGATGTGAAAGTTGGGCAGCCAAAAAGCAAGACTAAAGAAAAATTGATGACTTTGAACTTTGGTGTTGGAGAAGAACACTTCACATCTCATGGACAGCAGCGTGAACCAGTATGTCAGTTCCCAAAGAGCCATCAATGTTACTGAAAACACAAATAACAAAAAGGAGACTTGCCTAGTTTGGACACAAAATTAAAGAGAATATTCAGTAGAGAAGGATATCATGATTGGGAAGATGGATGGATCAAGATGACGAGGAAGACCTTCATCAAGATGAATAAACACATTGACCTCCACCATGGACATGAAGCTGGCAGAACTCTCTAAAATATCTTTTGTTCAAAGTCACTATGGACTGGCCACTAACTAACTAACCAACTAACTAACCAACTAACTAACTAACTAACTAACAAACAACATAAATAAGCCCCCCCTAACTGAAGTTTGGCATACTTAAACCAAAAGAAAAAAATAAACATCTCTAAGGAAGTTAATGCACTTGTATCATATCTGAAACACAACCATTCCAACTTCTCACTGAGAAAAATTCTAAATTATGAGTAAAAAATTTTGGGAGCTTTCTGACAGGCAAAAGTTCATTTCACCAAACTTGGAAGTAAGATAACTGACTTAGGAAAAAAACAGTCTTAAAAAGTCTTGAAATTGCAGTTTGTGTCAGAATGAATTACAGCTGTTGCATTGTCACCACCTGCTCCAGTTCTTTTCATGAATACGAAGCTATAGTGCTAATGGTTGTCATAAACACAGCAATATGCTAACGGGCAGCTAACAAGCACCACTTTTTTCTAGTAAATGAAATTGCGACATGGGTGCCATGGGAATTCTATCAAAATAAACTAACAGAAAGATCATATTCTATATATTGCAAAACTGGAAATTGACATTTCCGAATTTTAGATTGCATGCTAAAATATCGTTATTTTGGTCAAAAAACTATCTAGTCAACAAAAAAATAGTATTTAATTAGATTTTATGACTTTGATTTGGAAAAACTGGATTTATGGAATTATATTTATGGGAACAGAGCTGGATGGATAGAGGGAGCTTTATTTGTTCATCTACTTTTCTTGTAGTGCATGCACAAAATTGACCATTGGTTGGGTCCACATTAACTGGCATCGTGTCCGGAGCGTAATCACAAATTATACTTATGCCTGCGCTCCAAGTATGTGTGGTGAATCTCTGTGGTGTATTTTCCATAGCGGTTGTGAAGTCAGCTTAAGAGTTGGGTTGTATGTCATAAACCCACTATCACTCAAGCTACACCTTTTATAATGAGTCAACACTAAAATTAGTTTTGTTCTGCAGCCAGTTGACAGATGGGAAATGGTGAGTAACACTGCTTGCCTCCAACATCTAAACCCCTTAGGATCAACAATAATAATATATTTTTATAAAAACTGTTTATTACTTGTAGATGGTTCTGTTTAGTTAAACTTGCCAGAATTTTTTTCCCCATAATATTTCTTTATAATGACCAGTCAATTAATCTATATCCTGTAGATCAGTATCTATCTGGATAAAACTTCCCCTGAAGTGCTTGTGGAGGACTGCTGGTGCGATGTCATGCCGAAACATGTCTTCAGGCGCCTTGTAGAACATTAAAGGTTCAAGCATGCTACTCTGTTATGACAAATTATTTGGTTGATTTAACTTTGCTTCATTTAACATTAATATTGGAATATAATTTATTTCAAGCATAAGTAAGAAAATATAAAAATATGAAGGTGTTGTGCTGTGATCCTGATATAATTAAGATTTTTTGTAACCACAAATAAGTTGATTATCTTGTGATTATATATCTTGATTATACTTATAGCAATATTTTACACAGCGTGATTTTAACCATTTACAGTATAGTGACGATAGTGAATATAGTTAATATAGGGAGTATTACTATACTGTATGTATAACATTGTATCTTTACATGATTACTAGACATTGCTTTTTCATTTTATTTAATTTCCAATTTGATTCTATTTTATTACTTGTACATACTGTAGCATAAATTTAACAGCTAAACGTTTTATATATTTGTTAAATTTGCATTATTATATTCTTATTTTATATTCTTTATTTTAATATTTTTATACAAAATTTAAAAAAATATATATTCTTATTTCATATTCTTTATTTAAATAAAACTCTATTTCCTTTTTAAAATTTTCAGTCATGGGCAGTATACACCATGCGAAAAAAAAAAATTTTTTTATTAAATAAATAGTTTTTCTTATTCTGACCAGTCCAATTTAAGAATTCAAGAATTTTGCAGTGGTATTTTTTTGCAGGTGATATCACATATGTTTGCCATGGTCCACGAATTTGGATGGTAAAAGGGACGTTACTTCGCGGATGCCAATAGCACAAGCAACATTTGAAACCAGTCCAAGAAGCACGTTCAGCAAGTAAACACATCTTCTAGCATTATGTCATCTTAAACAATACTTTCTTCTCTTTCCTCAGTATCTAATTCTAAATCTGTGTTCTGTTTCACGGCTAACCAGCTTCCAATCTCATATCCCCTTCTAATCCTACTTGGTGTGTTGAACGAGGAATTCACCACCTTAATGTACCTAGCATACTTTACTTAGCTTTCCATTATACACTGTTTGGGATTCAACCTCAGAACAGTTAGTTAGCTTTAACTTAGAAAGCTTGAAATGTTTTAGTTAACATTACCTGTACTGCACCTCATTTTATGAAGCATTACACATAGTATCATCTCATTTACAACAAAAACACTGAATGAGCTACCGTTAATGCTAGCAAACGCCACCAAACGCAAGAGGAATCACATATTTGTACACTGCTGAGGTAATCAAATTTAGCAAATTAATATCCCTATTACCTACTTTTATCCATTTTCACACACTTGATTGTCTTTTAAATAGGTTACAAAGTCTGCCACAACATACTGAATATGAAAATAAGCAACACAACACAAGTTTCAATCAATTGCTAGGCTACTCTTTTATCTGTATGACAAAGCATCAGGTAATCTGGTAGGATTATGAGGTAATCATGAGGTAATATTTCTGTTATTTATGGCTCAGAAATATACCTAATATGTTTTATCAGTGAATTATTAACAAAAATACATAGCAGCCTAATGTCAGTTTACATCCGCCACCCACTAGTCAGTCGTGTGTCTGCAAATGGACAATAATTGAATATAAAGTACAAGATGCTCAAAATGAAGATGGTGATAATAAAAAAAGGAAGAATACTCATTAAATATAACCTTTATTATTTAAAAAAAAAAAAAACAATTCTCTTCTGCTTCAGAGTACAAAAAAAATAAAACATTCATGATTACATATGAAATCAGTTTTAAATAAAGAAAAAAAGATGTAAATAAAAATGCATTTTTTTTAACTGTGGCACGGAATATACAAATATAGTTTTATAGGCTTTTGCATTTATTAGTGTTTTGTTATATAAGGCACTTGATGTTAAACTTTTTGGAGGTTGGTCTACATATTCTACTAGCACTACACCTAAGGACAAAACACCTCAAGGCTTAATGTACAGTAGGTACATTAACATGAAGTATTCATTATCATTGACACTTTATCAGTGCTACGCATACAACGGCTACAACGAGCTCCGTTCTTTTGCATGGTTCATGACTACATACTGCATTCATCCATACAAATCTATGTTCATACAATATTCGGCTGATTGATAGCTTGGACTGGCAACAAAGTTTTTTTTTTTTTTTTTTTTTGTCCAGGGTAACCTCACTGGAACTATTGCAGATGGCCAAGTGCTTTCCAGTGCATTAGCCCATTTAATCCGTTTGTGGGAAACACTCAAAAGCTCTTGCCTTACTGTGGCACAGCCATCATTTCCTGGATATTTATTGTTTAAGGGCCATGTTGCCACTGAGACTAGCTACAAAGCAACATTCATAAAAGAAAAGGAAATGAATCTAGATTTATTAAAATGGCATCATCCAACCACATAAACAGTGCCTAACTCTCTCTCATCAACTGATGCTGCAAACACTCGAGTGCTGTTTAAAATACCCTAGAAAATATTGTTTTGTCCCCAAGATTAAAAATGATTTCACTTCAATAATTGTGCTGCCTGAGAACACTTTAGTAAATATTGGGACAGAGCCACTGGACAGGGTTCAAAAAAGGGCGGGGGGGATGCTGAGGTTTAATTTGTGTCCAGCTCACACAGGATAAAACCCACTTGGTTTTCTTATATTTGAATATGAATTAACTAGTGATCTGGGTCATGAACAAAATGGGCATTCACACAGTATAACATATAAAAATATATTAATGGTAGATCAGTGGTTAAGGCATTGGACCATGGTTCAGAAGGTTCAAGGTTCAAACCCCACAACCACTAAGTTGCCACAGTTGGGCTCTTGAGCAAGGCCTTTAAACCCTCAACCACTCAAATGTATAATGAGATCAAAATGGAAGTCTCTCTAAATAGGGGGCATCTACAGTACCAAATGCTGTAAATGCACATTTTACTGTTATGCATTATATATCTGGTGTCTCCCTGGTATAATCCCTGTCTCTCTGGAACTTACAGTACTCTGTCTCAGGGTCACAATATATATTCCGTCAAATATACACTTTCATTGTCAGTAAAAAAAATCACATATATTTCCGCAACTATATCATGTTAAAAAAAAAAAAAAAAAGTAGAGCAGGATCAACTATACAAACCGTAAAAGAATAAAAAGAAGACTCAACTTGCACAGTTCATAAATTCTTGGCACTGCGATGGAAGGGAGCTAGAACACACTGTAGGATATCGGATGTGTTTAAACATGTGAAGACAGCAGCCATTAGAAGGAGAACGGTCCGACGATGATGGTAAGCCGTAATAAGGAGCTGGTGCGATAGTTTGTGGCGCTGTGGTGCGTGATCATCTCGAGATCGACGATCATCTCAAGAGGGCCCTCTAGGGACTTGGTCAGCACCAACATCGCACTGACGTTACTGGAACGCTATAAACAATGACATGTGATCAGTTGTTTTATGATAATACGTATTACCCTGTGCACATAAAGAAAATGTACAAACTGGTTATTAAGGATGTAAACAAATACAAAATACAAATTTCACACGAATTAACAATTATTTGTGTTATATAATTCATTATGTAAGAAGTTTTTCACTTTCAGATCACAGTCATTAATATGGTTGTACAGTAAATGATGGACATACAACATACAACAATACAATTACGTAACACAAAGTGCATTCAAGTCAAAACGGGACTTGAGATCAAATTTCTCATGAATAAGGCATAAAACTGGTTGACATTTATAGAAGACTTCAAGCACAGTACGATGACGCGACTCTTAGCCGCAGTAAAACACTTGAATTGTGCAAACAGTTTAAGAAGGTCGTATGGCCATGAATGATGACCCCGGTCGATTGTTTGGAGCCCGCTGCAGTCATTCCCGTGAACATTCAGCAAGTTGAATGGCTGATCCTTAGATATCGATGGATAACTTGTGACTAACTTCCAGAAAAGACACATCTGTCTGTGGGAACTGGGAGTTCGGTAACTTGGCTTGGAGTTACTGCCACATCTCTGTACAGGCCTGACCTCACTCCAAGTGATTTCCACATGCTTGAGCTATTAAAGGAGGTCAGCATTTCAGAAGTGAAGCAGGGAGACCAATCATGGTCTTGATGGTATCCAAAAGCACTAATGAAACACTGGGATGAGTGCATTAGTGTAACAAGGGATGATATACTGAAATAAAGGGAGTTCTTACTCTCTAGTATTCTACACAATCAAAAGTCCCGGTTTGACTTGAACACCCCTTGTACATCCTTAGTCATTGCCTGGACAGGGTTGTTGGCTGTCAAATTGTGCTATTAGTTTGGATATACTGTATTGTGAGTAAGTAAGTAAATTTGCTCAAAAATGATGTGGATAGGTACAAAAATTGCAAGCAGGCAGAATTAAACTTAAATAATTTCAATATTTTAAGCACTAAATAGATATAGATAGATGCATTGTGGTACTATTTATACAGTAATGCATTGCTCACCCTCAGGAAGAACTCTCCTCCATCGTTGCCGGCTCTGATCCTGAAAGTGTTGTGCATGTTACTATAGATATTAGTGGCTTGGATCTGAAAAATGTCCGCCGGTATGGTACGGTCAGAGTGAATGTTCATGTACTTGTAGACAATGGACTGCGGCAAGCCACGGCACGCACTTGTGGAAGAACACACACAACGGCTGAAAGAAATAAGAAAAATATATATGATATACAGGTGAATCAAAGCATTTTACAGTACATTAAAATTGTCTTCATGCTACAGTAGGGTGCAAACAAAGGTCAAAATTCACACAATACACGATTTGCAAAATACAATATCAGGGATGCATCGAAACCATGTGCTGCAAGAAATAAACTTTCTGTATTGAAGATATTTTGACATTTAAACCGAAATTTGAATAGAGATCATGAGGGCATGCAGAAAAGGATTTAAGAAGGTATCATCAGCCCCTGATCAATTGATCATCAGTAGGTCTATCAAACCTCTATCAAAGAAGAAGTTTTGGCAGTTTGTTGGTCTGGAGTATACAGGTCTGCACAATGCCAAGTGGGAAAGACGTACATAATGGTCTTATAGAAGCAAGTGTTGCTGCAAATCAATCTGAAAAGGGTTATAAAACCATTCCAAATGATCTGAAGTTCAACTTTTAATGGTGAGAAAGATGATTCCCAAACATAAAGCATCCCAGACAGTTGCATCTTCCCAGGAGTGGACATTCCAGGACAATCAACCCCCCCTCCACCCACTCCCCCCAAAAAACACAAGAGTTACACCTCCAAAAATTCCAAAAGTCCAAAAATGTTTAAAAGTCCAAGACAGCACAATTAGAAGAAGACAAGTACAGTTTGTTTGGAAGGGTTGCCGGGGAAAAAAATGAAAAAAAGTAATAACTGCACAAACCCACATTTGAACCCAGACATGTAAGCATTTTCAGCAAGAAAACACATCTGATAATGTTAAACAATACGTTATCTGCTCAGGGATTGCTTGTGTTGTTTCAAATTGCCTCAGTATTATTTTATTTATACCCCAGGTATAAATGAACCTTCTTAAACCCCTAATCAAGGGGACTACTTGGTGTGTGGAGTAAAAGGATTGAATTTAACACCCTGCACAGCACACTAGCTTACTAATATAATGCTATTTGGGATTCGACCCTGGAACCAGGAAGTTAATGTAGCTAATTTTCTAAAGCGGAATAAGTGGAAATATAAAAAGAAAATTTTTACAGAAGATTTACAGGACTGTCCATCACCTTTACATTTTGTTTACCTTACCTTTCGGCTATATGGTATAGCACTGTACAGTATATAGCAGTAAGTAAGAATTTCGCTAGCTCCACCAGTCGCGGTTAATTACAGTAATTCTGCCAGTCATAATAACCAAAATAACTGGTTAAATAAACAAACTAATTATAATCTGTTAATAATAAATGGTGGTAGAACTGGACTATAAAAGCACTATTATACTCAAGGTATTGCTGTCAGGCTTCACCCTCGTGCCTGCAACCTTGTCACAGCGGTGCTGATATTCAGCACAACAGCACTCCCTCGCATATGATGTGCCTTAATTATCATATAAAAAATTAATATAGTACACTATATGGCCAAAAGTATTTAAACACCTGACCATAACACTTATATGTGGTTTTATTGTTCCCAAATTGTGACCATAAAGTTGGAAGCATTATTGTCTTTAATGTCTTTGAGACATTTGGGATGAATGCACCCTTGACCCCAGAACGTCAATAGGGTTCAATGGGCAAAATCCCACAAAACCACATTCCAAAATCTACTGGAAGCTGTTATAGCATGAATACCTCAACCTATTAATGTACTGTACAGTACATGATTTTTAGGTTCAGAACTCATGTGTCCACATTCTCTTACACTTATATGCTAGTAACATGCTGTTGTGTTATTCCGGTCCATTAGTGCAGCTTGTCCTAGCACACAAAATCTTGGCTTTTACATACGCATCTGTCTCTGTGAGAACGCTGCCAGATCTACTTACTTTTCGGATGTGCGCACATAAGGCTCTTGACAGGGGTTTTTCTGGTAACAACGGAAGCCTCCGTAATAATTCCAGCACATCTCATCTTCACTGCATTTGTGGCCTGTTTCACACTCGTTAATGTCTGAGGGCAAATGGCAAAGAAAAAAAGATTTATATATGATACTACACAAACATTTTTCCATCATAGTTAACAGAATTAAACATTTTTATGTGTTACCAGGGGAGTTCAAGTCAAACCGGGACTTCTGATTGTGTAGAAGAACAGAATACGGTGATACTCTCTTTATTTCTCTATATAACCCCCTGCTACACTAATGCACATATCCCAGCGTTTCACTAGTACTTGGATACCATTAAGGTCGAAAGTTCGATCGGTCTGCCTGCTTCACGTCTCCCAGGAACTCGTTTAATGGCCCAAACATGACTATACAAGCTGGAGCTCTGAGCCTCCGAACCCAGGAAAGTCATGCATGGAAGTACAGCCTTCTTTAAAACATATGCACCATTCTCATAACCATACTGTGCTTGAAGTCTTTTGTAAAGGTCAATCGTTTTTACACCTTCATTCATGAGAAATGTCACCACAAGTCCCTGTTTGACTTGAAGCCCATCATATATTACTATGAAACAGACATCTCCTTACAGAAAGCTTCACTGTATTAAAAAGCATACAAAAATACAAGTATATATTTTTACATACATAAGCATGTAAAAAAATCTATGTATCTATATACTTTATATGAAAAAAAATTGCATACTTGTTTTTTGTATTTTCACTTGTATATATTTAAGAATACACTTGAAATATAACTCTAGTACCATTAAGTACAAATAAAAAAACAATTTGTACCAGTTTCCCTGGGATTTCACTTTCTGTGTGTGTGTGTGTCCTTTACATCAAGGCTTAGATTTAATTTCTACCTGGCAAACCAGCCTACTACTAAACCCCTGGTCTCACTGTTACAGTAAAAGGGGATATTGCAAAACATGGGCTATCCCTTGCCTTAGAGCTCAGGCAGCGCACACACACTCACACACATCAAACAGTTCTGTACCATCAAAGTACCCTTGGAACTGACGGGAACTATTTCTGACACAGCAGCAAAGATTCATCAACTCACTCTCCAACCTATTCAACCTAACCCATGGGAGTGGAAAAAATAACACTGGTACTCATTTGAAACTCTTAGAAAAGAAAAAGGAAAAAAAAAAAAAAACTCACAGGCATAAATCTCCCTTTTGGGTGCCGAAACCCTAACGCCTCGTTTGCGTGCACCCCAAACTTTCGCATTCTTTCCATGACAGGCTGGTTGAGAGTAAAGAGCCCTTATTCTGTTATATATCTCCTTCGGCGCTGACACGTCCAATTTTGATACGGATCCGAAACGGGCAGGGAGGTTGGAGAGATAATCATATTTCATTAGAAAAAAGGAACAGTGGCCAAGTACCTTGACACATTCTTGTTCCCTGGAGCTCATATCCTTCAGGGCAAGTGCAGGAATATGCTCCGGGGCTGTTAACGCAGGCGTACTGGCACATGTAGCGGGAGAAGGCACACTCATCAATGTCTGCAAGCAAAACGAGAACAGGAAGCCGTTTAGAACAGGCACAGCATTTGCCATGAGTGTCAGTGATAATATACAGTACTTATATTATCTAAGTAGAGGACGGCATGAAACAGTGATGACATATAGTAAAGCTTCACCACACCATATATGGGTTACAAACATTTAAGGGCATCAAAGGCTTCATCAAGGATCAAAGACAATATCCATCTACTGTAATATATTTCCATTACACTGTGTAATCTCTGAGTTTGCTTTTGCGTGCTTGAGCGATTAAATAAATTGTCCTCAATGATGCCAGAATGATCTCCATCACCTCATCAATGCCTGTAGTCTATTTAGCGTATTAGCCTATTAGCTTTTCAAATTATTTCATGTTAATTAGTTAACTACACTTTATGCGGGATATAAATGTTGCAGTTTCAAATTACTGGCCCTGATCAAGCAAAGATCAAAGCAAAAGTTTTAGCCATTTTAGATCATATAATGGGGTAAGTACAGAAAGTGCATTTCCATGTGATGAGATCTCACAGTATTGATGCCAAACAACTGTGTGGCCATATAATGTCCCCCTGGTTGGTGGGATTAATTAGAAAAAAGGCTTCAGTTTGTTAGGGAGCAGAAAGATTGGATGTAGGAGCTATGAGAAAAGTTCTAAAGGATCCAGTTTGACCCTATTCCTGAGCGAGGGGTGTGTCAGGGTAAGAAGGGAAATGCATGAAGCGATGCACCCATCATGCATACTGGCCACTATACAAGCCATTGGTGGGGAGTGTTATGATCTGGGGGTTGCTTCAGTTGCTCAGGTCTAGGCTCAGAAACGTTATGTGGCAATAAAATGAAGTCAGCTGACGACCTTAATGTACTGAATAACCTGGTTGTCCCATGAATGGATTTTTTTCTTTCCTAATGGCATGGGCTCAGGACTCATGCTTTTGGGAGCATTGGGAATCATTTTCACACATGAACTCGACACCACATAGTGTGCTTTAATCGAAGATGCTAGATGCTAGTTCTGACTGTTGACGTGAAGATGAAATGCTACACCAAGGAACATGTTGAGCCAGTGATACTGACGGCTAGAGATCAGACTCACCTACACAGGAAACCGAGTCTGGTGCTAGCTCATAGCCCTGGCTGCAGTGGCAGATAAAGGATCCCATAAGATTGTAGCACTGATGATCACATGGCTGACTCACTTGACACTCGTTCACATCTGAAACAAAGGTGGAAATAGTGGACGAAGCCCTAAAATCACAATAGTATAGTCACAGTTTAGCACCTCTATTTTGCTTCTTCCCATCTTTAGTATGCCAGAAACAGGGGTGGGTGGGGGAGCCTGCCTACATGTTACTAACAGATGTCCTAAGAGGGTAAACAAAGGCCATGTGAAAATGGCGTTGCAGTTTTGGCTGTAGTCGGACACTTTTCTAAATAGAAGATCCATACAAGATTATACATAGAAAATGCTGTGGCATGCCAACAAAAATTATGATCTATATACTCCATCCAACCATGTAGGAATCTTTGTAGTCCAACTAGGGACCGTGGAGGCCAACGGTGACCATTGTTCCCATTTTGTATTACCGTCGTTGTTCCTCTGGTCATCATTCACACACACATTCAGGCAATTCAGGAATGTCAGTTATCCTAATCTGTATGTCTCTGGACTGTGGAAGGAAACCAAAATACCCGGAGGAAACCCACCAAACACAGGAGAACATGCAAACCGACCTGAGGCGGGAATCAAAGCCAGGACCTGGTTGCCTGTGGTGCTAACCACTAAGCCACTATGCTGCCGATGCTACATTTTTCCCCCTTTTTGTCCCCTCACACGCTAGCTTTACGCTGTTTATGTACAGAATGAGTTTCCTGGATTGAATCACTCACCCACACAGCTGTGGTTGTTACTGGCAAGCTGGTAGCCAGTGTTACACTCGCAGTAGTAGGATCCCGGAACATTCACACATCTGTGCATGCAGTAGTGTGACATCAGGCACTCATCTCTATCTGTGGACACACACACATACACACAAATATGTTGGGTTGAGAGTGTTCCCCATGACGGTCCAACTGATTATATTACTGGTGTTTCCCAAGGGTTTGTGATATTCTATTCGGTGGACAGCAATCGACAGTATAAAATTGATCCATGTATTAAATACTGTAGTTTGATCCTAGAGGACTTTAAAATTCTCAACTCTATCTGATAGGTAGATTAGAGAGCAGCTCTTGCAACACTCAGCTCGTAGTGTTGGTTGTAATTCAAATGTTTTTTTGTACATGTGCCTTGCACATTTAGAGTCCAGGTTCAGTTTCCACTTCGGGGTCTTTGTGGATGGAGTTTGCATGTTCTCCCTGTGATTGGCGGGTTTCCTCCGGGTACTCCGGTTTCCTTCCACAGTCCAAAGACATACAGATTAGGCTAATGGGTGTTCCCAAATTCTTGGGAGTGTGCAAATGCATGTATGAATGTGGACCGGAGGTTCTACCACAGTTGTAAAAATGTGAAAAAATACAATGGTCACCATTGGCCTACGCAGTCCCTAGTTGGATGGATGGAATAGAATAGAATAGAATATTAATAAATTTGACAGGGCTGGTGTGGTTCAGGCGACCGAGGCTCTTGGGTACTGACCAGATAGTTAGGTGTTTGAGCCCCACCACTGCCACCAATGCCTCCACTGTTTCGTCCTTCAGCAAGACCAGTGCAGCCCACTGCAGCCCAGTTAGTGCTTGGTTATAAAATGTGAGGCTTGTAATTGGCAGTGCATGCAGTGTAACACATGCGTCAGATCTTGTGGATAAAATTATGTGGTGTGTGGTGACTCTTAAGATAAAAGAGACAAAGCCCAAGACATACAGTACATATAAATATAGACACATAATCTAAGGGAAATCTACAATGGAGTTGCTGGAAACCTATTATTGTTCTGGGTTTTATTATTATTATTATTATTATTATTATTATTATTATTATTATATTTGGCCACTTCACTTAAATGCTTTTAATAACTTAAATCTTTGTACTAAAATGTAAGTTTCAATGACATAAAACTTTGCACCCTAATGGAGGGTAATAACAAACAGGTGTATATCGATTGCAAAGTTTGATGTCCAAAAACGCAGGATGAGGCGATGAGAGCTGAGCAAGCAACAAAACCATGTTTATTTCTGTCATATTGAATTTTCTGCCATTCTTGATTTTTTTTTTTTAACAGTTTTGTTTTTGCATTTCATTCTGCAATATTTGTCTAAATTGTACTAAATTGTACAGGTGGCATCTATTGACCAAGCCCAAAAAAACCCCGTTGTGGCATGCCAACAGACATGGTGATGAAGCAGCCAAACAGGAAGCGCTGCTATTTCCTCGCCAGTGTTAGTTGCTTTCATGTCAAATTTTGTTTACAAAGTGTCAACATGTCTTGTCCACACTGGACACACAAGACAAATTTTAATAAAAAATGGCCAATATTGAAATAGTAAAGACTCCATAAGCGCTAGAGGTATTTTCATGAAACTTTTATGCAGCTTCAATGTAAGAACTCCTACCTCTGATGATTACATATGAACATGTGACACTAAGCCATGTGACTGTGAGGGGCCAATCAACCTTTAATATATAAATATACCGGGTACCACTGGTTGCCTCCCCCATTCCAAAGACATGCAGATTAGGCTAGCTGGTGTTCCCAAATTGCCTGAATGAACAAATGGCTTCCTTTTCTCTTAAATATGTCTCTGTGGTCTTCATATAGGCAGTTTTCACAGACCTAGTTATTTATATTTTATGCAATCAACACAAACTTGTAAGCTGATGTTACTAGCTAGATGCAGCCCAAAGAGCTAGCATGAACAAGCTAGCAAGCTAACATATGCTGACTCATTAAAATCTGATGACAGTGGGGCTAACATTTCATTGGAGGCATGTACTGAGCATTGAGTTTAGTAGGTCAAATCCAAAACTTCCTAACACAGACTACTGCAGTGGTCAAAATATAAAGAGTTTAATTAAATTGATATTCAACAGCTCAGTACATATTCAATACAACAGCTGTGTACGGAATATCAGTACACTCCCTCTTGTGTGATATGGGTTTTATACACCAGCTCTGAACTAGCGTTGAACTGGAGAATGACAGTTACTGTATCTAACAGGGGTAAAAGTAGCCTCAGTGCTGAGGCTAGTAAAACTGGTAAAACTGAGCAGCACTCAGTGGTTAAAGTTTTGGAGTACTGATTGGAAGGTCCCGGGTTGAAATCCCAGCAGTCCCAGGTTGCCACTGTTGGGCCTTTGAGCAAGGTCCTTAATCTTCAACTGCTCAGATGTATAATGAGATAAAATGTAAGTCGCTCTGGATAAGGGCGTCTGCTAAATGGCATAAATGTAGATGTACATACACCATGGAGGTTCAAGGGTTCTAGGTTGAATCCCCCTTCAAGAAAAGGAATGCAGACGGAAGCAATTTGGAACAACTTACTAAGGAGGCACAGTGTTGTTTAAAATGACATAGCGTTATCTGATGCATTTTCTTGCTTAAAGTGCTTCCATGACTGGTTTTAAATGTGGCTTTTGGCAGGCAGCCGATTTCCCCTCTTTCCACTACTGCGGAAAAGTAAAAGTATGTCCGTACCAACATACTTTTACTCCTTGACACAGACACAGAGTGATACATATAGTTCAACGTCGCAATGCTGTAACGCTCTGTATCACCACTCGTGGAATGCCTCTTGCCCAATCAGATTACTCGGTCAGAACTGACAGTTGTATAATCCAGGATAATCCAAACAAGATTTTGGATTATGGCAAAACAACCAGGAGTAAAACATGAAACTGGAATTGTTAAGCTATGAATATGGAACATTGGAAAATATAACTAGGGAATAATTCCAGGACTGATTGTAAATTATATTAACGCATCAAAAAGACAAGACAGGAATACACAAAGGCAGTTTATAAAAGCAGGATTCTCACCCACACATTGGTCACCGCTCTTCTGGTAGCCTGGTGGACACTGGCATAAGAAGGATCCTCGAGTATTATAGCAGGTCTGATCCGCACTACATGTGTGTCTTCCTGTATTACACTCGTCTATATCTGTATATGCAGACACAAACATATTTTTTTTAGCCATGGACCAAAGGAAATTTTTAACATGGGACATTAAAGAGGCATCAAAGTTGAGTCAAAGGACACACTGCCACCTCACAGCTCCAAGGTCCTGAGCTCGAGTTACCGTACTGTCTTCTCCCTTTGAAATCTTTGTTTCCTCTTGTCTCACAAAAGCATGTCAAAAGGTGAACTAGGTAAAATATATTGCATATAATGGGTGTGAATGAATGTGATTGTATTTACATTATGTCCACCCAAAGCACCCAATGCAATCCCTGCTTCATGCTAAGTCTTTCCGTGATAGACTACAATCTACCTCGTGAAGTAATTTCTGAAAGTTAGTGTGTTAATATACACTTTATTATCTTAAGTTGTTGTTGTTAGTCTTTCGGCTGCTCCTGTCAAAGGGTCGCCACAACGGTCCATTCGATCCGCACAACAACTTGGCACCGGTAGTACGCCGGATGCACTTCCTGCCACTACCCTCCCATTTTATCCAGGCCTGGGACCAGTACTGCGTTCAGTGGCTGGGGTTTGTAATGGAATCAAAACCGGGCCATCCGCTGCTCCTTTTGTGGGCGAGAGACCTACCACTGAGCCACCAATGCCCCAAAATTTGTGTTAGAAAAGTATTTAAAAAAAAAAAATCTGATACTTGCTGGATATTGCATAACACACTATAGATATATCTGCTGAAGGTTCCCTTTATTTGTGCCTAAATATACACCTTAAAGTTCATTCTGCACCATTAGTCCAAATTTTATATACAGTAGCTTGTAATCTTTCTTAAACTCAAACTCTATCTTCTATGTGGTACATCTTTTATGGGCATACATGAAATGAAGGCTAATGTTGGTCGCTCTCCATCCTTTACTGTACATCCAGTGTAATATATTTTTTTACATTTATTTTAACCCTAAACCTAGGTTTTGATGATGACCTCCCAAAGTCAATCTCAGGTTCCTCCCATCTTAGGTTCCACTTTTGTAACGTTGTAAGATTTTTGGTACACGCTTAGTCCTCCACTTATTTGGCAAAACCACAGAAACTTCAGATGTAGAATTGGTGGAACATTGTCCAAACGATACCCAGACAATAATGAACAACACTTAAAAACAGCCGCTTACTTCTGTTCGAGTACTCATATTTCTTTTATATATGTAGTAGGTTAACCTTAAACCATCTTTAAATGGCTCAAAATACAAATATGTGGTCAGTGATTCTCAAGAACAGCTCTTTGGAGCTCTTCTTGTACAGTAAGTATCCAAAGAGATGGGAACCTGGATACGTATTCATCAAGCTTATTCATGTGCAGTGATGCCAGTATTGTTGTCAGAAATGGTGATTTCAGACTCGGTGTTTGAACTTTGGAGCCGTATACTATATATGAGCCGTGTTCCCACTGGAATTTCATGTCCATGTTGAAATGCCCTCAGACTTACATTTACTGTATCTCTTTATACAGCTGAGCAGTTGAGGATTGAAGGCCTTTCTCAAGCTCTCAATGGTGGTAGCTTGGTGGTACTGTTACTGTATTTGAACAGTTGTTCTTCACCACTGAGTTATCCCCTGTGACCACATCTATAACTGAGATGGCTATGTCTCCTTCCTTGCAAAATACATTAAAATTTCCTTCCTATTTTGGGATGAAAGTTTTTTTTTTTTTTAAGAATCTGCCAATGTAATCAGTTAACACTTTTATCTCCAACTAGAAAGGTATAGTTCGGATTTTTTCAAGATATCTGCACACAAACCATGAAGTTTGTCACCAAAGCTATTACAAAGTATGTAATCGGGGCCAAATTCGACAACCCTTGTTCCATGCAAAAATGTATTCCAGTGCTCAGCTGAGACTCATATAAAGCTTCTGCAGTCCTATTGAGCTAAATCAAGTTTGTACCTTTCAAAGTTATGGTGTATTTAGTACAAATAGAAAATAGCCATATAGGGAAAGGAGAGAAAGAATAAAAAAAGCTATTCCTTTAAGAGCTGGTCTGATGTTATCAAGGTCCAGCATTTTATTTGCAGAGGGGACAAATCGATCATGTTCTGATGGGGCAGTAAACCATTGTAGCGTGCTGGGCTGGTTCATTGATGCCAATGCTGCCCACATTAATGTAGTTTTGCACAGTTCATCCAGGGAACTTGCTGCCTAAAATGGTTTCTGTTTCAACTAGAAGAAGGTAAGAAACTGGTTTCTTTTGGAGTTCTTTACAAAAAACCTGGCCAGATCCTATTATCAGGTGGCAGAGACTGTTTCAGCTTTTTAGCAATTGATTCTGAGACAGCCAAATTTGCTATGTCACCCATGCTAACAAAAAACCATACGCTGGCCTCCGAGTGGCGCAGTGGTAAAGTGCTCGCCCTATCATCAGGAGAGATGAGTGAGTTCGATTCCCGGGTGATGCTGTAACCTCTCGCAGCCGGAGGTCTAGAGAGAGCTGATTGGCCGAGCTCTCTCAGAGGGGAGGGATGAGAGGTACTTAGTGCTCCCACATTAATCACGGCTCTACAGCCAATCAGGGGCATCTGTGAGCTCACGCAAGCGGAAGGAGCGGATAGCGCTGAGTGTGGGGAACTTCAAGGTAGTGGCTCCTGGCTACTATGTCTGGTATCCGGACATTGCCCCTGGATCCTTTGGGTGCTGTAGGTTGCAGGATGGGGCCATCCCTTGGGTGCTCAATTGGATTTGGATTGGGGGAATTTGGAGGCTAGGTTGGTGCTTGGGCTCTTTGCCTGCTGGGTGTTTTGAGTGGTGGGATGTTCAGGTGCCTTTCTTTCCTAGCCAGCATTGACTTTATTGGTGATTTGTGCTATATTTGAAACAGATGGGTAAGCCTTGGTGTGCATGCTCCTGCTACCAGTTTACAGCTGTATAGTTGATAATCAATGTTGATGAGTTAATGTGTTGTGGTACTAATGTTAGGCTGATGCAAACAGATGTTTCACATAAATAATATCATACAGTATAGAATGAGTCTTCTTGACAGCCTGCATATATATACAGTAAATGTCCTTGTATTAGTCTTTTTTTTTAAAGTCCATTAAATTTTAAAATACATTTTCGCAGTTTGCAGAACATTCGAGGGGAAACATATCTGATGCACAGTGAGTGCATTTTCACTCACTACAGGACGTGGGATCTAATCCTGAGGTAGTCTTTTCCATGTACGCTTTGCAGAGGTCATCAAAAATCTGCAGCCCTAGACAGCCCAAGCCAGTAACTGTTTCCATTTTCACGTCATGTACTTTCTAAAGTCAACAAAACGATCCTTCTTGTAATGTGTGTGTTTTTCTGTTTTTTTTTTTTTTTGTATTTCACACAAGAGGTCTTGACTGTCATTGAATGGAGCAAATACAGTACTATCATATAACGTCATCAAGTGATACGCTATATTGTGAATGTGGTCAAAACAACATAAATGCATAAAGATGGTAAATGTTAAACCTAAGAGAAAAAAAGGCTGTGGTGTTGAAAATTTCATTGCATTCATGTGAAGGAAGATGTACTACCATGCTATTTTTGACCTAGTGGAATTTATGTATAACTAACGTTCTTCAAAAGTATGCTCATGCTCTTCTTAAGTACAAAAAATTGACTGTATGCTGAAAGAATTTAGGGCTAATCAATTACACTAGGATGAATACCAGTAAGTAAACTGAACTCATGTTTTTTATTATTATTATTCCTGCACACTCACCTGCTTCATTCCTTGGCATGAGTTCAAAGTGCAATGAAAACTACTCATGTTACACTGGCGCTTCCAAACCGCTCAGGTTCTCAGACCAAACTCTCTGGATAAATTGCATATCTACTTGTTGAGGCAAGTGAAAAAATTCTGATGTCAACATAAAAAGTTACTTTAAGATTAAATAGGGGGGAAAAAAAGATTATGGCGTTGGTAGGCTACATTATGAAGAATGAAATGCAAAAAAAAAGTCTTAAGGTTTGTCATTTCCCTTAATGCTAGTGTTAATATATTACAGAACCAAAAATAGTTCATTAGACTGTAAACAGATCAGACAAGATGAAGTCAATTAAAAAAGGATATAGGTCTAGACTAGATTTAAATATGTATATGTATCACGTACACTATGTATATATGAAATACAGAAGAGACTGGCCTGACCTCCTGGTCCAAAAGCACCTTCAATAGGCACATGAGTTTCAAAACTAGACAATGGAGGTATGGAAGAAGATGGCCTGGTCTGATGAATCATTAAGTTGTCAACTGTGTGCATATGTATAGCTCACCCTGGGGAAGTGGGCAAGGTTCTGTTCTGTTGAGAAACTTCAACAGTCCTGGCATTCACATGTTGTTACTTTGTGTTTATTCATGTGGACTGTCAACGTGCAGACCAAGCAAAACCTTCATGGCAATGATATTCTGATGTCTAAAAATATTTGAGAATAGTTTGAGAAAAATGATAAATCTTGACCTTGAAATTCTCCAGATCTCAGGCTGAACATTTATGGGATTCATAAAGTATGCATTCATATTCGATACGGCTTATCCTGTACAGGGTCGCAGGGAGGACTGGAGCTTATCCCAGGAGACTTTGGGCACTAAGCGGGGTACACCCTGGACAGGGTGCCAATCCATCGCAGGACACGCGTGGCCATTTTGCCTCGGTGGGAGGAAACCCACCAAGCATGGGGAGAACCACCAAACTCCAATCACACAAACCCAAGGGAGGAATCGAACCCTTCGACCCTGGAGGTGCGAGGCCACGGTGCTGACAAATATGTCCCACCTATGAAGGCCCGACCTTGCAACAGATACCAGAGCACACCTTCGGAGATCTCAATGGGTCAGAGAGCTGTTTTGACAGCACACAACTTACACAGTATACTGATAGATGGATGGATGGATGGATGGATGGATGGATGGATGGATGGATGGATAGATAGATAGATAGATAGATTTCTGCCTTTTCTGATGAATAGTTGATGACATTTTGAATTACCAGATGAGTAGTAAAAGTTAACAGTCCTACAACCCCTACATGGCACATGTTACAACATCCACAGAAAATGAAATGGTTTATTACAACTCTTATAGCTGTTTCTGAAATCAGCTATTGTGTATCTCATTTAAGAGTGTCAAGGGACACAGCAGCATGACAAACACACACACAGACACAGTGTGTATGTGTGAGAGTGATGTCATACTTTGGCCGCTGGCCCCACCTGGAGTCTTAAGTCTGAGTAAATAGAGCTCAGAGCCCCACTTGGTCCTCGTTCCATTTGCGCCTCCCAAAAGCTCCCAAACCTGGGCTGACCTCCCACTCGGCCACCAGGAGAGAGGAGGGGAAGCGCTCGGATCGCGTGAGCAAGCCCTGTGAATGTTTGTGGAAAAAGTGAAGAGTATTCTCTCTCCCCCAATTTGTTCCTTTCCCCCTTTTTTTCTGGAGCCAATGTTTTATTTAATCAATTCAGTTGTGGATAGATTCCACGCTTTCTACCTACGTCTCAGCCATTCAATTACTAATAATAACATCCTTTTGAAAATATTAATCTTTTTGTTAATTATCATACCGCTTTATTAGAAGCATCTTATTAATACTGGGTATAATACCTGCCCCCTGTTTCCCATGTCCTCGGAACAGACTCAACCTTTCATGGCATGAAGTGAAGATGGCTCGAATTCTTGAAATTCTTTAAGCTTCTGCTTCACGTTGCCATGATTGCATAACGTGATTGCTGCGGATTTGTCAGCTGCACGCTCGTGCTGTGAATCTTTCCGCTCTACCATATCCCAAAGGCGAGCTTGTGGAATCAATAGGAAGTAGTTATTATAAAAATTAAAAAAAAAGAAAAATAAGAAAAAAAAAGGAAAGGGGGAACATTGTGGACATAAGCTGTGGCATTCAGTACTAATGTTGAGTTAGTATTGAGGGTGCGTGCCAAGAAAACAATTAACACAAGGCAGGTTAGGTGAATGGATCCATGTTGCTGACACTAAATTCTAACCCTCCAGATGGACGCTGCAGTGAAAGTCTTCTTCTGTCTAGTTTCGGTAAGCCTGTGCCCACTGTGGTGTCGATTTCCAGTCCTTGGCTGGAGTTTTGATGTGTTGTGCGTTCTCAGGTGCTCATCACGCTTGTGGTTATTTGAGTCTGAGTCTCTGATCTCTCCCTCTCTCTCTCTCTCACCAACAAGGCATTTCCGTGCACTCTTCACTGAATGTTCTTGCACAATTCTGTGTAAACCTCTGGATGGTGTTGTGCATGAAAATCCCAGGAGATCAGCAGTTTCTGTAATAGTCGTACCAGCCTATCTGGCACCAACGAATATGTCACTAATACCTCTTTTCCACCAAGGCAGTTCCGGAACTAGTTCGAAGTCCAGGTGCCCGATTTCGAACGACTAGACAGCCAAAGCACCGGCCCTGAGACAGAAAGTAACGGTTCCATAACACTTTGCTGGGGTAGAACAAAGAACAGCTTATGTCAGGAGCTGGGTGCAGGGTTATCATGACCGTTTAAAAGTTTGCGACCGCCATCTTTACAAAAAAAAAATTTATTCAATATGCTATGGGCAGCTTAAATACTTTTTAGTAAGGTTTAAAAAAAAAAAATATATATATATATATATATTGCTTGCAAAGCCATGTTGTGTTGTGCTTGCTAGTTGCAGCAACTATTAGTACTAGCAGCAATGCTAGCTGCAATGGTGGCACTTGTGACAACGTTAGCAGCAATGGTAGCACATCACAATGCTACCAGCAAGCAATGATAAAGCCAGGAGAATTACTTGCAAAGCCATGTTGTGTTGCTGCTAGCATTGTGTTGTACTCTAGTGCACTAGTGGCAATGCTAGCTGCAATGGTAGCACTAGCAGCATTGCAAGCTGCAATAAAAGCACTAGCAGCAATCCTAGCTGCAGTGGTAGCACTAGCGGCAAGCGCAACACAATGCTACCAGCAAGCACAACACAACATGGCGTTGCTAGCAATACTCCTGGCTTCATCATTGCTAGAAATTATTTAAGCCACCAGCCTCAAGTGCTGCCAATGCTGCTAACACTGCTGGTAAAGTAGAGATGTACATGTACAGTAGTGATGTAATGACATGATCCTCTAGCCCATGGAAAAACAAGGAGGTTTGCTATTGAATCAGGACTAGCACCAGATGTGTTCCAGCTGGTCCACTTTGGTGGAAAAGAGGCTAAAGATTACATTTTTACATCATTCTGATGTTTGCATGATTTCATGCATTGCTCTGCTGCTGCGTGATTAGCTCATTAGACACCTCCATGAATTCCTTGTAAAGTGGCCAGTGGGTGTATAGTACTTCTCAGTTAAATGCATTGCGCGCAACCTACGGTAAGCTAACCTACCATGGCATGCAATGAGATTTAACTGAGTACAAGCGGTAGCTCTGATGAAGCTAGTTTAAAGGTCTGCATTGATGATGCTAATGTGGTGACTCACAACGTCCTTTGCCACACACTTTGGCGCTCGCACTTGCCCCACAGTTTTAAACACATCCGTTTACACTGTAATGGAATTCAGAGGATATCCAGCTGCCCTGTGTCCTTTTCTCCATGAAACCTCAAACCTCATACCAACTGTTTTTTTTTTGCTTGTTTGTTTGTTTTGTTTTTTTGGCCAGAACACCCATGTAACATTCTTTTTTCCCCACCAGATATGAACTGACATGATAAAACTAGCTGTTTACACACACACACACACACACACACACACACACACCGGGGGGCATTTGGTTCTGAGATACAGTAATGGAAAAAGAAAGGGATATTGTCCAAAATCCAAAAAAATGACTTCTTATTTATACAATTTCTCGAATAGTGCAACTATTCCCTAGGAAGAAAGACAAAGTATGAGCAAGGACAAAATATGAGCCATCTTGTACGTTTCACATCAATTTACATGCCTGTCATGTATCAGCCTTAAGGGGATACTTTTCACGCGAACTTTAAACACCTTTAAAAGTGTTAGCACTCTACATGACAAAGCAGATACACAGATACAGCTCCTAAAGGAGTATTAACAGGATGTTTTATGACACATGTCAAGTTGCTGCACATGATTGGGGTTGGGGGACGGACGATTAGAACTGTGTGTTGCATCATGAAACCATTTGCCTTCTATCCTACTCTCAGAGATTTGATCTCTTCAGATTTTCGATTCTTTTATTTTGGCTTTTAGTGACAGATAAGGCTTCCCAAGCACAGCCTTTACTAAGGAACTGAAGATCAATTTCAAAGTGAAAACAGAAATCTTTCCCTGGCGCCACTACAGAAATGCCTTCTCCCCAGTTCATGACCCAAAGTAAAATCAGGTCCAGAGCATCTCAGATGGACAAGAAGAATGAACATTCCGAATAATCCACGGTCTGTTGACCTTTTCCTGGCCAGTGGAATTTTTGGGACGCATCGATGCTTCATTGGTTTACATGAGCAATTCGCGTACAGACGCATTTTATCAACGGAATGGAACTGACTTCAATCTCGAGTCTTGAGGAAGACAGCCATCATACTCGAGCCACATATGAGAACAATTAACTAACACATTCACTTTAAGTGATTGGTGATGATTTTATTGGCATGATTCTCAACTTGTATCACACCCATGATTTTTTTTTCTTTCTTTCTTTCAGAGGACCTCCAAAATCTTGTTTCAGTTATATCATATTTGATAGGAAATATTAAACCATTCCTAAACTCATCACGAAGGTCAGCAACTTCTTAACTACATCCAGGATTTCAATACCACCGGCCTAGGTCGTCTACAACGGGGTGTTCAAGTCAAACCGGGATGTTTTATTGCGCAGAATAACAGGAGAGTTATGTCGTATGAGCACCAGCGTGCTTGGACACCAGCAACATAGAACATTTTTGCCATGATCAAACTGCCTGCTTCACATTAGAACCCTGGCCTTCCAGGAACTCCTTCAATGGCCCAAATGGGTTTGAGAGAGATCAGGACTGTAGGACTGGGCTGAGTTATTGGAATATGCAAGTCGTATTGGTGTGTATAGTTTACAAAGACAAATGCGTCACTTCTACAAGTTGGCGGAAAATTATCCGTCGATCTTCAAGAATCATGCGTTCCACTTAGGGAATGTTCATGGGAACGACTGCAGCGGGCTCTGAGCCAGCTCGGCCGGGATCGTCATTCATACTGTAGATGTACGGCCTTCTCTAAAATGGTTGTACCGTTCAAATGTTTAACCTCGACTATGAGTCTCATCACCGTACTACGCTTAAAGTCTTCTGTAAATGTCAATCGTTTTTATGCCTTCACTCATGAGAAATCCTGGTTTGATCTGAACGTCCCTCAGATTTAGACTGAGAAACGCAAAATGGAATCCAGACATGATAAATATCAGGAACAAAATGTTCAGACAAAGGTTAGGAAGTTCTCCAAGGACATTACTGGTATTCTGAGTAATGTATATGAGAACCCTTCTGTTCTTGACATCGGTCTGTTCTGATATTCAATCAATCTGGATATATTTTTATATGCATAAGATCCCTAATTATCAAGCTAGGGCTAACAGTGGCAACGAAAAACTCCATGAGAAAGCATGAGGTAGAAACCTTGATGGGGAGCCCCACTCGAAGGGAAACACATATTCTCCTGGGTGACAACATGTGATTATGAAATGCGTGGTAGAATGGGTAGACCATGTGTCCTTTACATAACATGAACATTTTATGTACAGCGAAATACTAATACCACAGTTCATAATGGTGCTTCTTTCCATTCCACATGTGTTGCAATATGTACATAATTGAGCACACGCCAACAACTGGTAAATGTGATAAGAGCAGGTGGGCGGTGCTGTCTAGATCGAACAATACGTCCAACATCCAGTCCAGTTCCTGGGCTCCAAATCATACATCATGGAAGCTCTTCCTGAAAGAGGAGGGCATACTGGGTGGTTCTTTTGACCCAATGCCAGATTTGTTGGTTTAGTTGGCCAGATGACTCTGGCACAGCACCGAGGAAGAACAGAAAGATCAACAATTTCTCACATGCAGGGACAGGAAGCAGCTGGAGTCCGGCAAACACAGCCCAATAATAACAACACTGCATACTTACATGCAGAATTTTATTCAACTCTTTTTCTTTCCATTATTATTAGAAGCGGGCTAAATACCACGAAAACATGTAATGCTACTGTACATTGTAGTTAGCCAAAGAACAAGGACAGTATAGGGTTTAAACAGCATATTCAGGTCATTTCGAATATTATAGCGGGCATTTTTCTTGGAAATAGATTGAAAGTTAATATTAATTGGCATATACTAAACTATATAGCAGTTATAATTATGCCTATCAGCGTTGGTTGATGGCAGGTGTTAGTCTAAACCGATATCTGAGGTCGGCTGTCAGGCTACATCAAAAAATTTGATGATTTGTGAAACCACATGAAAAAGCAGAACAGAGTGTCATGTTTTCTTTAGTTACCAGTTATCTACATATGAACAGTGCATTGACCAATGTACTGTAAATATGACACCAATAAGTTGCATGTGCTCATCATATGGTATTTAGTTCTGCAGGGGAAAGTAATTTAGCTTTCTCTCCTCGGTACATAATAACCTACCTTCAAAGCAAGCATTTCTGGAAGGAAAAAAAAAAAAAAGATGACATCTGTGCTAATGAATCAAAGTAGTAATTGTCTGCCAAAGGGAGAAAAAAATGCCTTTTTGTTTATATAGAGCTGACATAGTTAAATCATAACCATAAGCACTATAGGAGATATAGCAAAACCGATGCCAAAGTAGAAAGACACCAAATATTTACCTCCCAAAATCTGTTTCTGGTCATGACCTCAACATTCTTTGAGATTATAAATTGATGCGATGGTTATCTTTGTGGTGACTCATTTTTTCCATGCTTTTGTGCAAATGGGGGAAGAAAAAAAAATTCCTCTGCCTCTCCTATGAGCGCAGTGGGGTAGTCTGTGGATGGGCGGGGACGGGATGGAGGGGGGTCGGATCAGTGTTTTGTCACGGCAATGTCACAATACAAAATTCAAAGATCTAAAATTCAGAATGTTATGTTCCCTGGTTAATTTTCCTGTTAATACACATTAACCCTCTTATTCTGCTTGAGACCAATGCGACCCGTTTCAAGATAAAATATTTCCTGAATATTAGCCGGTTTGTTTTATTGGTACAAGGCTTCAGAAATATTTAAACACAACAAGAGACAAATATAGAACTGGGGAACCTCTTTATTTATGCCTGATTTGAAAAAAAAAAAAAAAAAAAAGGCTATTAATTATTTATGCTGCAAATGCTTTTATCTGATGTCCCAAAGGGTTTAAAAGTTGTTCTTAAGCCTCCGAGTGGCGCAGTGGTAAAGTGCTCGCCCTATCATCCGAAGATCACAAGTTTGATTCCTGAGTGATGCTGTAACCTCTCGCAGCCGGAGGTCTAGAGAGAGCTGATTGGCCGAGCTCTCTCAGAGGGGAGGGATGAGAGGTACTTAGTGCTCCCACATGAATGACGGCTCTACAGCCAATCTGGGGCGTCTGTGAGCTCACGCAAGCGGAAGGAGCGGATAGCGCTGTCCTCCGAGTGTGTTACTCCGCCCCTAACGGTGCGTGAGGGAGCAGTTCGAAAAGAGGCAGTCGGCTGGCGTCACGTGGTTCGGAGGAAACACGTGATAGTCTTCGGCACTCCGGACTGAGTGGTAGTATTAGCCTTAATGTGGAGCCCCCTAGTGACGGGGAGGATTAATTAGGGAGAAAATCGATGAAAAAGGTGTTCTTGAGCAGTCCTTGGTTTTTGAATGAATAATCCAACTATACAGAGCATGTTGTTAAAATGAATAGACTAAATCTCAATTTCCATTTGGTTAAAAAAAACGTTTTTAGAAAAAGTGTTCAGTTAATTAGCTTGTTTTAAAATAGAAATTTTCATCTGACATTTCTTCTGCTGATCGATTCTTAGTTTGGAAGCAGAATATTATTTACTTTGGCTTGCAGAACATGGATGTGGATTCTATTCCATTCATGGCATACTGTAAAGGAAAACTCGTGGAATTGGAGAAAGTACAAGGAAAAACAGGTTGGCACAAAAGAAGGGCCACTTCGTGGGGTTATACTGTACTGTACCTGTTAGGCTCTTGGGAGGAATACAGTACAGTATGAGCACGGGTGAGGTATGTCATGGAAAGTAGGACTGGTCATTCGATCACATTCTAACATAACATGTCTAGAGGATTGACAAGCTTAAAAGAAAAAAAAAATACAATGCCTTGCATAAGTTTTCAAGTGTCCACTTGAACTTTTGAACAAATTTTGTGTTTGTAACGGAACAAAATGCGGAAAAGTTCAAAGGGTATGAATACTCTACTGTACGTGCAAGAAGCTTTAATGGTTAGACTTCTGAACATAAGAAAGTCTTTTAAGTAAAGGCATCATTAACATGCATTAACACCCAGGGGCTCACTGGATCTTTAAAGGCAAATTGTGTTAAGTTTAAACAAGGCTTTTCAATTATCCATCTCTGTTTGCTTTACATATCCTAATCTTTCATTTTATTCTTTTTTTTTTCTTACACTGATGCTGTGCTTTGTAGACATTCTTTAGTGCCATAACATTTCTATTTAACAAATATGCACCACTTTTAAAATGCACCATCTTGTCTACTTGTAGAACCATTCTGCATAGTTTGAGCAAATTATAAAAAAATAAATGAAATAAAAACATAATTTATTCTGTATTCAGGGTCAATGGATTATGGAGCCTATCCCAGGAGACTTGAAGCATGAGGCAGGGTACACCCTAGACAGGCTGCCAATCCATCACACGCACACACACTGCAATTGTGAATGCCAATTAGCGTGATCGTACATGTTTTTGAAAATGCAAACTCCATGCACACAAACCCCGAGGTGGGAATCGAACCCAGACCCTGGAGGTGCAAGGCGACAGTGTTAACCACTAAGCCACCATGCCACCCCAAAATCTAAATCCATTAAAAGAAAAAAAAAAGAAAAGAAAAAAGTTCCATTCGGCAATGATCTACCCATTTTGTGCTTGGGCCAGAATCTGGGTGCGCGACCAACAGACCCATGTGAATTTAATCACTAATCGGAGGCAACAGCCTACTGATGATTTGTGGTCTAGCATGGAAAAAAAAAAGCATGATTATTGTAATTGTTACAGTCTCTTAATCTTTTTAAGATGCCATACCTCACTGGATATGCCCTTGTGGGTCAGAGATCACAAACAGGATGATCGAATAATGGATTATGGTGATTATGAACCGTCCCTTATGAACGAAATCCATTTCTTAAAGATTAGATCATGGCCACCAATCAAAGAAAAAACATATGCGATGCCAAGCTGCCGCCTTACAGTATATGAACAAAGGAGAATTCTACTTTGGTGGATTTAGGTATGAAATACCGAAGCCTGAGAGACGTATACTTAAATCTTTATGTTCGGTATACAAAGCAAACACTTTTCTTAAATACTTTGCGTTGACTAAACCTTCTCAAGATCTCCAGAGCATGGATGATAATCATAAGATATAAGCAGGACACTATAAGCTCAAGCAATCAGTCATATGTGGCGTGTGTGTGTGTGTGTGTGTGTGTGTGTGTGTGTGTGTGTGTGTGTGTGTGTGTGTGTGTGTGTGTGTGTGAGATTAACGCTGACCTGAATGAGTTCCTGCCCTGGATTTCCAACCCAGGAACGATGAGTAAGCATGGCATAAGCATTATTTGATATCCAGAGGTTTCTTTATTAAGACATTTATGAAGACAGACACAGTGGGCGTCTGTTCCAAAGACAAACTAAACTAAGCACAATATAAAGCTTGTTAAGCACTAATAGCACACGAGAACGGCATCCAAAAGAAACACACCTCTGATTAAGACGAGGCTCTGCGATTCCTTAATGACTCACCGTTTCAGGAAGGAAGGGTGTTTTTATTCTAGAATTAATGGTTTAAAAATTTTTTTTTTTTTTTATTCCTGTTCGCCAGAATAACAAATGCTCTGTGGATTCATGTGACTACCCAGAACATCAATACTAATTTAGTAATTTAATATAAGTAATTTAATTACAGTGAAAATATGATCACTAAAAACTTTCACTAAATGCAGAACATGCATGAAAAAACATGCATTCTGCGCACAGCTGGTCCTGACAGTGTAGCGACCTTTCTAGCCGCCTAATAAATTTTTTTTCGTCTTTTCAAGGAGGCTCACATTGCCTGCCAAAGAGCACTAAGTCATTTATTGATTTTCTTCTATAATTAGGTCCTCTGCCCCCATGTAGTTGGTTTACCTAAAATCCATCCCTGTTTTACAATGTCTATAAACCAGAACGGGAGGAATGAGCTGTTCCACGGTGATTTTCCTCATGACTGCATACTCATCAAGCCATAAACCCCAATGTGTCTCCACTCAAGTCACTTTAAAGAAGCACTTTCGGAAAATCTTATTCATTCTATTGACTCCTTACAAACCCTATAACAGACTGCGGAACGATATACAGCAGGCGTTCGAATCAAACCAGGACTTCCCTAGGGAAGGAAGGTGTAAATCGAATTGACATTTAAAGAAGGTTGAATGATAATCCCGGTCGGATCCTTGAAAATCACCGGATAACTTAAAAGTTGGCAACATGCAGAAGAGACGCATCTATCTACGAGAACAGAACACACGATCATTACAGAAGCTGAGCTGGGAGTTATTTCCACATCACATCCCATTCGCGGAGTTCCTGGGAGGCCGGCGTTTCAGACGAGAAGCAGGCAGTCCGATCATACTGAGGGAAATTTCTGTGCTGATGGTAATGAAATGATGTTTTTGTAATGAAAATGCTTTAGTGTAGCAGGGGATTATATAGAGAAATATACTCATAACTGTCAAGCTATCAAAAGTCCCAGTTTGGCTTGAAGTAGGGTTAGTTAGTGCAAAAAAAAAAAAAGTGGTTTGCTTGTGCAAAAAAAAATGCACTCTCATGAACAGAAACAATATTCAATGGGACCTTCAGTTAATAGAAATATACTGTATATTAGCATTTTACAGTACCCTCCATAATTATTGGCACCCCTGGATAGGGGTGGATAAGATTAAAATAAATTCAGTTTTTATTGCAGAAGCATATTGTCACACTGAAAAATAGAACGTTATAATTGTAGAAAAATAGAACTTGAATATAAATTTTAAGGGGAAATAAAAATCCCTGACTATCCCATAAACTAACCTGTTCAACAATTATTGGCACCCCTAACAATTCCTAGAAAATAAATGTAATTGAAGTATTTCTGTCATTTCTACAGTAGATTACAAAGTTGATCAGAGTATCTAGGAACATTTAATTAGTAATTTATCACTTCCTGCTTCCCTGGGGTATAAATAAGACGTGACACAGAGGCCATTTCTCTTATCCAGTCTTCGCCACCCGCCTTCACCTGCCCATATCTACTGTGAGAGGAATCATTAAGAAGTTTAAAAAAAAAAAACTGGAACAGTAGTAAACAAGCCTGGACGAGGACGCAAGTTTATTTTTCCTCCACGCACAGTGAGGAGGATGGTAAGAGAAATAAAAAATTCTCCAAAGCTCACTGTTAAAGAACTGCAACAAATGGTAGCATCTTGGGGTCACAAAGTCTCCAAAACAACCATCAGACATCATGAATGCTTTGAAATACCAGGACATTTATAAAGCTAAATCTGGTGGCCTCTCCCCGAAAGCTGAAGATGGTTCGTCACTGGGACTTTCAGCAAGATAATGACCCAAAACATGTGGCCATATCTACACAGAAATGGTTCACCACACACAGAATCAAGCTCCTCCCATGACCATCTCAGTCCCCGGACCTCAACCCCATTGAAAACCTGTGGAGTGAGCTGAAGAGGAGAGTGCAGAGGAGAGGAGTCAGGTCACTGGATGATTTAGAGACATTGTGCAAAGAGGAATGGTCGAAGATTCCTCTTTCTGTGTTCTCTAATCTTGTGAAACATTATAGGAGAAGATTAGGTGCTGTTTTGTTGGCAAAACGGGGTTGAAAGTATTAAACATCAGGGGTGTTAATCATTGTGGCACCCATGATTTGATGTAAAAGAATTATTTCTCAAGGTGGGATTTTTTTTCCACTGAATAAATGCACTTGAATTAAAGGTTGGAATTTCCTTTTTTTCCCCCATTGTGGTCCTATGTTATTTAGAACAAAACTGAACTTTAAAAATTTTTAGAAGCTAAAGAACACATTTTAACCAGGGGTGCCAATAATTATGGAGGGCACTAATAAACGGTTCTGATAAGCTTTTGATGGGCTCGCCTTGTTGTTTGAGGTGAGGTGCCTTCATGCTTTCCTTTTGATGTGGTAACAAGGGGAGTAATAAAGACAGCAGACAAAGGGAGTGTGTTTACTGTTTCAAGTCATACCACTTGACCAACAGATGTGCTTGCCCACGTGCCTGGCATTGTGGTTGGCACTCAAAAGCCATTTGTGTACCCAGCATGATGCCAGACCCTCCTTCGGAATGACATAAATCACACACACACACACACACACACACACACACACACACACACACAAACCCACTCTGCACCTTTTTAACCCCATCACCATGAGCAATGTCACCGAGCCATTATGTTCTAAAGCTTCTTCATCTGTATGTAATTAAAGAGAGCCTTGATGCCCGGTGAGGTGCTGACTTATGACTAAAATAAACCGTTGAAGCATAAACGGGGGACCGCAGACCACAGCAGGAAAAAGGAGAACGCCAGCTGCATCATCCATCACAGCGCTCATTTGAACTGCACTGCTATCAACTTTGTAATTTGCCGTTAGTTGCGGCGGAACCGTACGGAGCGAATCATGCGCTGCATGATTCAGCATCCGCAGGACGTTTGATGCCTTTGCTTTTTTTTTTTCCAAGAACCCATGGGAGATGTCGAACATGCACTAAGGATATTGAAGCCAAGCCGAAAATATTAGACCTGAGGCAAATAACAGAGGAGAACCTTGGTGCAAAAGTTTGAAAAAGACATAAATTAGGATGCTTTGATCCCCTACTTTGTTGTGTTGGGCTTTTCATTTAGGTGTTATCTTCCATTTCACTTTTCTTAAGCAAAGGTGAGGTTTCATGCTCGCTTTATGGGAGACTGAATAGGGTCCTTTATGCAAAGCTGTAGACTCATTACATCACCTTGATTACCAAAATGGCTGCATCTCTCACATGGCCATCACTTACACCATCAACTGGTTCTGGTACTGTATATGGAAAGACACAGGATCAAGCTCTTTGTTATAGATTACACGTCTGAATAAACGTTAACAACAAAGATATCACAGCCATGCTGATATTCTTGACAATACCACATCCTCAAGTGTGATATTGCTTTTATACACAAGCATTAATTTTTTTAACAGATTATGATTTGTTTATGTAACAAGATAATTTGCTCAGCCAAAATATATCCTTCCACAGCTAGCATTTACAGAATTTAGTTTTAAATTTCTTACCAGGACTACGCAGCATAAGGAGAATAAACAAAAGGAGGTGGTGGACAGTCCTAAGTATCTTATGACATTCACTATATATTTACACTTATTCCACTTCCAGGACTCCAGGGTTGAATTCTAAATATCATAACATGGAAAGCTAGTGCGCTATGTATTAATTTCCAAAAATCGTGAAATGGAAATCTAGTGCGCAATATATGTAGTGTGTAAGATCTCTTGTTTCAGGGTTGAATCCCAAATATCGTAAAATGATGCTAGTGCGCTATATGTAGGGTGTAAAGTCCCTTGTTCCGGGCTTAAATCCCAAATACAGTGTAACCTCGGATTGCGAGTAACGTGGATTACGAGTGTTCCGCAAACCGAGCAAAGATTTTTTATTAATTTTTTATTGGAAACCGAGCAAGTATTAGTTTACGAGTGCCGAGTATCATGTATCACGCATGCGACTCTTATTTGACTTATTTGACTTAATGATTTTTCTCTCTCTTGCTTTGCGGAATTGTGGGTAATCGTCTCCCCTGCTCCCCTGGGTCTTAGTGCTCGTCTCTTACTGGTATAATCAACGTCTCATGTGTGCACTAGTGTAATTTGGTAATTTGACACCGACACACACACACCGACACACACACACTCTCTCGCCTGTGCACGCGCATAATTTGACACCGACACACACACCGACACGCACACACTCTCTCGGCTTCACACGCACACACGCTTTCTTCACACAGAAAACTCAGCTCTGTCGCGATTCTTCGCGATTCCGCGAAGGTAAGGTGCTGGTTCATTTTTTAAAAACATTTTTAGTTAGTATGCGCTCACGCGAGTGTCATTAAACAGATTACTTTTTTTCCCATTAAAACAGTGTTTCCGTTGTGTGTGTATTTGTTGTGAAACTTAAAAAGCGAGGTCGGGGGAGGGAGGAGGAGTTTTACTGTGTAAGACGAGGCGAGGCAAGGGGCTAAAAGGGCCACACACACACAAATACATGGCGCCTGCGCGCACAAACGGAAACGCTTATCTTATCTTACGCTTATTTTTTTTGTGCAGGTTCATTTGTTTTATTTTTACTTTATATATTGTATGAATTATTTTTATGTATTTTTTTGGGGGGCTGTGGAATGAATAATTTGAGTTTTCATTATTTCTTATGGGAAAATTAGATTTGGTTTACAAGTGTTTTGTAATACGAGCCTGCTTCCGGAATTAATTATGCTTGTAATCCAAGGTTCCACTGTACTATAAAATGGAAAGCTAGTGTGCTATGTAGGGTGTACCTTGTTCCAGGGTTGAATCCCAAATATCGTAAAATTATGCTAGTGCGCTATGTAGGGTGTAAGATTTGATGTTCCAGGGTTGAATCCCAAATATTGTAAAATGGAAAGCTAGTGCACTACATAGAGTGTGTAAAGTCCCTTGTTCCAGGGTTATATTCCAAATATCATAAAATGGAAAGCTAGTGCGCTATGTAGAGTGTGTAAAGTCCCTTGTTCAAATATAGTAAAATGGAAAGCTAGTGCACTATGTAAGGTGTAAGATCTCTTGTTCCAGGGTTAAATCCCAAATATCGTAAAATGGAAAGCTAGGCATCTGCTCTCACCTCTTTCCAGTACTGCGGACCGTACCAATCTACTGTCACCCATGCTGACAACTGACAGTGTAATTAACATTGGGTGTTCCACAAGGCATCACAGGTTAAAGTGTTCAAGAGGAAACCCACTAAAGTACTGTTCATGCACCCTGATTGACACACCTTCTGCTTTGGAATGTGATGAATTATCATTGGCTGTGGCAATTAAAAGACGCTCAGTTGGTATCATAGAGCTTAATGTGTGCAAACAAAACATTAGCCCTAAACCATTACACCACCTCCACCAGCCTGCACTGTTGACACAAAGCAGGTTGGGCCTATATAATCATCCTTTAATATCAAATTGCTTGGTTTTGGTGAACATGTGCCAGCTGTAGCTTTAGCTTTCAACTCTTGGCTGAAATCAGATGGGGTCTTTTGCTTTAGTGCAACCTTCAGTCATCTGCCTCACACTCACAAACCCACTACAGTTGTAAAGAGACTTTCATCAACAAGGCATTTCCACCCACAGAACCGCAGTTTAACCCTGGCGACTGTTGCGCATGAAAAACCCAGGAGATCGGTAGTTTCTCAAAGCCATTTTTGCACCAACAACCATGTCACGGTCACTATAATCACTTTTTGTTTTATAATGCATTTTAATGGTTGCAGATTATTTTTCCATTTTGACCCCCCCCCCCCCCAAAAAAAAAGAATTGCTTCATGGCTTCCCATTGGCTACATACCATATCAGATCCCAAGATATATTGCCTTATGGTTTGGATACTCGAAGAAGAATCCTACCTCTGCAGTAATTCTGCTCATCCATTGTGTACCCAGGTGAGCAGTGCATGCCCCTGTGCACAGTTTGCAGTCGTCCAGCTGTCTGATGGTGTTGAGAGTTCACGACTGGTGGGACCGCAGGGATGGGGGCACTCGGTTCGGTCGGCTGCGGCACCTCGTCCCCTCTGCTTATGAAGATCTGCGCATTCTGCGGCAGACAGAGGTATCCACCAAAGTGGTTGTAGCACTTCATACCTCCTTTGCAGGCATCGGGAACGATGGCACACTCATCGATGTCTGGTGAAAAAGGGAAGAAGCTGTATGAGGCTATCTCGGTGGTGTTTATGAAGGTATGAACAGGCTGAATGAACATTTTAGATAGTTTTGAAATGTTTAATAAGACTGCTGTTGCCCGTCTCGGTCAAGTCATTTATCCTAGAGAAGGCCTAAAGTGCATATTGGTCAAACACACACACCTTGCGAAATGTAAACAGCTGTAACCTATAATTGAACTATAACTCGGTGTAATGCAATTTATAATAATGCTCACACGTTTAGGGAGTCTTTTTACTCTTTTTACTTTTTTTGTGCATCATCTTGATGAACGAATGAATTCACACTCTAAATGCAGCATTAAATTGGCCAGCGTGGTCTCAGCCACTAAACCCGTGCACTCACTGTCAGGATGAGTTTTGAGACTTTGGAGGCATTTGAGGTGGTGAACCGTGTACGTTTCTCTGAACTCGTATTTGAAGTTAGTTTGTATTGTTTAAATGCTGGCTCTGTTTTTAAGTAATAAAACAAATTTTATAAGAAACGGGCTACTTTTATTTAATCTGTCAACTTTTTTAAAGGTTAAAAATTGTAACAAAACAGGATATGAAAAATGTCATTTCTAATCGGTATATTTATTAAATCGTGATACTTATAGAATCGCATCGTATTGGGAGTTGACTGCTGACTCCCATCCCTAATAAACTGTCCTGTCCTGTATGTATGGACTCATACTGTACCTTTGCACACTTGTCTGACATGATCATACTCATAGCCATCTGTGCACTGGAAGAGAAAAAGAAAATACTATTACTTGGCAAGTTGTAACCTGTTTTGAGTCCCTTGTCCACAAATAAGGTGTAATAATAACACTGAGGCAAATAACATGTTAATTTTTCCCTAGGACTTTACAGCACCGTGATTACGGTACTCAACACAGGAAAGCAGTGATTTCCTTAATAGGTCTAGCCAAGAACATTGTCTTTATAAAAATTTTAAAAAATGTTAAAGAAAGGAAAAAAAAAAGAAGCACTTGCCGTGTAAGTGACGGGTTCTTCCATTTCTTGGGCGAAGACATGGACCAACATGGCCATTATCATGTAGATTCCAGGCATGGTGGAGGTTCTGCAGGAGAAAGAAAGAGACAGAGAGAGAGGGAGAGAGAGAGAAAAAAAAGAGCAAAACAAAATAAATAGCATGCATAAATAGGCATGCCCGTCTACGGGCCGTGTAATAGCCGTTATTACACCTCTCTGAGAAATGATGAACGAGTACCGACACGTCCTAAATCTTCTCAAGTTCAGTAGCTGCTGTAAACCCCCCTCATCTCTTCTCTCTCTCAATCACACGTCCTGCTGTATGTTTATTACAACAACAACAAAAAATATTCCATAGGAGACTTTTTTGAAAATTATGACGTAATAACATTTTGCAATCTAAATTTGCATGCACTTTTTAAACTTGCTCTCTATACTTTTTTATATACACTCTTTAGAGGAACCAAAGCCTGTAGTTGAGGTTGTGTTATCAGGCTTGCACATCACCTGGTGCTGAAGGTGAGACAGTCCTACCTGGTGTTACCTGCAGCCGGTGCCTGACTGTGTGCGGGACTCCGATGCGGCGCGGATGCTGCGTGTCCTGAGAGCAGGGCGCTGTGCTGTGTGCGGTGTGTGGAGTCGGAGTGATCGGAGACGCACACGCGGAATGCGCGAGGGGGGTGTAGGAGGGGGAGGAGAAGGAGGAGGGGGGGGGGGATGTTGGAGGCGGCGCGCGCGCGCAGGTTCTACTGTAAGCTATCACCGGGCTTTTATCGGAATCACTGTCGCGTGCGCTTTAGCCTGTGAGGCGATTTATTTATTTATTTATTTTAAACAAAAGCTACAATGTGGCTCCCTCTAGAGGCTTTGATGTCGAGTGCAGCAGGATCCAACTCGGACGCTTCATCTTCCTTTCTTTATGTTCTGTACAGCTTCATCCCGTATACAGGGGCAGAAATGGAGGTTTGCTTTTCTCTGCTTCTGATTTATGTTTGACAACTTCATCGCCTCTGCCAGGTCATTCATAATCATCATATGCCATTATTTGATCATTTTAAAGGAAACACCTGTACACGAGGTCTGACAAACATCACCTGAACAGAGGCATATCCAGAATTATGGCATCTTTAAAAGATTAAAAGACTGTAACAATTATACAGTTTTATATAAACTGTATAATTGTAATATGGCACCTAAGACGATATATATATATATATATATATATATATATATATATATATATATATATATATATATATATATATATATATATATACATATATATATATATATATATATATATATATATACTGTGCAAACAAACGTCTTAGGTGCCATATTATCTGTAGTACAAATTTTGTTATGTAAGTTTATTATGTATGCATTATTTTTTTCTAAGTAAAACAGCTGTTAGGTTTTACTGAGCATGCTGGAGAATAGGAGTTCTTTTGGTAACTTCGTCACACTCCCTCCTTTCCATTTTCATGTAAAACCCAGGAGGTTTTTTTTTCCTGTCATCTGGAAACTGGTCTGTCATGTAATATGTCACTTACTTTACAGGCATGCAAATATTCTTCTGTAATGTTATTTATTCATTAATTGTAGTGTATCTTTGTAGGGAGTGGTCTTGTACATAATAATGCAGACATAATAAACTTATACAACAAAATTTGTACTACAGATAATATGGCGCCTAAGACTTTTGCACAGTACTGTATATAATTTTTTTTATATATATATATATATATTTTTTTTTTAATAAATATTATTTTATTATTCGTGTGAAGCACTTTGGGGCACTTGTTGTTAAAGTGCTATAGAAATAAAGTTGAGTTAAGTTGAGGTTGTTGTCTCCAACTAGTGATTAAGCTCCATTGTGTCTGTTGGTTGCGCCCCCAAATTCTGACCTAAGCACTAAATACCTGAAAACACAGACACAGAAAAAAAACTGCTATTATATTCTAAATGTCCTAAATATCCTGTTTAAACCCTATTCTGTTCTTGTTTCTTTGGCTAACATGGTTTGATGAGTTTGGTGTGGAAGAACTCGACTGGCCCTAACACAGAGCCCTGACCTCAACCCCATTGAGCACCTTTGGGATGAACTGGAATAGATATTGTGATCCAGGCCTTCATGTCCAACATCAGTGCCTGACAATATAAATGCTCTACACAACAAATGGACACAAATTCCCACAGAAAAACTCCAAAATCTTGTGGACAGCCTTCCAAGAAGAGTGGAAGCTGTTATAGCTGCAAAAGGGGGACCAACTCCATGTTGAAGTATATGTATGTGAATATAATGTCATTGCAGTTTTGGCCAAATATTTTTGTCCATATATTGTATGGCCAACTCATGATCCTACCCATTAATCGAACCCTCGACCCTGAAGGAGCAAGCCCACAATGCTAATCACTATGCCACTACTGTACTGTATGTCAGCCTCTGGAGGGATGTACTGTAGGCTATTTTTCTGTTCTTATAACACAACAGTATAATAAATGATGAGTTCAAAAGACAGAAACTAATCACAAAGTTGTGTCCCAGCAGGACTGGATTTAAAGCTGCTGTAAGTAATTTTCAAGAACTGCCTCTACGGCTTGTAACAGTTATCACTTCAGTTTTTATTTATCATTTGAAGAACTGAGTGGCCCTGCATGACTCATGCATATTTGTACATATGATAATATAATTTTAGAATTGCATGCATCAGTATTCAGACATTAGGTGTAAATATTGATTTCAGCACTATTCAGAAGTTATGAAAAATTGCAGATTTATTTCCTAGAATGATTTTCAGTATCAGTATTATTATTATTATTTCAAAAAAGAACTCTAAGAAATATAAATGAATTTTAGTTTGTATTTTGAAAAGTTTAACAATGATGTAACTCTTCGAAGATACACTATGACCAACCAAGAAATTATGATAAACAGCCCTGTTTAACACCCGTATGTGCAGCTATAACAAAACTGCTGAGGATGTATTCACTAGTATTGTTATATACTTAAGATTCCATGTTACAGAATGTACAGATGTGTCTTTTCATTTCCCATAACAAAGGAACATGGATGAGGAAAACGCCATCTGACCTGCCACGTGCCAGTGATCTACACTCCAACAGCTTGAAGACTGACTACATTGTAGGAGGAGAAAGCATGAGCAGGTGACTGATAAAGAGGACAACGAAGAAGAGGCAGGTGACAAAGATGTCCCCCCAGTACAAGGTATTGTGTGGAGGGTGATGATGAGTTTGAGGAGCTCACTAATTTTTTATTTCCCATTTCTCTACCTCTCTGTAAGGCGCACATTAGCAAACACGATGGGTTTTAAGGTAATTGGCATAGGACATACATCATGTCAACTACCTATCATGCTGGCACCTGGTGCGTACATTATGCTTTTAACAGATTTTTTTTTTGCCGTTCAAGGGTAGATATATTTGCATTTTTCATGTATTTAAATTGGGCTCAATTTAAAGTCATATCTTTCATCCTCTGTCTAGCATTAAGAATGCTCAGGTGATGCATGCAGGTTCTGCTGCACCATTAATCCCGTCAAAATCGATAATAACATGTAAAAATATTTTTGCTGAACAGGATAAATATATAGGATTTATGTACATGCGTTAGAAAATCTGTAGTTATGAATTGTGTATTAAATTTCTAGACTAGATGCACAGTATTATGCTAAATACTAAAGCTAGGTGCTGAAATATATTAAAATTATGTAAAATAATATTTAATAATAAGTTCATTGTATTTAATGAACATAGTGAATGAACATATTTTACTGATGTTTGCTTTATTGTATTTGTTAAATAAACAATAATCTAAGATAATCAAAAAAATTGTTCATAATTAATATTATCAAAGTGTCACTTTTTTATACTGTAACACTATATGCACATTGGTTTCACATACAGTGTAACTACAATTTAGAGATAAACCTTCAGTATTTAACAACATGCTTATAAACAAAAATATTCCAACCTGTCAAATCTATATAATTAATAATCTAATATAATTATATTAGATACCTAGATATACTAATGTAGAGGTGAAACCTAGGAACTGGCACAACATGAGGAAGAATCTGAGATGTAAATAGTATAAATGTTGTCCATGGAGCAGCAGATGGCAGAGAGATGATATGCTTGGATAGATGAGAGTGTTTAAATACCCATGTTTTTTTATTTCTGCAATACCGAATTCAGTGGCACAGTGGTGTAGTGATTAAGCTTGTCGCCTTGCACCTCCAGGGTCCGGGTTCAATTCCTGCCTCAGGGTCTTTCTGCATGGAGTTTCATGTTCTACCTGTGCTCAGTGGGTTCTCCGGTTTCCTCCCACAGTCCAAAGACCTGCAAAGTAGGCTAACTGGTATTTCCAAGTTGCCATCCATAGTGCATATCGGTGTAGAAGAGGTGATGTTATTTTCAGGACACCGCTGTCCTATAACAAACCAACCAACAGGATAAAGAGGCAATATCTGATTTGTGGACATTTAATCGATAATCTGACTCCAATATCTAATCATCTAGTTACTACTACAAGCCCATTATCTCATTATTCGAGTTTATATCTTTAACATAACCTGCTTTATGCTAAAACGTTTACAACACAATGATGTTCCTACATCAGAGGCTCTTATACTGTAGACTTTTTAATAACAGATATTTATATTTATATAAATATATTTATGTATTTATATAAATATATAAATTTATATTTACTGTAGCTCAGAGGTTACAGTCAACATGCAAGTCTATCCTTTTTCTGTTCTTTTATATGTTAAAGTCTATTACACCATGCTCTAGTTAGGACAACGAGAATATTGCTGCTTTTCACAAAGAAGGCAGGGGTTTGATTTCCTGACAAAGAACCCCAGCCATGGGTGTGCACAAGTCAGCGCACTCAAGCCTGGATAAAATGGGAGTGGTGTGTCAGGAGGGGCATCTGGTGTAAAAACCTGTGCCAAATCAAATATGCAGACCAGCTGATCCACTGGGGCGGCTACAACCCGCGCAGATGAAAGAAGATTTTAAACATGTTTGTTGGTGGTTGGTTGTCTGTTGGTTTTCTGAAAAAAAAGTTACCTAAAAATTTCCTAATAACAGGGGAAAAAACCTGAAGTGGTAACGTTGTAGCAGTGGTTTATATTAGTTCTTGGATCATGTTTTCTAGATTCCATCTCTGTTAACGATCTCTTTTTTGATTTTCACATTTTGCTTGTACAGCAACAGCACTCCAAATGTTCATGAGATTTGCTATCGCACCGTCCAGTCACTGAAATCCTGCTTCACTGAAATCCTGCTTCACTTGTTGTCCTCCATCATTGTTACCTGGTGAATGTCGAGTTGGATTAACTAAAAAGTTTCATAAATTCTGATCTGTCTGGTCTCATTGCAAAAAATCTGATACATACCAGATTTTGGTGCTGGAAATGAAATGGAAATGTCAAATTCAAAATGTGATTTCTTGGATATGTGGAGCGTTTGAAGTAAAATATGAGTTTTTGTCCACCTTTGCACTGTTCACTGTAAAATGACTGGCAGCAGAGTTATTTTACAGAGGATATATATATTATAATTAATTTTAAACGTATACCAACTTAAAATAGTTTACAGAGTATGACTGTATGGATGAGGTAGGACATAAGTACATACATCATTTGATATAATCTCAAAAAATAGGCAATGACCATAAAACCAACAGGACTTAAACTGTCAGAAAAAGAGAATAATATTACCTGGAGTATTGAAAATAAACAGATACAGAGAGAGAGAGAGAGAGAGAGAGAGAGAGAGAGAGAGAATAGAAATACAAGGTACTTACTAATACAGTGGAACCTCGGATTGCGAGTAACGTGGTTTACGAGTGTTCCGCAAACCGAGTAAAGATTTTTAATAAATTTTTAATCGGAAACCGAGCAAGTATTAGTCTACAAGCGCTGAGTATCATGTATCACGCATGCGACTCTTATTTTGACACGGAGCGGCAACTGATCACAACTGAGGCAATGATTTTTCTCTCTCTTGCACTGCGAGAATAATTGTCTCCCCTGCTGTGTCCCCTGTGTCAAAATAAGAGTCCCCTGCTGCGTCTTAGTGCTCGTCTCTTATAATCAACATCTCCCTCTCTCTTCTGTGTGCGCGCGCGTAATTTGACACTGTGCCCCACACACACCGAAACACACACACACACACACACACACACACACTTTTTACACACACACACTTACTCCATGTGTGCGTGTGCGCGCGTAATTTGACACCGACACACACACACACACACACACACACACAGATCTCCCCGGCTGCACAGATGCGCTTTATTTGCACAGAAAACTCAGCTCTGTCGCGATTATTTTCAAAGGTAAGGTGCTAGTTCATTTGTTATTTTTTATTTTTTACTTTACAGCAGTGATTCCATTAGTCTGCTCACACGAGATAATTGGATCTGATTGGATCTTTTCAAATCATCCTTCGGGCGCAGCTCTGTGCGCCCTGAACCCTCCCACTTTTGTTCTTAGCGAATCAATATGGTTTTTAAATATTTGGGCTCATGTGATTGGACCATTCTCAACAAGTCTTCCAGCACTTCTTACGGCAAGCGGAGCTGCTGACTGGATGCGATGTGAGTCATGCCTTTATTTTATATTAGTAGTAATGATGCACAATCACCTGATAAATACCTATTTACAGGCGAGTATTAAAAGTTTAATTTTAATTTTGTTTGCGCCCCCCCCCCAAAATTTTTTTTTTTTGCACCAACCGCCACCGTACATATATTTAATATACAAATATAAAACATTGATGTAGTTTATTACAAGCAGACATGGGTAGAGTACACAAATCCTGTACTTGATTAAAAGTAGAACTTACAATTGTACTTGAGTAAAAGTACAAGAGCACTTACCTTCAAATTCACTAATGTGTCAAAAGTATTAAGCTTTTATAAGCTTATAGTAGGCTTTAAGTCATAGTGAAAGAGTGTCCATCCATCCATCCATCTGTTTCCCAATTGTGTACTGTATGTACAATATTCCTGCTTCAAACACTACACACCACTCTGGTAATGTAACGCATGCAATGTTTTTGGGCTGCAAAGGTCCTCACAGTTCTCTACACTGTCTACCTGTTCCTTTGGGAATGAGGTGCAACACAGCTAAGCTCGGCAAAGAGCAGCTGTCGAACTACACAAAACTTCACTGTAAGAGTGAACTGTGTTGACGGTGGCTTGTAAGTATAGGCGGAGCTGTGTCTACGTCACCACAGGTTTGCCTGCATTTACGGCGTGTATCTTGTTCCTTTTTCCTTCAGAGAACAGAAGTTATAGTATATACTATTGGTTATATAATATGCTATTGGTTAACCCACCACACTTTCTGTTAACTGAACATTTCACAATATTTTACAATTTATAACTAAGAAATACAGTAAGAATACTATTAAAGATCTTCTATAAATATACAGAAAAGGATAAGTCATATATCTTATACTGTATATGAGCAGCATTATCCTTGAACTGTTCTCTGCCCTATTTTGGCCTCTTTTGACTGGCTGTGTTACAAGTGTGTCGCTCCCAGATGAGATATAGAGGTACATATATAATTCCCGAATTTGTAAGCAGGCACACTTTTGTGTTTTAGATTGCTTCCGGTAGTCATACAGAATCAATCAAAGTTCATTTGCACACACGCAGTGTTATCTTCTCATACATGCCTACTCTACATGACTGAATGTAGCGTGCACTATTTAAGTCCTAACTAAGCATACAGTTGTAAGCTAATCATTAGATTTGTTTAGTTCTCCAAACGCTTATCATTATTCACAAAACAAATTATCCATTTTTACAGCAAAATGCCATTTGATATCGACTGAGGATGTAGTCCCTGCCAGATGTTCAACTCCTCTTAAACCTTACAGTGTTTACAAGATGGTTTTTATTTTATGAACATCTGCTGCTCTTGGATCAGAGCCTGGTTAAGGGAATGCATATGGCAGCAGTTTGGAGTCATGTATGGGCATAGGAGTATGCGTGCAACATTCCTTTGACTTCTTGACCTTTGCAATTCGTTGCAGCTGCAATTAAGCCTATAGAGGTATCCTTACCAAAACGATAGCTCAGGTTTTCAATAAAGTGCATGAATACAAGTACAATTGTAGAAAGTTCCCCTTAAATAAACGAGAATAGACAAGCCTATTTTGGCTGGAGTGCCACTGAGTGCAGAGCATTTTTCTTGGGAATGTCAACAGTGTGGGATCTCTGACAGGATGTGAGAATTTGATGGCTCTACTGTATCTTACCACTGAGAAAAAATGTAAAAACCTGCTAGCTTGCCAGATATTGTTACTGCTGCACTCAGCACACTTTTTTTTTTTTTTTGCATTTTGCTGTAACTTGTATTTTATCTATAGTTATTTTAATAATGTAGGTCACAGATCTCTTTATTGAATAAGAATTTACAATTCTTCAGAAAAAATGTTCAGAAATTAGAGCATTCAGCTGAAGATTTCCATTTGTACATATCTATACATTTCCATAAGAAATATGACCAATAGTACCATATTTAGTACGTTTTTAAAAAATTATTCATATTTAGTAAGGTTGCCTTTTAATTGCTAAACTTGAGTTCAACTTGAGTTCAGCTTTGTGTATTATGTTATCAGAACCTTTGCTTAGTCCTCCTAAACAAACTACCGTAATTCAGTCAGGATTGTGGGCCTCTTTGCTTGAAGATGCTTTTCAGTTCAGATTACAAATTTTCTGAGCCCTACTGGCTTTTTGATGACTTTTTGATAATGGGCTTATGTCTTGAGGATTTTGCCTCAGTATTTCTAAATTATCCTTAAACATCATCGTGACATCTATTAACTTAGTAGCTCCAACGTCTTTTCCGACAAAACACCCTAACAACATGATGCTGCCACCCCCATGCTTCACATTTGATATGGTGTTTTTCAGATTGCTGTACAAAATCGTTACAACCAGAGAACAGTCCTTCAGATGGACCAGCTGAGGTACACAATTTCTTAGGCGGAGGTGCATAGTTTTTTTTTATGTTTTTTTTATTAACTGCTCTCATACATCCTAAAAATGCTGGATAAATATTGGACCAACTACATGCTGGGTTAATTTAACCCAGCAAAATGGGTTATTTGTTTAACCCAGCAAAATGGGTAAAATATTCGATCCAAATGCTAGGTCATATTTAACTATAATGCTGCTTTAAATCTACCTCACAAATAGGTTTTTTTTTTTTTATGGTTTACATGTCGTGGGTAAAACAGTTTAAACAGTTAAATTACTTTGATATACTTGTCTATTACAAAAATAAAAAAACACTAAGTTTTGCAAACCATACATATATGCAATAAACAACACCAAATTAATTGTACAAATCATAGAAAAAATATTTATATTTATTTTTCAAAAGCACAAGATCAGATAATACAAAATAAGTTCAACAGCGACATCATTACGATACTATTACTCAGAAGCACTAATGCCTGAGAGCAGTGCTGGTCATTATCTCCCAACATCAGGATGTAGGTGTACGGCCTCGACACTTCAGCCTGCTGGAGATATTCCACGGTGTCGGTTAAAACCTTAGAGAGAAAGAAATTTTAAAAAAGTAAAAATTTATGGAAAAATCGAGAGGGTTGGCTAGTATGCATATATTATAGTATGCAGGAGATTAGTGTTTTGATTAGCTTTTTATATGTGGTTGCTAATGCTAGCAACCTAGCTAAATGCTAGCATCATGCTGGCACTGAGATTAACAGTTTAGCAGTTTAGCTTTCATTTATCACTTCACCATCTTAATACACCCTGCAAGCATTCTACAAAGAAAGCTAAAAAGCTCAGACATTTTTGCAGTTTCTTTCATACACAGGTGGGGGTTCTTTGGTTTGGCTAGCTAGCAGTCATGGTCAGATAAACTAGCATGCTATAGCACAGACCAGGCTGAAAGTTTGAGTGCAACACGGTAACAGTAATAAATGTTACATACAGTGAACAAATTCAGTCATAGGTGATTGAAAGTGTGTATACAGACCTTATATTTAACGTTTACATTTCATTTTTAATGCGTGAGGAGGAAGACCAAAAACACGAAGCTGGCACAGTCACTGAATACACCGGTGAACTTCGGGGGAGGGACGGTCTTGTCTGTGATGTTAGCTGTTACTAGCTAACCCAACTCCAACACAGCAAGCTAGGTTAAACGAAAAGCCAATTCCCTGTAAATAACCCAGAAAAATTACCCAACAGAGGCAACCCATCGTTTGGGTAGAAAAACAACCTAGCATTTTTTAGTGTGTACATATCATTACAACTAATAGTTTCTTCAGTCATCTAGAATGTTGATTGAGACTGTAAATGTTTGATTTAAAATGACTTTTTAACAAAAGTAAATGTCATAATTGACTTTTAAAAAAAGTACAGTAATTGTATATGCATGGATTGTATGTCTTTGGTTTAGTTGTACAGTATGTATAATTTTGGACTCAGCTGAGTTAATACAGAATTCTGTATTAATTTGCCACCTTAACAGTTTTGTCAAAATTTTGTATCAATTTAATATCAATAATATTTTAGTTGGCAGCAAATTTGATCAAGGCAAAACGTTGAGTTTTGTTGAACCTCTTCAATTACAAAGTTTGTTGAAAACCATGAGAACTGGTATAAAAGAAAGAAGCAATGTGATTGGTTCTTTATGGATGTGTCATGGTATGCCATATACTGAACATGTACATAACGTATAACCAGTCAAAAGTGTACAGAAGGGACTGCAGCCTAAATGTGCCCTTAAGGCCTGGATGGTGTCTCTTTCGATGCTGAAGGCAATGCATCAAGGACTGATGGTCTCTCTGTAACATCCAATCAGTTCCTGATGCAGTATCATCAGCGTCTGAAAGCATGTATCCCTTAATTCGTTTCATATATATTCATATATACTTCTCTGCTAACTTCAGAAAGTTACTAATCACTTTATACCCTCTTTGTATAAGAAAGATCCTTGAAAAAAACATATTTTTGTTCTTCATAATGATATCTGCTTTAAACAACCTGGACTGAGCTGGAATTGACCTTCACACTGCTGATCATTGGCCATGTTTAGCCCAATCCCAGTGCCTATTATGAGAGATGTTAAAGATAGACTCAGAATTTCCAACTGAGATTTGGCAAGGGAACTCCAATGCCGCGAACACCACAAATAATGTGTGACACTTTACATATACATCTAGGCATATTCAGCATCCCTATGATGCTTCATGAGAAGATGTAGCGGCTACATGGATTATACCACAACTTACCAAACTGGTATGCAATAGGACTCATGTGGAAGACAATTCAGACTGACTACACAATCTCTCCAGGTGAATGTGAGATACAACATCACAATCACAGTTGCCTGCAGAGATTATGCAATCCAATCTGTCCCTAATGCAAATGCTGGATTAGGTGCTCGCTTTCTCTCTCTCGCTTTGATCTCATTTTAACCTTCAATCCTGAACTCATGTGACCCTATTTTAACTTTTTTAGGTATCTTATTATTTTAAAACAGATATCTTAATTCTAGAAGGCATACAGCTACACTACAGGAGAAGCACCAAAGATTTTACCCTAGGCAGAGAACAATTCAAACGATCCCATGCATTCAGGAAGTCTAAGTGAACTCTTGTCAGGACGCTTGAATGCAGTATAGTATACAGTAGCACAGTCATATAATAACTAAGTTTATATTTGTCCAGAAAAGTCCAAATTGGGCTCAAAAGTAATCTGTCATAAATCCGACATTTCTTGGACAAATTGTGGGTGTAGAAAACTCCCTATCCTGTGGTAATGAAGGGATGGAGATGATCAGCAACAATACTCAGGTGTACTGTGTCATTTAAATGATGCTTAACTTGTATTAAAACTCTTAGGGCCCTGCGAGTCTTTTGGGACCCTGAAGAAGTTCTGACATGTCCTGACATTTGGGGCCCAAAGTGTGCCAGTAAAACAATCCGAAAACTATTACACCACCAGCCACAGCCTGAACCATTGATACAAGGCCAAATTCTGACCCTAACACATCCCACATACTACATCCGAATGTCACTACAAGAATCAAGACTCATCGGACCAAGCAACATTTTCCCATTCTTCTACATTTTTCCTGTTCTTACTTGACTGGAGTGGCAACTGGTGTTGTCTTCTGCTGCTGTAACCTACAAGTTTGTTACGTCGAATGTTCAGACATGCTATTATTCGACATACCTTGGTTGTGGCGACATGCTACTTGAGTTATGGTTGCCATTCTATCAGCTTGAACTATTCTGCCCGTACTCCTATGATCTCTGGCACCAACAAGGCATTTTCACCCAGAGAACTGTCCTCACTGGACCTCACTATGCTCTGTTAAACTTGGCTGTCCAGAGAGGGTTGTCCATAAAAATCCCAGTAGATCAGCAGTTTTGGAAATACTCAGACCAGCCCATCTGGCACCAACAACCATGTCATGTTCAAAGTCACCTAAATCACATTTCTTCCTCATTCTGAGGCTCGGTTTGAACTTCAGCAGATCCTCTTGACCATGTCTGCATGTCTTAATGTATTGAGTTGCAGCCATGTGATTGGAATGAGAGGTTTCAGATTCCACTGCTAATTAGATTTCCAGCAAATCTGAAACATATAATTACTGTAATATTGACCTAAACACCTAGAGCAGAAATGCTCATCATCATCACCTATTATCTTGGAAAGATGTTCACCGTTATTGCTTAAAAAATCATTAATGCAAATGCTAAGTGAATAAGGTCCTCAGTTTGCAATGGAAAATTGATCAGTGAGCAAGTGCCTCACTGTTGCAGAGTGTCCTCCTGGTTGATCCAGGCACAAAATGTCATCTTGCGACCTTCTCAACCAGCCAATCAATCTGCAATAGATTAAAGGAAAAATCAGAAAATGTTAAGTGGAAAAGGGGCATCATACAGAAGTCTACAGAAGTACAGTATAGTCTAAATATTTAATATGATGACATACTGTATTAGTGAAGACCATGGCTCCATCCTGTGGCTGCTTGGGGAATAATATCAGTAAAATGTCCACACTTGGGTTTAAACCTCGTACAGAACCTTGTACAGTACAGATAACGGAGTTTAACTCATTTAAATAGAAACTAATATCATTTTTATGAAATGCGTTCAACAGCCATTCTAATAATAAACATGGAAATAGATTTGTTTATTTATTTATTTACTGTTTTAGATTTTTATGCTTTTTTATTCATTCAATTAAAAATTTACACACACACACACACACACACACACACACTAAACTCTACGTGAGGTCACTGAATAACAGATAAGAATAAAAATTCACATAAATTTTTCAGTTGTCCATGCAAAATGTTAAGGGGAAGAAAAAAAAATCCAGTAGGTTGATGGAAAAGGAGCAGCCTGGCAATATGTGCACTTTGTTACTCACTGTATGCACAAAGTCTTTTTGACAGCTCTAACCTCTTAAGCTTCAGGTCCCGCTGAGCCCAGCATGGCACAAACTGTAAATGCCATCTGTCGAAAACATCAGATTGCACCCAGACTGCTGGTTAATAGAAACACACAACCCTGTCATTTATTAATAGTCATGTAATAGCAGAGAAATGAGCAGAAAGTTTGGCTCAGCAGCTCCTACACTAGGTTGGTCATGCTAGTCAGGAGCTTTTATTTTATTTTATTTTATTTTATTGGCAATCTTTGGGCATTTATGGACCTGTTTAGATATATAGAGGCCAGATTTCACTAAACTTAACAATGTACACTTAGATAGATGTGTATAGCAATAAATTTAATAAATCAATATAAAATATTTTGGCTGACTCTGGTTTAATATTTCAATATCTGTTTGGGAATTATAGCCATTTCTTACCAAGTTCGTCCATTGTCGCAAGCTCAAAAGTATTTGGACAACTGACTGATATTTGGTAGCCAGCTGCAGCATGTTTCTTAGTTATTTCATGAATAATTAAGGAGATTATTAACTGGCGTTATTTCAAGGTGTTGAATTTGTATTTGGCCTAATTTTGTTCATGGGAGCTCTCAATATACAGTAATATGGCATTATTATAATTAGGATGAAAATAAAACAGAGAGAGCAGAAACTTTAGGAATGACCAAATCAACAATTTATTACAGTAAGAAATTCACTAGAGAGGCCAGCAACACCCAATGGCGTGGAAGACAGATTTTTAAAAATCTTACCTTGTTGAAAAAAACACTTCACAAGCCACTCTGGAGTCTGCAATCAAGAAATGCCTTTATGAATGTTAATGTAGATTTATCTCAATATGCAACCTGCTGGCCAGAATAAACAAAACATGTCAAATAAAAAGAAATTATATTATACTTTTATTATTATTATTATTATTATTATTATTATTATTATTATTATTATATGTTATATATATTTTTCCAGAAAATGTAAATTTGATCTTTAGTGCTAAACATTTTGCATAGTTTCTATACTTCTTTATAGTCCAAGTTAGACTCAACACTAAAAAAACTTTTTTTTCTAAAATTGGACAATATAATTTAATCTTTTAGGGAATCCTTATTTACACAGTGCATATAGTTTATACATTTCATTTTGCTTAATAAACTTGTTTCATGCTTGAATGAATACACACCATGAAAAATGAACGCGACCATTAATTTAATCGAATCCTAACTAAAGGCTGGAAATAATTTTTGTCTTAACTACACATAAATGGAGCTAAGTGGCAAAAATGACTTCAGTATGCAGATACAGATTATGAATAGATATAGAACTTCACAATGCTCTATCCACCATGGCTACATGTCCGATACTATTTTATGAGTAGAACATTTGAATTATTTGTGGACTAAAATAATTTTTTTAATGATTCACTGAACACTAAATTCACAAAAGTATATGTACAGTAGTATATATATAAAAAAAATTTTTAAAAACATTATGAAAGATGCTTATTATGCTGCTCAAAGCCGGCTGTTGGTGAGTGTGCAAAGCAAATTCCAGCCATCAAGAGAGATCCGATTAATATATTGAGTCAGCGAGGAGAAAAGGGCCATTGGAGCTGTGCAGATGTTCCAACAGTCTGTTGCAAAAGAGCTATTGTTTAATGCATTGATAAATAAATCTCCCCAAATCCCTCCTATTGTGCTACATCAGCAGCCCAGTCACACTGTGTTGCCCTAACAAGAACCACAATTTTTTGTATTTTTTTTTATCTATTAAACATAATGTACATGTAAGACAATAAGGCTAAAAAAAGACATAATTTGTCAGTTAAACTGTACCTTTGATAGAAGTACAGTAACAAAAGACACGTCATCTTGAATCATGAAATGGTCAGGACCTCATGTGGAGGTGTATTGTACTTGTACTTGTTTGGTATGAGATGGAAATTGGGAATAAATGGAGATATAAAGGCTGTTGGACTGTAAGACATCCATTGCTCGGGTTTGAATAAAAACACAAGAAACTGAAATCTTGCTGACCTGAAGTGACATTTGCATTCATAGTACTGTAGCCCTGCTATCAAGATGAGCAAGTGGCAATTACGTACTGTTTCACATACTGTTTTACTGTACTGCATCATATTGGGTTTATGTTGTTAGATTGTATTGTCTTGTGTTTCATGTGAGAGCACACCAAGAAATAAAAGAAGGCAATGTATAAATAATGTACAAGTTGCTGAGTGGGTACTGCTGCATAGATTGCTTGTGTGTGTGCGGAGCAAAGCTCTAGTTCCAAGTTCCAGATAGACCTGATTAATACACTGCCTGGCCATAAACAAAACTTACACACTTTGATTTAATCTCATTTAGCTTTGATTACAGTGTAATCAACCACTCTTGTGTGTTTGTCCTATCAGAGAAGAAAAAGTCCATTGATGTGCTACCCATTTATTTTATTGCCACATAACGTTGCTGAGCCTAGACCTGACCAACTGAAGCTACCTCAGATCATACTGAAACAGAGGCGTGTATAGTGGCCACTATGCATGATGGGATCCTAAATTGGTAGCAGCATTTAATCTCTCTATGCATCCATTTAGGAAACTGAGTAGTCTAATCAGGGATTGTGGAGGCCAATGGTGACCATTGTATTCACTCCCATTATTATAACCGTGGTAGGACCTCTGGTCAACATTCATATAGACTATGGGCAAATTGGGAACACCGATTAGCCTAATCTGCATGTCTTTGGACTGTGGGAAGAAATGGGTGCACCTGGAGGAAACCCAACATGCACACAGCCCACGAGGCAGGAATCGAACACAGACCCAGTTGGTGCAAGGTGATAGTGCCATTGTGCCACCATTTGATCCCTGGATACAAGTAGTACTGAATAGCTGACTAACATTTTGATTGTTGGTGTCTGATGGTACCATAATATATAAATTGCACATTGTACAGTATGAACTGAAAGTGTCTTATTGTACTGAAATGAATTCCCTGTACTTCTCCTTGTTTCTTGAACGTGGCGAATAAAAGATTCTGACTCTGGTTGAGTATTTTTCATTTAAAGGACATACTGTATTAGAATTAAATATGATAAGTAAGGTATTTCTGAGTAAGAAGTAATATTTTGTAGTACTCTATACCAGCTCTTCTGTCATGCACACTTGTAACACGACCGGCACTAGGACCTGGAAGTAGTACGGTCGGGTTTCCAGGAAGCATAAAAGGAGACAAAATGGCGCTTCACATTGCTCAGTCATTGAGTTCGCCCATGCCTTTGCTGTAGTACTCACCGATTCTGGTTGCTTCTTTGATTGAGTGTGTGTTGCTAGAACGCGGGTTTATTTGTGTAGATCCTTGCTCTTTATGTAAGAGAGTTCTTAGACTAATCGCGTGGTTATCCTGCCTATTTGTGCTGCTTCCGCGTTTGGGTTTACCATCCATGCTACACGGGCTAACTGCTAAGGCTTTTCAGTTTATCCTTCGGTTGCTCGTGACATCTTCAAAGTGTACTTACTGTTTATGCTGTTAAAAAAAATCCTACAAACACTTTTATTGCATGTTCACTGACATTTTTAACATTCAGTTTGTATTAGCATTTGCACTTAATTGACAATACCACTTCCATGGTAGAAGCACTTTACTGCACACAGCTCGGAGAAATTATCCAGCAGCGCTAAGATATTTCACTTAGTCATCAGTTAAACGGGAATTTACAGTCGGTGCGAATGCGAGGCTCATTCCGAAACTCTGACCTTTTCCGGTGTTTGATGATCCATGCTAGTCACACCGTGGCTCATCGCTATGCTATTCGAATGGGACAAGTGTTTTGGATTTATTATTAGTGAGAAATAAATGAAGACAGTTATTAATGGGATAAAACAATTGTAGGTATATGTTGCTCAAAGACGAACCAACAAACCTGGACCTAGTTTACTCACTCGCAATTAATATGGTAAAGTAGACAGAGCTCAGGCTCGGATAAGCGGTTAAAGCGTACAGTCTTAATCAAAGCAGCTGACCTTAAGCTGAACGTTTCAACTGACAGGCTTATAACATTCAGTTTTTCTTTCTGAATGACAAATCAATTATAGAACAAGATATAACAGTACACTGTAATATTCAGGAGGAGGGGTGGACTCATAACAAATAAGCACTTTAATAAAATATTAGACAACTGGTAGAATTACAGAAATGATCAGTAGATATGATAATGTCTTTTAAATCACCAATCAAATCAATTTCTAAATTAAATACTATTTGTCAGTGTTTTAAGTCGTTTCCCATTTTGTTTAACTTGTTTATATAGTAAAATAACCAGTATAATATAAAATAAACATATCATAATGATTGAACTTTTAATGTTTAAAGGTACAATGTTAAAATCCGATTTGTTAGATTTACGGGTTTTGATGGATTTATGCTGCGATGGATTGGCACATCACTCCATGATGTTCCCTGTCTCGTGCCCTAAGTCTCCTGGGGTTAGACTTCAGCCCCCCCTTCGACTCTGTATACACTGTATAGACTATATTGCTATAGCATCACATTGAATGTCTTCTTCTCGTTCTCATACCACAAAGAATTTTTCAAATGCTACAATTTTACTTTTACTTACTCTTTAAAGCAGATCTAAACAGCTAGGCTGGCATCAGGATCAGTTTTTTCTTTGTCTGGAGGTTAATGCGCAACCTCTTGGTGGGAAAACGTACTGACTGTTACAGAGCACTGACACCTGACACACACACACATACACACAAACCTGGGCTTTTCCATTCATGCCTGTTAAGAAGACAGGAAAGGCAAAGGTACACAATAGTTACAGACTAAACAGACTTTAGTTATCAAGGTGTTGGAAGCAGGGAAAATGGGCAAGCGTAAGGATCTTTCTGCGTGACTTTGACATGGATCAAATTGTGGTGGATAGAAAACCTGGTCAGACCATTTCCAAAAAGGCAGGTCCCAGTATGCAGTGGTTAGTACATACTGGGGTCATGGGCATAGATGGTTCATTGATGTCTTGTCCAGTCCCACAAAAGAACCACTGCAGGACAAACTGCTTGAAATGTTAATGCTAGTTCTGATAGAAAGATGTCCAAATACATACAGGTTGCTTTGTATGGGGTCCTATGCTGATCCATGGTTACTGCTGAAATCACCGTTATTGGGCATGTGATCAGCAGTGGAAGAAGCTGACCGGAGAGAGAATTGGGACCTCAGGTCAACATTCACAGTCTATGGGTAATTTGGGAATGCCACGTAGCCTAATCTGCATGACTGCATGGGAGGAAGTAACCAGAGGACACCTATTAAGTACGGGGAATACATGCAAACTCCACACACACTGACACCTAGACTGGAATCAAACTTGGACCCTAGATGTGCAAGCCAACGGTGCTAACCACTTAGTCACCATGCCACCAGTTTGTAAGTCAACAGCGCCTAAACACACCCATCAAATCTGGTAAATGTGTTCAGCAGAAGAATCAACAAACTGTGCTAGACATTGGCTTTCTGGGACTGGAGCTGAAGACCCCTGCACTATGGGATGCCAGCAGTGGCAAAGTGATGCTTTTGGTCAATGTTCTGCTGGTAAACTCTTGGCATTCTCTTAGTCAGCCTCATGAGATAGTCACCTGGAATGGTTTTCCAACAATCTTGAAGGAGTTTCCAGAGGTGTTGAGTACTTGTTGGCTGCTTTTCCTTCACTCTCAACTGCAACTCATCCAAAACCATCTCAACCAGGCTCTGTCACCTTATGCAGCACTCTATCACTTTATGTCTTGGGCAAATAGCTCTTATATAACCTACTGTAGAGGTGTGTTTGTTGTCATTGTCTTGCTGGAAAACAAATGATGGTCCCAATAAGTACAAACCAGATGGCATGGCATGTCGCTGCAAAATGCTGTGGTAGACATGCTGGTTAAGCATGTCCTCAATTTTGACTAAGTCACCAGCAATGTAACTAGCAAAGCACCCCCACACCATCACACCTCCTGCTCCATGCTTGACAGCGGGAACCACAAATTTAGGAACTGTCCTTTCGCCAGATCGATGTTTAAAAAAGACACAGCTGTTAGAACCAAAAATCTCAAATTTGGACTCGTCCGACCAACAGACTGATTTCCACTTAGCTAAAGTCCAATTCTGGTGTTTCTTGGCCCAAAGTATCTTCTGCTTGTTGTTTTTCTGAAGTAATGGTTTCTTTGCCACAATTCGACCATGAAGACTGATTCATGCAGTCTCCTCTGAACAGTGGATGTTAAAATATCTCTGCTGCTTGAACCTATGAGGTAGTTTGAACTCATGAGGTAGTCACATTCATGTGACTTCAAATTAGTATCCAAAGTTTGCCAAAAAGTATTTTAAAGAAACAGACAAGATTTTTTTCATACAAATGTACAGAAGGTTACATACTAGGCTTCTATTCTTATTGTAGAAATAAGAGTAGAAGTAGTTTAGATATGAATAGTACAAACGTCTCTCACTCACTCACTTTATTCTGTATACAGGGTCACAGAGGGCCTTTTGACATAGACCACGAGGCGGGGTACACCGTGGATGGGATGCAAATCCATCTCTGGGCACACGCTCGCTCATAAACACACTACAGGCAATTAGGGAACGTGAATTAGCCTAACCTGCATGTCTGTGGACTGTAGGAGGAAACTGGAGTACCCGGAGGAAACCCACCAAGCACAGGGAGAACATACACATACAGTAGACCCAAGGTGCGAATAGAACTTGAACAAGTTTTTAAATCTGGAATATTTACTGTACAAAAGAAGATTAGGAGGCATATACTTTGACAGCTGCTGAACGTGTTCATATTTTGTATGACTTGCTTAGGCTTTGCCTTGGCTCTTGAAGCCTGACTCCAAGCACTGTGCTGCGTAATCTTGCGTCCGAGGCTAGCCTGAGGGATTTGAGTAAGAGAGAGGAAAAGAAGACGACTGAACAGAATGACCCTTCGTGATTGATGGCTTGTGTTGGTGTAATAGCTGACCGAGCAGCATGCACATTCCTCGCTACACACTGCTGTAGCGCTTAGCCTTTCTCTGTTTTTCTCCCTCTATGATCTTCGTCTTCACTAAGGCCCTGCCAAGGTCCTTCTCCTTACTGCCACTCACAGCGTCCGGACTCTGCTGACGCACAGCTCGGCGTGCAACAGAGCAAATATAATTTGGGAATGCCACGTAGCCTAATCTGCATGACTGCATGGGAGGAAGTAACCAGAGGACACCTATTAAGTACGAGGAATACATGCAAACTCCACACACACTGACACCTAGACTGGAATCAAACTTGGACCCTAGATGTGCAAGCCAACGGTGCTAACCACTTAGTCACCATGCCACCAGTTTGTAAGTCAACAGCGCCTAAACACACCCATCAAATCTGGTAAATGTGTTCAGCAGAAGAATCAACAAACTGTGCTAGACATTGGCTTTCTGGGACTGGAGCTGAAGACCCCTGCACTATGGGATGCCAGCAGTGGCAAAGTGATGCTTTTGGTCAATGTTCTGCTGGGAAACTCTTGGCATTCTCTTAGTCAGCCTCATGAGATAGTCACCTGGAATGGTTTTCCAACAATCTTGAAGGAGTTTCCAGAGGTGTTGAGTACTTGTTGGCTGCTTTTCCTTCACTCTCAACTGCAACTCATCCAAAACCATCTCAACCAGGCTCTGTCACCTTATGCAGCACTCTATCACTTTATGTCTTGGGCAAATAGCTCTTATATAACCTACTGTAGAGGTGTGTTTGTTGTCATTGTCTTGCTGGAAAACAAATGATGGTCCCAATAAGTACAAACCAGATGGCATGGCATGTCGCTGCAAAATGCTGTGGTAGACATGCTGGTTAAGCATGTCCTCAATTTTGACTAAGTCACCAGCAATGTAACTAGCAAAGCACCCCCACACCATCACACCTCCTGCTCCATGCTTGACAGCGGGAACCACAAATTTAGGAACTGTCCTTTCGCCAGATCGATGTTTAAAAAAGACACAGCTGTTAGAACCAAAAATCTCAAATTTGGACTCGTCCGACCAACAGACTGATTTCCACTTAGCTAAAGTCCAATTCTGGTGTTTCTTGGCCCAAAGTATCTTCTGCTTGTTGTTTTTCTGAAGTAATGGTTTCTTTGCCACAATTCGACCATGAAGACTGATTCATGCAGTCTCCTCTGAACAGTGGATGTTAAAATATCTCTGCTGCTTGAACCTATGAGGTAGTTTGAACTCATGAGGTAGTCACATTCATGTGACTTCAAATTAGTATCTAAAGTTTGCCAAAAAGTATTTTAAAGAAACAGACAAGATTTTTTTCATACAAATGTACAGAAGGTTACATACTAGGCTTCTATTCTTATTGTAGAAATAAGAGTAGAAGTAGTTTAGATATGAATAGTACAAACGTCTCTCACTCACTCACTTTATTCTGTATACAGGGTCACAGAGGGCCTTTTGACATAGACCACGAGGCGGGGTACACCGTGGATGGGATGCAAATCCATCTCTGGGCACACGCTCGCTCATAAACACACTACAGGCAATTAGGGAACGTGAATTAGCCTAACCTGCATGTCTGTGGACTGTAGGAGGAAACTGGAGTACCCGGAGGAAACCCACCAAGCACAGGGAGAACATACACATACAGTAGACCCAAGGTGCGAATAGAACTTGAACAAGTTTTTAAATCTGGAATATTTACTGTACAAAAGAAGATTAGGAGGCATATACTTTGACAGCTGCTGAACGTGTTCATATTTTGTATGACTTGCTTAGGCTTTGCCTTGGCTCTTGAAGCCTGACTCCAAGCACTGTGCTGCGTAATCTTGCGTTCGAGGCTAGCCTGAGGGATTTGAGTAAGAGAGAGGAAAAGAAGACGACTGAACAGAATGACCCTTCGTGATTGATGGCTTGTGTTGGTGTAATAGCTGACCGAGCAGCATGCACATTCCTCGCTACACACTGCTGTAGCGCTTAGCCTTTCTCTGTTTTTCTCCCTCTATGCTCTTCGTCTTCACTAAGGCCCTGCCAAGGTCCTTCTCCTTACTGCCACTCACAGCGTCCGGACTCTGCTGACGCACAGCTCGGCGTGCAACAGAGCAAATATGGTTTAAGAAATTTGTTGGCACAGTTTTTTTTTTCGCATTTAATTAAAAAGCAAATCAGAGTAAAAAAAAAAAAACATACTTGAAAATACTTGAAATTGTCCTTTACTAAGTAAAACAGATGTGATTGACGTAAGTTGTGCGCTTAGGTCAATGTCATTAACCCTTGCCCTTGTTGACCTTTAGCCAAGAGACCGTTGGCCTTCGAGCTTACGAGCATGCTGCGCGCAGGCCGGGGCTCGAGGTGTGAAGCGATCAATACAAGGGAGGCAGTTCGACTTTGACAGATGACTCACTGTATCTACACGTGGTGTGTTATTAAGATGTAAAGATGAGCTACATCCAGGAAATAAGCTCAAATGCGACTTACTTTCAAGTGTTTATTCTTTTTTAAACACAATGTTTAATTCTAAATTCTTTAATTATTGTAATATAATTTAATATTAATATAATTATTATATTATATTAAATATAGCAATTTTTTTCATATCATTTAAAATCAGTTAATTAAATATGTAGTTTTGCCACGGTTTTATTTTTCACTGTACGATTTTTATACTCACCTGAAATTGTACACGATTCGTTTAGATCACGTATGGTTTTTGCACACAAACATGCATTTTTCTACATGACGTCCCATATTGTTCACATGAAGGTCACTCAAGCATTTTCAGTCCATAAAATGTTAAAATGCATTTGCAGAATAGATAGATAGATACATAATTTATTTATTGATCCACTAACTTTAATTATAAACACTCAATTCATTATCTTTATCTGAATCTAAAAAAGCTAAAAGAAGAACGTTTTATATACTAAAATAAAAAATACAATAAAATAACAGAAAAAAAGAAGAAGAAGCACTGTAATATGCAAAATAAACAAAAAACAAAAAATATATTTTCTTGAGAAAAGAAAATTGTAACATATGGAGCCCCAAAATGGACTAGTCAACAAAAATCTACTGTTCAGTAAAGTACTTGATGTTTAACGCTAACATTTTTATACTAGATACTTTTATTTTCATGTGATTTGAACAAAGTCCTTTAATCCATAATATAATGCGGTTTTTATACAGATTTTTTTTTCACCTAAAATATAATATATATACTGATTCATTAATGTCACATATTGACATATTGTTTACATAAAGATTACTTGAGGTCACACAATTTTAGTGCGTAAGTGCATTTCCAGATTTAATTTAATGTGGTTGATTTTATATATATATATATATATATATATATATATATATATATATATATATATACAATACTACAGTATATAACCACATGCAAAATTAACGCCGTTAACTCTTTTCAAAAACTTTGCAATGACAGAAATCTTTTTTAGATGTCCTTAAAAATGTTGCATTTAAGAGGACAGGTCAGATTAAATGATTGTGTAGGCTCCAGTAAACTGGAGCAAATGTTTGACCCCTTAAAATATAATACAAAAAAAAAGTCTTCAATCATAAATCATAGATCAGTTCTGAGTTGAATCGCAATATCTAAGACATTAGACTTGCTTTAAAGATGCTGAATCAGCAGGTACTGTACAGGAGACACCGGCTCTGCATTAGCAGCACTGATGGATGATGTAAATAATAATACATTTGACCATGACATCCACGAAGCCGACAAAAACCGTAAACACATCAGAGACAAACCAGGATTTACACTTTCTGACCGCTCACTCTGACCATCATCATTATCTGCCGAGCCTGCTTAAAACCTCAGCCCAAGATACCACTGTCCTTATGCAAGTCAGCAGAACAGAGGCGTAAACACAGCTCAGCTCGGAACCCAGAGCCTCTTCCTGCAAGGGTAAGGAATGAAGAGAAAAAGTCAAGTACCTTGTTGGAGCATCTTCTCCTGGAGCAGTCTGGATTGTGTTATACAGAGAAATATGTGAGTGTGTGTGTATTCTGTTGCTGCTGTTGTCCTGGCTGAGGCAGAGAACCAGCAAAAAGAGACTGAAACGCCCCCTTCGGACAGGGCGGAGAGGTGGGGTATTATAATGAAAAGAAAAAAAAAACTGGTTCATTCTCAATCCATGGCTTGTACTTGCTCAACGCTCACACACACACACTCAAACATATGCAGACACCGCCCACTTCTGCTCACTTGTATGTTGTTATTAATACAATGCTATTAATCTGCTGGAGAGACAGACATATGTTGCCGTGTCCGCTGCCAAGGTCCTGGTGTGTGTGTGTGTGTGTGTGTCGTTGGTCAGTGCACTGTATCTTTCCTGTTTTATGTCTCAGAGGGCTTAAAGTCACAGCGATGAGAAGAAAAGAGAGACAAGACATCTGCATTTTCATCGCTCCAGTTCCTTACCTGCAGTCCTTCAATCTGTAGAAAGAATCCAGGCATGGACAGGGCTGTGTATAAGTAAATCAGCACACTGTCATTGAAAGTATTGATTTTTTTTTTTTTACAGAGAAATTATAGGATGGGGCAATGCACAAAAAATGGCATGAGAATTTGTGCTTGAAATTGAAACTAAATCTTTTATTTGAGTTATACTGGGACTTTGTAATCATTTATTTAACAAGAGCAGTGAATAGGAACAAACTGTTGTTTATAACGGAATCTCCGCCATGAGCGACACGTGGAGGGAATAAAACATAAAGTAAAAGATGAGGAGAGAGAAATCCTACAACATTTCATTAAAGATCGATTCATTACACCTCTCTCTCTCTCTATACTGTATATATATATATATATATATATACACACACAGTGGAACCTCGGATTGCGAGTAACGTGGTTTACGAGTGTTCCGCAAACCGAGCAAAGATTTTTAATAATTTTTTATTCGGAAACCGAGCAAGTACTAGTTTACGAGCGCCGAGTATCATGTATCACACTCTCTCACCTTCACCTATTAAAGAGAGTCCATTAATATACGCCTATGCCAGTCTCAGAGAGATTTCTTTTTTTTCCTGTTAAAACGGTGTTTCTGTTGTGTGGGCTAATCACACACACACACACTGCGCGCACCAACAGAAACACTTATGTCAGGATTTATTTGTACTTTTTTTTAAAACGTAAAGTGCAGATTAATTTGTTTTATTTTCATTTTATAGACTGTATTAATTATTTTTATGTATTTATTTTTGGGGGCTGTGGAATGAATAATTTGAGTTTTCATTATTTCTTATGGGAAATGATGATTTGGTTTACGAGTGTTTTGGAATACGAGCCCAGTTCCTAAACGAATTATGCTCGTAATTCAAGGTTCCACTGTGTATGTGTGTGTATATATATATATATATATATATATATATATATATATATATAAATAAATTTTTTTTTTTTTTTTTTTTGAGATGTTCACATCACCAGGTTTAAGTGACAAATTAGGATTTGTAAAATATGAGAATTGGGATTCACTGTATTTGTGGAACTGATTCCCGTTAAACTGGAAGAACCCTACACTTGTCTATACAGCCTTGACCGGTTACACTAAGGCAAAAAAAAAAAAAAAAAGACTTCAAATATACTAAAATCATTAGTCACATACATAAGACACTCATAAGATATGTCTCCAACCTTGCACAAGCTATAAACCACTTTGGACCAAGGACCAGTGTGTTGGTGTGTGTACAATAAGCGGAAGACGGGACACATTTTGGGTCTTGAGCAGCGCCATTGGGACACCTGAATGTACCCCTCTAAGGCACAGGACAAAGACAGACACCGAGAGTCCGGCCATCTGTCGTCCTGATTAGAAACACAGAGTGGGTGCAGTGGGTGACGAGAATTATACCGTATGACCTCAAGACTAAATGGCTGCTTTGTCTGAAATCCCTGAAAAAAAAAAACGATTTAAAAGGTCCTTTAAATATTTCCTTTTTCTATTTTCGTATTGACCAGGACTTAAACAAGCAAATAAGATTTTCCCCCTCTATTGTGACCTCATATAAGACAAGCCCCTCCCTCAGCTTAGATGTACATCTTAAATTATAAAAATAATTATTTTCCATAAGAGGTCCCTTTAAGTGCACTATAAGGACAGAAACACATGCAGTGGTTAACAGATACTGTTGAGATATCTTTAAAAAAAAAAAAAAAAAAAAAAAGCAGCTTTACAAAAAACATGACGATAAATTGCGGAACGCGTGAGCCTACTATATGAGAGTGAGTCAAAAATTATCCGCACTCCGGAGGTAGAAATAATTTTAATGAACTTTTAGAAAAGACATGTAATTTCTCTGTCTCTCTATCTATCTCTCTATCTATCTATCAGAAGCAAATCTTCATTCTTGTAGTGCTGCTGTCAGGGGACCAAACAGGTGAAACTCTGATGGAGCGAGATCAGAACTTTAGGGAGGATGCTTTAGCACCTCAGTGTGGGCAGAGTGTCGACAATGTGGGCAGAAGTGTGCAGACGTGCATCGTCATGCATACATTTTCCAGCTGATGGACAAGTTTTTCTTGGTTGCCGATTGAACATGTTTCTGTTCCATACTCTGCTGTTTACTCACAGGCTTGTAGCGATAAATCCATGTCTCGTCACCAGTAATGATTCTCTTTATAGTATATAGTAAAGCACTCAGAATCTGAACTATACACAGTGGAACTTTAAATCTACATTTATTAAAAACATCAAAATAGAAACAATCACAACACTTTACATACTTCCTCCTGTACACAAACAAGTAATTGCAATTAGTGTTTCAATAAAGTTGTAATAAAAAAAAAAAAAGGCATCAACTAACTGAATGAAGATGATGGAATGTTGCTCTTGAACTTATCCATGTCATCAGTTCATGTTGGAGAAAACACTGAAGATCTGCTTTATATTCCTTTCTGAATGGATTTGGCATCATTTTTTCATTTTCACAATCCTATGTGGTTGACCATAATGGTAACCTAAAAAAAAAAAAAAAAGTTCTTGTATCGCTCAGATCGTTAAACCTGATTTAAGAAAATGTTTAATAAAAAATAAAAAAAAGCAGCTAATGATCATCATGTTCGGGTGAAAAGAGAGCGACCAATCCTGCATTCTCGCTGTTCACCACAATGTCTTTGTTAGGCTTGACCTTCTTAAAGAGCGAGGGAAGGTTCCGGATGTGGACCTCCTTCTTAAACTGCTGCCCGAGAGGTTTCTGTCGAGAGGAAGAGTGAGAGAGACGAGCATCAATGCGTGAGAAAAAACTCAAGTCCGAGTTTTGATCGTTACAGAATTTAGACAGAAAAGTTTTTCAAATAGTGCTCAGTTCATACTAATCTGCACTGGTCAGCACAAGTTGCGTCCAGTTGGCATGGCAAGTTGGCAGTGAAATATCCAAGTATATGAGGTTAAAACTGCTGCTGTCTCGCATCCAGGTTTGTTTGATTACTTTTATTTCTCCTTCTTCTTGCTCTCGTATGAGTTAGGTGTGGTTATTAAGCGTATGACCCAGATTTTTATAAAGATTAAGGTGGAGTATGGCCTGGGCTTAAGACTAACAAGAAATTAAAAAACATCATGGATTGCAAAAACATCATCAGATCCACAAAGATGAAACAAGAAATGAATCGCTCTACATGACATGCACTCTCCATTACTCAACTGTAATGGACATGTGAGAGAAAATCAGCTGAGCCTGGTCGTCCACCTGTCTCTAAGCAAATAAATCAACACGGAATATTAAGGAAGTGGCACCACCTTGTGGGTGGTGTCTGGTCTTACCCCGACGGCACCGGCGATGAGCTTCTTGAACTGGTCTTTTCTCTTCTTCTCGCCAACTTTCTGAGATGCGGGGTTGATGGTTTTCTGATCAAACTGCTCCAGCAGGTCGGGTTGGACGTTGGGGATTTGGTTCATGATGGAACGCAGCTCTGCGTATTGAGGCCGCTGTGGAGACATTAACGTTGTTCAGGTAAAATAAAATTATAATAATACTAAGAGGAGTGACGGATTTTCCCTTAAGCAACATGTACCAGGGCATCGTAGATGAGCAGAGCGAGCTGCGTTAGCGCGGCGTTGCAGCCCTCATGCTGCCCGTGCATCTGCAGGCCGCTTAGCACTCTGGTGTACAGCCACGTCACGGCGTCTTGGAGCAGGTTCGCGCCCACCACCTGTCTCAGCAAGGTCCAGCAGATCAGGGTAGCGGCCCGCTGACAGTTAGTGGTGTCCCTCCATGACAGGGAGTTAAACGAGATCGCTAGTAGATTCATATAGATGTCCTGAAAATGGAAAGAACGATAAGAATGAATCATAAGGCGGAATAGAGAAGATATTAATCTGTACAGAACAGGTTTTAGATGAACTTGAGTATCACCTTATAGGTCACAGGACATGCAGACAATTCAGTTAGTTGTTCGAATAAACAGAACGTTATCTTGAAAGTATAATGATTAAAAGTTCTAAAAATGTTAAGGAGATAAAATTTACCTCATGTTTAAGGAGACACTTGCCCAGCTCTGTGAGCTCATCTGACGTATGTGAGGCGTTTAGCTGAGACGAATCGGTTGTCATCATTTCCTCATCCCCTTTATTTAAAATAAATAAATAAAAAGATTGTCCTTATAAGCATCCTTCTCATTCATTTTCGTTTGATTGCAAAGTGAAGTGATAAAAGTAATAACAGTATAAACTCATTACACTACTGTCTGAGAAAGAAAACGAATGAACATCTTTTACTTCACTCGATCAGTGAGTTTGTCATCTGTGCATCTCTGCTTTGATTACTTTTATCATTATACTTTGCCCAGTAGCCTTGTATTTTACAACAGCACCACACACTACCTAGCAAGAAGCATTGGGAACTAAACATCATTCCTTAACATCAAGAGCAATTTCCTTTAGCCCTTTTTAACGCTCACTTTACATCTTTCTTCGCTTAAGTCAAACCAGGACGTTTTATTGTGCAGAACACATTTATGAGAGTAAAACCTATCCTTATCTTTCTATATAAGCCCCTGCTACACTAATGCAGATACTAACCAAATAAACAGATCCAACCATCAAGGTAGAAAGTTTTCTCAGATTGCAAGAGAGAAAAAAGAGGATTTCTCAGGCTCTCCCACAACCACTCACAGAGTACAGAAATATGCCATCAAGGAAAAAAAAAAACTGTTGTTCTTACCATGCATCTTCAAGTGATCTCAATTCAGCATTCTTTTGCCGACCACATTTCTTCTACAAACTTGACGCAAACTATCCTTCCAGGTTCTCAAAATATCTCGAAAGGTTCTTAACTCAGTTCCAGTCATTATAAATCTCCTCAGTTGTTACTTTGCTTGATGCAGGCCGATAATTTGACCCTTCTCAAATGGGGACCTTTGTTTTGACCAGGCAGTGCACAACTTAAACGTTATCTATTGTTATACCTGCTCAGTGATCAGAGCTAGCAGGCGGCACTGCCATTGTTCCTAATCTTCTACTTCGCAATGGATTTGGTCACTTACGATAAACATAAAAAAAAGTGCTTCAAATGTGTTCATGGGTTTTTAAGATTAACTTACCATCTGCATCCTCTCTGTTTGCTGCTGATTCAGGCAGCTTTCTTGATATGCATGATGCAGCTACCAAGACAAAAGTGCACACACACACAAAAAGAAATGAGTCCAATTCATAAAAGCTGTAGTACAAATAGAAACGGAGGGGTTTATAGAATTAATGCACTCACAGAGGAGATCCATAACCTCCCGCGTGGCCAAGCGCACTAACCGATCTTCCAGCATCTCCTGAGATACCTGATTCTCCTCATAAGCCTCGTCATCATCTGGACCACTAATAAGAACAAAAAATATTAATAATACGGAACAGCAATATACAGAAAATAGAAAATGGCAGGAAGTGACTGGGACGGGTCTTGCAAAAACACAGAAATGTTTGCAGAGCCACAAGACGGATATTGAGTAAATGACTCACCACACGCTCGTCCTCTGGTTGATGATCTGCCACCGGAGATTTAGTCTCTGTACGGATAACGCATAAATAAAGGATTTTCAACAGGATTATAAACAAGTTCAGTCAGTTACATTTACAATGTAAAATTTTAAAGGTCATCAATACAATACAATATTTTCTTCATAGTTTATTTTTGTCAGAGAAAGGAATCTTAAAAGTTTCACCTGCAGCAGGTGGGAAAACAGGAGGCCGAGCAGCGGACAGAGAAGATTCTCGTAGTATTCTGGTGGACAGGAAGTGACCAGCGGTTTCATGAAGACCCGTGATCAAGGATTAAATTAAGGCGAATCACAATGAAAAACAAGTTGCCTGAATGCCTGACCATACATTTCTATTCAAGACATTTTTTGCAGTTCTACACAGAGGATGTGCTTTTCAGAATTTAAACCATTAGCACATTGATTAAAACCATGTTTATTTCATATTTACATAATTTTTTCACTAATCTATTGTTAAATAACAATTTAAAATACAAGTCATATCTGAGATTAGGTAGTTTGAATCAGTTTTAAGGTTTGTTACAGGTTCTACACTCTTTTGAAACCAGAGACTTGATCTGTAAAATAAAGGCTAGAAACCCCTCAGCATGTGTCTAATGTGCTGAACACAGTTATTAAAAAAATTCAGCTAAATGCATGAAGATGTACATTGTGTGTAATATTTTGTCTATTTGACAAAATATTTCAATCACTGAATATATGAACCAGCCCCAAAGGACTAGAGCAGTCCCGTAGGAACAAGACGAACCAAAAAACCTAAGTGGTCTTAATGTTATAGCTGATCAGCGTATGTATATACAGGTAGTCCCAGACTTATGAACGTTCCAGGAGCACGTTCATAAGTCGGATTTGTTCTTAAGTCCGACAAAGTGATTCTTGTATGCCTTTGACATGAATATACAGTGTGAAGCATACCAATCCACTTGACAATAACTGAGTGGTGCATCTGTCCCCTTTCCCCACACGTGGCCGAAAACTGTAACTGCATGTAAGTCTTTTTAACAAGTTGTCCTCATTTAAATTCAACCTGGGAGGGAGGGACAACGTCACATTGCGTTTACAGGCTTGAAAGGACGCCATTTCATCTCCGAGCTGTTTTCCACTGTATTGGCCTGTGAAATTGTTGAGAATTTTCCAAAATAAGGATTATTCACCATCAGGAACGCTTTTACAGGACCGCCATTTTTAGTTACACACTGAAAATATTGTATATAATTGTAAATATTGGTATCTGGTGCACTGCAGCATCTATTGTACAACACATGGGAGTCTACCTGAGCCTCCGGGAACAAACTGGACTCCTTTTAATTTAAATTTTAACACATCTCCTGTTACACTGAACTTCCAGTACACATTATTATGCTGATCATTCTCTGCTATCCGTTATCACCCAGATGAGGATGGGTTCCCTGTTGAGTCTGGTTCCTCTCAAGGTTTCTTCCTATTACCATCTCAGGGAGTTTTTCCTTGCCACCGTCGCCCTCGGCTTGCTCATCAGGGACAATCTTATCATTTTGATTCATACACATTGCATAAAAACTTACTTCTTTTTATTGTGTAAAGCTGCTTTGCGACAATGTCAATTGTTAAAAGCGCTATATAAATAAAATTGAATTGAATTGAATACTTCCGTGATTTGTTCACATCTACGTATGGTCCATTCGAACATCTCTATGCACTAGTTGATGAAGCTAGATGACGTCCACTACATCACTGAAATGTCTTTGAGATCTTAGAAAAGGATATGAAGCAAAGGCCGAAGCCTATGGTCAGGAACGTGTTCGAGGTGGGTGAGTGCAGAGCTGACCAACTGCTCAGCCAACCCCTCTATCGTATAAAAGTCCTGAAGCAAGGCCGGGCCAGCATGCCCTAGCACGTGGTAGCTGCAAAAGAGGGAGGAAATGAACGTAATGAGACGATGACTTCATTTTTTTGATTTTATCATGAGGGAATCCCTCTTCTTAAAAAGGGTAGTCAGCGATTTTGGACACAACCCACTGAAGATAAAACCATGTAGCACTCTCTTCAAAACAGTCACCCAATAAAACGATTACTTCTACTCTTCTAGTTAATAGTGCACTACGTAGTAAACATGCCAGCTAGTTGCCTAGAGTATTGAGAGAATGTGTTGAGATTTTCTCACCAGTTGTCATAGAGTGTGCAGAAGAAGCCTTGTAGCCGCTCTAGTGCGCTCTTGTACACCGGAGAGTCGTACACGTCCAGCACCGGCTGAGAGATTCCTGTGTAAAGAATAAAATAAATTTCATTCACAAACATCTATAAATAGGTCATCACATAATCAGAGATGTTTACCATGTACCTAAAATGAGGTTCTTCTCCACGTCCATGACATCATACGCCCGGCTGAAGGTCTCACTGAGCCGAGAGAGATTCTCCGGGAGGAACAAGCTGTTGTGGGTCCTGAAATGAGACATTTGATTTAAAATCAGTACAGTTCTCTGAAGGATAGAAATGGCTCTTGCTGGGAGACCTGGTTAAGGATAGTTACTGTTTATTTGCTTGTGTGCCTGTGTAGCCTAATTGGTGATAATCAGTCGCATGGGCTCATTTTATAGAGAACTATACACGGCAATGTCTCACCAGTTGCCCAAATTAGCCTGAAACCACACCTGATGAGGGTGAGCAGATTTGGAAGCAGCGTCAGCAGGGGCTCTGCGGAAGGGTTTCTGTAGACCGGCGCTCCGGCAGGCAAGTAACCCACCACGAAACCCCCGGCTTTGGCCTCGTCCACGTCTACAGGCCAGCGTGCTCGCTTCACTACGCCCAGAATCGTGTACACGCAAAAACTGATCTAAGAGTGGAAACAAAACAATCGGTTTATTGTTTGAACAGTTACCCAGATCATGACGTATATTGTATATCATATTTGCCGATTAGACGTAATAATTCAGGTAATTCTGATATGATGTGGATGGCGGCTAAGGTTTACCCTTGACCTGTTGATTCCCATCTGATCCTCAGCGCCGGGTTCGTTGTTGATCTGATCAGCACCAATAAACTTGATAAAGCTTGCTGGATCTGACAGTACACTGTGCCGAGGAGCAGATATCAGGGATTCAAAAGAGAAAAAAAAAAGAAACAAAAGAAGTAATTTTCCCAGCCTAGACAAGAAACGATTATTCATATAACACTGTATAAATAAAGTAATTGTTTGGTCTCCATAACATTTCATCATACAGTGCCTCACCTCCTTTTGTAAGTGTTACAACATTGAAATAAACTTTTAGTTATATCAGGGGGAAAAAATCTACAGAGTAAGCTCAATATAGCTTAAAAATAATACAAAATTATACAGTAACTGCCTAACCTTTTGATTAATCCTCAATTCTTCATCACTTAATTAATATTCTTTATTTTAAACTACATTCAATCACTGTAGTACGGTTTGTACCTGCGCATCTCCTCTGAGAGCCAGCGAGCCGTTACAGGGGACATGAGCTCATCTAAGAAGGCCTTCTGCTTGTTGTAGTCTTTAAACTGGTTGCTGATCAGCACCAGCGCCTCCATGAGGGCACACTTCTCCATCTGAGTCAGCAGCAGCTCATTGGTGAACAGCTCCTTCACGCGAGTGTAGAGCATGTCAAAGCATGGCTACAGGGAAAATAAATATGTATATTATATGCTGCATCTATGTTTTATATACAGTATTTTTCCCCATTTCTTGTTCTTATTGATGTGTGCAATTTATCTGTTTTAAGTTTTACTTTCATCATTACAAAAATTGATCAACTTATTCCAGGCAGTGTACCAGAATAAACTCCGGATAATCTCGACACATCTTGATGATGGATGAACAGGCGTGCCTTCTCACGTTCTTCACCGCTCGGGTTCGAGGAGCCTGAAAATTTGCCACATCAGTAAGTATACACCCAAATGAAAACATTTATAATATAATATTCAGCAGAAAATATATTAATCACTGGATGTGGGAGAAAAATAAATAAATAAATGCATTACATTTCGATATGTATTGCCAAATTGACTCCAAAATTTATTTTTAAATACATCAATCAGCATTTGAGGTGGTAAAAAGATGCCGTTCCTGTATAATGCTACAGATGGCAACACGGCATCCTATATGATTGAAGAATATTATTTGCCAAATTTGTTTAATATTGTAAGAAAGAAAAAGTAACAACAAAAAGAAAAATAATTAGACTGAATCAGGATACTTATAAAATTGCAATACTTGGGTACTGTGATAATGTCGTATCAGGTACTTCCTGGCTCTATATTAAATCACAGTGTCCCTTAAAAATCTGAATTTGATAAAAAAAAAAAAAAAAACGATTTTAAGTATAGCAGTATAATATTAAGAACCATGGTGAAAATTTCATGTTATTATGGTGATACGAATTTGATATTGGCCTGCAATTCAATCAGATGATTCACAAAAAAATAAATTAAGGAACTAATTAATTCAATGATACAAACTCAACATGATGATGGAGGGGGGGGGGTGCAGTAAATTAATTTTTAAACAAGAACTCTTACCTTGCTTTCTTCAACCAGTTCAAATGTGATAGCAGGAAACAGCTTTAAGCAACACAAACAAAACAAAAGAAAACAACAACGTAAATTACACTTTGCACTGAGAACTATCCAAGACATATCAACCATCTCCTAAACAGAGGCTTGTGCGGTGGAGACTATGCATGATGGGTGCATCGCTTCATGCACGTTCATCTCTACACATTGTCTTCAAGTTCGCCTTGGTATGGAAATTCTCATATTTTCACTATTAACAATATATTTAATACAGTTTTTTCTTTCTGTGATCTCCATTCCTTACATTTCTTTCATAAAGACGGTTCAGACGGTTTTAATAAAGTCTTGAAGGGCTCTTAACCCAGTTCCAGTCATTTTAAATCTCCCACGTTGTTTTCTTAGCCTGATGCAGAATAATAACTTGACCCTTGTTTGGCAAAAAACTTTACTGGCCAGGCTGTGCATGTTTTAATAAGAAAACTAAAAAGCAAACTACAGCATCATCATAAAAGCAAAAGTAAAATAGTGGCCAAATTATTTTTACCACCGAAACGTAGATGTTTTAATGTTATGAAATATATTTGAATGGTCATCGGTACATCTGTGTGCAGTGCTAACAAGTATGTTAAAGCACAAGGAGCCTGAAGTACGGGGAAATACCTTAAAGAAGACTTGAGGTAGAACTTCAGGGCGATGCAAGACAAAGGGGAAGAGAGTGGACAGGTTGGTGAGGATGCAGGACAGGATGACGGGATCCCGTGTCTCGTAGTTCACCACAGCATGCAGCAGCTCCATGCCTTGGTCAACAGGCAGCTTCTAATTGGGGGTTGGGGGGGAGCAGAGCATGGTGTTAACTTGTGCTTACACAATCCAGAATAAATGCAAATTACTCCATAACACAAAACAACATTTATAACATAAACTTATATCGTCCTGGTAAAATAAAGTCAGGTTGACAACTGTATGATGGTGTGTAAATTAATGGCAGATTATCGTGTTATACCTCCTTCTCCAGGACTTTAAAAAGCTGTCCCATCACACTTTCTGTGAAAAAGGTCATGGCTTCCCACTGTGCCACTGCGGGCGAAAACGTCGAGTACGTCCCTTCTCCTGCTTTAGCTTTATACAATTAAAATGAAAGAAAGGGAAAAAAATATATATATTAATACATTCACTCACTGATTTCATACCATTTCTATAAGGCAACGTTTGCTGGTTAAAATGATTGAAGAAAAGTCTTTAATAAAACCATGACTGAAAAGACCAAAAAGACTTTATCTAAACAATGAAATACACAAACAAGGATAGCAATCTTGTCTTACGATTACAAACCATCTGCAAACTTTCCAAATGACTAATGTTATTTCGAATGCAAGTGAATTCGAGGGCTGTGAAACCACAATTTCGAAAAAGCTGGTTTGACCTTATTGGGTTTCAACGGCCTTGTGATGAAATTGAAACCACAGGTTTAAAACCAAGTCCAGGCAACAATGCTTTACTGGAAAAGCTACACATTACAAAAAATTTGCTTGATCATTTTACAAATGAATGAAATCACCATGATGCTTTTTTAATTTTTTTAATTTTTTTTTTTTTATGTCCAACTGATCCTTCGCAAAATGAAAGTGAACCAGATTATGACAAGCATACTCCACATACTGGATATAAAAGTTATCATAAAGCCAGGGTGTGACGTAAAACATTTCGGAATGGTCAGAGTGTAAACTCACGCAGAGCATTTCCGGCGCCGATGGGTGAGTTGAGCTGGTACCGTAACCATTCCCCAGCAATCTGGAAGGCTTCAAGAGGAGCGATCTTACAAGAACTACGGATGACGTCGCCCTGCTGGGCCCGAAAAGCTGTAAAAGGAAAATTATCATCTTGTGAAAAGTGTACATCCTGTTCCTACATGATACCTACAGCTAATGCACAGTCTGCTTACAATGAAAGAAAGCATTGAAGTCCTCGTCGCTGTCGAAGTCCACGCGGGAGTACTCACAAGCTGGGCTGTCGTTCTTTGATGGGAATCCTGACTGCAAAGGGAAAAAAATAATTATTTATTTTAACCACTACAGTGCAGAAATCATCTCAAACCATATTCAATGTAGCATTTCTTTCGCTCACCTTCACGAGGTTGGTCATGGTTGCGTTTAAATATTTAACGACCATCTGGATGAGCACAGGATCCTTCGATAAAAGCTCGTGTCTGAACATGTTTCCCCAGGTGGTCTGAGTGCAAGATCTAAGAAACTGTTTGCACAGCATCATCAGAATGATTGATTTGATTCAAGTCATTTCACAAAAGCAGATTCGCCTGCAGTGTACCTGACTGGGGTGAGTCGTGAAGGCCAGGAACGCCTCCAAGTATTTACTCAGGTTAGAGGGAATTTCCGTTTCCGCGGGTGAGCCCTGTGTAACACACGATCATTGCGATCACTTCCACACGACGGTAATGAATGAGCGTCGATAGGAAATGCCGAGTGAAGAAAACACTTACCAGTAAAGCACAGAGCTGACTGCCTAGAGCACACAGAACCTGACATAACCTCTTTAGGAAGGTGTATCTTGTCTCGCTGAGCCCCACGTCCACTGATCTACAAGGGGGGGGAAAAAAAATAATACACAGTCTAAAATACTAACTTTATTAATAAACAACACATACTTTATTAGTACTGTGCGAAAGACTTGAACCACCAATCATCTCTTTACATTAAAGTGAATTAAATGTAGATTAAATTACAGAAATCAAACAAATGTTTTATTATTACTGGCTGCAAAGTACTTAAAGATACAAAAAAATAAAGAAAATTAATTTTGTAACATCAGCAGCAACCTCATTTCAACCACCCAGCATTCAATATCAGCATACACTAATCACCAGCCTGATCATTTGTCATCATCAGCACTTGTTTCTTGTCATGTCTGAAAGATAAGCATCTCCCTTATATTCCATTCAGTTTAAATCCTCACCAAATACTTTCTTCATTTACATTTTTGCATGTTGTGTTCCATCTGCACCGGTTTCTCACTCGTTTGTACCATAAGTAAGATGTTTTTTAAGCTTGAATGATTCATAGGTGTGGTAGTGTGGCTTTGTGGCTTAACAAACAAAAATATATCTCGGAAACTGTTTGAGTACAGATTCAGAGGTTAAAAATGTCCTTCATGAAGCCTGGAGAGACATTCCTTAAGGCTTCATTAAAAATACAAGAAAGTCTGGCTCTTTGGAAGAAATGAGGCCTGGCTGACACAGTATGCTGCATGCTCACACTACGATACAACACAAAAATAAATTCATGATTACAATTTTTTTTTAATTCCTCAAAAGCATAAAGACTTACTGGGCAGCCGATAGAATGTAGTGTATGGCCACGTCATCAAACAGCACCATGAGGGGCTTCCTGTCCTCCAGTTTCCCCTAACAAAGGAAACGAAGGATAGAACATAGGTCATACACATTACACATCTACTACATTGCGTCAATCAATATAATCCAGACACTGCATTATTAAAGCATTAATGTATTACATTTTTGCATAAACGTTTTATAAGGACTGAGAAAGGCACGGACCTTTCTGCTGATTGCAATAAGCAGACACTCAGCAGCCTCCAGCTGAAGCTCTGGTTCACTCAGGAGCAAGCACAGGATCTCTAGTAAACGGCAGTTGTTGTTTGTGATGTGGACCAGCGCGACCCAGTCTATGTATCCGGCCAGAGTATTTAAGGTCGTCACGGCGACCCGACAATGAGCTTTGGCCTGATGAATGTAAAGAAAAACATTTTATTAAATAAACATTGTACATTGTTTATCTGTAACTGAGATGCAACACAGCCTGAGCCTTACCTTTAACTCCTGTCCTGGGATTATTTTCTAAAGAACAAAACAGACATGACTAAAACATGACGAAGAAAAAGTAACATAAAAAATAAAAATCTATTAACGATAATGAGATCAACCCCACAGTAACATCCTACCAGCTTCCTGTACTCGTCGACATGCTGCTGCAGAATAGTCAGGAGGAAGCTGAAGATGCTGTCCATGTTCAGTGTTAGTGTGTGCTGGATGTCTCTCCGGCGCTGCTGGGGCAGAGTCTGGAACGTGATCACGTCCTCGGCCAGCCGCAGCAGGATCAGCATCACCAGCTCCGTCTGCGTCTCCTGAACGAGACCAGAGATGATGCAGTGAGCAGAACGAGCATTTATGCACCAATCGAAGCAGATGAATGTTCCCCTACCCCGAACGTTGTGAGTGTCTCCATCTCTTTCAGCATGTCTGGCCACTGCTGAGGCCACTCTCTCTTGATCATCTCCACCACAATCCTCGAAAGAGCATCCTTAATATGGCTCTCCTCCTCCAAGATGGGATACGTTCCCTAAAGTAGTACATAAAGACTAAATCAGTGTTTGCAAGTTGGAGATTGCGTACCAAACTTTGGAATTCAAACAACCATCTCGCATCAAGGTTGCCAGATTGTTCAGGTTTTGGACTAATAAAGAAACACATCGGAAAGTCTGACAGATATAGTACTTTACACATAATTGCTAGTCACTAAGATATTGCTTTAAACCAAACAAATGAAAACTTTTAAAAATCAAAAAAAAAGTTATGACACACAATGAAAGTGGAAGTTCACACTGTATCTCTGATAAAAAAAAAAAAAAAAAACTTTACCTGTTGGAATGTAAACAGTTCAGATATTAAAGAGATTAAGATTGGAATATATTTTTTAGCATAGGTAAGTTTAGGTCACCAAGCTGAGAGACGGCCTAGGCTAAAATGAGAACTATGTACGTTTTACTTTTTTTTTTAATAAACCAAGCTAATATATTTATATTTGCTGTTTTAATAACTAAAAGATGTCAAATATGTGGCTAAAAGGCAGTGTTCAGCAAGCAAACCACTGTTGCTTCATAGGAAGTGTTTGTACTGTTACAAATGAGATTGAATTCTGCCTGTGTCCAACTCACACTGGTCAGCATCTCCATGGTGCAGTCTTTCAAGTGGACTTTCTCCTGCTGTGGCATGTTGTTCCACTGAAACCTGGGTACACAACATTTCAGACCATCAGTGAATTCTCTAAGTAGAAGAAGAAAAAAATTATATTTCTAGGATATCGGTTTAACATCTTACTTACTTTATAACATGCTCCAGTATTTGGAGTCCAAAATGTCTCACCACTGCTGTCTGGGATTTGTCTGCTAACTGAAGGCCACATGGTATACAAAACGGGCATTTTTCTTTAAATTCCTCGCAAAACTGAAAAAAAAAAAAAAAAAAGATAGTTAGTGACTGGGGGGAGGGGGGTGTAGTTATAACTGAATTACCTGAATTAGACTGAACAAACCTATTAGAGCAGAGTTATTATAATGTCATTGTTTTATTTTTTCAATATATTTCAATTAGGATGTTTTACTGCATTTCCCCCATGTGTGATACAAAGCCTCCTTTTAGTTCTCAGCACTGGCTTGTGTGTATTATGTACAGTGTAAAAGTACAGTCAAAAATGAGGTTGAGTCACTCCAGTTATATTAAAACTTCTGTTGGCCGCACGGTCATATCAGCGCTTTCTGTTTAAGGCCACTGTCTCCCCAGTCATTGCTGCTCAGTTGTGAATTTGTTAAATCAGTTCATTCATAACTGCAGTGCGAGCAAAAATGAATCCCTTACTTATGCTTATATAATCACTATACAGTAATTCCTGGGTCATTGTTCTGTGGTCTGAGGGTGTACCTGGTGCACGAAAAAGCAAAAACCAAAGTGTTTTGATATCTGCAAATAACAAACTTGGACTGATTCTCAAAGGAAAGTGAAAGTTTCTTAAAGACAATCATTACTGGTGACGAGACATGGACTCGTCCATCAGCCGGGAAATCGATGCTTACAGTTTTCTGGGATTCTCAAGCGCCAGTATTGGAACATTATCAGGAAAAATGGCTCAACAATCAACAGTGCACGTTACAGGAGGACGCTTAATGAAGACCTGAAGCCTAAACTTCAGATTACACACTTCTTCCCTCACTGTCGACATAGTGCAAAAACTACTTGAGCTGGTAAAGCATCCATATAGTCTTGATCTGGCTCCATTTGACTTTCACACGTAGCTGCCGATTGCATTCATGGTTCACAGCTCAGCCTAAAAGATTTCATTAATGTGGGAACAATTTGTTAATGCATGCCATATCCAAACTAGGCAATATGATTAACTAAATTTCATTTCAATAAAAAAAATAAAAATCCAAACTTGACTGAGCCAAAAATTTCAAATGGGTCACAAAGACAAAGAAATAGCATAGCTGCATAAGATCACGTGTTTTTTCCCCTTCATGCTTGTTTTCGGTCGATTAATATCGTGAAACCGTGATACTTCGAGACTACCTTTTCATACCGTGTTGAAATGTCAAACCGCAGCAGCTCTAACGTTACATGTGGCTCATGTCAGAGAGCAGGCAGCACCCTGATTGATTCCTAAATTCCTTTATACTGTACATAAAGGGTGCACATACATTCGCATTGCACACACTGAAGGAGGAAAAAATATGGGAATTATAATGCAGATGTGCACAGCGGGCAGATGTGCAGTTAGCTAGCGAAACATACCCAACTCATCCATCTGTTAGCTATTAGCTGTATAAATGGCCAACACTGTAAAACATTAGCTCTAAAGCTAGCTCTTACGTTTATCCGTGTATTCCGTTAAACTCTGAAGCGCGTGCAGGTTTAACCCTCTCTATGTAGATATTTAATTTACATTTAAAATAAAACCGTTAGCGTTTAGCAGCCCACAGTTCGCCGGTTAGCTTAGCACCGTTAGCAACGTAGCTAACCGCTTCTCCTCCCTCCTCCCCGGTACCTTCAGAGCCTCGAGGCGATACCGCTGACTGGATTCCGCGTCCATCATGACGGTCACAGCCTTCACGAGCTGCTCGCACATCGCGGCCACCGGCTCCGCCATGACTGCTTATAACCGCTCACTGAGCAAAGCCAGCTAGCTGCACACGCGCTGACGAGCTGCCTTAAAGAGAGCAGAGGATAGGAGCTGTGCGGGCGACAGCGTGCATGCAGCCGCAGCGCCGGGCGACCCGGGGAATCATGGGAAATGGAGTTCTTTTCACGCCATTATGACATGCCGCACGCTGTTGAGGAGATTTGCCGCACGATGGCGCGCGCGCACAACACAAACGTCTGCACGTTAATTCAGACGAGTTTTAATGAGTTTTGTTTGAGACTAGTGTAAGTGGTGTAAGTTGACGGGAAAAGAGTTTGTAGTAATAGTTAAAAGGATTAAAGTTTAAAAGTTTTCTGTATGGCAGTATGGAGCCCATCTATATAAAAATTGAACTGGTTTCGTTTTATTTTAAAAGGAATTGCTGTGACATACTTGAGTCACTGCTGATTAGGCATGGACTCATTCTGTACAAGAGACACTTAATTTAGGAACGCGCGTTGGCTTCGACGCAGACATTATGCTGAGCTCGGGGAAGTGAGAGATTTCATTGAAGGACAGATTAAATGGCTCGAGATGTTCAAGGCGATTAAACCTAAACTAGGCAATATTTTGCTCCAGAGCCTAACTACATCTGGCATGTATGAGTTAAAACCATATGGAATATGGATCAATGGTGGTATAAGTTCATGATTATACCTTATGTAACCAATGTGTTTAAATGGAGCTGGCGCAGATTTACTGCTTAATGGGTAACCAGTGTGTTATTTAAGTTCAGTTAATAAATTTGTGTTTCTGTTTTTTTTTTTTTTTCAATATAAGGCCTGAATATTTTGAAATTATATTTCATCAGATGACAATCAGACACAATTTCGCAATTAAAAGCATCACAAAACATTTAGTAATAAACGTGCCTACAAGCACAGGGCATTATAAGCTACTTTGTTTATACAGTAAACCAACCGCTTTTTTTTTGTAACAAATACAGACAGAATTTAAAAGCACAAATAAAAAGGCTGGATTGGACTGAAAGTGATTGAGTTCAGTTGTGCATTCTTCGTACGTCGCTTGAAACATCCGAGATGAATTGACAGATCTAAGATGAGATCATCGTGCTTAATTGGGTTCTTCGAGCACACCTGTTGTTGATGATTCGTATAGCTGGATTGAGTTGTCTAGTATTATTGCGCGTTCGTGCGTTTGTTTAAAAGGCGATATGCGTCGACAGGAGAAACACTGGTCACAACTCCTGCGATTGGTTGACGAAATGGCAAAAGAGCAGCTTTTTTTTTTTAATCTCAAGCGGAGCAAGAGCTTTTATTAGAGGGTTATGGAGAATTTCAAACTTTAATAAAGATCATTTAAAATAAAGTTATTAAATACGTGAGTGCTGCCCGTGTTACATGTTATATGTGTGAGTGTATATATACTCTCAAATAATTTTGCTGAACAAATTTGATCATTTAAGTAATCATAAGTACTTAAGTAACAGTAAGTGTCATTTACTTCTGATAACTATTGATAGTTCTGTTTACTTAAAATTACTTAAAAAAAATTATGTAACTGATTACCTCAAATATTTTGAGTTTGGCCAACTTAATCGGGTTTACAGTGTAAAAGTGAAGTAGAAGAACAAGTATAGTAAGAAGTATATTGTCATGCTGTGCTAAAGGATCCGGTCTCTCACGCAATACACGAGGAATTTGAAAAACTCTGCGAACAATCCTCACACCTTCAGTAACCGGTTGCTCTCTCATAAACGGACAAGACATGACTGCGACAGATTTGAGAAAATCACCTCCACTTACATAGACGCAACCGGGGGATAGAATGTTACATGTTATTAGACACACACGGAGAAAAACACACGAATGATGACCACAGCCGCACACACAGCAAGAGCGAGATTCGCTTCGAAGAACGAAACAATCCAAGATCAGGACAAATCCACAACAAAATCAAATCCAGCTAACTGAGTTAGTGACGTACGAAGAACGGACCCCAGATAACTCAAGCGTGCCGTGTTTACCCGCCTCAGTGAGGGAAATCCCTTCACGCTGGGGTGCGACGTGTCTGCAGACGTAGAAGGGATTCTGAGAATCCGGAAATGTGATTTGAAACACCTTTCTACAACGAACGTGACAGTGCGTGGATAGAAGTAAGCGATTCAGGAAGAGACCGTCACGTGGTACAAGGCACAAAGTTACACTGTAATTAGTCACAATGAAAGCATGGGGGGTGAGACATAATGATAAATCCAGTATAAATCCAAAAGCGAGACACATCTGGCTATCTTCCATGTATGTATTATGGGTGTTTTTTTGGCTGTGTGTGTCTGTCTAATCGGGAAGTATAGGTAAGTGTATCCCAAGATGTTCATCATCAGCTTAAATTTCAAATAAAATAAATGTATAAAAACACCCTGGCCATAACACATGCATCATACACACATTGTAGACCGATGATAAAGTGGTACTGATCACACTGCTCATACACTTTTATCATATTTAAAGATTTTTTTTATTATTATTTTTTTTTACAAACTGTCTTGTGTAATTCATATATACATATATAGATAGATAGATAGATAGATAGATAGATAGATAGGTAAGAAAAGTAGTGTGAATAATCAAACTATTGTGCCATCAGCGTTTGATTAGTCTCAGACGCTGATGGCACAATCGTTTGATTAGTCACAATTGTACAGTACTTTTCTTTAAACCACATACATACTCTCATTTTAGGAAAAGCCGGATGAGATCAAAGCAGTTTGGAACAGGCATCGCATACGGCCAACAAGGCATGACCGTGTACCCTGTGGGATGCTTGAAGTGATCCATACCATGCTACTGACCTTGACGTCAAACAGGCATGCAAGTTCCGCTCGGCCGCTCCATGTGACGAATGTATAATTAATCTATATGACCACGTTAGAATTGGGCCGCCCACATGTGCAGTATATATCACCTTTGAGTAAAGATGTGCCAGACTGTGTTATGTATTTCAAACAAATAAAGCCAATCAGATTCAATTTGAAATACATAATGGCTTTAACATGACATTTATTTACATATATGTATATGTGCTCTTTTTTAAATAATGTTCACGAGAGTCACTTTATCTTTGGCTAAATATCTCACTCACTCACTCATCATCTATACCGTTTAATCCTGTATTCAGGACAGGGGGCCTGGAGCCTATCCCAGAAGACTTGGGGCACATGGCAGGGTACACCCTGGACAGGGTGCCAATCCATCGCAGGGCACAGACACGCACACATACACTCACTCATTCACACACTACAGGCAATTTGGGAATGCCAATTAGCCTAAGCTGCATGTCTTTGGACTGTGGGAGGAAACCGGAGTACCGGGAGGAAACCCACCAAGCACGGGGAGAACATCCATGCACACAGAGCCGGGAATCGAGGCTGGCCAGGCGACAGTGCTAACCACTACACCACCGTGCCGCCTTGCTAAATATCTGTACTCTTTTATTTTATATACATTTATTAATTATTATTATTTCTATACTTTTGTTATTTGTTTGTTTGTTTTGTTTGTTTTTACTATCTACTCCCGTTATCTTCTTGTGCCTTTCTTCTTTACTAAGCTTTGGCAATATGAATGTAAATATTTGTCATGCTATTAAAACACCTTCGAATCTTGAAGCTTGAGTGACGGCGCTCTAAGCCAATGAGGATTGCTCGCGCTCTGAGTCAATAAGTGATTGACGGCGCACTGATTTAAGGACCACATAATTTACATGGATACCCCCACAAGGTATACCTCTTTGTATCCCAAAATACGTTTTCATTGAGTTTTATTTCATAAAGTTTCTATTTCTTCAACAGCTACTAGGTCATGTGACCCTGTGATCCAAAACTAACCAAAAGAATCTACTTGTTCATCCCCACAAGATACTGAAGTCAGTCAAAATTTTATTAAGAAAGACATGGGCATATAAATATATATGCACTGTACTCTATGTAATTTATATACTGAGAGAGCGAGAGAGAGAGAGAGAGCGAGAGAAAGAAATGTATACACACTTCAGGAAAAGAAAAATAGTATATTTATTATGTTTATATATTATTATTATTATTATTATTATTATTATTATTATATTATATATAGCGTATAGCAATATTTGTTTCCTTTTCCTGAACTACGTATGAATTTTTCTTACTATGTATGAATTTTTTACTCTATATATTTTTTTCCCTATTTTTTTTAAATATAGTTTGTATTTTTTTTTCTTTAAATCTTCTCTCTGCCTTACTAACAGTAAAAACTCAACCCAGTTTGTAAAGGAGGTCCAGATAAAATGTAAATGTAATGTAAAAATGTAAATAAAAATTGACTAAGCCAGATTTTCATATACAAAGAGGAGGTCATAGCATCACATTAGTTAGAAGCCATTGAAGAAATATATATGTTTTTTCTATTTAATCAAAATTGAAATAAAAATCAATGAAGAGGGTCCCATGACCTTGTGCGCAGGAATTGTTACTGGCTTGATGTAACCTGCTATATGTGTCAGTGTGAGCATTAGGGCTCTCTGTGTCAGCATACCTTGAACAACCTGGAATAGGCTTGCTATTAGCTTGATATTCGGACATTAGGCAGACTTTCGGTACCGGTGTTGTGTGCTGTGTGCTTCTGTGTTGTGTGCTTTTGTTACTGCTTGTTTGGAGACGGACCAAAAATGCAAGGATATTTTTCTTTTTTTTTAATCCATCTAAACAGACATCCATAAATTCTCTCAGCCTCATACTCTATCAATTGATACACCCGTCGGGATATATAGGTCCAGGAGATAAGTCAGTAAATTCAAGTAAAACGGCAGGCTTCACTTATCCTGTGCGATTGTGCCACACAAAACTCTGATGTAATAGTAATCCCATGCAAATAATGCTTTAGTGGAGAAGGGTATAATGCTTGGAAAAAATCACACAGACTAAAAACAACCACAGCTATAGATCAGCTGAATCAAGATAGAATTGCTTTAGAGGTAAACTGCTGGAAAGAGATACTACAAAAAATACTTGCAGTTGTGTACCATCTGGCAGAATGGCATTATATTGCATTTTGTGAACACTCAGACAAGTTATTGAGGCTGGCAATAGGAATTCTTTTTTCTCGAGTGGAATTGATGGCTGTTACCCTGTTATGCAAGAACATTTGAGAAAAATTTAGGCTAAAGGATCAGTGACATTTCTTTTAGCAAGGATATTCAAAATTAACTCATTTCATTTTCACAAAATGAAATGAGTTCAGAAAGGAATTCAGTATCTCAGAAAATTTGAATATTACTCAAGTCCAATAGAAAAATTTAAAAAAGTGTGTATATAAAAATCCCTCTCTCTCTCTCTCTCTCTCTCTCTCTCTCACACACACACACACACACACATTCTACTAAAAAGGCCTGTCTACAGGGTGGACCATTTATATGGATACACCTCAATTAACATGGATATTAACGTCCGGTTTGTGGCACATTAGTATATGTGAGGGGGCAAACTTTTCAAGACGGGTGGTGACCATGGTGGCCATTTATAAGTCGGCCATCTTGGATCCAACTTTTGTTTTTTCAATAGGAAGAGGGTCATGTGACACATCAAACTTATTGGGAATTTCACGAGACAAACAATGGTGTGCTTGGTTTTAACGTAACTTTATTCTTTCATGAGTTATTTACAAGTATCTGACCACTTATAAAATGTGTTCAATGTGCTGCCCATTGTGATGGATTGTCAATGCAACCCTCTTCTCCCACTCTTCACACACTGATAGCAACACTGCAGGAGAAATGCCAGCACAGGCTTCCAGTATCCGTAGTTTCAGGTGCTGCACATCTCGTATCTTCACACCATAGACAATTGCCTTCAGATGACCCCAAAGATAAAAGTCTAAGGGGGTCAGATCGGGAGACCTTGGGGACCATTCAACTGGTCTGACACTAAAAAACAAAAGTTGGACTTCCAAATGGCCACCATGGTCACCACTCATCTTGAAAAATTTGCACACTCACATATACTAATGTGCCACAAACAGGACATTAATATCACCAACCGTTCCGATTTTATTAAGGTGTATCCATATAAATGGCCCACCCTGTATATTTGTAAATAGTATTGTACTGCGAGTGTGAATTGGGATGCTGGTGTTAGGAATTTATAATACACAGTTGGCTTGAGCACTTTCATCAGCATATATAGGAGGCTAAAGATCATTGTTTTTTTGACTACGTAACAATTTTAGTGTGAACGTTACAACATAAACTCAGTGAGCAACTACGTGGAACTTTTCAGCAAAAACCTGACTCACAGCTGTCTAATAGTCTAATGACTATAAGCAGAAAATCATTGTGCCCCTTGTTTCTTGTTTGTGGTTAAATAACAAAAAACTACAAAAATATGACTACAAAATATCAATGCCTGTGTAAAAAAAAACGTGTGGCAAACAGAGCTGGATATTTGAAAATGCTACTGAATGTAAGGATAATTCTCATCCAGGTGCAGTTCAGTACTTGAGCTACTGTATACTTGCATTTCTAAGTACCCGGTGCTGTGCTGTATTTCTAATGCGACCGTCACCAAAATCATGCTTCAGACAGAAGCTATTTAGCAAAAAAAGATTTAACAAAACTAATAAGGGTTTGTCATGCTTTAACATATTTAGAAAGGACTGCAGTACCGTATACCAACCGGTCACAAAAAAAGTGAAGTGAATTTTTGGAAAATCCCCTGTCTCTTCTTTTACCCAGTGGATACCTACTTGTTAGCAAGTGTTATGACCCTTGGCGGTCTAGGGGTATACAGGTCGCACATTTAAATTTGTGAGACAGTGGCAAGTGGAATTCCCAGCACGGGTAGGAACCAAAGTGATTACCAAATACTCTGATAACAAAAGATGTTTATTTACATGAACAAAAGAAGTAGTACCAAGTGAAATGTTTTGAAATGAAAAGAATTGGCACTAATAGGAAGACTGGCAATGGGTACGGCTGAAAATAAACACAAACCCCAGGCTAACTAAACACAATTTTCCCACCCATTGAATCTCCTCTAAAAATAAATAAGATAAACAAAATACCCTAGCTGGCTACACTATCTAACTCAAAAGGGATACATAGGTTGGCACGCACCCTCTTTCCTAGTGTATCTCTAGACAGTAAGTTATCTAGATGTTGAAATGTATGCCACGTGGCTTACTTCCCTGAACCAGTCTCTCAAAGTGTAACCCAAACAAAGTGAGTCTCAAAACTGCCTCCAAGTCCTGAAACAGTTTCTTAAAAGCCAGCTGGTGGATGAAGATTGGTTGAAGTACCGAGATGTGCAGCAGCCAATCAGAAGAGTGGAATGACGCGATTGGTTGAGGTAATGAGATGTGCAGCAGCCAATCAGAAGAGTGGAATGATGGGGTTGGTTGATATACTGAAACTTCAGCCAACCAATCAGAAGCAGCAACGATGGATGGAACCACTGAGAACCCTAAAAAAAAGAAAAAGGCCAACAGACAACCAAAACAACCATCCAAATATGTCCTGGAACATAACAGCAAGAGAATGTCATATATCCTCTCACACCCAATCTTGTCTCTGACCCAGCAAACATGCCCATGTGGGCCCATTGTGTAGCTGTGGGTTTATTGTGGGGTAGTGTGAGCCTCTCGTCCCATATACTGTCCACATGCAGGGCCCACAGCTGTTTGCTCTTTGGGGCCCCTTTGTGCATTTTCTGCGGCAAGTCCAATTGTGGTCCTGCCTACTGGGGCCCCCTGTAGATTAGCAAAACCCATAATAAACCTACACTAAACCTCATGCAGGACCCCCAACAACTGATATTATAGCTTAATAATTAAAGAATACATCTCGAAAAATTAGAATATCTTTAAAAAAGTTAATTTTCTTTTGTAATTTAATTTAGGAAGTAAAACTCATTTTTAGATTCATGCAAAGTGGGGAAAAAATGCCTTACCCTCCTTGTAAAGGGTGTTTATAATCTCATATAATCTCGTTCGTGGTGTTATTTAAAGGGCCGTGTACATACAGGGGTTGGACAATGAACCTGAAATGCTTGTTTTTAGACCATAATAATTCATTAACATGGTGTACGGCCTCCTTTTGCAGACAATACAGCATTAATCCATCTTGGGCAGAGTTTTGTTTGACGTATTGTACTTCGCTACATTTAAAATTATATTTGCTACTGAGTAAAAAATAAATGAATAAAAATGAAAAACAAATAAATAAAAATAATGCAACGGAGAAGGAAAAAAATTGCACCCCGGAAACCAGTGCACTGATTGATTGATGGAGAACAAATGCGCTAAATTCACAAGAATGACGGAGATGGACAAAGCAGATGCCATTAATGCAGACCCAGCTGAAAGTGAAATTCCATCAAATATAAAACAAACCCCTATCTATTATAATGACCACTACTATGTCGTGTACCACATGATGTACTGTATGTGAGTTGGCCATTTTAAGAGTTGTCGCCCCTCCCGCAATGTGTGTGCTGTGGAGGTGTGTGCGTGAGAACGTGAGAAGGAGTAGGAGCTCAGGTGTGCTGCTCACTTCTGAATCACTCTATTCTTTTACCCTTATATTTTGTATTATAATTTTGTGATGCTGAAAGAGGCCAGTAAAGTTTTTGTGCTAAATGTTTATCCAAAGCTCTGAGGTCTTTTTTCCCTCAGCTATCCGGCGCAAAGCAACGCAAAGCGACATATTTATGTGACCACTTTGATTTCAAGCACAAGAAAGACATGTCTTTTTTTTTAACTACATTAGAATCCCCCATCCCACCCCCGCTGTTAAAAAAAAAAAAAAAAAGAGGAACTTGTAACTTTTACTCTGAGTAAATTGTTAATGAGCTACTTTTTACTTTTTACATTTTTATAATGGTAACTTTACTTGTACATAAGTAAAATTTCACTGAAGTAACAGTACAAAAGTTTATTATTCTTTTGACCTCTGGTCTTGGGAATAACAGATACAAGTCCTGCACATTGGCCAGAGGGTTTTTAAGCCATTCTTCTTGCACAATGCTGGCCAGGTCACTATGTGATGCTGATGAGGATAAATGTTTCCTGACTTGCTCCTCCAAAACACCCCAAAATGGCTCAATAATATTTAGAACTGATGACTGCGCAGACAATGGGAGATGTTCATCTACGCTTTCATGTTCATCAAACCACTCTGTCACCAGTCAAAACACTCCTAACTTAAAGCGAATTTCCCCATGAGAAATAATGAAAACTCAGATTATTCATTCCACAACCCCACCCCCCCAATTGTTTTATATGTTTTATACAAATTATAAAGTAAAAATAAAACAAATTAACCTGCACTTTACCTTTAAGAAAAGTAAAAAAAAATCCTGACCGATAAGTGTGTGTGTGTGTGTGTGTGTGTGTGTGTGTGCGCGCGCGTTCGTGTGCGTGCGTTCGTGAAGCTAAATGTAAGTTTAAAGGAAATTTATTTAAGAAGAGGGAGGACTACTGTGTGGGATGACTTTCACACGCACACGTGCGAACAAAATCACTGTCTCAGAAGGAAAATTAACAAAAAACTTCTCAAATGACACTTGACTGTGCACACACTCTAACAGACTCACTGCTGTAAAGTAAAAATAAAACAAATTAATTTGCAATTTACCTTTTGAAAAGAATCGCGACGGATCAGTGGCTCCACACACACATGCACAAAATAAAAGATGTGGTCAGTGTTATAGTATACGCGTGCACGGATGTTGATTATACGAGTGAGAGACGCAGCTTAAGAGAGAAAAACCATTGGCTCAGTTGTGATCAAGTGATGCATCAAAACAAGAAGCACATGCGTGCTACATGATACTTGGTATGTGTAAACCAAGAGTTGCTCATTTTTCAAGGCAAATTTTATAAAATAAATTTTGTGGAAATTCTTGTGTGTGTGTATGTATAATGACTAACATAAGAATAACTTGTTACTTGATAACTAGCATCATTTAACAGCTTTTTTAAATTTATTTTTTACCCCTAGCAGCTTAACCATCAAGTCAGACACAACACAGCAGTCGACACCCATCTGGATTTGCTGTTCATTCAGTAAACTCAGTTCAGCAGATTTGAATTCCCAGATACTATACATGTTCGGTTCATGAGTCTTTATGAATCTGTTATGCATCCACCTGTGTGAAATCACGTGCAGGTCTCATATCACCACCTTTAATAATCAATTCATGAACCTGTAGATACAGGGGGTTCGGCTTATGCACACAGTTTTAAATATACAACATTATCTTATGCTTTGGAGTATGGGTGTTGCTAGGCCATTTTAATGGGGGCTTTCCCCCCCCCCCCTAAAAATTCTCCATAAACTTTCATTTTCATATGGGAATGGCGGCAGACTTTGGTTCCTTCGGCTTCTCTCTGTCTTTCTCCCTGTCTTCAATTCGCCATCACAGAGTAAGGATTAAGCCAAGGTGTGTGTTTTTCGATAAATTGTTATATCTGCATCAGTGCAGTCCTTTCTCATAAATACAGTTTACAAAATGCCTTGAGGGATTAATCAGTTACGTTTTAACCCTCATCACACCAGCTGTTTCCTCTAATGAAATTGAAGCCCTTAATACATACTCTTTGAACCTATAATCTACTTTATAAAACAATCATGCTGTTGCTGTTTTAATTGGAAAACCTAACTGTCTATAGAAAACATTGCACAGTACATATGGCATAAACTACCATAGAGTTATGCACACAAATGATTAAAATCATGCACATTAACACTGTGTTCACAACATTGATTGACGTCATTGCATTAGAAAATAATGTTTCACTTTTTTTTTATGTCTCCGTTTCCAACAAAAAGCAGCAGTATTGTCAAAGAATTAATAGATAAATGTTTGACATTATTGGCACCCACACAGTTTATTCCATTGTCCAGCCTCACAGGTGTGTTGTTTAAATTACTAATCAATGTAAGTTAAAGTTATATGCTGTTTTCTGGTGAAATTTATAACATAGAAAAAGGTTTATACCGTAAACAGTGTGGGTGTGATCAGGAAGACTCATTTGAGTACTGATACTGAACAAGGCAAATATGTGTTAAACATCTATGGGGGCTGACTGAGCCCTCCCTTAACTGAAAATCCTAGAATCGCCCCTAGTTGTCTCCTAATCTACACTGTGGTCATATACTGCTGGGGGCGCGTTAAGGAGCTGATGCTTGTGCGCGTGAAAATAGTCCGTGGAAAAGGCACAGAAAATAAAGCTTTAAACTGTCACATTGTAAAAGTGGAACTGTCTTTGTTAATAACCTTAATTATTAGATTAACTAACTTGGCTTTGTTATTAATTCCAAATATTTAAAAAGAAAACTTGCCCTCCGCGCATGAATACTGTAGTATAAAGCGAGTGCGCGGAATGGTTTGGAGCGTCAGTAGAGGCGCTGCGTAGAAAGACCGTGAATTGACATCATTTGGTAAGTCGGTTCATTTAAAATATTTTTACTCTGCTAAAGTGGCATGGCGTAGTTTTTTGAGGAAGCTATTTTTATTTTATCACCACGTGTGTGTGTGTGTGTGTGTGTGTGTGTTCTGTACATAATATGTCGCCGCTTAATGTCACCATACAAACGTTTAGAGTGTCCGGTATGATTTTACAGGAAACCTGCATGTCCTCGCGCGCAGCCGATGCTTGCGGAGCTTCTCTCTCTCTCACCCACACACACACACACACACACGCGGTTCTCAACATTTAATTTGTCCAACTCCCGTCTCAAATGCATAACCAGGCGCTTAATGTGAAGTAGATTTATTACTAAATAAAAGCCGCACTCATTACAAACTTAATCAGGAAATGTTTATTTTGAATATTCGTTAAGGCTACAGGTATTATCGCATGACTTATACACACCGCTATATGAACAAATTCTTTCCATACTTCCACACTCTAGTGTTTGTTAGCGGTGAAGTAGAATGACGTGAAACTCATGGTGCGTTCAGGATTCCGACAGCAGCCTCACCTGATTGGTTAATCTTTTTATTTATTTTACGAAGGGAAGACCATTTCCCCCAGGCTTCCTTTGGCATATCAGTCGCAGTTCATAAAGACGACGCTATGAAGATAGAGTTTTTAATTAGTTAATCTGTCGATTTTTTTTTTTAGAACGGGAACCTCGGCCCTGGCTTTCTGCACACACGCCATAAAAGTGCAATACCGTGTTAGAACACACGGTGGAAGTCTCCGAGAACGAACCTGTAAAACGACGCGTCATGAAAATGGCATGTACAGTCTGAAAAAAAAAAACGTTGACACTCCGCTTCCCACGTCGGCCCACAGCGGTAGCGCTCAGAAATAAATACATTTCTGTTCTTCACCGCATGCTATATAATTCTTATTGTGATGTATTTTAGATCTTTTGGTCTGAGACAATACAGTGATGCTGCCTTTAATCCCTGACATCTTTGTAATTGGTAAGTAGTAATGTTTTTAATTCTGTATAAAACACATACTACAAATGCTTCAAAATACTTCAATAGACATAGAAGATCCTGTGACCTTTTGAATGCTCAAAAAAAAAGCATTGTCAAGGGTTGATGTTTCACCTGTTAACTTGCATACATCCCATGGTGGGAAAGTTGATGTGGCACAAAAATTAAGAATTCTTCTGAATTAGTTGTATCAAAAGTTAATAATGTCTGATCTAATTTGCTCTGATTTATTAGTTTGCCTGTTGATGCTGCAGAGCCAGGCCTTCATCACCAGAGAAATCATAGTGACTGAACCCGTGACTTTCCCCTGTACCTGCTCTGGAAATTGTCCGGTGGTTCAGTGGACCCGCTTTATTTACAGTAAAGCTGTTATTGCTAAGATTTGCACATGTCGAAGTGAACAGTATTGTCAGAAAAGATTTGCAGTATCAGGAGACACTAGCAGAGGGGATTTCTCCCTGACGATCGATTCAGTATCCTTCAATGACATCGACTCCTACAGGTGCACCTGTAATGGAACATCAGTTAGTGAAGTTAAATTGAAAGTTTTTGGTAAGTGTGCCTGCTGACATTGGCAGAAAATTATATCATACCTAAGACCAGACCAGCCGCACTGAAAGACTGTGTAGTAATACTGAAGTGAATAATGTGTCTGTTTTTTGACCGACAGTTCCGACAGTTGTGAAGGCTTTCAAAGGGGAGAACGTCACGTTGCCGTGCTACGGAGACACTCGGAATGATGTTAAAGATGTAACGTGGAAAAAAGCTGGACAAAAGGTTCTGCTGTACAGTACGGCCAACAGATCAGTGACTACATCAGAACCTCGATTTACATTATCAGGAGAAGCCTTTCTACATGGTGATCTCTCTCTTCATATCAGTTCAGTCCACCTGTCTGATGCAGGACTTTATCAGTGTCTCATCCATGATGAATCTCGGGAAGGAGAACCAAACGCTGTTCTACTGAAGGTAGAAGGTAAGATGGTCCTTATTCTAATGTTCCTAATACCTATACAAAAAAGTTTATGATTTTGTTAATAGTGACTGAGTCAAGTGAACATTTCAGTGTAGTTCATATTCATATGTAGATAATATTACAAGGATAGTATTCTAAAAGCCACATACAAAACCTTTCATGGATCATCTGATAATGTTATGTCATCTTAGAAGAAAACTCTAAAGCAGACAAAGTTTTGTTTAAGTTGTTCCAGATTGCCTCTGAACCGCAGCTAAATCTGCAGCTAAATCTGATGTAATAACATTTCTACAAATTAATATCCTTATTACCTTCATCAATTTTCACACACACTTGTTTCTCTTTTGAGTAAGAGTTGTTAGGTTATTCTTTTATTTGTGACAGAGCATTAGATAATCCGCTTTTATTTGTGACAGAGCATTAGGTAATCCGCTAGGTTGTCAGGTAATCATCAGGCAATCTTTCTGTTCATTTTTCAGCTCAGAAACGCCTCAGAAGTAAATAAAAAAGGTCTATAGTCACTCTATGAATGTCGGGTAGAGTGTGAAAAACAATCTCACTAATATTTAGAGTTGACGGTTTCCATAATTTTTCATTCTAACGCTTATTATTTCTTGACCAGGGCGAGAACAATCAACAGCCACCAGCAACAATGCAGCTTCAATAGTGTGTGTGCTACTAGGATTGATCATTTTGGTAGGAGTCACTGGTCATCTGATCATTTAAGAAGACGCCGTAAATCCCGGACTGCACTAAACCATGAGATGTAAAGGGACTAAATTTACCGTGGGATTTTCAAAATTAAAGCTACAGTCTTCAGGTTCCTGTCCATGAACAGTTCACATTTAGAGATAATCTGGTGCAAATATACAGTACAAACATACAGAATATCATATGAATATGTAATACAAATTCATAATATGAATTATGTAAAAATGGGCCTCATACAGCAACATTGTCTTAAATTTATCTTAAATTTTGTCTTAATTGTTTTGGGGGGAAACAGAGAAGTCAACACCAGATTCACCAAACATTCTTAACCATCTTAATCTTCTCAATCATGTATTCCACTTGACCTTACGTTAGAGGCGTCAATTTAATAATGTCCAACAAACCATTTTCTGACTGAAAGTTTTTATCCTGGTAAGCATGCTCTCAATCACTTGTAAAATTGTACAAAAGAGAAGAGTTAAAATAAAATAACAAATCCTATAAATTAGTGGATATGAACAAAATGTCAAAAAAAAATGACAGCCACTAGCAGCAAAAGTTCAGCACTACATGCGCTGCTAGGATTGATTATTTTTGTCAGCATCATCAGACTGGTCATTTACTTTGTAAGAAGATGCAATAAATCCTTAGAATTTTGCGGTATAAAAAGAGAAAGAAATCACAGATAGTACCAAAATTCAGAGAAAAGTGGTTCACTTATTGCTTCCTGCATGAAGCTTAATCTAACATATAGACACTTTTTTATATGTACTGTATGTGTGCACTCTAAAAGCTAACTCAAAGGACCTGTTACCACCAGTTGATTTAATACATGGATGCAAGGTAAAAATTGCAAACCTTTAAATAATCTTATCAAATAATAACATTGGTAATTACATCAACTTAATTTTGCATGTAATTTGAGCTCAAATTTTATTGTTAATGGGTTTAAAACAAAATGTCCAGTGGTAAGATCGTGTGTTAACAGACTTGTAGGCTAACCAAACTCGATAAAAAACAATATTTCATGGTGAGTAACATTTAATTGACATAGATCTGCTAAAGTAATGAATTTGCACTTGTTTGTTGAGAAAAGCTGATGAGAAAAGCATTATTCAAGTTTTACGCATTTGATCATTTGACCGTAAGCTACATAATGTTGTCTAATTTTACAGCCACAATGTTTTTAAATAATTTGTTCATTCACATAGATGGCTGTGTGTAACTGGTTCAGTTATTGTATAAAACCTGAAAAGGGTTCAGTTCAGTTCTATTCCATTAGTATATCATTACACTTGCATGTATAACTAGGGTTAGGGTTAGTTGGTAATATAAACCAAACCTCTTTTTTGTGAGGGGATATTTTTGTTTGTTAACAATTTCTGTTAATGTATGATGTTAATCTGTTTTGTTCCAGCTATTCAGCTAATTAGGTTCTTAGATAATTAATTTATGTTGTAAATTTATTTTGTATGTAGCACCTTGGTCCTGAAGGAACATTGTTTCGTTTCATTGTTTCAGCCTACTTGACTTGACATGACTTTTCAGGGAAAATTGTAAGTGAGTGTACTCAAAATCCTGGTATGTCAAAGCTAACAATTATTACATAAAAACAATTATTAAATAAAAAAATTTTGAGCCACTTAATTTTTTTAAATGGTTGTTATTTAAAATTTTGTATACATTATTATAGTAAATTACTGGACACCATATAAAATTGCATATAAAATATAATGCATATACAATTAATGTTTAGTATTTTTTAAATGTTTTTTAAGTGACATTTATATAGCCTTCAGAAACTATTAAAATATAAAAACATATCAAATGCGTATGAATATCAGATGAAATTTAGTCTAATTTCTTTACAATAAAACAATTCATAATTATTGTATTTAAAACTGTATTTATCTGAGGTGCAACAAAGCTAATAATTTGATTAATTCATTATGAGCGGTCTTCAAGCTAAACCACGACTTTAAACCTTTGTTTTTGCGTATTTTTGTATTTAATTTCTCTCCTATAGTTTTTTTGAAAAAAGTAAATACTAAGTCTTATTTTTAAGATGTACCATATCTTCTATGTCTACCATAACTTATATATACTGTGTTAATGTATTCCAAACAAATAAAGCCATTATTACTATAAAATATATGATGTTTCCATGTGTGAAAATATCTTATACTAGCTCTCTCTTTATACAGTTCATCTAACTGTAATTGTTTTTAGTTTTTAGTTAGTTTGTTTTTAACAATCCTGGTAAATCAGTTACCTGTTGATTTTTATTTGCTTGTAAGATACGTTACTTCCTGAATTATCTTTACTTACCTGTATTTTTTTTTTTTACTTTAGTTTTACATTTTCATGTAATGGCGGCACGATGGTGGTTAGCACTGTCGCCGTGCACCTCCAGGATCCGGGATTTTTATGTGGTAAATAACCAACATTCTGATGTCAAATTACACAAGGGTTTATTTTTTTTTATCCCAATTATACTTTTAATTTCATGTTATGAATTAAGTCAAAGATTGCAGAATGCACCAATGAGGTTAATTAACCCACACTGTGATATCAGATGATCTGCGGTCACCGTGTGTTAGGAGGCAGAACCTACCTGTATAACAGGAGATGTGTTTTTAATATGAAGTCTAGTTTCATTATTGAAGGCTCATGTAAAAAACGGAGATTTTAAGCCGGAACTATATTGAGCGACTGCAGTCACAAGTCCTTCAGGACCGAGGCCAAAACGGTGAGGTGAAAATGGTGGTTTTGACTCTTTACTTTGGATAAGTATTATTTATTTATTTATTTATTTATACATGTTACTGCACTGTACAGCAGTTAGTCCTGACAGTTCTCATTTTGTCCTGACTTTTGCCCAGCAACAACGTTCTTCTCCACCCCAGCAGACACGGCAGCGCGAGCGAAAACGAAAGTTCGAGAAAACCCCGTAGTGTATAACATTAAGGAACAACGCCGCTTCAGCTCCCGGTAAGGGATATAAAAATGTCCGTGTGAGTTTGGCTTCAGTGTCGCTGTATGAAAACCGAATTGAGTAAATTCAATATTTGAAGTCTGAAAGCAGCTCACAAACAGCTCAGAAAAGTCATAACAGAAGTTAAGTCTTAAGGGACTGTCCCCTTGCAGAGCAGGAAGTGCCCACCTTCTCAGTCACCTCAAAGTGTACTTCAGATTTTTTTGGTACTTAAAATCCAAGGCAAACAGGTCAAAGACCAAACTGTTCAGCAACAGCAGATTGCAGATCTGGAGCATCTTGCAAGACAATCTCTTCCTCCAACACAACAGCGAATCTTATGACACTGGTCAAAGTCGTATAGGGGAGTCATCATCAGTTGTCTCTGAGCTTTGTTTGATGATAAGCCAAAGTAAAATAAGAGCCTGGGTTCAAATGAATAAGAATTAAGATATCGTAATAATGTCAACAAAAACATTAACAGCTGTGTTTTTCTCAAAGTGCCTGCAGAGAATCAATGCAACCAGACATGTTCTGAATAGTGCAAATGAATCATCACAGATAAACCCAGGGAGACCTTCCAGGGCAGTTTTCATTCAGTGAGCCATATTTGAAGTCTGAAAAAAGGAGGCTAATGTTATGCATTGTCACTTTTGATAAACTTGCAGATATTCATAACATTTAATGTTAGGGAGACTCTAATGATAAGAGAACGATTTTGAAATATGCAATACTGTTTGCATAGAAAAACAGATGTTTAAGTTTGTGCTCAAGTGTCTCAGTATCAAAAACATGTCCTGTTCTCTCAATTCAACATGTGCACAAGGTGAAGTCCCAGCTTCAGGTTCACTGTTCAGCTCAGGTTTTGTTTCATTCAAGATTTTTCCCTTATGCATTAATCTGAAATCTTTGATGGTGTTATTTTTATGTTTTTTTGTTCTATGGCTGCTAAAGCTTGACTCCACATTTCTGTAAGGTGCAAAATATGATGTCTTTATTTCTTATATTTCCAAGATGAGAGAGGAACTGTACTTCATAGTAGATCTCACTGAACTCGCACAAGTACGTTCATGAAGGCTACATTTATTTGATTAGAAATACAGTATATAGAGGAATAATGTGAAATATTACAATTCAAAACTTCTTCCTATTGGAATGCATTCAAAACATTTTATTTATTGCTGTGATGTAAAGCTGTATTTTCTGCATAATTACTCCAGTCTTCAGTGTCACATGATCCTCAGAAATCACTTTATTTCTTTAATTCATTCATAATGATCAAGAAACATTTATTGAGTTTTGTGGAAACAATAACTTTTGCCCCCAGGACTGAATAACAATATTAGACATTTTTATAGGCTAACATTATTATTATTATTATTATTAAAATTGGCAAAAAAGCTATAATGCTCTATACAAAAATATCAAGAAACTAAAGACACTAAAGACTTAAGTAATTATGCTGAAAATTCAGCTTAATGTCACAGCAATAAATTACAGTTTTAAGTACATTCCAGTAGAAAACAGTTATTTTAAATTCGAACATTAATTCACATTATTTCTGTTTTACTATATCAAATAAATGTAGTCTGAACCAACTTCCGTGCATGTTAACTTGCATTAGCAAGTCTGTTCAATAATTAAACCTGAGTTGACCCAGTGTTTTCACTATTTCAGTCAGCTTTTTCCATGTCTTATTGTCCAGATTACTAAGAAATACTCATTATGCCAACATTTTGCTAGTTGGATTTTTTACAGTGTAGTTACTCCTGAGAATGACAAAGTAAAACCCTTAAAATGATCAAACCCTTTTGAATATGAAGCAATATCATCAGGATTCAAGAAACAGTGTTTTACACTCTCTGGTTGTGTATATATATATCCTTATTAATATCTTAAATTTTTTATCACAGCTTGATATGGAGTGACTGATGGCCTTTTTGAACAACAGGAGGAATGTGAACAAGGTGTTGACGTTGCTGTGGTGTTGGAGGGTGCATAGTCCCTCAGGACCAGGGTGACTATGCAGCAAATTTAAGGTCTGACCTGTGTTCCGGACATTGAATTCCAAAAGGATTGGACATACACCTATGAAGCCATCCAAACGATTTCTATTGGACTTGGAGAGACACACTCCTCTCAGATTCATGTGTTGAGAAACACAGCAGCAGTTAGTAGTTTTGCAAAACTGTTAAGCTAATAGTAATAAAATAGCTAATAAAAAGGTACAAATTAACATTTACACTGAAAAAATAAGTAAAATGTACAAAATTTTTCTTTTGCAAGTTTTTGCACTCAAGTAAATTTTACATTTGTGAAAATGAGTCAAATTTACGTAAGGAAGTTGAGTAAAACTAACAAAGTAAATAATTACATATCACGTGGCCTCTTTAAATTATGTTAAGTAGTATTTACTTACTGAACTGATGTAATTAATTGATATAATTAAGTAAAGCTATTTTCTATTTTAAGTAAATTTTACATGTTTTATTCAGTCAATGTTAATTCTTTTAAATAAATAAAATGATTCACTGTTACAATATGACAAAATAGTACTGTGACAATAAATGACTCTTGATTACACATTTATTAAGATCTTTATTTAAAGGAATTAACATGCCCATATATAAACATGATCAATGCTTAATATTTCAACAGCTCAAGCAGCAGTAAAGTGCAATGACATTTTTTATTATAAAACCTTTGCTTATTCAAGCCATCTTAACTTACATGTCTATACAAAAACTGGACAGAATCTTAACCAGAGCAAGTATTAGACCAAATATTAACAAACTGCTTTTATATTCTGCAATATAGAAAACACTACAAAGAAGTAATTAGTAATCTGCAAAAGACAATTTACAAATACATTCAAAATAGTTTCACTCATCAAATGATGAAACAAACAAGGCTAAACATAAGAATCATGTCTGCTCGGAACAGCGCCATCTTGCTCCCTCCATTCCCCCCTACTTCTTAATGGATTCTCATCTCTCAAATACAGTCAAACTTCTTTTGTCATGTCACTGTGTGAATGTTGAAACTTTTGTCACCGTTTCGTCATTTAGGAATCACTGTACAACCATACATAATTACACTTACCGAACGGTACATAACCGCGGTGAAGTTGGTTTGACGTTGGATATTCGAGCTCCGGCCTCCAGATTCCGATTTGTACAAGAGTCCGGCGAAAAAGCACCTCGCCTACTGCGCAAGTTAGGGAGCGTCTGCAAATTACTGCCCGACTGAAATACGGATAATATTAATATTATAAACATAATTAAAATAAATAAATGAACCTTTGCCTCAAAATATATTCTAAAATGTGTGTCCACCTGTCCTGCAGAGGGCACAACCTTTTTATTTATTAAATATTATCACTTTTCATATTTATTAATAATTAATATGTAATAATTCTATATTTTACTTCAATAACTTCCAGGTCATGTGACCTATTGCCTCAAAATCTATTCTAACATGTGTGTCCACTTGTCCTGCAGAGGGCACAACCTTTTTTTAAATTCAATATTATCACTTTTCATATTTATTAATAATTAATATGTAATAATTCTATATTTTCTTTCAATATACAGTATCAAGGGGCAAGTCACGCGTTCAAGGGTTTTAGACGTCTTTTGTAAAACTTAGAGGTTCTAAAATGTCGTGTATATAAGAATCCCCGAACAACTCAACAAAATTTAAGTAAACAAAAACATCACGGATAAGGTAACACATTCAAGACTAACGCGTCTTTATGTAAAACACGGAGATTTTAATATGTCGGATGGCGTAGACTAAAGATCATCAACTCGAGTTTCCAAATGTGCAGAAAATATACAGAATTAAGGGATGATAACTCAATTGCTCAGGGTAAACACAATTACCAAATACATTGAGTCAAAAACTCCAAGATATTATGCATTTTGGGAAAATGGAGAAGCGCTTTTGAGAAGGTGATTCTCGCGGGTGAGCTTCTTTTTTCGCGCACGCGCAGATTAGCTACACTCTAAAAACTAACTCGGAGGACCTTTTACCGCTACTTGATTTAATACATGGATGCAAGTTAAAAATACTAATTAATTGATTTAGATGAACCTTCTAAGTTGCAGACTTTATTTTTATTAGTTGTGAACAAATAATAATGTTGGTAATTACATCAACTTAATTTTGCATGTAATTTAAACTCAAATTTAATTGTTAATGGGTTGAAAACAAAATTTAAGTTGTCTTAACTTAAAAAAGTTGGCATGATAACTCGATTTTTTAAAGTTTTCTCCTACCCACAGAACATGCCTTGACATGTTCCAGTGGTAAGATTGTGTGTTAGCAGACTTATACGCCAACCAAACTCGATATAACCAATATTTCATGGTGAGTAACATTTAATTTATATCTAATAGTAAGTAGTTCTACTAAAGTAATGCATTAACTATAACCTATGTTATAATGTTTAGTTTTGTTTTTTGCTTTACAAGGACAATGATGGGTTTGAAATCAACCTTGAAAGACAAGTAATGAAAATTGCTATCATTGGTGACTGATCTACCCCTGCATTTAACTCCTGCATGGCTATTGTGGTGGAGGGAACAAAAGTCCTGGTGGGAAAGGATATTGCAAAGTGCAGTGCTTTGCTGATGGGTATAATATATGCGCTCAACCTGAGCTACTGCAAATGACTGATGTGGGCTTACCAATATAGAGCTTAGTCTCTTGAAATGTTCCATGACATGCTACTTGGCTTTTGACTGTTATATTTATGGAGATTTGCCTAACTTTGCTGTGATGGCATAATTTATTACGCTTACTTATGCCTAATGAGATTGAAATAAATAAAAAAAAGTTGCACAGAAATAATGGTTTAACTAATGTCTTTTTTTTTTCAATCTATTACATTAACCAAAAACAAAAACAAAAAAAACCCCAACATTAACTCACTTTAACTTCCTAACTCATCTTATCATTTATTTTACAAATTAATACATTTAAGGATTATTATTCATAAATAAAATTATAAGAATATATAAATAATCAGCCCACTTTATGTTTTTGTTGACCATGTTTAATTGTTTACATAAAATAACAGCCATGTTAATTAATGCAAAAACTATGCACGAAAGCTATTTCCAGTACATGCTGAATTCTTTGTTTTAGTGACAGAGCTTGCAGAACAATGACAAGACAAAAAAATTAAAATTAACAACAAATGCAATAGGGTGGGGGATTCTATCAAATAAATTAAATAAATATCTGTGGGATTGCACAGTATATTACATAGTAGTATTGCACACAATATTGCACATATATTGATTGCACATTGGGAAGAATGTTTAACTGTTCATGAGGTAAATTTCCTGGGGGAAAAAAACTGTTCTTGTGCCTCACTCCTGGTGTTCGGTGCTCTGTCGACCAGACGGCAAAAGTTCAAAGAGAAAGTGGCTTGGATGTGAGGGGTCCAAAGTGATCTTCTGAGCCCTTTCTTCACTCTGGATATACAGTCATGGTCAAAAGTTTTGAGAATGACATAAATATTAGTTTTCACAAAGTTTGCTGCTAATCTGCTTTTAGATCTTTGTTTCAGTTGTTTCTGTGATGTACTGAAATATAATTACAAGCACTTCATACGTTTCAAAGGCTTTTATCAACAATTACATGACATTTATGCAAAGAGTCAGTATTTGCAGTGCTGGCCCTTCTTTTTCAGGACCTCTGCAATTCGACTGGGCTGCTCTCAATCAACTTCTGGGCCAAATCCTAACTGATAGCAACCCATTCTTTCATAATCACTTCTTGGAGTTTGTCAGTGGGTTTTTGTTTGTCCACTCGCCTCTTGGGGATTGACCACAAGTTCTCAATGGGATTAAGATCTGGGGAGTTTCCAGGCCATGGACCCAAAATTTCAACGTTTTGGTCCCCGAGCCACTTAGTTATCACTTTTGTCTTATGGCATGGTGCTCCATCGTGCTGGAAAATGCATTGTTCTTCACCAAACTCTTGTTGGATTGTTGGAAGAAGTTGCTGTTGGAGGGTGTTTTGGTACCATTCTTTATTCATGGCTGTGTTTTTGGGCAAAATTGTGAGTGAGCCCCCTCCCTTGGATGAGAAGCAACCCAACACTTGAATGGTCTCAGGATGCTTTACTGTTGGCATGACACCTGACTGATGGTAGCGCTCACCTTTTCTTCTCCGGACAAGCCATTTTCCAGATGCCCCAAACAATTGGAAAGAGGCTTCATCCGAGAATATGACTTTGCCCCAGTCCTCAGCAGTCCATTCAGCATACTTTTTGCAGAAGATCAATCTGTCCCTGATGTTTTTTTTTGGAGAGAAGTGGCTTCTTTGCTGCCCTTCTTGACACAAGGCCATCTTCCAAAAGTCTTGGCCTCACTCCGATCCCGCAGCTGAATCCTCTTTAGTAGACGATCCTGGCGTTTGCTGGACTTTCTTGGATGCCGTGAAGCCTTCTTAACAAGAATTGAACCTCTTTGCTTGAAGTTCTTGATGATCCTATAAATTGTTGATTTAGGTGCAATCTTAGTAGCCACAATATCCTTGCCTGTGAAGCCATTTTTATGCAACGCAGTGATGGCTGCACGCGTTTCTTTGCAGGTCACCATAGTTAACAATGAAAGAACAATGATTTCAAGCACCACCATCCTTTTAACATGTCAAGTCTGCCATTCTAACCCAATCAGCTTGACATAATGATCTCCAGCCTTGTGCTCGTCAACATTCTCCTCTGAGTTAACAAGACGATTACTGAAATGATCTCAGCAGGTCCTTTAATGACAGCAATGAAATGCCGTGGAAAGTTTTTTTTCGGGATTAAGTACATTTTCATGGAAAAGAAGGACTATGCAATTCATCTGATCACTCTTCATAACATTCTGGAGTATATGCAAATTGCTATTATAAAAACCTAAGCAGCAACTTTTCCAATTTCCAATATTTATGTAATTCTCAAAACTTTTGGCCACGACTGTATACAGTTCTTGTAGGGTGGGAATAGAAGTGCCAATCCTTTCAGGATCTTTCAAACCTAATCCTTTCAGCAGTCTGATGTCTGATTCTGTAGCACTTTCATACATGAGTCATACACTCCTTAGTTGTTTTTCCGGTTTCTATTTTTTTCAATGCATGCGATAAAAGAAACTGGCCAAGCAGTCTTGTGTTCTCTCTCTCTCTCTCTCACACACACACACACACACACACACACACACACACACACACGCCCATTTCTGAGCAAAGAGAACACACAGAGAAACAACTGAGAACGACATCTTTAATGATTCCTTGATTAATATCATGTTACGTTTCTGCTCTTCGCCCAATGTCGCTTTTGCGTAATCATGGTTTCATAGATATATCACTGGTAGTGGTGTCCCATGAAGGAGTCTTTGTCGAGGAACCACGTTCTCTCTCTATTACTTCGGCAATTATAGGAGTGTATCTTTTCCATTTTTTAGAGCCATATAACTTGTTTCAATTCATAAATTGTATTTAATGGATATTCCTGTTCTAAAGCAACAGTATTTCACTAAAAAACTACAATTAAACAATGTATATGAATTTTAAATCACCGAATCTAAAAAAATTCATCATTCATCAGAGATTTTGTGAACATCTGCGGTCACTATAGGAAAAGTCATTATTTTAAGCAGACTTGACTTACATCACTTACACCTACACTTGTATACTGTACGTGTCATTCCGAAACACTGTCTTCAATGAAACGTGTGAAACCAGACCGATTTAAACTTTGCGAGCTTTCACAACGTAGCGGTAAGGATTTTTGTACCACAATACATCGGTAGATGGGATTTTGCAAATATTACAGTACATGTGTAAAGGTTTTTGTAACTGTCTTGGAACTGTTATAGCCAGGGCCGACTTGTCCAGACCTGTCCAACTTGGTTGTCCCACTTGAAAACTAAGCTCCCGCAAACCCGCTGACCACAATTAGGTGGCAATCCGTCAGGGGGAAACAGAAAAATGAAAATTAAATAAATAAAACAAAATAAAATATCCTTAATCCAGATTTTATCAATCAAGGACATAACATTTATCTTAGCTGGATAGTCTAATTCTCAAAAGCGTTTAACCTAAAGTAAGACTTAACACACGATAACTAGAATATTTACAAAACTGAAAGGTTGTCTTATGAATTAAAAAAAAAAACTCAGTTAAAGTAGATGGGCTACAGATCATATTGTTTTTGTTGTTGTTGTTTTTTTAGGCTACGTCTTGACTCATTTGCATACGGACGGTGATTGGATGTTTACTGAGAGCTCAGGGAAGGAGTGTGTGCGTGTGTGTGTGTGTGCGTGCGCTGCAGCCTGTGAACGAACACACACAGCGGAGGGACAGAGACAAAAAATCTAATACCGTATTGTGTAGTGTCCCTTTTTCGGCGGATTTTTCCGCTACCGCAGATCATTTTATCAGCTTGTAATATATTCATTTTGTGAGTATATTAACATGTGCTTTCTCAACATTTAAAAATTTTGATTTGAGGGGGCAAGAAATTTATTTGAGGGGGAGCTGCCCCCTCTTGCCCCTGCGTAGGTTGTAGGTTGGTTGTAGCGCTTATCCTGTACAGGGTCGCGGGAAGACTCGGGCACTAGGCGGGGTACACCGAGTGCCAATCCTTCGCAGGGCACACACACACACACACACACACACACACACACACAATTTGAAAGCGTTAATAAGGCGATCCTGTATGTTTTTGGAAGAGGCAACTCTCTCTCTCTCTCTCTTTCTCTCAAACACACACACACACGTGCCCGGGCCTGCCTCACTACAGGCTAAATCATAAAAATAAAAATAAAGTATTTTAGGTCTGTTGGTCTGAGAAAATACACTAATGCTGCCTTTAATCCCTGACATCTTTGTGATTGGTAAGTATTAATGTTTTTTTAATTCTGTGTAAAACACGTACTGCAAATGCTTCTAAACACTTCAATAGACTGTAGAAGAACCTGTGACCTTTTGAATGTGAACATGATTTCAGAAAAAAAAAGTGTTGTCCAGGGGTCATTGTTTTGCATGTTATACAATCTACGGTGGGCATGTTGATGGGGCACAGACATGTGGAAATTTTCATAATGTCTGATCTAATTTGCTTTGATTGGAGAGTTTGCCTGCTGATGCTGCAGAGCCAGGTCTTCATCACCAGAAATAATCATAGTGACTGAACCCGTGAATGGTTTTAATTCTGTGTAAAACAAACTGCAAATACTTCAAAACACTTCAATAGACTGTAGAAGAATCTGTGACCTTTTGAATGTAAACGTGAGTTCAGAAAAAAAAGCATTGCCCAAGGGTCGTTGTTTCAGCTGTTATCTTATTTAATATGGCCTTATATACAACCTACAGCAGGGCACAAAAACGTGAAGATGGTCATAATATCTGATCTAATTCGCTCTGATTTCTTAGTTTGCCTGTTGATGCTGCAGAGCCAGGCCTTCATCACCAGAGAAATCATAGTGACTGAACCCGTGACTTTCCCCTGTACCTGCTCTGGAAATTGTCCGGTGGTTCAGTGGACCCGCTTTATTTACAGTAAAGCTGTTATTGCTAAGATTTGCACATGTCGAAGTGAACAGTATTGTCAGAAAAGATTTGCAATATCAGGAGACACTAGCAGAGGGGATTTCTCCCTGACGATTGATTCAGTATCCTTCAATGACATCGACTACAGGTGCACTTGTAATGGAACATCAGTTAGTGAAGTTAAACTGAACGTTTTTGCTAAGTGTGCCTGCTGACATTGGCAGAAAATTATATCATACCTAAGACCAGACCAGCCGCACTGAAAGACTGTGTAGTAATACTGAAGTGAATAATGTGTCTGTTTTTTTGACCGACAGTTCCGACAGTTGTAAAGGCTTTCAAAGGGGAGAACGTCACGTTGCCGTGCTACGGAGACACTCGGAATGATGTTAAAGATGTAACGTGGAAGAAAGCTGGACAAAAGGTTCTGCTGTACAGTACGGCCAACAGATCAGTGACTACATCAGAACCTCGATTTACATTATCAGGAGAAGCCTTTCTACATGGTGATCTCTCTCTTCATATCAGTTCAGTCCACCTGTCTGATGCAGGACTTTATCAGTGTCTCATCCATGGGCGCCGCTAGGCCATTTTGTACTCAGCCCCCTTAAAAATTCTCCATAAAACTTACACAAATTGGTGATCGCCTACGTCCCCTTACATTTTAGATGAAAACGGCGGCAGACTTCGGCTCCTCCCCGTCTTTCAGCGCGGTCTTCAATTCGCCATCACAGAGCGAAGATTAAACCAAGGTGTGTGTTTTTCAATAAGTTGTTATATCTGCATCAGTGCAGTCCTTTCTCATAAATACAGTTTAGCAAATGTCAAGAGGGATTAATCAGTTAGTTTTCGCTGTGTTCACCCTCATCACACCAGCTGTTTTCTCTAGTGAAAACGAAGCCCTTATAAAACAATCATGCTGTTGCTGTTTTAATCGAAAAACCTATCTGTCTATATAAAACATTGCACAGTGCACATGGCATTAACTACCATGGACTTATGTACGTAAATGATCAAAAACAGTGACAGACAGCATTCAATGCACTCGTTTTAACTGCATAGCAGTGTGATTTACAGAGATAGAAAAAAATTTTTTTTAGTAATATTGTATTGTATTAAATAATGTCTCAAATCATAAAATACATTTATTTGCCTTAGAGAAGGTTTTTTTTGTCACTTTTATTTAGAAAAAAGTTACTTTTTTAATGAATAGAAAAAAAGAATTATATTAAAAAGATGCTTTTTTAAATTACATTAAAACAATGTTATATATATATAATGATTATATATTAATGGATTTTAATAAATTTTTAATATTTATATTTAACTGTAGATGGAAGGTTTTTCAAGTCACATGGGAGTAGGTCTCCAAATGAGCAGCAGGTAAGAATAGAACATGTTCAGCCTCTCATGCACATTAACACTGTGTTCACAACACTGACTGAAGTAATCGCATCAGAAAGTATTTTTCACATTTTTATGTCTTCCAGCTTCCAACAGAAACCAGCAGTATTGTCAAAGAATTAACAGATAAATGTTTGACATTATTGGCACCCACACAGTTAATTCCATTGTCCAGCCTCACAGCTGTGTTGTTTAAATTGCTAATCAATGTAAGTTTAAAGTTATATGCTGTTTTCTGTTTTTTTTCTGATGTACTTGAACAAAGAAAAAGGTTTACATAGTAAACAGTGTGTGTGTGTGTGTGTGTGTGTGTGTGTGTGTGTGTGTGTGTGTGTGTGTGTGTGTGTGTGTGATCAGGAAGACTCATTTGAGTACTGATTCTGAACAAGCCAAATATGTGTTAAACATCTATGGGGGCTGAGAACCCCCCCCCCCTTAACTGAAAATCCTAGAAACGCCCCTGATCTCATTCATGATGAATCTCAGGAAGAAGAACCAAAAGCTGTTCTACTGAAGGTAAAAGGTAAGTTAGCCCTTATTCTAATGTTCCTAAAAACTTTACAAAAAGGTTTAGTTAATATTGATTGAGGCAAGTGAACATTGTAGTGTAGTTTGAGTTTACATAAACATGCACTCTCTCTTTGTAATGTTTAAACTGATGTATAGTCAGCTAAAGTCACTCTTAGAGCCGACGGTTTCCACACAATCACAAATGTATTTTTACAAACAGGCACATGATGGTAAAGTGTAAGATAAATGATAAATAAAAAATCTGTGGTGTGCATTTGTATTCAGTTCCATTTACTCTGATAACCTTCACTAAAATTCAGTGGAACCAATTACCTTCATAAGTCACCCAAGTAGTAAATAGAGTCTCAGTGTAATTTAATCTCAGTATAAATACGGCTGTGAAGGCCTCAGTAGTTTTTCATAGACCGAACAAACGCCATATAGAAGAAGCCAAGAGGGCCATGGTAACACTGGATGAGATACAGTGATCCACACCTCAGGTGATATAATCTGTTATACAGGCTTCTGTTCTAGAGAATTCTTAGTCATGCATGGCCAAAAAGAAAGGTCCTGTTTACAGTTTGTGACGAGCCATGTGGAACTGCAAACAATACTTCTCAGGAGTTCTTTTTTTTATCTTGGTAAAAGTGAACTTGATCACTTGACAGATTTTCTCTTAACTAAGAGAGGAGCAAAATTAAAAAACATATTAATAAATCCTAGAAATGAAAGGTATTGGTTTATATATCACTCCTTGCATGAGGTCCAGTTTAATATATAGGCAGTATAATTTTGAACAAAATTTCACATTTAAAAAACACACTTAAATGTTCGGATCATTAAACAAATCATATTACACACCCCAAATACATCTAATATGCTTACTTTTTTTTTTTCTTCATTTATTGAGGGGGAAAGGTGCACTGTAAAAACTGAGATTGGGGTGAAGTAATATTTAATAGAAAATGTCATTAATATTTACACAAGTAAAAAGAATGCAGCTATAGATTTAAACAACATTAAGCTTAATTCAGCAAATTTAAATAAACATTTAATTAATTTGACTAAAATTGGCGTTGTTTTATATAAATGTTAGGCTCATCATGTTGTAGTAACTGCTTGGCCTTTGAAAGCAGCGAGAGCGGGTCTATCACTCCGTGTATCCGGGTGTCGAAAGTTAACGTTAGTTACAGGCATGGGCGTCGCTAGGCCATTTTCAGCCCCCCTAAAAATCCTCTACAATCTTTACACAAATTGCTGATCGCCCGCGTCCCCTTTACATCTCGTATGAAAACGGCGGCAGACTTCGGCTCCTCCCCGTCTTTCAGCGCGGTCTTCAATTCGCCATCACAGAGCGAGGATTAAGCCAAGGTGTGTGTTTTTCAAACATTGTTATATCCCAGTTTTCGCTGTGTTCACCCTCATCACACCAGCTGTTCCCTCTAATGAAAATTAATACATCCTCTTTGAACCTATAGTCTGTTTTATAAAACAATCATGCTGTTGCTGTTTTAACTGGAAAACCTAACTGTCTATAGAAAACCGTGCACATGGCATTGACTGCAATAGAGTTATGCACATAAATGATTACATAAATGATTAGAAACAGTGACTGCGTTCAGTGCACTCGTTTTAACTGCATAGCAGTGTGATTTACAGAGATAAAAAAAAAAAATCTCTATAAATCCCTAACCCTTTTTGTAATAAATATTGTACTGTATTAAATAATGTCCCACATCGTAGAATACATTTATTAGCCTTAGAGTAGTTTTTTTTGTCAATCTGATTTAGAAAAAGTAACTTTTTAAATTAATAAACAAAAAAGAACAATATTAAAATATGCTCTGTTTAATTCCATTAAAACAATGTCTATATTAATTAATTTGAATAAATAGCCTAGTAGCTATGAAATTTTAAGGGGTTGAATGTATATGTAAACTATATAACATCATAATCAAAGTTTTATTATTTATATTTAATTTAGATGGAAGGTTTTTCAAGTCACTCCAAATGAGCAACAGGTAAGTATAGAACATGGGCATTCTCTCCTGCACGTTGAATAAACAAATAAAGAATAAACAGATAAATGTTTGACATTATTGGAACCCACACAGTTTATTCCATTGTTCAGCCTCATAGGTGTGTTGTTTATATTGCTAATCAATGTAAGTTTAAAGTTATATGCTGTTACATTTTTTTCTGATTATACTTGAACATAGAAAAAGATTTATAGAGTAAACAGTGTGTGTGTGTGTGTGTGTGTGTGTGTGTGTGTGTGTGTGTGTGTGTGTGAGAGAGAGAGAGAGAGAGAGAGAATCAGGAATTCTGATTCAGAACGAGTAAATTATGTGGTAAACATTTATTGGGGGCTGATCCTCCCAGAACCGTCCCTGGTCAGGGCCGCCGCTAGCAATTTTGGGCCCTATGAAAAAATATACGGTTGGGCCCCCCTACCACACCCATTCCACACAAAACATACAAGCCAACCTAGCTATTCAAAGTTTTTGTCTGTAACATAATAGTACTGACCTATTACGTTTGTCTCATTATTAGTGAAATAGTTATCTGCTATCTTAGTAGTGCTTAAAGTCCGCTAGCAAAGTTAGCCAATAAGATATTTGCTACAAATTCAAGATCTATATCTGGACAAAAATTACATATTTAATTTTCATTGATGAAAAACGTAACTAGTGCTGTAGCTTTCAAATATTTTAGTAATCGAGTATTCTACCAAAAATTTAATCGAGAAATCAGATAAAATGTACTTTTGCTTAATTAAATAGCAATATAAAATGTACTGCTCAAAAAAATAAAGGGAACACTTGACCTTGCGTACACATATGAGAGGCGTTCAAGTCAAACTGGGACTAAGTGTTCCCTTTATTTTTTTGAGCAGTATATATAAGAGAAAGATTACTTGGTTTTCTTTTTATAAAAAAAATAAACATTGTCATTATTCACAATATAAGGAATATCTTAAAGTTGACTGAGATTAATTAAATGCATTACAGTGCCATACATTCTTATTTTAAAGCCTTTCTCAGATGCAAAAAAGGTATTTCAAATGACTTTAAGTATCAAAAAACTAAGGCACACATTAAAATAAATAATTATACAAAAACACTAACTTAACTTTCAGAACTAAAAGTTTCAAAATCTACAGCTCTGGCATAACAGCACTTTACTGACTTCTTACTGGAATGCTTTGTGATGACATTTAGGATGCAAAAATCCGCTTTGAAGCAATGGTTCCTGCTGCTGAAAACATTTTTCATTGATATAAGTTTTCATCACTTCCTTCCATTTTGCAGCCCGCAACAGAACGCTCCCTCAAATTACTCAGCTAACTGTCCGCGTCTCCTTCCGCGTTGTGCGTGACGTAAGCGCTTCGTCGGTGTTTCGTCGGCTTGCATCCGGAAGCGCGCTGTGTCACGCCAAAGAAATAATTGCGCAAAAATATAATGCAAGCCTTTAAAATGAATTCAAAAATAAAAGAAGCTTCGAGGCAGAAGATTTTGTTTGCCGTTTCTGATGACCGGACCTTTGCTTGTTTGTTGAACTCGATGACATATCTGCTTTCCCAGTTCAACACCTGTTAGCGACACTCTTCACTAGGTCGGATGGGCTGAACCATCCAGTGAATCAGAGAGGGGTGTCATGTGACTGGAGATGCAGAAATAAGCCGTAATCTTTTTTTTCTTTTGTAGATACATTTCTAATTTATTTTAGTTTACTGCTAGTAGTGTTATTACTAATAAAGCAGATCTCTGGGGGCCCCTAAAGGGCGTGGGCCCTTAGAATCGTCCTAACACCCCCAACCCGTAATATTACAGGTAATATTATCCACTGCAGACCTCTCGGTAGTAATTTGCATAGGGGCTATTCCTGTGTTGTGTGTTGGATGCCACAAGTGTGTACTTATCTGACTGATAATTTGCCAACGTGACAAGCTTTCTAAAATATCTACATGACCTACAGAAACAGTAAAATGTTTGTACACATTTAACTGAATGTGAAGGTGTGTTCTAACTTTTGACTGGTACTGTATCTGAATCTAACATGTTTCAACTATCTTTTGTCATAAAGTCTTTAACATTTGACTGAGTTAATTCTGATAAGTTCCCTGTTATGGATTTCATCCCATCAGTGACTGTAACTTGAATGTATGAACAAAAATGTATTTCTTTTACAGGTGCATGCAGGCTCTGACTAATTGCAATTTATCAACAGGTATTTATATCCACCATACATACAATGTGTCAGGGATTTGGGATTACTGACAGTTAGGACCAGAAGTATTTGGACAGTGACAGAATTTTGGCTCTGGACACCACAATGGATTTGGAATGAAAGTTGTGCTTAAAGTGTAATAGCTTTAAACACAATAAATAGCTTTAATTTTAGGGCTTGGCCTTCCTACTTTTGAGGTTTACATCCTATGACAAAACCACTGTATTCCCTCTGGTTTAGGCTTTTGTTGATCGTTGTCACTGACCCAGATCCCCCTACATCCGAGAAGGTGTTCTTGTTCTTGACAGCTGCTCTAAAGGGGTTTTTCTTCAGAAGAGAAGAACTCTTCTGTAATCCATCACAGTTGTTTTATATGGTCTTCCAGACTTTTGATGTGCCCGAGGTCACCAGTCCCTTTTGTCTTTTTAAGAATGCAACAAATAGTGAATTTGCCCACACCTAATGTTATTATCTCTCTGATGAAGTCATTTTAGTTTCTTAGCCTAATAATGCTTGTTCCCTGGCAGTAACAGGTCTTTAGACTTCAACTTGCCAGTTGATAGCAACAGGATCCAAATGCAACACTTGGAATAAACTCTAGACCTTTTATCTGCTGACTTGTAAATGAACTGAAGAGTTCAGGAAATACACACCTGGCATACCTGGAACAGCTGAGGAGCAAGCTGTCGCAATATTTTTGTGCCACCAAAAATAGGTGTCTATGTACAAAAATGGCTGTAATGCCTACACGGTTCATCCATATATATATATTCTTTCTCAGACCAAGCCCTTAAATTAATGCTGACAATCTCCACTTCTCTTCATCATTTTATTCCAAATAAACTGTGGTAAAGCTTATTCTGCAATATATTTTCTTGGAGAGAAAGGTATTACAGTAACTACAGTATTAATTACAGTAAGATGATATTAGAGTATAATGTTTTTTTCCCCTGCCATTTCAGGCCCCAAACAACCCAAACATCAACATGACAAGGGATCTTATGATGTGCTGCTTGATGGAGTACATAGGGGAACTAGATCAACTCATCAATGATGAAAGTGAAATGCAAATGTGAAATCTGAAAAAAATGTGAAAAAAAAAACGTGTGCTCTCGCTGTCTCTTGAAAAGGGCATACAGATTTTTATTGACTAAGCCATAACTAAATTTCTCCTAAATAAATGGAAAATTATTGTGTTGTAGCATGTAATCATTAAATTGTGTCAAAAGTAAAGGCTGTTTAGCTTTTTCATTAAAGGATGTTAAGGACGACTGCAGTAATATGTGACCTGCTAATGTTTACTCTCTGAAAGTAATATTTCTCATTTACTCTTCTTGTTCATACATTGTTGAAAAAAACTTTATTTTTATATTTATATTTTATTACTTGCCAATTTGACATATTTGTATGAGATTTTACACTGAACATTTCTAACACTGAACTGAGACAAGATGCATATCTGATTATGATAAAGATCATGTTTCATAATTAATTTACTCAGGAGGTCTAAAATGATGAGATATAAAGTAAGGTATGGTAAACTATTCATCTGGACATATGAAGCAACACCAAGAGAATGTGGGTTATGTCTACATGAATGGATATTTTTAATAGATTCCGTTTACAGCTATTTAGAAAGAGGTTTCCAATTTGGATAAAGTTTGTTTTTCCAGAATGCTGATGGAGACAGTGTGTTGAATGACCTTGCAACACAAATGATGAAAATCTATGTGACCAAGAACATTGTGTCAGAAGAACCAGTGGACACTGGGATCATAATTGAGGGGATAAAAGTTCTGACTGGTCTGAACATTTTTTCAAGGGCTTGCTGCATTCTGGTTGGCCTGACACATGCAGTGGATCTCGGCTATCCCAAAAACCTCAAGTACACATTTGAGACTTTTCGGAAACTGTCCCTGGAGCTGGACTGTGGGAGGATGTCTCCAAAAATTCTCAGCATTAAAAATGGGCTTTTTGCTTAAGTCAAGGGACCCTGCTGAATTGGGAATCTTTCACTTATCTATAAGAAATGTTAGATTTTTGTAAACTCTTTGAAATGTTCTCCCTCAGTTATTGACCTGCTCAGGTGGTGGTGATGAATTTATTAACATTTATTTTATGATCTGGTTAAGTGATTACAAGTTATTTAGTTTAAACCTTTGCCAAACCCTTTTACAATGTTTTGAAATATTCCAAGTCTGTTGTAAAGCAATAGTCATGTGCCTACATAAGCACTTAATCTTGTGCATACTGTCTGTTTCAAGGCCTCTTCATTTAAAATGTCAATTTCTTGGTACTGTAATTTATTTAAGTAAATTGTAGTCAATGCAGGAAAATGAGTATCATTAAGCAGCATAATGCAAAAATATGATTTTACAATATTAATTTAGTGAACTTGAATCATTTACACTTGGATATTTCATAAATATTTATAAACGTTATGTATATTTTTAGTAAATATACATTTGTTTAGGATGGATAATTAGTAAATATCAATTACATTTTAATAAAATTATTAGTACATTGAAACAAATTTTAGGCCGGATAATGAGTGAGTGTGAAACTAAATTGCTTTATATTTACTTAATGCATTTGATTACATCAACTCATAATTTACTATGTTATTACTAAATGCAACACAATTTAGCTATTATTTTTATTACAGTTGAATATTTCGAGTAACCAATGGCCAAATTATTTAGTGTGTCCAAACCTGCCTAACCTGATGAGAAAACACAATTGCTCGCTAAACCTAAACTCTTGGCAACAACAACTGCAATCAAGCATTTGTAATAACTAGCAGTGTGTCTTTCACATCTGTCATGAATCGGGGTGCAAGGCATGAACGCAGGGGTCCAGGTTTTAAAAGGAAACGCTTTTATTTATAAAGAAAAACAGGGAAATGAACAAACAAATATACTTTAAGTGAAAATGAAACTAAAACACGTATAGAAGAACCACGAACAAAACACAGACATAAACGAGGTTATTTCAACAGATGCAAGACAAATAACTAAACTTAAGACAACCTATTTATAAAGAAACTAATAATCACCTCGGTTCAGGTGAGCGCCCCACGTCACCTGACCGAGGTGCATAATGGGAAATGAAGTGAAAACAAAAGGAACTACAAACAAAATCACAGGGCGCTTTGGCGCCCTCTAGGGGTTATCCCTGACAACATCACTGTGAAAGAATTTTAACCCACTTTTTTTTTTTTTTTTTGCAGAATTGCTTCATTGGAGGATTTTCAAACAAGAATGGCCTGTTTAAGATAATTTAAATCGATTTCAAGTCTGAGTTTGACTAGGCCATTTCAAAACCTTATACATTGTGGGCTTGCGGGGGTGTCTCATATGATTGTCTAGATCTGTGTCTACAGATCCTGCAACAAATCTACATTGGGTTTTTGGGCTGAGGATACTGTTCAGGCATTTTTACATGTTAGTCTTTGCAGACCGTCCATATCCTGACATGTGTGATTCACTTTGATGACGCCACACAAGAGCAGCCTAAAGTCAACTAGACCAAAAAAAAAGAGAGAGGGAGACAAGCTGGGAAATTTGCCAATCATTTACAAACCAGGTCCTGACATCACTGTTGATGAGCATCTCATCGGTTTTAGGGGACAATATCCACTTAAACAGTATATGCCAAACAAACCACCTAAGTATGGTACTGTATAAAGATATGGGCAGCATGTGATGTGAAGAAATCCTCTGCCTGAAACATGCAAGTGTACACAAGCAAACTGGCTGATGGTGAGAAGTGAAGAAAGGGAAGTGGAAGGGTCCACTCTCTAGAAACCTGAGCAAGGGTATTTTAAAATGGTAAATATATTCATACACTGTATGGATCAAGCATTGTACTTGTAATATAGTTAAGTTTTCCCTGTGTACATTTGGGCTTTTGTTTTCAAGAAATACATCACATCGGTCAGCTTAGACCGGGAACACAAAAGTTATTTCGAGCCGCAGTTTAAAAAAAAAAAGTTTAAAAAAAGTGACTTTGGTAAACATTTTAGTGAAATATTCTGTTATAAACAGAAAAATAGGTTTCATCTTAGTATTTGTTATAGTTTTTTTTCTCTGTCTCTCACTCCCCTCTTTTTCGAGCACAACACTTGGGTTTGGTTGAATCCTTATGAAACCTTAAAATTACCACGAAAGAACATTCTGTATAGGATCTCTTTAAGTTGCTACAAATAAGATTCTGGGAAGGTTAGTTTTCATTCACAAGAAAGAACATTTCTAGAATTTTATTTGCTTCTCAAAAATCACCAATTGGGAGCCGCATGCTAATATTAGGGGATTATTAAGAGTATTATTAATTCTAATCATTAGGCATGTAGCGTAGGTAACAAGCAATAAACACCAAGCAACACAATGTGATTATTTTAAAGGGACTCATCCTTTTATATACTCACATTACCTAACTCAAAAGAGCACTCTTCCTGTCCCCCAGGAAACGTGTGTGTTTTCTGCTTCCTGTGTCTCGGTGATTATTATTAATAGTATTATGCCAATGAATTCTTCTGACTTGTTTGTGTCAAACCTTGGTTGATTGGATTTACCTGTAAGATGCATTACTTCCTGAATTGTCTTTATTTACAATTATCTTTTTTATTTCAGTCAACTTTCTCACAGTATGTCACATGATGTCAGATCACAGAATATACTAATGAGAGCATAATTTGGTGAGTCAGTGCTAGTTGAAATTAACCACAACATATATTTAATGAATATATCATTAAGACAAAAGAAGGGTCAACACAAGTGTGTAATGCTACTGCCATCTAGTGGGATAGTGTGCACAGACCCAAGACACCAACCTTGTTAGAGGGGCTATGTGTATTACATTAACTACACATACAAAGTATTTAAAAACTCATCATTAACAGCCTTAATAATATGTATACCCCAAAATATTACAAAGTACCATAACAATCAACTGCATAGTTATAGCCATTCTTAAACGGTTTCAGAAAATATATTTTTGACCTGTTTTTTTCTAGTTATACTGTGCAGCACCTCTATACCACATCCTTTGCCTGGGTCTATGTGAGTTAAGAATCTCAAAGGGTATTTTGTCTAACCACTACTTTTTTTGCATGATCCCTTTAAAGTGGCACTACGATCCAGACAGTGACGCTGATACGAGGTCATGAAGTCTCTAATGGAGCCTGTTATAGAGAGTGTACAGAAAGATTTAAAGAGAATAATTTTATTAAAGCAACACTATACAGTAAAGGTACAGAAGTCAAGGTTAAGGTAAACTGTCCCTGAAATGTCATAATCTGATCCGGGGACTGATCACAGGCCAGGTAAGACAAGAGGATAAGGATTGATGTTCTGGTAAAGCCCACTTTGTTGTATCCAACTAGATAGTTTGTATGTACATTAATGGTCTACCTGAACATTATAAGTCCACAGTCATATTATAAAATATACAGAATGCACATGATACTTAACGATATTCTGTTAAATCAGTGTGCCTGGTATTTTAATTAATATATTGAATGAATGTTACAAGCAAGGCTGGCCCTGGTTCACACACACACACAAGCACGCACATATCATATAACATGTTTGTGTAATGTACGTACAGGTTATGATATTTTAAGAAGATCGATATGATGAGTATTATTATTATTATTATTTATTATAAATGAATAAGTTTCTGTTACTCACCACATGCTAAATAATTCTTGGTGTATTTTAGGTCTGTTGGTCTGAGAAAATACACTGATGCTGCCTTTAATCCCTGGCATCTTTCTGATCGGTAAGTATTAATGTTTTTAATTCTGTGTAAAACAAACTGCAAATACTTCAAAACACTTCAATAGACTGTAGAAGAATCTGTGACCTTTTGAATGTAAACGTGAGTTCAGAAAAAAAAAAGCGTTATATACAACCTACAGCAGGGCACAAAAATGTGAAGATGTTCATAATATCTGATCTAATTTGCTCTGATTTCTTAGTTTGCCTGCTAATGAGTCTGCAGAGCCAGGCCTTCATCAGCAGAGAAATCATAGTGACTTTCCCCTGTACCTGCTCTTGAAATTGTCCGGTGGTTCAGTGGACTCGCTTTATTCCCAGTGAAGCCGTTATTGCTAAAATTTGCACGTGTCGAAGTGAACAGTATTGTCAGAAAAGATTTGCAATATCAGGAGACACTAGCAGGGGGGATTTCTCCCTGACGATCGATTCAGTATCCTACAATGACATAGACTCCTACAGGTGCACCTGTAATGGAACATCAGTTAGTGAAGTTAAATTGAAAGTTTTTGCTAAGTGTGCCTGCTGATATCAGCAGAAAATTATATCATACCTAAGACCAGACCAGCCGCACTGAAAGACTGTGTAGTAATACTGAAGTGAATAATGTGTCTGTTTTTTTGACCGACAGTTCCGACAGTTGTAAAGGCTTTCAAAGGGGAGAACGTCACGTTGCCGTGCTACGGAGACACTCGGAATGATGTTAAAGATGTAAAAAAGCTGGACAAAAGGTTCTGCTGTACAGTACGGCCAACAGATCAGTGACTACATCAGAACCTCGATTTACATTATCAGGAGAAGCCTTTCTACATGGTGATCTCTCTCTTCATATCAGTTCAGTCCACCTGTCTGATGCAGGACTTTATCAGTGTCTCATCCATGATGAATCTCGGGAAGGAGAACCAAACGCTGTTCTACTGAAGGTAGAAGGTAAGATGGTCCTTATTCCAATGTTCGCAAAAACCTCGCTTAAAAAACGCCTCTTAAAGTTGATGGTTTCCACAGTTGTTCTTCATTCATTTCACAGTTTATTATTTCTTCTCCAGGGCGACAACCATCAACAGGCACCAGCAGCAATGCAGTTTCAGTAGCGTGTGTGCTACTAGGATTGATCATTTTGGTAGGATTCATCAGACTGATTATTTACCTTGTTAGCAGACACCGTAAATCCATTACCTCAGAACCGCACCAAATTTACCATGGGATTTAAAGGCTATATATTTACTAGCTGAGGATGCAATAATTGAGTTTTTTTCTCTTTCCTTTTACGACTGTTAATATTGAATTCCTCAGTCGATAGTAACTGCTACTGCATTTTGACTGACTACTTAATAAATTTGACATATTGTGGATATCTGTGAACTTGTCTCTTTTAGTAGCCTGTAAGAAGATATATAAAGGGGTTACAGCTGTGCATTTGTATTTGTGAAACGTATTGCATTTTTGTACCTGCTGCCAAAGTGTGTTTAAGGAGATAAAGGGAATTTTGTTTATTTAAAAAATAAAAAAAAGATTTGGATAAGGAAAGGATAATGCTTTATATATTCTGTTCTGAAGAATTCCTTCAATTAAAAAAAAAAATACAGTACAATAAAAATACAAGCAAATGCCAAATTTGCAATCAACTGAAACCTTTAAATGAGCGCATGAACTATACATTTGAGGTGTGCATATACATCATATACATCACGGTGCATGCCATTGAGATAGGGTGCATGCACATACTACCACACAAACATTCACATGGCTCCCCTCCCCTTTCCCTTCTCACGACTTTAGCACGGTTAATCAATTCAAATTGATTTGTGTAGTGTTGGCCCTGATCTGAGTGTCCTGAGTATAGACACTGAGAAAAAGGGGGTACAATTTCCTTCTGTGTAAGACCAGGCTTGCTAGAATATCTCCTGGTTTGGATGCTTCTTGCGATCAATGCTTTCATTCTCCATGGTATTCTTACTCAGATGGAGCCTATGCAAAACTTGAAATTGTATAAGCCCTAGTCTAGCAGAGGGTGATGATGAATATATCATTTTAATTGCCGCCTTCCAAAATGACTCGGATAGCTAAATGCCCAGTTCAGCTTCCCATCTAGATTTTATTTTATGCAGGTTGTGGTTTTAAAAACACATTACATTTGAATACAATATGGAGAAGTCCTTTAGTACTAAAATTGAGAGTAAGGTTATCTAAAACTGCGGAATGAGGAAGATCAGGAAAATAATCTTTAACAAAAGTGATGAATCTAATGATATCTGTGAAAGAGCAAGTTCTTGTTTGGGACATCATAGGTTCTTTAAAAGTAAAAATAAATATAAAATCATTGGTATATATTTTTTAAAACATGTTAGACTGCACACATGTCCAAATGATGAGTCCAATGTAGAGGGGAGAAATAAATTATTCTTTTATACAGTATAGGGCCCAGAATAGATGCAGATGTCAACTTATAGTGATAGCAAAACTGGTTAAAGAGATGAAAGCAATGCCAATTTGTTTCAGGGCAGTAAAGCCAGTATAGTATCTGTTGTATGTTAGATGCCCAATAATAATGAATTAAACTTGGAAGACGCAAACCACCTTCTTCACGCCTCCTCTGGAGGTTATGCTTGTTGACCCTTTGTTTTCCCAGATAAAAGAGGATATAGATTGTATGATTAGGTGGGAAAAAGGCAGAAAAACAGATAAAGATTGAAACAGGTAAAGAAACTTAGGAAGTGTCATTATTTTGACCGAATATATTCTTCCAGCTGAAGTAAGGAAAAGACTATGCTACTTCTCAAACTCTGCACTAACTGAGGTTTATAGCTGGCGTTGAACAAGGAGGAAAAAGAGTGTGTCATATTTATTCCAAGATATTTAAAGCTTTCAGGAGATAAACAAAAAAGCAGTAATTCCTGTTCGATCTGCAAGGCTAAATTGTTTTTGGGAAATCATTCACTTTTCTGAAGATTTCATTTATAACCTGAAAAAGTTGATATAATAGCAGGGCAGCTAGTTATGGGATCACTAACATAAAGCAAAAGGCCATCCGCATACAGGGACAGACAATGGTCGACATCCCCCCCTTTCAATTCCTTGAACCAATGTGGTTGTTTTTAATGCCGCCGATAAAGGTTCAACTGCAATTGCAAAGAGAAGTGGGGATAGTGGGCATCCTTGAGGAGTACCTCTTGTTAGTGGGAAGTAATCAGATTACATAACCATGTTATGTGAGACATCATGTTGTGTGTGCAAAACAGCATCATTAAATACAAAAACAAAACATTGTAATAGAGAGAAAAAATGTAAAAGCATTGCATTATTAAAAATATATTGGATTTTGGGGTATCTATCATTAATACATGTTTACCTCAAATCGTATAGCTATATTTTACTGTTCATGCTGCATCAAAAACACCACTAGAGGGCGCTGTTTCTAAGCGCTAAGTTTTGTCCTGTGCTTAAATTGCATCCCCATGGATCCCCACGGTACCTTCGGAGCCTTTAGAGCCACCGGCTCCGCCATGACTGCTTATAACCGCTCATAGAGCAAAGCCAGCTAAGCTGCACACGCGCTGACGAGCTGCCTTAAAGAGAAGAGAGGGTAGGAGCTGCGCGAGCGACAGCGTGCATGCAGCTGCAGCGCCGGGCGACCCGTGGAATGATGGGAAATGGAGTTCTTCCTCGGGAAGCCAATATGATAAATGGAGATTTACCGCATGGTGGCGCGCGCGCCACTTCAGCGATGTTATTTCAGCGGTGAAAATATTAAGTGCTTCCAGTAAAAGATTCTGTTTAGCTTTCTAATTAATATTTATTAGTGTAGGTGTTTGTTTACATTGAGCAAGTAACTTATTAGTAGCTCAGTTAAAAAATAAAAAATAAATCCGGCGCATAACTGTTCATAACATTGCGTTTCCTCAACATTTTGGTTTAACTTATGGTGCAGGTTAAACTTCAGGCAGACATCTAAGTACTGCAAAAAAATTCGCCCTGGTAGTTTTGTGTGATGCTGTGACATAATCTGGCTGAACAGACAAACAGACAGACAGACAGATTTATTTATTTATTATTATTTTTTTATGAGACTGGTTTTGGGTCCTCCAATATATGAAACATAAAGATATCTGTGAAAGAGCAAGTTCTGACCAATAAATAGAGAAAACCTATACAGTATATACTGTATGTTATTGTATTGTATATAATACGACTATAAAATAGATGCCTTAATTAATTTAACTTTTTTATTTAAACAAATATTGTCATTATAATAAAATTTTGTCTAAAATATGTATTTATTCATTACAAGTTACTATTGAATATTTAGTTTACAATTGAATTGGCAGTTATTTATTATTTTCATTATTACTGCCTGAAGCTCATCTATCTATCTATCTATCTATCTATCTATCTATCTATCTATCTATCTATATGTTTCCCTTCATCTTTCTTTCTTTCAGTTTGTCTCTCAGCTTTACAACCCCCACACCGCATTAACATCCATGACTCACTCAGGTATGTTTCTAAGGAACGGGTCGCGTTCCAAACAATAGCAGTACATCCGTACTCTGCAACACGCGTCTCTAAACAGTGCACACGGCACGCTACGGAGTGAGTAACTTTCCAGTGCCGCGCGTGTGATGTGGTTTGGAGCGCACCCCGGGAATACTAAGCGGTGGGAGGGATGAGAAGGCGGGGCTTAAATTCCAACGGGATGAGCGCGTCAGTGTAGGCGTGGTTTCGCCTCTGCGCTGGGAGAAGGGGTGATACGTGAAACTGACGCGCTTATTTTTTCCATTTCTTCACCTCGGGAAAATGTCCTGAACGGTCGGAAAGAGTCGGAAAGTGGAGACGAAGCGTGATAGCTCGAGTTAAGGGAGACTTATTTCCCGAGGGGGGAACGAAGAAGGGCGAGTGTGTTGGTGAACTTTTGGTGAACGCTCGAGGCCTGAGAGAGTCGACTCACTGATTCAGCGACTCACTGATTCACTCAGTGCAACAGGTCTCCTCAGCCATGGAGTAGAAACCCGACACCGGGGCTGTTTTATCGCGTTTTTTAATTTGGATTTCCTCTGATATTCGTCTGTTTTTAAAAAATAATCCTTAAAAAACGCTTATTTCCAGGAGAAGTGAGTTTTCGGTGTATATATCCACTAAACTAGCCGAGCTCTCGGACAAAAAGGAGAAATATTCAGGATTAAACTCGGGATTAAATGCGATACGAAGCCAAAATGATGCCGGTAAGTACATTTATAATATTTATTAATAAATAGTTAAAAATGTAATATTTTGTATATAAGGAGGGAGGGGAGTAATAATTTAAATATTCATGTGGGGAAAAAAACACTGGTTTATTTCCGACAATACATTTTGTTTTTGGTTTTTTTATTTATCCTAAACAAGTTGTCTTATAATTTCTCCACCAGTCTTTAAATATGCAGTAATTTACTTGAAGCAATACGTTGAGGAAAGAGTAACGACTTTAACCGACAATAAAAAATAAAAAAAAGTTTTTTAAATTTGAAGAAAACCTGTTTGGAAAACTGACTTCCGGTCCGGAAACATTTTTGGTGTGTTTGGACGTTCCGCCTGTTAGACATTAATCCAGTATAAATATGGCCTAAATATAAATAAATAATGCTGAGATAAATACGAGTGATGGTCAAGGGGTCAAGCCTCAAGAATAATTCAAACATCAATCACCTTGAATCTCACCCTTAAATCCGACAGGACGCACTTGTTTCAGTGAAACTGGCTGCAAACAGCTGTGCCATGACTCACACTGGGCAGGTCTGTCTCTTACTCTTACTCACTCACACACACACACAGAACTAATAATGTAATGGAAATGTGTTTGGCTTCGTAATCAGGTCATGTGTAAATAAAACCCTGAGGAAAGTACGCAAATCATATGTTGTACCTGCCGCTCCTGGTATTAATTACAGTAGTAATTATGGCTCAGACACCAAAGGAAAAGTTTTTTTTTTTTTTCATTATTCTGGTTTGCATTTTATCTCGAATAAGTAGGCAGCATATTTGCATAGGGGTTAGCACTGTGGCTTCATACCTCCAGGGTAGAGGGTTCGATTGTGGTCTGTGTGCGTGCATGTTCTTTCTGTGCTTCTGGGGTTTCATCCCACAGTCCGAAGACATGATTACGCATTCCCAAATTGCCCGTAGTGTGTGTGGTAAGCCAGGGTGTATCCCGCCTCGTGCCCGAAGTCTCCAAGCAGAATCCTCCACCTCCCCCCATGACTCTGTACAGGATAAGCAGTGTACAAGATGATTCTGTGATTCACAAGAAATGTATTTTACTCTTACAACACTTATCCAGAGCGAATTATGTTTTTTATTTATTTTTCTCATTATACATAATGCATACAGTTGGCCCAGGTTCCCCATGCTCCAGGATGAAAGACTAACATCACCACTACTACTGTCTGAGCAGCAAAGGGGCAAGGGCCTTGCTTAAGGGCCCAACAGTGGCATCTTGCCAGTGCTAGGGTTTGAACCTGCGACCTTCCGATCAGTCGTCCAACACCTTAACCACTGAGCGACCCCTCACGTGTATTTAGTTTAATGGCCAGATGTTTAAATGACGATTATGCTTATTTAGTTAAAACTATTTCTATAACATAGCAAATCCCACCACCTCAAAGAAAAACTGTTCTTCATGGAAGCCCTATTTAGTCACTTGTCTAGGGAGGATTATGGCATCTAAAGAGGAAATCTAGCCGACTGAGTTGAAAAAGAAACACAAACCAAACGATATCAGGTTCTGAAAAGATGAGACTTGACATGGCACAGAATTTTCTTAATCAAGAGAATTGGTTGAGGGTTCATGCAAGTGATGCAAGTCATGACTTTTATATGTCTGCCTCGCATTTCTTTTATCACAAAAAGCATATTATTAAACTTATTTGAGGTGTGTATATATGCGAAAATCTTTGGCTACATTCACATTATGAGCTACGTTGGATTGGATTGCACATCATACCGGTTCAAACTACTAATTATAGTCTTATCTCACTTATTACACTTTTATCTCGCTCTTACCTGGAAACCTCTATCCAAACGTACAGTATTTCTTCACCCCATCTGGACACGTCAAGAGTTTGTGCTACTCCTCCAACAGTGGATGTGATTTCAAAAAAGAAAAATGGTCAGGGTTTTGCTCGGGGAGATGGCGAGCAGTTAGCTGGTTGTTTTTGTTGCGGTTCGGAAAAAGGACGAAAGCCAGATGCCTCGCTTTAGCCATTTTATCAGCTGTTGCTAGAACTGCTATGAAGTCCTGGCAGTGCCATTTGTGACTGTCAGTGAGCAGAGGCGGAAAAAAAGCCACATAAATTTAGATCTGCTTGTTCTCATTCATGTCGCACAACCGTGCATCAGATATGTATCCTGTCTAAGACCACATGTTAAAGTGACACAGATCTGATCTGAAAAACGTCAGATTTGTGCATTCAGGTAGCGATAAAATTTTTTGAAAATAAACAAAATAAAAAAATTAGAAATCGGTCACTTCAGGCTGGTAATGTGAACGTAGCCTTTGAGGTTTAAGGGTGAAGTGCATAAATCCATTTTTAATGATATGAGGGGAACAGTCAAGGTTTTACTGTTTGCTCCTAGTAAGAAAAAGGAAGCACTTCCTTTCTCAAAATCTGAGATTGGCCACATTCCCGCCGCACCACTAAGCGGACTGTCTAAATAATAAAGAAAACATTCAAATTTCACTGTGTGAAGGGTTTTAACAGGGCACCACACGTAGCTTAAAGCCTGAACTGGAAACATGTTCATGTTTGCTAGTAACCAAAACCATGTTGCAACTCAAAAAAGAAAATCTGTACTCAAAGATCTCGCTGCTTCTGCGTTAGATCATCTACGTATATCGTGATCGGTCTTCTGTTAAATACAATAATAAGTGAATTACTATTCAGTTCCAGTGCAATTTACCAAATATCCATTACAGGCTAACGTTTCACATTAGTTTCACATCCAATGTCTGGTTCATTTCTGATCAGTGAGAACACGATCGTTCTGTGCTCCGGGCATTGATGAAATCGGGTATGAAAGCGATCATACCTGAGGACGGAAGTAGATCGCTGTTTAGTAGATATTTCTCTGACCTACACATCCGTTGTTTGAAAGCATGTGAGAGTGTTTCTCTTGGCATGTTTTCCAAAATATCAGGCATAGATATGTTAACTTTCTTGTTCTCCTCTTCTCACAAACCATTTAGATGCATACAAGCACCTGCTATATCGGAAATGCGCAAACGTACCTGAGAAGAGAAAACAAAAGTAATGTGTGAAAAACGCCTTGAGCGTACACCAGGGCTGCAACAACTAATCGATAAAATCGATAATTATCGATGATGAAATCATCAACATCAATCAAACAGCGCGCGCCTATGGCGTTATATTCCTGCCACAATTCTGAGCGCGCGGTTTGACATTGTGAGAGCAGACAAAGTACTATATGCGCGTGCAGTGTCTCCACTGTGTGCTCAACAGCTCAATTCTGCGCGTGCAATGTCTCTCCTGCTCGCGCAACATGTTCTCCGCGCACGCGCGACGTCTCGATTCTGTGCGCGCTTGACTGCATGTACGCTCCCTCATCTTTGTCCAGTGTTACAAAACTCCCACAAAACCATCCAATCACAGACTTCCACACACTACTTCTGATTGGCTGTTCCTTCTCGATCAGCTGGCAGCATCTGCAATTATTGTTAAAATGCTGTATTTTGCATACTCAAATGCTGTTATTTATTTATTTAATAATAAAGAGACAAGTCAGCATAAGTGAGTTCATTCAAAAAAGAAATCCCCCATGAACTTCACAACAAGCAGCCATTATAACAGATGCCATCCAATATAATAAGAGTACAACAATTGTTTTGCTTGCTTATTTATTTATTTATTTATTTATATTTTGGATATTTAGAGGAGTTTTACTGTTCAAAAACAGACTTTATATTTAATTTAAGGTTTAAAATGTCAAAATTAAAGATTATGTGGCTTTTGCATTTTTTAAAGTTTAGTTTTATACATAACTAATACCCTGAGTTATGGTTTTATATCGTTATAAGCAAAACATCAAATTAAAGAAGCGTTTAGTTTTTATCCGATTAATCGGGAAAAAAATAATCAACCAACTAATCGATTATCAAAATAATTGTTAGTTGCAGCCCTAGCGCACACCCACTTCGCTATTTCCACCATGTTCACTAGGATCTAGAATACGGTCGACTCTCCACGAAGTCTCAGTCCCGGCAATCATTGCGCATCATTTATGACTTTAAAAATAAAATTTTAGTGGCAACATGTACTTTTGTCATGCGTCTTGACGCAAAATTTTTAATAACCATATATATAGTCAATTGTGCTAAATTTCCACATTAAATAAAATACTATATACATTTTTTAGTACTGAAGAGAGAAGCAACCGTAGTGGAAAACCTACAGTACCCCACAGTACTGATACCAAAGAAAGCATGCTTGCTTAAATTATAGTACATATATGGGTAACATATGTATTTTACATTCTAGTCTTGCAGGAGACACGGCAGTATTGTACAGTATACAGGTTTACCTTTACATTTATGTTTTATGCCTATAAAACGACTGACAAGATGCTCGTCCAATCACAAACAAGCAAACAGTTTTTCAGCTGCTTTGAACACTTGTGCCGCAGTTCAAGGCTCGTTATTCTTTATCGCGTCCTAATATCTCCCAGATGTCTCTGTACAATTTAGGATTTAAAAGAGAAAAAAACATGACTATTGCACCTTTTCAGGTTTTTGTTGCACCCGTGAGAACTCTAATAGCATCCAATCAATTCCATCGAGCTGCTTGTGAGCTCAACATTGCGTCTACATCGCCTGCTGTATAATCAGTGCTTTGTTCTGTTTTGTTAACCCGAGTGAGAAGAGAAGCGCTGATCGCTTGTTGTGTGCCGGAGATAAATCCGGGACAGTCAATAGTATGAGAGGACATGGTGATGAGCTTGAACCTGTGCCAGGTTTTTTGTTCTTTCCTGAGGGATGCATTACTTCCTCACACCGAGTACAGTTCCTCTTTATATGTGGCTTAATATCTTGTATTCGTTTTAATGACGTTAGAGATTTAATCATGAAATTATAGGATGTCATAGTCAATTTGTTTTAGTTTCATGTAAATACAGTCACTTTAGTGTGACAGTGGGAAAAACACGTCAAAAAATATCGCAAAAATCGGCTATGTGAATATGTTCTTTGGTCTGATGTAATTTATGTATACGGTATATCTAGATATTAGTGCATGTTTATTGTTAAAAAGCCGCTGCTAATGAATGTTTTACTCATCTCCTTGTACGTCACTCCAGATGTGTCTGGTCCGAGTGTGTCAGTGCGACCAGATGGCTCTTTGTTCACCTTCGCTCGTAACGCATCACAAAAGAGCACGTCTGAACTCGTGCGATTGTGCGCCACGTCTCGGTGTAACACAAAGCAGCTCGACAAACCATTCCCGTCACCGAAACACAGCAGAGCCGAGAGGCCTCCTGCTGCACCCTGATAAGCGGCACTCCCGTTTCAGGAGACGTCGCCTCCCGGTACTGACTGACGTTCGTCGTCTTTTGTAATAATTTCCCTATTGAAATAGTGTGGTGGCAACACGTGATTTACACCGAAGCTCAGAGGAAAGAAAGATTTAGTCTTGTGTTTATTCTCTGACTGACATGTTTGTAGGAAAAAGCATTTTGTACAGCTAGAGGTGACGGAGTAGAGGGACGTCTGGACGTTTTCCCTCATGCCCAGGATTCGAGCGTTAACACTCAGATAAAATGGGTTTCGTTGTTGTTGCAGTTGTTTTGTTTTAAATTGATAAACCAGGTCTACACTCGTTAACATATAGCCTAAGGACTGTTTTGTTTTTCGGATTAATTGGAAGTTTATTACCCGAATCGTTTGATTATTCAGCACTTTCAGCCCTGTGAAGGATGAAACACTCCTCGAGCCCCAACAGCTCCTCCGAGCCCCGTTTCACGCCGCACACTTAAAGTTTGCAGAACACCGATTTGACACGTCAGCTAATTATTCTGTCGCCGCACCCTCCATGTCCGTCAAGCCCAAGTCTAGTCATCACGTTTAACTGATCCATTTCTGTCCATGTTGCGATTTTTTTTCTTCTTTTTTTTTTTCCCTCCTGGCTACATGTGTACGTGACTCGCCGTGTCAGCTTTCTGAGCTGATGCCATCAAAACCTAATGAAGTTTCATCCAGAGAGCTGTAAAGAGAAATTGAGTGTGGCAGCGAAATCAGATCTACAATAATGAAACGCTGGTTAAAGGTGCTGCACGGATTGTTTTAGGGTTTTTTGTTTTTTTAATTGTGAAAGGAAATGGGGTATTTTATGAAAGTGGTGGTTTAAACGTTTTCAGCAGAAGAAGAGGTCTTTTCCAGTGAGCAAAAGGGCCCTCAATCTGGCCAGGGTGCTGTTCCCAGAGGCTGTGTCCTCTCTGTATGTGTGTGTGTTTAACACAAGGCATCTAGTATCTCTTGTTGTCTGTTTAATCTCTGGGAGTGACTCAAACATCCTGTCCTCCAGCAATCGACCCATTTGTGTTTACGCATCTCTGAATCCACGCCTGACGGCCCACACGAGGCCGTACGCTATAACCCTAAGCTCAAAAGTATGTGGACCCCTGACCAACCTTCCACTCTGTATACCTTTGCTGTACAGTGAAATACATTAGTGAGGGAGAAAAAGGACTGAAACCTCGCATACTGTCGCATGACAGCCGCGGCTGATTAACACTGCAAATCTTCCACCTATTCCTCGCTCTCCTCATGCTGGTGGACGCACAGCCGTACGGTACCTTTTAACCTCCTGCAGTGCCTCAAAGAGAAGCCGATTAGCCGAGAATGAAAAACAGATCGGCGGTTCTTGGCTCACGGCCTGTACGAGGACAGCAATCGAATTACGGTACGCGCACAGGGTCGAGAAATCCGTATTGACCTTGAAATTAAAATCATTCCAGTTGTGAATGTAGATTGTCCCTGCAAATCATGTGTGCATGGTGATATCCATGACGAATTTCCTGACTAATGATGAAGAAAATCTCACACCCCTGATCAAGATAAAAAAAACAAAAACAAAGTCAATGAAATACAAAACAAACAAAAAAAACCAAACAATACTAACACTCATTCATCAGCGCAGCAGATAAAACCTCCTCATCAGTCTTTCACCTTCAGCCGTTTTCCCCCCACTCGCACGCCGCACAGGTGATATTTCACGTCGCTGGCACTGAAGAAAGGTCACATCCATCCCCACGCCAACTTTTTTTCTTTTTTCTTTCTTTCCCCTCCAGCGCGGAGTCAGTGGATCATTAAGTTAGTGCTGAGTGATTATAGCAGCACAGCTTCCATTTACTGTAATTACACCGCTCTCTCGCTCTCCATCTTCTCTCGTCAAGGCTCAAGCCCTGATTAGTTCATGCTCATTGGTGCATGGGAATATGTGTAGAATCGAGATGTACTTTTATAAATAGATGTTTATCTGGACTATACCAGTGATTCACACAGGTCTGAATTATACTTTAGGCAGCAGATTGGGACAGCAAGCACACAAATGGTCTACTCCATACAATAAACAACTAATTGTGTTAACAGTAATAAATATAATGTATACAGTATATATACTGGAATTTTTTATTTTTTTTATTTTTTACATTCAACATCATTCCTATATTTCGTCAGTAGGACAATTTACTACATAGAGTAAAACCTTGGTTTGTGAGAAACTTTATTTGTAAGTGTGTTGCAAGACGAGCAAAAAATTGTAACAAATTTTAACTTTAAATTACCAAAGTTTTGCCAAACATATACGTTTTGTCTGCTGAGCGTCACATGATCACAACTGAGCCAGTGGTGGTTCTCTTTCTTGTGCTGCAGGATTCTGGGTAATCGTCTCCCATGCTTAGTGAGTGCGTCACTCGTATAGTCAACATTGGTATGCAAGTGTACTGTTTACTAAAGCACCATGTATGTGTGTGCGTATAGCATTTTTTAAGTTTGGTGTCCAAAAGTGTACTGCAACAACGGCCTAGATTAAGAAAAAGGCCAAAAAAAAAAGGTCAGTGCTGTTTTATTAATCTTCCGTTTCCTTGGTAAACTCTAACCTGTCGGAAACACTGCGATACGCAAGATAACGTTCCATAAACAAGCACTCGACCGCTTTCTCAATCTCTCTGCAGATGTTCTTGACCGTGTACCTCAGCAACAACGACCAGCATTTCACAGAGGTGCCCATAACCCCGGAGACGGTTTGCAGCGATGTCGTGGAGCTGTGCAAGGAGCCAGGAGAGGTGGACTGCCACTTAGCTGAGATGTGGAGGGGATCCGGTAAGAGAAGCCTCATCCTTATACAGACAACGAGGCCGGAAAAGAACATTTCATCAACATATAGTGTGCACAGGCAGCGTTTAAATTATTTATTTATTTATTTATTATGACTTATTTTTATGTTAATAGAACAATCACATAATATCTTTCAGTGTTTTTATGTAAAAATAAGGGCTGTGTCCCTGTTCTTGAAGTTTGTTCTTCAAGGTGTGTGACGTTTGTTTGAATAACAAACTACGTACGGCGAGAATTCCCGTGAGCTCTTATGTAAAGCAGGTGTTTAAAAAAAAAAAACATGAAAAAATGAAACAGTACAGAGATTGACACAGCAGTCGCTGGGAACAGCTTATTCTGTATTTGTTCAGCTCTTAAGGACTTTTTTTTTCTTTTGTTGTTGCTGCTGTGGTCTGTTGCCATGGTTATGTGCCTTCAAGCACTCTCGATGTCTTTGAACATTTCAGTCGAGTACCTCGAAAGGCCTTGAGTGTTTAACAGCGCGGGTGATGTCACCGACAGGCTGGGTGACTATATACGAACGCTCGTGTATACGTAGAGAGCTGAGCGAGGTTTACATTTTGAACAATAACATCCTTCATGCTGGCATGGAACCCGGCTTGAGTTAATGACTCACCGGTATGTGGAATGGCAGTCGCTCAAGCTGAAGCGGTTCTACAGCATTCATGTGGATACTCATCAGGTGTGTTTGTGTAAGAGAGAAAGTAGTTTCCCGCTAGCGAGTGTACAGTTTTATAGTAGAATGTAATGAATTCTCAACAGAAACGCACACTGTACACACACACACTGATCTTTACTAAAAGACGAAAAGTGAGTTATACGCATAGTGTGTGACCTTTCTGTATGATGCACTGTGTTTACACATAGTGTGTGACCTTTACGTATGATGTTTTACTAAATTTATACAGTGATGAGGAATTCCTCCTGTGTGGTTTGTGTGTTGGTTTTTAGTTTATACGATTTGCTTCAAACGCAGACAAGATATTTTATCCGAAACCTGAGCTGACTCAAACAGAAAACGCAACACTCATGGTTGAGATGATTTCATACTGATCTCAGACCAGACACAAAAAAGGTTATTAGAAATAAATATAGTGGCAAGAAACGATGAGAGGGCCCAAGCACATGTGCCATCAGAAAGACACCAGAAAGGCATTTAAAGGAGACATGCCAGTACCCTTATGACATAATTTTATAATTCGGGGAGGGGATTTTAAGTCAACACCTCCAAAAAAGTTATGTTAAAAAAAAACAATTATGATAAGACCTCACACTATGATGTCACTCAGGAAGTTAGGGCTGGGCGATTTATTTTATTATTATTATTATTTTTTGCGATTAATTCGAATTTACGCTTTAAGACGATTAAATTTTTCCTTAAATCGAGGTATCGCGATTTTTTATTCAAATATTAGATAAATTGTAATTGCACCAATGACAGAATAATTAAGAGGCAAGATTGTCCGACCACATGATGGCGCGCCTAATTAACTGCTCGCTTGTGAGAGTTTTAAATCGATTTTACAGTTTCACTTTGGTGCGACACCGCGAGCTTCTGTAGTTCTGCGGCGCCCATCTGTGACTCAATCCCGTGCTGATGAAACCAAAGAGCTTGTTTCCAACAGATGCGCGGTTTCTTCAGTCATATGAAAGTTATTCGGGTTTGCAACTTTACACATTGAACAAGCCAAAGCCCGGTGTAAAATTTGTCTGAAGTTTGTGGCAAGTAAAAGAAACTAATTTACTCGAGCACGACTAATTTCTTCGCGCACCTCAAACAGAGACACGCTGTTGAATCTGCGTCGTTTTTGCCGCTGCGAGCTAAACAAGACAAGCGGCGAAAACACCGGCTAAAAGCCAGGAGAAAACAGCGAGCACATTTCCACACTGTATCCCATATGATAAGAGCCTCAATGAAAAGATATTACTGATGTTGTGTCATGTTATATCACTAAAGACATTATGCCCATATACACAGTTACACACAAAAAATGCTGCCAGGCTCCTGTTTGGTTTTATTCAGCATGTAAGTTGCATGTGGTTTGCAAATTGTTTAAGTGATTTAATATATATACTTTTAATCCAAATAAGCAGGTTATGTTTGGTTATATCGTTCTGCTTAAGTAAATAATAAAAAACCTATTCTGTCTGTGTTTTATTTTATTTTATTTTTATTTATTCTAAGCAAAAAAAATAGTTTGGATTAAAAAAAATCGAGATTTCTAGGGCATATCGCCCATCTCTTCAGGAAGTCATTAGCTGCTTTTTGCCACAGCTGAACCATTTGAGATATCAAAAATCCTTTCGCAATATTGCGTCCTCGATGTGTACAGATCATATTGGTGCGGATTAGCGCTGATCATATAAATCCCCTAAGAGGAGTACACCATTCCAGAGATCCCATTCAGCCCAGAGATTAGTGATTGAGTTGGAGTAGCATGCAAGCATAGTTATTTTCATGGCAAAAAAACCTGAACATAAAGCTCAGATTTTATTTTCAGATTTTTATTTCTCCCTCACTGATAAGGGCTCAAATTGTATTTCCACTCTCTTTCCTGCGTGCGCTCAGTATCTTGATGCTCGTTTACACAATTCCACCCAATCAGAGGCTAGAGGAGGGACAGCACCAGCCAATCAGAAACAGGGGACGGGTACATGACGACCTGTTTCTGATTGTTTTTTTTTTTTGATGATCTGTGTTTCAAACCATTAGATTTCCTTCTGATCTTGCATTTAGCAGACACCCTAAAACACACACACACTAAACTAAAATACATACGACTGTCTGATCGGAGGCGGGTATTTACAGTTCTAATTAGGATATTACGTGTACAGTATTAGTTAATTAAACCTCATGTGTTGAGTCTGGCTGTTACACAGAGACTTATTGAGAACAGAGTGAAAGCTGCAGAGAAATATACTTGAAATATAATGAAAGTATGTTAAGATTGAGTGCGTACGTATGTGTTACTTGAGTGCAGTAAATGTTTCAGTTGGGGAAGAAGAAAAAAAGAAGAATGTTGTGGGAGAATTGTGATCTCAATTCTCATGGGGGAAAATTTATTTTATGTTAACATAAATAAATAAATAAATTATTTATTTATTTTTTATACAAGAATGGTGCAGTCCTATGAGAAATAATCCTCTAATCGTATGTAAGATCCTCTACATGTGTCTTATCAGCAGTTCAGTGCAGCCCTTGTGTCTGCAGCATGTGTCAGCACTCAGTCACTGCTGTCCTTGCCTGTGAGGTTATTGGCATGAGCTGACCTGACTCTCTCTCTCTCTCTCTCTCTGTGTGTGTGTGTGTGTGTGTGTGTGTGTGTGCGTGTGCGTGCTGTTGCAGAGCGAGCTGTAGGCGAGGGCGAGAGGATGCTGGAGCTACTGCAGCGCTGGGGCTCACGCAGATCAGAGGTTCGCTTCTTCCTGCGCCACGACAGAACTCCCGGCCGAGAGCCAGGTGAGTTTATCACGAAAAAAAAAAGTAGCAATGGAGTTGTGGGTGAGTGTAGTTTGGTGATTAGTGAGGCATAAGACCGGTCAGTTCAGTACAATAAAGGAAGGTTAGCATGGTGAGATCAGCATGACTGAGTACCAGTGCAACGTGATGAGTTTATTATAGTGTCATGGGGTAAATGTTATGTGATTAGTGTGCGATTTGGGGTTAGTTTAGAGTGATTCGATTATTATGGGATGGCCTTATCGGGTTTAGATTATCATGGGATGAGTTTAGCGTGATTAGATTATTATGCTGTGAGTTTAGCGTGATTGGATTATTATGCTGTGAGTTTAACGTGATTAGATTATGGGGGGAGTTTAGCATGATGGGTGTATTACTGTGTGATTTGGCATGAGTAATGTATTTACAGTATTACAGTGCGATAATTGGTGAGTTTAGAATATTAGTCTTTATTATTTTTTTATAGGGTGAGTTTAGTGTAATTTATTACAGTGTGATATGGGGTGAGTTAAGTGTGATTAGATTATTATGGGGTGAATTTAGTGTGATAGGTTTATTACAGTGTGATAAGGGCTGAGATTAGCTTTTATCAGCGTGTGATATCAGATGGCTGCAGCATTATAAGGTTACTGTGATCCCAGCCAGGTCAGTTTATCAGGATTCTGTGATCTCAGCTGAAGCGGGTAAGCATGAGTGACTTGAAAGAAAGAGCCTAATAACTTTCCTCATCATGGAGACAGACGAGTACACGGATGCCCTGAGAAGTTACATTACTGCTTCTCATTCCAAGTTTATAATGTGAAAATAAAGTAGATCTAAGTGTTTTTTTAATTTAATTTTTTTTATATATATCTTGTTTCCTTGAAAACCAGGTGTTTAAAATTAGATTATTTAAATTCCTGAGGAAATGATTGAGCATTGATTCTTTTAGATAAATCACACACACAGTTTTTTCTTCTCTTCAAATCAGTTATTTAACACTGATTTGGCTTAAGGTGTGTTGCATAATCTTTTCTCAGACCTGCTATAACTCATTTTAAGCCGTCAAGCCAAACGTAGCCTTTAAGCGTAACCTGTAAGCGTTATGTAAATGCCAGTCATTGAACGCGGGACAGAGGATGATTGAACTTCACGGCCCTGTGACATTATGTCCCTTTATGAGCAGTGACTGTGACTTCTTGTTCAGGGAACCATGCTTAATGCGTGGCTCATCGCCAGTCACAGGACTACACAGCATCCTTTGTTTTAGCGATGCTAATTTTGAGTTGACTGTTTTTCTAACCTGCATGTGACCCCCTGCTTCATGTCTATTGAGAGTGGGTCTTTTTTTCCCTTTCCTATTTATTTCTATACAGCCTGTTGATCACGCTAGCGTGTTTTTGTCCTCATTTTCGAGCAGACAAAAGCATGTTGTGTCATATGTCATGATAATTAACGCATTACCTGAACGTTTTACAGGAAATGCCAGGAGCATGGAACCGAGGAGGAATGGTGTTAAAGGACCCCCAGATAGACGGATGGAGAATGGGGTGAGGCGACGACTGAAAAGGCTTTTTTCCTCTTGGGAAAATAAGGAGATAACTTATCTGAGCATGCAAATTTTTTTCTGAGCATAACGGTGTTTGTTTGCTTGTGCAGTGCTGAGGAAAGAAAAAACGAGTTTTACCGCTTTTGTGAATTCTTTCCCTGAAACTCGAGCTTTGTGAAGACTTGGTTTATATGCATGGCGGATGTTGAGTTTTGATGTTTTTTTATTTTTTTCTCGTTTTTTTATTTTTTTTTTTTCAGGTTGCTGCTCCACGCATGGACATGACTCTGGCTGAGCTGCAGGAGATGGCGACCCGACAGCAGCAACAAATCGATGCACAACAGCAACTTCTTGCCTCTAAGGTAGATGACAAAAAAAAAAATCTTAATTAGTTTTGGTAGTAATAGACATGATGAGCAGCCCAAGCACCTCTATGTTAAGAACTCAAACTCTGATGTTACTCAGGAAGTTATTAGCCGCTTTTTAAGTGGCATAAGATTAAGGCATTGCCTTGCTGTGCCACAGCTTTGCTTACCAGATGCTGGAAAAAAGCATCACACTATGACGTCACACAGAGAGTCATTAACCACTTTTCGGCTTAAGTTTAAGGCGTCGTCACGGCTGACCCGCTTGAGATATTAAAAATCTCTCCGCAATTTTGCATCTTCAACGTATTGAGATCACATAGGCCTTTTTTTTTTTGGCAACCGTATAAATTCCCTAGGAGGAGTACGTCAAAATCTATTGGGTGTCTTTCACAAACAATCCAGAAAAACGGACTTCCTGTTGAGTAGAGTTAAAAAAAAAAAAAAAAAAAACTCGGAAGAACAAGAGGGCCGTGTCATAGTGCTTGGGCCCTAAATAAGCGTGTGTGTGTATATATATAGATAAGTGTCCAGTTGATCTGACTCAGAATGTGTGTTCATTGTAATATTTCAGTATGTGCCGCAAACGCTTGACCGTCGACCGCCGTTCTTGTTTTTTCCGTATAGGAGCAGCGTCTGCGCTATCTGCAGCAGCAAGATCAGATGAAGCAGCAGCAAGCGTCCGAACAGGAGAAGATGCAGCGTCTCAGGGAGAATGTGGAGAAGCAGGAGGCTCGGCTCAAGAAAGTGCGTGCTCTGAAGGGCCAGGTGGAGCAGAAGCGCATCAGCAACGGAAAACTGGGTGAGCATTTATTATGAACGTCACTCAGTTGTTGCTGAACGTATAATCTCAATTCGCACTATACTGTTCATCCTTTTTCTTTACACATATTTATACTTTTATGTATCCATCCATCCTTCGAGTCCCATCGATTTTCTGAAGTGTGTTTTCTTGTTCGCAGTGGAGGAGATTGAGCAAATGAACAATCTGTTCCAGCAAAAGCAGCGTGAGCTCGTGGTGGCGGTGTCCAAAGTCGAGGAGCTCAGCAGGCAGATGGAGATGCTGAAGAGCGGGAAGATGGACGCCCTAAACGATAATCAGAGCGCAGTGGCCGAGCTCGATCGCCTCTACAGGGAGCTGCAGGTCAGGATCCAAGCACTTTATATCTTAAGTGGTTTTCGTGGCTTTGCACAGGTATTTCCAGCTGTTGCAAGACGCTAAAATGATGATCGATTTGAGGAAACGCTCGATTAAAAGGTGGACCATATGTGATCAAGAGTCAATGACTGTTATAATAGTATAGAGACGGATTGCAGGCAAGACATCAAGAAATGCTTAAAATAAGGCTCTCGAAGTGTTGAAATAGTGTTGTTTGTGTTGTTACAGCTGGTTAACATGGAGTCAAAAAGTGTTTTTATTAAATAATGAAATGAGGCAGTGCAAACAGGATCACGATTCACCTGTCTGTGTCATCAGGTTACACATCCGGGCTTGTGTTTGTTAAACATACTAATAATGCCGTTCTTCACGTGTACGCAGATTACAGATTAAACTTAACCGACTGCAGATGTGCTGTAGTGTAGCTGCAAAATCTGTCTAGGGAGTAGCAGTTTTATCCTCGGTGAAGCTTTCAATGAGCCCTCACACACTGTAGGTGGGGAGGAGATGACATTCACCAGGGGAGAAGTGTTCCCTCTTACAATAGAGATCAGTCCGAATGATTTCATTTCGATTTAGAGTGATGAGGACAGGTAGTGCCGAGCATTATCCGAAAAACAATCAAATGCTTTATACTTCCACAGATTTGAAAACAATTTTAAATGTATACATCGAAAATGTATGTTAATCAATGTCTAAATAGCAAACTACATGAAAACAAACTCCAATGTTGGAAGAAAACGTACATTTCCTTTCAATAATCGTTGGACTCAAGTCACTTATACAAATGGATAAACAAATACATTTATACCAAGAGAGAGAAAATTCACCACAGTTTATCATGTACATCCATTCTGTCCAAAAATATATTTTATTTGATTTTACTCCTGTGAGGAACTTGTTGTGTTCTGTTGACACTTCTGAAAAAGTTTTAAACAACTAAGTCCAAATTTTGTTCTAATAAAAAAAAAAACAAATCTTTAACAGATTTAATATTGAATAACACAACGTGACTCCCGCCATGAGTATAGCCTAAGAAGAAAGAAAAGACTAGTTTAGGATTAGATTAAAAGATTAGTTAAGGTTTTAACATGTAACATTCCTCCTCCTCTTCCTCCTTCTCCAAATCAGCTAAGGAACAACATGAACCAGGAGCAGAACTCCAAGCTGCAGCAGCAGAGGGAGAACCTGAACAAGAAGAACCAGGAGGTGGCCGTCATGGACAAGCGAGTCAGCGAGCTCCGTGATCGCCTGTGGAAAAAGAAAGCGGCGCTGCAGCAGAAAGAGAACCTTCCTGTGAGTGCAAACTCGCACTCCTCACGTTCCTCCCACGACACGTCACTCAGGATAGATGTTATGTACACAAACAAGAAAATAAACAAAAAAACATCAAGGTCGGAATTATTTTATCAGTAAGACTGTTAACACCAGGACGAGGTGGACTTCAGTGTGTCCAGAACACATTAAGCCAGTGAGATAGTAATTCCTGACGAGTTACTTCCCTCATGTCCTTTTATTGTTTCTGGGCAAACGCTTTATTTCAGACGACTTGCTGAACAGTCTGTAGAGTCTCCGGAGGAATCCGGATGCAGAGAGCTGCATAAAGCGTAAAGAGGTGCACATTGTGACTTTCAGAAACAAGTGGGAGTGGAAAGGACAGAACGTCCACAGTACACACACACATCATCCAGTTCCCATTTGACGCTGCAGGCCGTCCTCATGCAGAGCATCTATTTCTGTGTTTGCAATCCGGTCGGCTCAAGCACAACGCTGCCTCTCCGCTGTAGAGATACGACAGGACGAGAGATATCTCAGGGCTGATAGCAGGCAAAGCCACGCAATCCGATCAGCTGACAATCTGCCTCGTGTCACGACACGTCGGGTGTCAGCCAGGGACACTGCCTAGTAAATATAGTGCGCAAATAAATGCACCGTCAGGCAGGGTATTATAAACATGCACAGCCACTGGCTTTGTGTTATAATCCAGTGAGATTTTCTCTGTAACACACACTGTGTCGATTCAAGTTAGAGTTTTAAACAAGGTCGGAGCACACACAGCTACAGCAGGGATGCAGGCTGAAATACTGAGTAAACCCTTTGTAGTGTATTGAACAGTTTTTTTTGTTAATTATTTATTTGTGTTAGATAGAAGGACAGTGGATGATCATGCATGTGTGGGGGAGATCATTTTCCCCCCTCTCATTATTACTAGTTTATGTATTGACTCATGGAAGTGTTAATGTTATAAAAAAGAAGAAAATGTGGAGTAGAGTTGTCCTCAGGTAATTATCTGTGCATTTTACAAAGCGCCCCCTGGTGGATGCAAGCAACAAAATACAAGACTTTTTTTTTCTTTGAATTTAAACTTGTTCTTTGCTTGATTTTTAACAAACCGTTCGACCTTTTTCTTTGGTGTTTTGGTGGTGTTTGTGGTGCCATGTGCATTTCTTCAACAAGAACTTTGCTACTAACACACCCTGCTTTTCCTGCGTCCGATCCCCGATTCCTAACCATTTAAAACGGGATTAAAAGATACAGATACATGTATGTGGCTTTTTCTCTACTGTGATCAGCAACACGCTCGGTTTTGCACAGGCTGCACAGAATATTAACGAAACTAACACAAAGAGATGACGTTCGAGTCTTTCCCTCCCTGCCAAGGAACGGCTTGGAAATGACTTGCCCTGAAACACACCGCGGTCCAGCATTCGGTGGGCTATTTCTGTTGTTTTTTGTTTTTTTTTTCCCCCTCCCCTTCCCTTTTAATTCCTGTCAGACTAAAACGATTTTCACTCTCATCCTGGCCGCTTGGACGAACGGGGGTCGCTTTCCTCTAACAACGAGACAATAGTGTACTCCGTCTTTTTAAATGTGCTGAAGTTGTTGTGTTCTTGTTTTTCTTAAGAATGGCTTCCCGCTTAAGGAAAAGGCTTCAAAAGATACCCACCCCAAGGTAAAAAAAAAAAAAGAAAAAACAAAAAAAAAACACACTATTTTAGACATTTGTTAATCGGGTCATCCTCATTTAGTAGCTTGTTTTCTGCCGCATCTTGAGTTCAATGCTGATTATTTTCAGTTGCATAAAGAGTTTTGGAGAAGCTTATTAGTTAGTTAGAGGGTGAAATGTGAATCTTGACATCACGAGTAAGTCTTTGTCAGTGTTTGGGGCTTCCGAATTGTTTTTTAATTTTTTATTTTTTATTTTTTTAACACATTTTTGCTCATCTATTAAGTATAAGGCTGTTAAAACTAATAACTTTGTTAATTCTTTAACGAAATCTATAGCAACAGTCCACGCATTAATTGTTCGAGGTTCCAAGATTAAATCTTTTACAAAATAAAAAAAATCCTGTATTATAAAACAAACGATATTAATTTGCAAAAAATTCCTTTCTTTGTTTTCTTTTCACTCATTTTAATAATTTTGTCATTCTGTCTATATGTTTCTGTTATCATTGTGTCTTGTGATTTCACCTAATTTTGTACATCTGTCAATATATTTGGTCATGAATGCTACGTAGTAGTGCTGGGCAAGGGTAAACCGAGGACATAATGGGGTAAAAAGCTGTTTTTTAAAAGAAGGACGGCTTGATATTAATCATTACTCTTTTTCCTCTTCAGGTCCCTACTGATGGCCAGCCCCCTCAATCAGGCGGTCAGTCTCGCGTGGCCGCAGTGGGGCCGTATATCCAGTCGTCCACCATGCCACGCGGCCCAGCACGGCACGATCTGCTGAAGCCCACCTACCCCGACGGCACAGCCACACTCCCACCTCAGGACAAGAACACTGGCACGCCGTCCAAACCCGGCACAGGTACAGCACACGGCCGTCCTTCACCCTGCAGTCTGTGAACATTTAGGAAGTACAGTGTAACAAGCAGCACTCAAAACGGGTTAGTTTGCATTTGCCACAGGGGAGGCGAGTTCTAGACTGGCCTGTGTAACGCGCCTGCAGGACGCCTCCGATGTCTTTCTCAGCTCTGAAGGTAGCCTCCGCTGGTCGTTAGTGTGTGTGTGTGCAGTGATGCCGTGCCGAACACGTCCAGTTTAGTTCTGTGAGACCTGAACTGCCGTTCATGCAACATTCCAGAGCAGCCGAACACATTCGGGGAGCAAGCGCTAATAAAAGCGCCAGCTTGATCATACACAGATCGCTCGTGTCTTGTTAGAGTCATAGTGATTGACAGGAGAGAGAGAGAGTGAGGCCGCTCCCTCCAGGAAAAAATAAGGAAAAGGTGCACTCTATTGCTTCTGGCCATGGATGTTAATTGCTAACATAATGTGTTACATTATAGATTTTTGTCAAAATAGTCCACTATGGAATTTAAATTGACACCAGATATTGAAAATCAGTTACACTAAACTAAAAAACGAATGTGTTGTGTTTGTTGTGTCTGGCGTTATGATTATGATTATTTTTATTTAAAAAAAAATTGTTTTCAATAAGCAGAACAAGCTTTTCTCTTTGTGAACATGGAGTGCGCTGGAAAGTTGAAAGCATTCAGTTCCACACCAGTATGATGATGTTTCTTAAAGCTAGCTCTGTGTTCTTGTCTTGGTGTGACCTTCACATGCTGGATCCCATTATTGCCATGTTCAGTATTTTGCTTTTTTTTTTTTCTTTGTATAGAACAAATGTTCTTGCTTAAGCCGTTGAAAGAACTGCGGGCCAAGAGAAAAGGTACACAGATGGTCTGCAGTGCTGGCTTGTTTGTGTGTGTGTGTTTGCGTGAGAGAGAAATGTTCTTGTGATGAAACTTTGCCACTGTGTGAAAACTAGCGTGTCGTCTTTTCTTGTCGTCTCATCTGATGATGAATTGTTCCAAAGTGTTGAAAAGCCACTGGTGGTTGTACATGATCATATCGAATCATCGTAATGAAAAGAGTATCGCTCGTCAAATTAATTGAGTAACTTGATCTCCTCCAGGGCTGCCGTCATCCAAGGTGTTGAAAGTGTCTGACTGGAGCTCACCCACTCCAGACTCCAACAGCAGCCATGCTTCGTCCACTTTACCACGGCTGCCAAGCCAAGTGCCAGCAGAGCAAGGTGACCACAATGGTTTTTTTTTAATAGCACCTAATTAAACGCAGCGACTGTTAGTTCTCTCAATAGAAAAGCAATCTGTAGCTTTAAAGGCTAAATGACATAACTGATTATTTTAGGAGTTTATTTTGTATATAAAATAAGGACATTTGAACGATTACTGTCTGTCTACACCAATTTATACGTACATCTTCATAAAAAGGAAAACTGGAACAAAACAAATGTATTTTTAGTTTTTCGTAATCTCCTTGTATTAAAATTCGGACATCACCAAGCAGATCCACTTGACCAGAATGCTAAGAAGTGTCCTTTCCCCACCCCTCTCTACAGCTCCAGACGACACGGATGTGTTGAAAAGAGGACAACAGGACCGGAAGACGCGCCCCGTCTCCATGTTTGACTCCACTGAGCCGTCGACAGCCTCCTTACGCAAGAACCAGAGCAGCGATGACCTTGCGAGGGACGCCCAGGTGAGCAGAGTGAGGAGAGCTCAACACAAGCTGTATATCTTGTATTTTGTATCTCTCAAACTTTTTTTCCCCCCTTGTGTCAGAATGCTGCGAAAATCCCGGTTAAAGTCCCCCCTCCCGTGCCAAGCAAACCCAGACAGGTCAATCTGCCGTTTCCGGGCGCGGGCACCTTCCCAGGCAAGGGTAAAGTGAGCAGCCAGCAGCAGCAGCAGCGCACACCTCTTCCCGCAGCCCAGAGTAACACGCTACCCCTGCCATCCAAGCAGGAAACCCCACCGGCTGCCACTGTTCGACCTTTCACCCCGGAGCCTAAGGATCCGCCGATGCAGAAACCTCAGATGGTGGCAGCCAGCTCCATCTACTCCATGTATACGAAGCAAGCAGCAGCAGGCAAGGGCTTACCTCAGAATGTGCAGGGAGCGCTGAACCGTTCACAGAACCGCTCAAACTTTGTTAGCAGTAAGTGAGAAACGTATATAATTTTTTAAATGCATTTTAAAGTGAAAGTAAGGAAACTCATGCCTTTTCTTTTTTTTTCCTCCCCTCCTTAGTGTACGGTAAGCCTGTGATCGCCGCAGGACAGCAACCCCATTCGCCACAACTGGACAACCCCTACATGGAGCGCCCTAACGGCGCCGACTCGGAGCCCGACCGAGGCACGAATGGCACCCCTGCACCCGAGAACCATGAGACGGAACGCATCCCGCGCCCCTTGAGCCCCACCAAGCTGCTGCCCTTCATCTCCAACCCCTACCGTAACCAGAGCGACATGGACCTCGAGGCGCTCCGCAAGAAGCTCTGCAATGCGCCGAGGCCGCTTAAAAAGCGCAGCTCCATCACCGAACCCGAAGGACCTGCCGGTCCCAACATCCAGAAGCTCCTCTACCAAAAAACAACGCTGGCTGCCATGGAAACCACGATCAATCCTCCCAGACCCGCGGAGGAGGAGGCCGCCGCCGCCCCACCCGATCCGGTCAGCCCCGAACAGACAGAACCCCAGTCTCCCGAACAGCCGCCTCCCGAACCCCTGCCGGCTATAAACGTCTTGAAAATCGACGGCGAGGACTTCATCCCGCCTCCACCCCCATCTCACCCCGCTCCTCGCCCCGAAGACGCCTTCCTCATCCCTCCACCGCCAGCTCCTCTCGAGGATGAAGACCAGCTCCAGTTATCTCCCGACAGCTACGTGGAGGAGTTCCCTCCGTATCCTCCTCCTCCTTATCCGAGCGGTGCCGAGCAGGAAGCTCTGGGGGATGACACGATAAACATGAAGCCACCAGAGGTCATGGGGCAAGTGCCTCTACCACCAGTGAGTACTCTATTTGTCAGGGCATTTGTTTTTGTGGTTGGTTTAATTAGGAGTGAGTGGATGAAGTAAGGGGTACATCTAATCCAGGGGAAAAAAAAGTTTCTTAGACTTTAATGAAATAAAGTGACCTTGGAAACTGAGTACTTTGTAATCACGTCGCACAATTTACTGCATGATGTTCCTTTTTGTGCATCATACTCGAGTTCAGCCTATATTTTAGTGAAATGATTAGAAAATCTTCTCATGTCCAGGTTTAACTGACATCCTAATTAATTTAATTACACCATGTATACGGCTATGAGTTTGACTAGTTTGTTTTATTATAAAGGAAATCATAACAATTTACTTACATTTACATCACATGACTTCTTTTTCGACCTCACTGGTGTAAGTAAATGTGACACGCCCCACCCTGGGCTGCTTGACTAATCCTTATATAAGGGCTGTTTTGTGCAAAAAAATAAATATTGTTCTATTTATTGCCCTCGAAGTGGATAAACTGCTGCTGAATTTACGCAAGTAGCCCAGTTCACTCAAATAAAGCACATTATTATCCGTGTGCAAACACATGAATACCATGAAAGGCTCAGTTGTGCCGTTAAAGCTCCTTAAATTCTCAAAAATTTAGATGATGCCCTTGTAACTGAAATAAATAAACCAACTTTCTTTTTTAAAATATAAACATGACCTTGTATTTATTCTTAATAAGCTTTACTCAAGGAAATCCTTAAAGAGCTCTTTATTCGAGGAGGGGGAAAAAAAGTCCTGGATAATCTTATTAAAGTGAAGCGAGTGTGTTTCTAGACCAGGTTTCAGTCTTGAAAGATTTTATCCTCAGGATGCTGGAATAAAAAAAAAAACTATGTTGAAGGTTAACCTGGCAGAGCATTAAGTGAACACTTCTGTCAGTGTGTGAGCTCGTCTGATGTGATCTGCTTTTCTCAGGGCAAAAGGACGAACTTGCGTAAGGTCGGATCGGAGCGCATCGACCACAGCATGAGGGTGAAATTCAACCCCTTGGCTTTACTTCTGGACTCTTCTCTGGAGGGAGAGTTTGATCTGGTGCAGAGAATCATCTATGAGGTTCGTTATTGTCTTATCTGTGTACTTCAGTGTTGTTTAAATAGCTTAAAATAGCTCGATAATTGTGGCGAACGGATGGATTTATTTTTCCTAAGTTGGCATCCTAAAATAGTATGCATAATAAGTCTGCAGTATATTTAAATCCTTTCGAGTTAGATTTCTTTCTTTCTTCTCTTATTTTATTTTTAGTCGCTGAATAGTTGGTTATTCAATAGGGTCATGAAGTTAAACTGAATTTACTTTTTCACTTTTTTTCCCTATAGGCTATATGCTTCATATATATAAAAAAAAGTTTTAAGAAACTAAGAGTTGTGTGGGTTTTGTCGTGCAGGTCGAGGACCCCAGTCAGCCTAACGATGAAGGTATCACGGCTCTACACAACGCCGTTTGTGCCGGACACACGGAGATTGTCAAGTTCCTCGTCCAGTTCGGAGTCAACGTTAACGCTGCAGACAGCGACGGCTGGTGAGTTCAATCAAGCAGAGTTTCATTTTAATTATGCATGCAGGAGCAAAATGTTTTTAACCGAATTGAATAGATGCAATTGGTCGGATTTGGTCGTCAAATAATTTTTTTAGTGATTTAACTCTGTGTACTTTCAAATGCAAGATCAGCATACTTGAGATGCTGTATAATGTCCCCACCTGAATTTCTTTTCTTCGTGCACCAGGACTCCGCTGCACTGTGCTGCGTCCTGTAACAACGTGCAGGTGTGCAAGTTCCTTGTGGAGTCCGGAGCGGCGGTGTTTGCCGCCACGTACAGCGACATGCAGACGGCTGCAGATAAGTGTGAGGAGATGGAGGAAGGCTACACCCAGTGCTCACAGTTCCTCTACGGTGTGTATGCTCATCACAGTACACAACACTTCAGATCTGTATTTATATATTCAGTTCATAAGTGGCCGACTTATGAACGAGTCCCGTTCCCGGTAACATAGTGATTCATTCATAAGTTAGACAGAGTATGAGACTTGTACTTGCCTTTACAAACAATGTAAAGCATAAGGAAAAAAAAAACACAGGTTGGGTGTTTTGGTTCTGCGTTATACTCTGGCGAGACCGCGCATCTGAAGCGCGTTTAGGCCGACTTATTACTCCCACTTACTCCCACCGCTTACACACAGAAAATATTGTATATAATTGTAAATATTGGTATCTGGTTCACTGCAGTGTCCATTTTTAGTAAAATACATGTGAGCTACTTCCGCGATTCGTTCAGAGATCCGTGGTCCGTTAATATATAGGCGGAAATTCATAACTCTTCATAATTCATAACTGCTTATTGTATCGTTCATATAATGGGACGCATTCGGATTCGGTTTTCCTCTTGTGATCCGATCACATTGATGACCAGTGCGGTCTTCATTAATGTTTATTTTGGAGGAGAACATAAGTGACTGGTTCAAGTTTATATATGTTAATACAGCTCTGCTTTTCTTTTATTTACTCCAGCATACTCCTGGAATGTCATCAAGGGAAAGATTTATGGTGCCAAACCATCAATTTAAGCTGTTTGCTTTTTTGTAAAAAAGAGTGGTATAAGGTTACCCAACAGCAATGTCAGAAATCGCAAATCAGGGTTATTCTACCAAATACTGATTTCCTAATGTTATTTAGCCAAAGCATTAACAAAATTAGTTTACAAATTATTTTCATTCATTTTTTCCGAGTTATTAAAGCTCTGCAAATACAACATGAACTTGGGTTATTTTGTGATGTCATTTCCTTTAAATATACACTATATATATATATATATATATATATATATATATATATATATATATATATATATATATACACACACACACACACACACACACACACACTCTAAATAACAATAGTCATATTTTGAATTTAGTAGAAATGTTGTTAGCAGTTCACAAAAAATTAAACAAGACTGTTTATCTCGCCAATACATACACCTGTAAGGAAAGAAAAAAACAGATTTTTTTGCTGTCCCCTCATTTCCAACCCTGTGTGCTATTTTTACAGGAGTCCAGGAGAAAATGGGCATCATGAACCGGGGCGTGGTGTATGCGCTGTGGGACTACACGAGTGAAGAAGACGACGAGCTGCAGTTCAGAGAGGGAGACTGCATGACCGTGGTGAGGAGAGAGGACGAGGACGAGGTCGAGTGGTGGTGGGCTCGTATGGGGGACAAAGAGGGCTACATTCCCAGGAACCTACTCGGGGTGAGTGAAAATCATGTTGTGTATGAATGCACCATTTTCAACAGTAACGATTTTGTCCTCCAAGTTGCTCCTTCTATGTAATAGAGGTTTTTCTATATTTTATTTTATTATCTTTTTTCCCTCCTCAACAGTTGTATCCAAGAATAAAGCCACGACAAAGGAGTTTGGCTTAAACACCCATAAAAAACAAGACATGAATCTGTAGGACATCTGCGGAAAAATTTCCTTTCACACAAATGCATAGAGAGAGACACATAGACACTGACTCAAAATCAAATGAAGAGACCAAAACATGAAGGATTTTTTTTTCTTTTCTTTTCTGGAAGAACAAATCAAGAAAACTGAACCTCTTGACTGCAGACACTGCACTTTTCTATTCTATGGCTTAAATTTTTATTCGTGCTTTTGTGATTAGGTCGCTGTGTCCTTATGAAACACGTCTAAATCATACCCTTTAATTTCACCACCATGTAGCAGCTCAGATATTTGCTGAAGCCTCTTTGTTACATTTCTTTTTTTTTTTTCTTTTTTTTTAATACTGAGGGCTAAGATAATCCTGTGCATTTACCAAAACTATGAACCGTGTAAATGTGTTATGCTGTGAAATATAAGCTTTGTTGTTGCTGGGTTTTTTCGTACTAGTCATTAAAGCGTGTAGTTGAACTGGGGGGGAAAAAAAAAACTTCAAATCATTTTAGCTCGGTTCTATTTTCTTTATGAAAGACTCGATTCAAAGTTCTTTATGTTCTTACACTGAAGTCCAACGAAGCTATAAATAGACTTTGGTTAATTAGAGCTTTGATGCGAGCGCTGTTACCTTAAGTCAGTGTTTGTTTTCCCCTTTCTTTTAAATACAACATAAAATAACTCAAACTGTTAAAGTTTCAGCATTTATGAGTTCTTGCAACACAACGCATTATGCACATTCTGCAAAAAGCCTTTTTTGTACATGTATTCAGATTATGTTCTTTGCATTAAGAAACCATTGTCATTAGATTACTTGATTGATGGCGACAGCTGTTTTTTACTTTCGTTTTCCGTAATGTCTAAAAACTCTATCATTTTTGCTCTTTTGTTTGTTTTTGTACACTCCCAGCCTTCTGTATTGTTAAAGCAACTGTATTTATTGTACCTAATTTCTCATCTCCATTTCATGATCTGTAACACAACTCAATTACAGTACTTTAAACACTACACCTTTTTGTTGTTTTTAATTATCCAGATAATGAATTGTGTATTGTTTGCCTTTGCATATTAAAGTACAAGCATATAACATTTGACATTTGATTAGTCAGGCAGCATCCAGTAGTTCACTTCTTAACCAGAAGGTGGTGGTGTTTCGCAACTCTACACAAAACACCCAGTAAATACATCTATTAATTATAAAAATGTAAGGTTACATTTCAGTGTAACCTTACATTTATCTTAGATAAATGATAGATCTAAGATCATTCATCTTATCTTTCAGTTACAGTCTGTTAAAGCGTGAGGTTTATTTTATGTTCCCTAACACCAAATCCAGGTACAAATGTTCCACTATATATAAATGTTACGTCTTTCAAAAGTAACTATTGGGTTATATAAATATGAATAAACTAAACTATTATAAACTTTACTGAAATCAGAAATGGTGCATATATCCAATCAACCAAACATGTTGCTGCACAAATTGCATGTTAAAAAAAAAAAAAAAAGTCAATATGGGTCAAACCACATACAGTAGAGCCCCATTTGTCCTACTTTACAACAGAAATAAACATGTTGACAGCCGTGTACAAAAAAACTATTTTGTTCTCCATAGCTATATTTTTCATTTATGATACCTGAATGTGGGTTAGTTTTTATGTAATTCATCACTTAGCATCATTAAGCCATAAAATAATGGTCATAATAATTAGGGTAGTGGCTGATTTGAGTGCCGGCTGCATTGCAGGTATCAATCCTGTAGCTGTCTGCTATGCATCACTGTACTGTAGCTTACCAGCTAAGTGGAATCATTTTAGATAAACGTGCCTCATTAATTATATTCTCTAAATGATGGAGTTCAATTGAATGCAAAGTAACGTTAACATGTACAGTACCAGTCAAAACTTTGGGTGCAAATTTATTTCCCCCCCCTACATTCCAGGACAATTTGTAGATTAACCATGGTTTAGGCGGAGTCAGTCCCTGCTAAGAGCTCTCGTAGCTGAGCTTCAAAACCGTTCTTCAGAGAACACATCCCAGCTTAAGGTTTTATCTTTTATAGAGCAACTGGAATTTCGTTCCTGCAGCCTAAAAACGCTCGTAGGGTGAACTTTCCCAAATGGTGATTGATTTTTTTATGAAATAGTACAGGCTTTACAGATCTATTTGCATGTTTTGTTAAACTCATCCTAATATTATTGTTTGTAAATTTCCTAATAATTTAAAATTGATAATGGTTTCTGTGTGTAGACATTCTATATACTGTATATATATATTTTTTCTAAGTAGCCTGCACTGTAAGAACTTCAGGATGTAAGGTATTTAACAGTCAGAGTGAAATTAACATTATTTAATATATATTATGCTATATTGTTTATAGGAGTCTGTCAGTAATTTAACAAGCTGTTCTTGTAAACTAAAACATTATTAATATTAGTAATTTTTACCATTAATAGATATTATAAGTGATCACTTGTTTCATAGATGTTCCTTAGCAATATGTTTTTTTTTTTTTTTTTTTCACAGCTAGTTTTTTTTATTATTCTTATACCTATTGTTAGTATTTGGTTGTCCCTTTTTTGCCAGCAAAACACATCCATAGTGATGCTGCCACCACCATGCTTCACAACTGGGATGGTGATCATCCTTTTCCTTCCATACAGGCTTTCACACACACATGCGCGCATATGACATACACACAAATCTGCCTGTCCAATGTAGGAAACCAAATCAATCCAATACTGTGCAATAAAGTACTGTGGAAAGAGTATAGATTACATGGACAGGTCATGTGGATGTTGAAGGGCATTAAGCTGGTGTTGACGACTTTCCTCAGGGCAAAAGCTGCCTGTGGCGAAGTGTCTGATAGAAACAGACTGTGGTGCCAGATGGCAGGAAAGGTAAGTGATCTCCATATGGCCTTGCAGATTCACTAATTATCCTTGACAGAAAGGCGATCATGTTGAGGTACAATTTTAAAGATTTATTATCCATGTTAACATATACAAAATCCGTACACCATACTGTTTCATTCATGCAGTTATTCAATCGGCGAACATCAGAATGGGACAAAAATGTGATCTCAAAATTGTTGGATTTCCCATACATCAGTCTCTGGAGTTTACACAGAATGGTGCGAAAAACCAAAACCATTTGTTGATGAGAGCGATCAGCCTGGATTGAGATGCCTGGAAGAGTGTTGTGACTCAAATAACCACTCTTTGCAATTGTGACCGAAGCAGTGGGCGCTTACACCGGGTTCCACTTCCATCAGAACAGGAATCTGAGGAATCCCAGAGTGAGTCTATTAAAGTATATAAATAAAAAGTTGATTTTTTTGCTACTAGTTTATATTACATGCAAGAAAACTACCGCAGATTAAATCTGCATTCAGTCTTAAATAAATGACATAAAGTGGTGTTCATTTTTTAGTGTTCTATTTGCGCTAATGGATAACGCTTCCGTTGTTTACTTCATTAATTTTCGATGAAGGATGCACGCCTTTACGCAAATGCTTATCGCCTCATCTCCTAGGCAATGTATTTATCTTTAACTTGATTTCATTTTCTTCACTTCCAGGCTCCAGCTGTCCTGATTTATGTGCTTTCCTGTAAACTGATTACACAGCGTTCTCTCTCCTACCAACCATTCTTAATCACTTGATATGTATGTCGCAGATATTTAGTTTTAGTCTGAATCTTGTGCCATAACAAATCATGCCTGATTGTGTAGTTCTGTTTGGCCAGAAGGTGCCAAATTACTGAAAAACAAGTAAAATTTAGTTTTTTTGAAATCATCTACATTATTTAGAAAAATGTATTTCGCCAAACCCGCAATGACATTGTATCTAAATACATATACTTCAATGTGGAGTTGGTCCCCCTTTTAAAGCTATAACAAGCTTCCAATCTTCTCATAAGGATGTCCACAAGATTTTAGAGCCTTTCTGTGGGAATTCGTGTCCATTCATTCTGTAGAGAATTTATGAGGTCACTCGTTGATGTTGCACGAGAAGGACTGACATGCAATCTCCATTCCAGTTCATTCCAAAGGAGCCCGTTGGGGTTGAGAACCAAACTCATCAAACCATATCTTCATAGCCGTGTTTTTCTGTACTGGAGCACAGGCATGTTGGAACTTCTCCATACTGTTGGCACAAAGTTGGACGCATAGCATTGTCCAAGGTGTCTTGGCATGCTGAAGCATTAAGATTGCCCTACACTGGGGGGTAAGGAGTCTGATTGAAACACCCAAGTTCAATAATTAACGGGTTTGGCTGAATACTTTTTTTTTCCTATAGTGTATAGTACAACACTTTCATATAATAACTTTGTTCTTTAAAACTAGGTTCTTCTCACAGCTTTAAAGAGGAGTTGAATTTGTTTGGTGGTGGCATTTGAAATGCTACAGTATGAATCAATACTATACAATGCAACTGCTTTACAGTAATCAATATTTAGTATGAACTCTTATATTCTTCAAAATCTGCTAGATCCAGCTGCCAATGAATAATAATAATAATAAAAAAAAAACATCTGCAACACTCACATCTGGTGTCACTCGCTCGGTCCATGTCTGAAGGTGACAGAAATTTACCACAGAAGTTCACAATTCACTTCAGAATTCAAAAGGTAAAAGTCCTGCCAGATATTTGTTCTCCCCATTAACTAAACCAACTGACTCTAATTAGCACAACTCCTCAGCCAACTAATTAATGACGTCACCTGTTTTGTGCACATGGCATGTGTTGTCCTAATAGTCTTGGATGTTATGGATAGGTTTATAACCTGTATATTGATTCGATAGAGCGATAACATTGCAAAAGCCTGTACAAAAAAAAGAAAGAAAAAGTAAGTTTAATGCTTCACTTCAAAGTCGTCCAAGTTTTCCTTTAATATTTCTTTCAGTAAGCTTTTTCCAGTAAGAGTTTATTTCAGTAACAGCTTTTTGATGTGCTATACTAAGTGGAATTTTTAATTATGCTATTAACTGAATTTATTGCTTTGTAAATCAAAAGGATAGGTATTAGATGGGATATGTGACAGAGCTGCATTACTACTTTCAGCCACAAGTGGGCAGTGTTGTAATATAGCAAAGGAAACAGCACAGAAAATAAATAAAGGGGTGTTAAAACCTTGTCACTTGTAAAAATATAACATCAGCTTCTAAAATCTGGTGATGAACTATTTGTGTGGTAATGAATAAATAAATTAATTATAATAATAATAATAATAATTATTATTATTATTATTATTATTTAAAGGTATAAAATTATCACTGCAGGACTACAATACGCTTTTAACCAATCAGAATAGAGAACTTAACCAATGACTCTCCTGTACAATACAAATATGAAATCTGTTTTGTGCCTAAACAACTGAAAAAAGTTTGATTTCTCAGTTTGACATAAAAAGTTCATTGAGACTCGTTAAAATGCACACACTGTAGTATCTCAACGCTTGTCCCAGGAGTGAACGAAAATGTAGCACGTTTCCCCGTCTTTCCTCCTATCTGTCTCTTTAATGAGGTCTGTGCTTGCAAATGAATGGGATGTTGTTATTTTCTGCAGCTAGCTAACTATTGTATAGGTGTAGTGGCAGCTTATTAACACCAAAGGCCTTGACGCAGCGGTTACAGCTACTCAAAGTGAGGAGGACTTCTGTTAAATATTCAGATGTCATACATTTTTAGCTGTTACATGAAAAATCACTTGATGTATCTTGTTAGTATTGGCGCATATACTGTATGCGAATTAGTAGAGTAACATCCAACCATGCAAACGCTGCAATGTTGTGGATCTGCAATGTGAAACATCCGATGTGAGTTTCAGTAAATTTATCATGAGGCGTAAAAAGCGTTTCATTAATATTTTATACTTATCCTGTACAGGAGAGTTTTTGGACAAGGCACTCTGGACATAGACTATCATTCACACATTTCAATCAATTATCCCACTCTGCATGTCTTTGAACTGTAGGAGGAAACCGGAGTATCCGGATGAAACCCAGCAAGCATAGGAGAACATGCGCACAGACCCAGAGGCAGAAATCAAACCCCGATCCTGGTGGTGCAACGGGACAGTCCTAACCATTAAGCCAGCATTCCGCACTAAGAATGGTTTACTTTACATTAAACATCTACACAAATCTAGAAACCCGGAACGAAGTTGCACATTGGAAGTGCTACATTTTCATTTGAGAGAAATCGCATTTACTTGAGCATGACTGAAACCCGAAACTTATTTGTCTGTAGATCCTCAAATTCCCAAACAATTCACTTCTTCTTCCTTCTTTTAGAACATTAACGTAGAGTTATTACAAATTTTAAAGATCATGACTCCACTTTTGCCCCATTACTAATTCAATCATCCATCCATTCATTATGTATACTGCTTATCCTGTGCAGGCCAAAGTGGGGCTTGAAGACCACCCCAGGGAACTTAAGGGGCAAGGCTGAGTACACCTTGGACAGAGTGCCAACACACAACACAAGCAATTTGGAAACAACAAGTCATTGTGCAAGTCATTGGCCTGTCAGGAGGAAGTGGATTGAATACCTGGGGGAAACCCAACAAGCATGGGGGGAACACAAACTCTGAGATTCGAATCCACAACCATGGAGGTGCAAGGTGGCAGTGCTAACCACTAAGTCAATGTGCCATGTTTAATCGAATTAATATAGTAAATCTATTTCCATTAATCACCATGGCATAATGGGACAAGTAGGACTGGAATAGCTCAGAGGTTAAGGCGTTGGTTCGTTTCAAATCTGCCAAATAGCAAAGTTGTCCGAGTTGGGCCCTTGAGCAAGGCCCTTAACCTTCAACTGCTCATATGTATAATGAAAATCGCAGATTTTCAATATAATGTAACCTTTAGAAAAGTAAAAAAAAAAAAAAAAAAAAAAAAAATAATATATATATATATATATATATATATATATATATATATATACAGAACAGACCAAAAGTTTGGACTTGGACACACCTTTGCATTTTTTTCTTTGTTTTCTTTATTGTGTTCTTTAGCCCAAACGCGTCTCTTCTGCTTGTTGCCTGTCCTTAGCAGTGGTTTCCTAGCAGATTCACACAGTCTCCTCTTAACAATTGTTCTAGAGATGTGTCTGCTGCTAGAACTCTGTGTGGCATTGACCTGCTCTCTGATCTGAGCTGCTGTTAACCTGCGATTTCTGAGGCTGATGACTCGGATGAACTTATCCTCCGCAGCAGAGGTGACTCTTGGTCTTCCTTTCCTGGGGCGGCCCGCATGTGAGCCAGTGTCTTTGTAGCGCTTGATGGTTTTTGTGACTGCACTTGGGGACACTTTCAAAGTTTTCCCAATTTTTCCGACTGACTGACCTTCATTCCTTAAAGTAATGATGGCCACTCGTTTTTTTCTTCACTTAGCTGCTTTTTTCTTGCCATAATACAAATTCAAACTCTTTGAATGAGAAGGTGTGTCCAAATTTTTGGTCTGTACTGTGTATATATATATATATATATATATATATATATATATATATATATATATATATATTAAAATGGATGGTTAAGGTACATTTCTAAATGTAGCATTAACAGTGACTCACTCTCACTCGCTCTCTCTCTCTCTCCAGCCTGCCTACCTGCCTGCCACATTCCAACTAATGATGATAAGTAATTGGGATTTTTTTGGGAGTTTTATGTTGTGCAGGTCATATCCACATGTCCTTCGTTGTGGTCAAAAAAAAAAAAAAAAAGTTCCCTGTGGGACACATCGAAAATACATTCGGAGACGTAGCATGCATTCATATCAATATTTTATGCGACTGAGTCAGGATAAGTGCTAGTAAGAATAGTCTGAGTCTCCTGCACTGCACTATTTTTGGTCGTGCCAGGTTTCTATATTTGTCTTGGCGTGTCATTTAAGTACATGCGTTTATATTGCTCTAAAATCCAATAAAGGGGATCAGGAGATGACAAAACAATAATGAGAGACAATAGCAACATGACAATTACAGCACAACGTAATAAATACACAGCACGTTTGCATAAGCTATGAAAATTGACTGTAATTAGCTTGTGACTGTGATCTGTCGTAAGTAACCGCACATGAGAGTGTAGCTCTTTATAAAGCAGTTGCAGCTGCTATAAACGGGGTGACAGGGATAATTGTGTGTAATAGTTTGCTCTGCATCATCCTGATTAAGCCATCAATAAGACCTGGGGATATGATGCATTCCATCAGATATCATTACTAGATATCTGTCACTGCTGTAAGGAAATACAGAGCGCTCTACAATTATTAGTACCTCTTGTAAATATTTTCTCTTAAAGAAATTAAGGCAAAAAACTGGTTCAGGTGGCTTGGAGCCAACTTCAGTTGTTTCTGTGAGCAAGTGGAACCTGATTGTTGGAAATCCATGGATAATTTGGCGCCAACTTGCGGAAGAGACGGATCTGTCTGTGGGAACTGTGCATACAATTACCACTTGCACATTACAGGAACTCAACTGGGAGTTCTTGCCACATCCCCCATACGTCCCTGACCTCACTTCAAGCCATTTATGCACATTTGGGCCATTAAAGGAGTTCCTGGGAGGCCAGGGTTTCAGACATGAAGCATGCAATCTGGACATATTGAACAATTTCTAGCACTAGGAAAACGCTGATATACTGTAAGTGCATTAATGTTAAAGTGGATTATATAGAAAATTAAAGGTAGTTTTTACTCTCATAACTGTGTTCTGTTATTCTGCACCATCAAAAGTCCTGGTTTGACTTGAACAACCCTAATAGATAATAATGATTACTTAATAATGTTTTTTTTTTCTCTCTGAAAAAGTTGTATTTTTGTATTTTTTTTTTTTTTGAATGAAGCTACTTCAACCTTTTTTATTAATCCTTACAAGGGGTGCCAATAATTGTGGAGGGCACTGAACAAGTTACTAATGAGTGCAAGTTTTTCTAAGAAGCTCAAACTATTGACTGACTTTGCAGGGTCAATATGCACACCTATTTTATTTAAAAAAAAATTTACTTTCTGATTTGAGGGCAACTCTCAGAGCAGAGCAGGTTCTCAGGCATCAGGTTGATTAGTGTTTACTGTCTTCTTTCTTCTGGTTAATGAGTAGTGTTAGTCCTGGGAAGATCTATATCTGTCATAGGTTTGAGGTCTTATTAATATTTCATTTTCTTTCCCCAGCAAGCCCACAGCAAGTCTCATAGCAATTTTTAAAGGACAAAAATTACATCAGCTTTAATGCAGTTATACAAGAAAGGGTGAAATTAACTTAGCACTTCTGTGGCAAGTTAAATAAGCTAAAGAAAAATCCCTGACAGTGCACAAGACAAAATGATCCGGGTGAAATATTCTCGCTCATCATCTATAAGACTATCCCTGCATTCTTACGGCACAAGATGGGGTACACGCTAATCCATCACTCATTCGCACACTATGGGCAATTTTGGAACACCAATCAGCATCTGCATGTCTTTGGACTATTGGACAAAACAGGAGTACCCAGAAGAAACCTACCAAGAACTCGAGGTGGGGGGTGGATGGATGGCTGGCCACTCGTTCAACCTTCACATTATCTAGATACCTCATCATGTGTAGGGTCACAGGGGGCCTGGAGCCTATCCCAGGAAACACATGCAACAAGCAAATACAGTACACACTATGAACAATTTGTAAACGGCAGTCATTCTACAATACATTTCTTTGGACGAGCATGAGTAAAGGTAGAGAACGGTTTATGGATAGGTGTGGACTGGTCATTGAGAAGTTTGGCATCACAACTGAAAGCATCCAGCACTCTTTCGAAGTATTGAGCACACTGGATAGGGAATGACAGGATTGAAAGGGCAGACTAGGTGCTACCGGATGACGCTGGAAAGTGTACCAATATAGACAGTGCACTGGTGATGATAAGTACAGTGGCGTAGAGGCAGAAACATCATAGAGGAGTAGGGAGGGATGCTTACATGCTAGGTGATTAGGGGTTACAGAGGGATTTGTGATTCAGGCTTGTGTAAGAAACTAGTGAGCTTTATGACTTGTGTAAGCCGTGAACAAAGCACTGAACTTGCGAAAGCTTGTTCTCATGTTAACTAACAATATTGAAAGATTGAAACACAATGCAAATGGTTCAGGAGTAGAAGATGGTTTAACATTATCAAATATGTTTTCTTGCTGAAAGTGTTTTAAATGTTTGACTGGTTTCAAATGGTGGTTTTGGTAGGCAGCGGCTTTCCCCTCTTTCTGGTACTGTGGACAGCTGCTCTTGGTAAGGGGTCACCACAGTGGACCATCCGGTCCTCACATACAAACTTGGCACATGTTTTATGCCAGATACTCTTCCTGATGCAACCCTCCCATTTTATCTGGGCTTGGGACTGGCACTGTCTTCAGTGGCTGGGGTTTGGGCACTGGCTGGGAATCAAACCCAGACCTGCCACATGGCGGGCAAAACACCTACCACTGAGCCACCAGGGCCCTTTTCTGGTACTGTGTACCGCCACTTAATCTTTAAGTGATACCAGTACAGCACTGTACCAGCCTACTTTCACCCATGGCTGTAGCTAAATAAAGTAACTAAAGACATTAGTGTGCTAGCGTCTTTCAATACAAGGTTCAACCATTTCTGGGGTTAACTAGTCAGACTCAGTGTACACACGTTTATGGAAAAAGTGTTTAAAATGATCAACAACTTCTTTTGTAAATGAGTGCAATAAATATTGATTATTTCCTTGTGAATTATTTTTTTGGCATGATATCCCATAAGAATAATAATAATAATAATAATAATGCCACCAATAAAAATGATTTTCACTCTATAATCTAAACATACAGATGAACTTTCCAAAAAAGGGGAAGGACGGAGGAAAAAGGGACAAAAACCAGCACAGATCCAATTAGAGGTATTAAAAGTTATTATGTGACTGTAAAGTAAATTAGAGCACAGTATGTCCGTGTTGTTCTTCTTCCTTCAAGTTATTTATTGCTGAATTACTAAACATAGAATAAATGGCAAGTATGTTGCATAGAACAAGACATAGCTATTTCATTACATCAAGGTTGGATTATAAATCATAACTTTAATGGATACAATGATATTTGATGCTCATATCAAATATATATAACGTGTTTTGCACTTTATGCTGTTCAAACTTAAATACAACTAATAACTGGTTACAGCTGTAAAGAGGCTATATGGAAGAGAATTCCAATAATTAGTGCAATAGGTGACAAATGTATGAATGAGAATAGCAGTGGTTTGCAGGTTAGGGATGGGCAGAAACTAGCAATGTCCTGTAGATGGAAATAACATGACCAGGTAAAACTGTTAACATGGGACTTAACTTGCGTTCTTAACCTGGGAAGAGGGGGAAGCTGATGAACCACTGATAGAAAGTAAAAGAAGACTTGAAACTATAAGAAGAACATCTGTTTTATTGCTATTTAGTTGAAGGAAAAACTAGTTTTCATGTAGGTAGTTGATGAGACAGGATGATGAAAGGCCAGAGATAGACTTTGTGAATATGTAAAGCTGTGTTTCATATACTTACCTTACAATGTAAATGAATACTAAGTTTTATAAATATGTAACCATGGGGGATAAAATAAATTAGGAAGGGGGCCTAGGACAGAGCCTTGAGGAACACCACTGCTAACAGGGAAAGACCAAAAATGAAATCTTCTGAATTTGATAAATTAGGTACAGTCAGAGAGCGATGAGATGAACCAGGTGAAAGGAGTGACAGTGATGCCAAAACTGCAGTTAAATGAAATATTGTGTCTAATTAACTAGGATAAGAATAATTAAGAGTTCAGCATCAGCAGCCATTCAGCCTGACCTTTACCAAAGGAGTTTCAGTACTATGTTTAGAACAGAACCCACACTGAAATGATTCAAAGCTTTTTCTAATTTATTTAAATGAATTGGAGATTTGAAATTGGATTGAAATTATGAATATTATTAGGTTTCTTAAGGACTGGAGTTATTGCAGCTGTTATAAAAGATGACAGAATAAGACTGCCGATGAAAGAGGAGTGAATAATATTGAAATATTGAGTTATATGTGAGGAGAATGAGGGCATGCAGACATTTTCCAGGTGACTGGATGGAGGATCAACTGACATTTGGAATTATAATTATAAATATTAACATGATCACTGTTCAGTTCATTGTATACAACAAGTCCACTTCTTCAGAAGGAACAGCCTCTGAATTTGGGCTGATGAAGCTCAGGAGTAGGCCAGTAAACCAGGTGTAAAGAAGGGTTTGCAGTCCACAGGTGAATTGGGATACCAGGCCATCTGGAGTGGTAAAATGCTCACTGAATAGGAGATTAATTGCACTGATAATGAGTGAACTTTCATTCAGCTTTCGAGTGGGTTGGAGATGGAAAATGTCAAGGCAAGGCATAAAATCCTCTCGTAAACTAGAGACCCACACACGGAGGGTGAGCATATGTTGAATACCCCAATTTTGAGGCCACCAGTTGCAGAGCTAAGCTCTCTGGCTCTCTGGCCTAACCCTAACCCTAGCACACTATAGTCAACATAGTGTCCAGATATCCTTGCTGTTCAGGGGACTAGAGGACCAGAGTAATCATATTATCTTAGTACAATTGTACCTGAGGACCCCAAAACACCTAAAATAAATATGTCTTGGACATGGATGATGTCCGATTTCTTGATGGAGGTAAAGAGAAGGTGCTGTCTTGGTGGAGTAGGATTGTAGTTGGAAGTGTTCGGTTGCAATGTATTGAAGTAGCACAGAATCTGCAAGAAGCAGCAAAGTAAGAGCAATTCAAGTGAACATGGCATTATATAGCCATAAGCCATATAGCCATTAAGAAAGAACAATACACTTAAAAAAAATCCTCATCCTCATAATACATCAAGAGAGGATGAAGGAAACAACAAGAAGCAGCAGCAACCAATGACGCCAGCCTTCACTCACCAAAAGTCAGAAATTATTACTATTATTATTATTATTATTATTATTATTATTATTATTATTATTATTATTTAGCAATGGGTAACTGCAGATGATTTGCTCTAAAATATACCAGAATGTCTATAATTTTTTATTTCCATATGGCGAATAGTCTGCTAATAATAGTAACAATTCACCTGGCACCTGAATTATGTAGATGGTCAATCAGGGGCTCTTTGTACCACCATTTGGAATTTCATTACATCACATAGTGTATGATAAAAGACTGATTCCGCAACAACTCTTTACACCCCCGGTGAGCAGAGAATCATCTCAGTATGCACAACACATTGAGGCTTATGGCAGGTCAAGAAGAGGAAGAGCAGGATTCTGAGCCTGCAGTGTGCACAGACTCACAGAACGTGGACAATTAAACACTGGAAAAATGTCACCTGGCTTCATTTTCTGCTGCAGCATGCAGATGGTAGGGTCAAACAGCATGCATTTATGGACCCAATCTGTCTTGTATCAACAGTCCAGGCTACGGGTGGTGGTATAATGCTGTGGGAAATTTTTGTGTGCCACATTTTGTGTGTGTGGCCGACAAATCTGCAGTAATTTGGTAATCATATCAGCATGCACAAGAAAATCAAAAGACATTCTAGACAATTTGGGCACTAACTCAACACCAGTTGTTCTATTCATCAACCATGTATATGCATAGAGGTGGCACAGTGGCTTAATAAGTAGCACAGTCGCCTTGCACCTCCAGGGTCCATGTCCAATTCTCGCTCATGTCCAAAGTCTGTGTGCATGGAGTGACATGCAGATTTTAATCCACATTGGCATTCCCATATTGCCTGTAGTGTGTGTCCCTCCGCAGCCCTGTATACAGGATAAAGCAGTATATAGAGTGGATGGGTGAGTATGCCACTTAAATCTTACAAATTTATTCACATGGTTTATTAAAGATGTGCGGATATTTGAAACATCTCTTGTTAATGTATATGCAGAATCCCCTAGTGGTAAAAAAGGTTTAATATTGGATGTTACAGAAAGTCTTGTTTACATTATAATAAATGTTTTGCATTGTTTGTCTTTCTCCCCATAGGATGAACAATCACCATGCTACTTGCTCAAGCGTGGTATTTCCTGGGAGTGCTCTATAAAAAAATACAAGAAGAATAAAATATTATTTATCAAAATATATATAAAATACAACCTGTTTGGGGTACATAGATTGATCATCCCTCACTCTATTCTGTATACAGGGTCCCAGGAGATTTAGGATACAACTCTGGATGGACACACATTCACAGACTCTACGGGTAATTTGCATGTCTTTAGACTGTGGGAGGAAACCTGAGTACCCTGAGGAAACTCATCATCCCTGGGGAGAACATGCAAACTCCATGCACGCAGATCTGAGGTGGGAATCGAACCCAGACCCTGGAGGTAAATTGATATGGACTTTAATTTACATTCGTAAATGTAACAGAAGCTCAACCTTGCAAACACTGCCATAAAATCACCAAGCTTCTTTTTTCCTCTAGTCGTGACACTAAAGTGGTACATGGCCCTCTCTTGTAGTACTCATTCCCCTTTTTGTAGGCTTTCATTTTCAAACCCAGCCATTTTTTTCTTCACCTCTGCAATAGATCTAACTACACATAATGCAGCACTGTCACAATTTGTCACCTGCTCCCATGTCAGTGTTATATAAACCATTTTTGTTCTACTCTGCTTCATGCAACAGTGTCTCTTGCTCTTTGTCAAAGCTCATCTCCTTAGCTTTTTTGACATGCTCCATGTAGTTCACAACAGGCAGTACAACATCAAGCTACTGGGAGTTTTAAAGGGAAGTTGTTTAACATATAGAGTGAACTGGCAAGTACTGGTGGTTCAACATGTTCCACACATAACACATTTACATAAAGAAATGCTCACAGTTTGCCTTTAAAAGGTTGATTTCATGGCTATTTATTGCCCCAGTTACTTTTGGAAATGGAGTTGTTTTTGGAAATCTAATGTACATATTACAGTGTGAGTGATATGAACGCATGTAAGACATGTCATTATTCTGCTCATAGCTGGTTAGGAAATGCCAGACCTGTCTCCTATTTCTCACTGAAATGTGCCTGTGGCTAAAAACCCTAGAGTATAACAGAGTACAGATTGATAGAGTCAGCAATTACTTTATCAACCATGCTGACATGATTGACAATAAGTAGGATGGGAGCTTTTTCCTCACAATAGCTTTTGCATGATTGCACAATTCTTCCACTTCTGCATAAGAATGGTCAGGAGTAGGTCTACAGTGCATCTTGAAAAAAAAAAAAAAGAATATAATGAAAAAGTTTTGCGTTTTAACTTAATTTGTAAAGTAAAACTCCTATATTCTAGAGTCTCATCTAAAGTGTAATATGCCAAGGCCTTTTTGTTTTTATTTTGACGATTACAGCTTACAGTTCATGAAAATCCAAATAAAAAATCCAATATCTCAAAATATTGAAATATTTAATTTCATATTCCAGTAAATAAAAATTCATACATATGTAATCTCTTGGTCTTGTTTAGTACATGCTTGAGGAAGACTGACACCTTGACAGATGGCGGGTACACCACAGAAGATCATAGCTAAAAGGACTGGCTGTTCACAGAGTTTTCAGTCATATTCTTCAAAGGTTGGAAAAGTATGAAAGGAAAATGTGCACAACCAACAGCGATGACCAAAGCCTTGAGCAAATTGTCAAGCAACGCTAATTCAAGAACTTGGGAGAGCTTTATAAGGAGTAGAGTGAGGCTAGAGTCAGTGCATCAAGAGCCACCAGACAAAAAGGTCTACAAAAAATGGGATACAATTGTTGCATTCCTAGTAGCAAGCCATTCCTGAACCAACAATATAAATGAAAAAATGAAAGAAAAAAAAGATACCAAATTTCCAGCATGACCATCTGGCCACAAAGCCAAAGCTACCGCTACCGCGTTTGCTGACCATTACATTACTGTGATTGATTCTATGAATCTATTCAGTACAATGGAACATTGGATTACGAGCATAATCCATTCCGGAGGCATGCACTAAGACCCAGCAGGGTAAATGATTACTCACAATTTCGCAGCGCAAGAGAGAGATAAACCATTGGCTCAGTTGTGATCACGTGATACTCGGCGTCAAAACAAGAAGCGATGATACTCAGTACTCGTAATCCAAAACTTGCTCGTTTTTCAAGTCAAAATTGATTAATAAATCTTTGCTCATCTTGTGGAACACTCGCAAATCGCATTACTCGCAAACCGAGGTTCCACTGTATTGTCAAAAGGAAGATGAGAAACACCTGACCCAACAATATAGATGAGCTGAAGGCTGCTGTCAAAGCAACCTGGTCTTCAATGACACCTCTGCCTGGGTACAGGCTGATCTCCTCCATGACATGCAGTAATGCAGTAATTCTTGCTAAAGTAGCCTTGACCAAGTATTGAGTGCATAAATGAACAATGTTTTCAGAATCTCAGTAATGTAAACCATCTTAAATGCTCTAATATTTTGCGAGATAAGACATTAATTTTTTAGAATGAAAAAAAAAATGTTTAGATCGAAATGAAAAAAAAAAAGTCTTGAAATATTTCAAGAATTAATCTAGAATATGAGTCAAGCTTTTTGAATTAAATCATGAAAGAAAATGTACTTTTACACAATGTTGAAGGATCTTCAGCAACTGATCTCCCCTGATTAGGGTTGTGATTAATCCAGAGCTTGTTCCAGGAGCACTGGTTTTGGGGACAAAAGCCCAAGAGAATTTCCTATCAAACCCTGAAGCTGAAAGTCGGCAATACTGTGTTGTGTGCTATACAGCAAACCATATAATTCGGCCGCCATCATGAAGCCATTTTCATGATGGATTTATCCTATACTCCAATGATCATCATCTTTTCATCATCCATTCTCAGGTCCATTAGCTGTTTACCATGCATCCCCTGCAGTCAAAATACTCTCTCATACCTTGCTGCCACTCTACACTGCTTCATTAGCACAGTCATTCATCATCACTGGCAAGTCTTGTGAGTGGTGCTATGAGTTGTGGTGTTGTCACAGTCAGTCGGGTTAGGAGGGAGACTGAAAAGACTTTATCAGCATAAGGCTGAAGGATAGGGATGGTATAAATTTCAGAGGTCTGTAAGCATTTAGTGTGCAGTTGATGCCTTGGCATAAAGCAACCTAAAGTCCCACGACATTGTCCTAGACCCAGAATGGTTGCTTTTAGGCCACTTCTAAAAATTGGATACATCACTGCATCCATGTAGTTTGGATTACAATCAGCAGATGATTCCAGATTATTTTGGGCCAAAATGGCATAATTGCTAGTAAAAGTCCAGTAATTATCAAATATTTTTTGATAGATAGATATCTTTTAATTTAAGATATTGCCGCACAGCAGTTTAGCTAAAACAATCCAGTGGCAACCTGACTTAGTTGAGAACCCATTATTTTTGGATGATACCAAACAAGTGTAGAGAAAAGAGAAAAGTCAACTAGTATTGAGTGTAAAATGTTTTTGTAAAGAGCAAATCTTATAACATGCAAATCTTATAAATGTTATAGTATTTATATAAGACTATTTATTGCAGAGTCACCAGCTGAGACAAAAGTGCATATAACAAATGATGGAGTCAGTCTGAATCAGTTTCAGACAATGCTTATTTTGTAAAAACAGATTAAAGACAGAAGTGATCCAACATTTGGACAGGCAGGAAAAAGGTCCTAGAAAGTAGAGATACAAACATTTCATATACTGTAGCACTTGTCTGCTGTTATAAGATCAATACCGTAAGTATGATGACTGTTTTACAATGAGTTATTGCAGACATAACATTTCAGTGATGGTTTTGAGGTACTCAAACTCAGAAAAAACTTTCTTTAAGTACTTTCTGCAAGGACACCCATCGATCCATCCATTGTCTATAACACTTTGTTAACTTTAATAGATATTAAGCAAAGGTGCTGCAAACAGAACAAACACAAACATAAATGTATTTTATTGGAATTTTATGTGATAGGCCAACACAAAGTAACGTGTAATTATGAAATACATGTAAAATAATGATTTTTTTTTTTTTTACAAATAAAAGTCTGAAAAGTGTGTCATGTATTTGCATTCAGCCCTTTACTCTGATACAACTAACTAAAATCCAGTTGAACCAATTGCCTTCAGCCACCTAATTAGTAAATAGAATCCACCTGTGTGTGATTTAATCTCAGTATAAATCCCGCTGTTCTGTGAAGAACAGAGCTACATATAAAGGACCTAGCTTTTTGTTTCTAAATCACCCTGTTTGTTCAGATGTTTCTGAAACTCAGGGCTTAAAACAAGCTCAGTCAGGTCAGCGGCCAAGAAAGAAATACTGTATAAAGCGTGGGATGACCACTCTGTATCAGAACCTGGCTTGCTAATTAGATATTGTATGTTGGAGGACTCAAGGGGATTCACGCTGTTCTATCTCTTTGAGGTACGTGTTGGGGTAAAGGCTAGAAAAGTATTTCATGCTTGGCTGCAGAAGGCAATCTATCCTCTGTCATCTATGTCAACTTCACTGGGATTGACGGTAGAATGTCATGTAAAAAAAAGAAAAAAAAAAAGAAAGATTCACTCACCATGCACTTTATTAAAAACACTTGTTCATGTGATTATTCAATCATCCAGGCACAATTCAGAGAATAATGTAGACTATACACATTTTAAACCATAGCATATTTGTTGGTCCCATACAGGCTGGTTTGAGCAGTTCAGATTTCTATAAAAATTTCACCCAGTGTTTATCAGAAAAAGAAAAAAAATCAATGAGAGTGGAAATTTCTTTTGATCATAGAAGTCAAGAGAGAAACGACAGACTGGCCTGAGCTGATTGAAAGGCTACACCAGCCAAAACACCACCAATAACCCCAGTAACACATTACAGACACATTACTGTATATTGAAACAAAGGAAGCATTAACATAACTGGCTCTCTAGGTGTTTTTTAGTGCTTGTGTATAATTGTTTGTTTGCCCCATATCATTTTACATAACCAATCAGGCTTCTTATATAATGAATTCCATCCATCCATCTAGGAATCTCTGTAGTCCAACATGGACGTGGAGGCCAGTGGTAATTACCATTGTATTCATTCCCATTTTTACGACTGTTATAGGACCTCTGATTAAGATTCACAAACTACAGGCAATTTGGGAACGCCAATTAGCCTAATATGCACTATAATACCATGCCACCAACATGTAAGACATTTCTTGGAACTAATTGTTATATTTTTTGACCTATTGATGGATATTATATTTCAGCTTTTCGGTTTGATATAATGACCATCCATCAATGTACACTATATGTGAATCCGTTTACTATTTCACACACGTGTCCATCGAGATAATCTGTGGGGACCCAGGGGACCCAGGTTGTTACTTAACACACTAGACAAGAGCTACAGTACAGTAGATGAACATGAATCCATGGAAGCATAAAAAGAGCTGGATGACTTTTATCACAGTTGGCAGCTTTTATATGAGTAATTTCCTTTTCCTTTTTTTTTTTTTTCCTGAGATGACTTTTCTTACTCTATTCCTTCTGCACTTCTTTGGTCTTTATCATGGCCTCCAAGGCTTCCTCTTACAATCAATGCGCATGGCTCGTGGTGTTAAGCCGGCATAAAAATGATTGAAAACAAAGCTCAAGGGCTGCCTTAAAGCTGCCACTATTTACTGGCGATCCATAATTTCCCCACAGTGGTGAAATGCCTCATAGGCTTGTTTATTTTCCATTACCTTTTCTTAAGCAAAAATGTTGGGGGACACATTTAAACATTTACACGTTCATCTGCAAAGGAAAACATACTAAGAAGTACCTTCAAGCTGCAACTAATGTATTGGTGCTCTGCAAGATGTAAAGTAATGTAAAGAGTGTAGAAATGTGCAGGTCGAGACATAAAAAAATGTTGTTCTGAGGAAAGGGTTCATGTTGTGTAAGTAATGGGGTTTGAAATACATATCCATCTGGAAGTGTGCATGGTGAAATTAAATAAGCCAACCACAGGGACAACATCAAACCCTCAAATCCATTAAAGCTCACAGGGAATCAAAAGGTGCAAGACCACAGAGCGACCCACTACTCCACCATGCTGCTTCTACACCTGCTCATTGATGCAAATATCCAATTAGTCAATCATGTGGGAACATAATTAACTTTGACCATTACCATACCTGTTAAATACTAAAATCAAATTATTCAGTTGATTAATATTCGTGAATAGGCGGCACGGTGGCTTAGTGGTTAGCACTGTTGCATTGCACCTCCAGGGTTTGGGTTCGATTCCCTGCGTGTGTGGAGTTGGTGGTTTGTGGGTTTTCTCCAGGTGCTCTCTTTTTCTCCCACAGTCTATATAAATGCTAATTAGCATTCCCAATTTTTTCCCGTAGTACAGTATGTGTACTCTGAGATGGATTGCCACCCTTTTCATGGTGTACCCTGCCTCATGCCCTAAGTGTCCTGGGATGTGCTCCAAGTACTGATCCGACTTAAAAACAAACTGTTCATTGAAAAAAAACCTTGTCAACACGGTGAAGATGTTACACTATTAGCATTTAAAACACACACTTGTTAGGGCCTATAAAATTTGTGTCAGCCTATTAATAAATGAATACATTTAAACTTTTTACACACAAGTACGTGTAAATATGTAAGTGTGTGTACCAGATTAATGAAGTGCTTACAGAGTGCCATTTGATCTGACACTTTCTAGCTCAGGAAATTAGATCTTTGGAAGGTAATTTGGAGCACACTGTCGAGTGCAAAGTGCCCTCCCTTAATAAATGATATTTATATGTTTTACTGCCGATGGGGATTGCTCTCAGAAATCGAATAAAATCCAGTGGGAAGTTTTTTTGCCCACAGTTAGTGATAAACATGAAAATAAGGCGTGACTTGGACAGTGATGAAGCGTTTAAGATTCTTTAAAAAGCTTAACTCATCCATTGGTGGAGCATCTCAGCTCAAGGGTCTTTGGTGTGATCCTGAGGTTGGTTTCATGTTCATGTCTGGGGTTCTCTGGGTTCCTTACAAATGCAGTTAGATAAATTGATTATTTGAAATCGGATGAATGTGTGTGTGAACGAGAGTGTTTCTGGTAGTGTGTTCCTGCAAAGTGTTCCCATGACAGGCTGTGGATGCACCATCAAGCTAACGGATAGGATAAAAGATAAAGAAGTTATAGTTTTTATTCTCATTGACATTTAGGGGAAAATGTCCAACTTTACAAAAGAAATAAATGAGTTAAAGTTTTGATCCCCATAGCTATACTTTCATTCATGTTATGAAATTTCATGTAACTCATCACTTTAAATTATATTAGGCATATAAAATTATGCCTAATTAGTGGTGTGGCGATTAAAGGGACTGCTGCAATCCAAGTTTCAAACCAATAGCTGTCTGCTCTGCATCACTGTAGTTTAATTACCACATAGAAGTGCAGGAGTGGACATGGGACGACGTGTAGGGTCTGGATGACAGCTTGCAATCCAATGCAAAGTAATGTTTCCATATAAAAAAAAAATATCCATCTTTAGCATTTTAGCTAAAGGTTTGTGACAACTGAGGTAAGTTCCAATCAACAGCCAGGCACTGTTCACACCACCACCACATGCCAATTTATATACAATGGACCGAGCAAGTATTAATTTACGAGCGCCGAGCAACATGTATCACGCATGCGACTCATATTTTCACACCGAGCGTCACTCTCTCACCTTAGACCCCACCCCCCGCCCCCACAGCTTCTCAAACGCACAGAAACTTTGCTCATCTCTTAAGCATGTGCGCGCATAATTTGCCATCGACACACACACACACACACGCGCGCACAGACGCTCTTTCGCCTTTTCACTCCCTCCCCGGCTTCACAAACACAGAAACTTTGCTCTGTCACGATTCTTTTCAAAGGTAAGGTGCTGGTTCATTTGTTTTTTTTTACTTTACAGTAGTGATTCTCTTAGTATGCGCTCACGCCAGTGTCAGAGAGATTTCTTTTTTCCCTGTTAAAATGGTGTTTCTGTTGTGTGTGTGTGTGTGTGTGTGTGTGTGTGTTTCCGTTTGTTGTAAAACTTAAGTGATTCTATTAGTATGCGCTCATGCCAGTCTCGTTTTTTTCCGTTAAAATGGTGTTTCCGCTGTGTTAATGCATTTGTTATGAAACTTAAAAAGTGAGTCCGTTAATAATGCGCTCATGCCAGTCTCAGAGAGATTTCTGTTTTTTCCTGAAGAAACGATGTTTCCGTTGTGTGTGTTTGTTGTGAAACTTAAAAAGCGAGTTGGGGAGAGAGAGGAGAAGTGTTACTGTGTAAAAAGAGGCGAGGGAAGGGGCTAATTACACACACACACACACACACACACGGTGGCTGTGCGCACCAACGGAAACACTTATCTGTCAGGATTTATTTGTACTTTTTTTAAAGGTAAAGTGTAGATTCATTTGTTTTATTTTCATTTAATAGATTGTATTAATAATTTTTATATATTTATTTTTTGGGGCTGTGGAATGAATAATTTGAGTTTTCATTATTTCTTATGGGAAATGATGATTTGGTTTACGAGTGTTTTAGAACACGAGCCCACTTCCAGAACGAGTTATGCTCGAGTTATGCTAGGTTCCACTGTATTATCCGGGATTTAGGTTGAGTGACTAGAGCATCCACAGCTGAACTTCAGAAAACCTAGGGGTGACGTCCCAGAAGGTTTGTCCAGTCATTTTTATACAGTCTATTTTCATAATGGACTGACACGCAGGCGGTGAAAAACAATATTATTTGCCAGTTTGACAAAGCATGGGGATGGCCTGCCTTACTCTGCCTCTCACTGGCTTAATGTTCTTGCTTTTACCTATCATCACTCCTCTCTAAATGTAACCAAAACAATCAACAAAGAAAAGAATAGCGTACATGCAGGACATGACTGCTTATCAGCATATCATGGTAGATGCAGAAGCAGGTATACGCAGTGCTTACTGAAGAATGTATATACGTGTGTATACCCTGCATTACACAAGTGAGTATAGAAAGGAATCACATTTTGTTGCGTGGCAGCATAATATGAAGACAGACACAGTTTTTGTTTTATCCAACTGTATTTACTCAGTGAAATTTTTAACTTCCAAGTGAAATATGTAACAACAAACATGTCAGAACAAAATTGAAAGAAAAAAAACAAAAACAGAATCACTGTTTTGGAAAAGGATGGTCCCCTCCTTAAAATTTTCAATCAGGTGAAACTATATCAATCAGGATAAAAAATAAAAAATAAAAAAAAACAATCAAAGGCTTTATCACTGCATGGAAGGACAGTAAAAATCTATTATTAAGAAATGGAAGGTATTTAGTACAACACAAACCCTCCCTGGATCAGGAAGTTGCTCCAAACTGAATGAAACAGCCAGGAGGAAACTGATCAGAGAGGCGAAAGAAGGCCTACAGCAACTCTGAAGCAGTTTCAGGAATTTTGACAAAGAGTGGTCATTGTGTGCATGTGTCAACAATATCACAAATTTGGCGTGTAAGGGTTGCAAAAAAAATAATAAAAAATCCACTCCTTACGAAAGACCACATGCGGTCATGACTTTGCAAGGTCCTCTTTTCTATACCCACTGTAAAGATGGAAACATTAAAAGACAAAGATTGAGATTTGGGTTGAAAGATAACGTAATGTTCCAAAAGTTGTTTTTTTTTTAAGCAAGTAATTTCATCTGCTTTGGAACCCGGTCACACTTCACGAGTCAGAGTGGCCTTTGTGCTTAGCCAAGCGTTTAAGACTGCAGACACATGTCAGCTCTAATATGTCACTTTCCTCAAATATGAGAAGTCATGTCATCTCCAAGCATGGTCTGTAGAGCATAAAATGTGATAAAATAAATTAAGGGTAACATTCTTGTATTGTGGCAGCTGTAGGAATGGGTGCAAAATCTACTGTATACTGGGTATAATATGAAAAGATAATAATAATAATAATAATTCATTAATTCTCTATATTCCGCTTCTATATAAATATTGCTTATCCTGTCTAGGACAGTCTGGGAACTTGGTGAAGTAACCCTGGATGGGGTGCCAATCCATTGCTGGGCACAATCACACACACTATGGGCAATTTGGAAACATCAGGTAGCCTACTCTGAAATGTCTTTGGACTGTGGGTACACTGAGAAAACCCACTAAGAACATGCAAACTCCAGGTGGGAGTCAAGGTGGGACTTGATCCCTAGATCCTGGAGTTGCGAGGTCACATTATTATTATTATTATTATTATTATTATTATTATTATTGCAAGAAGAAGCACAAACAGGCTGACTCAATTGTTACTGAGTACTATAATGAAAAAAACTTTATGGTTTTTTCTTTTTCCTAACTAGTTCTTTTGATTGACTTTTAAAATTAATTTTAAACAGAAACCATAGAAACAAGTGAAATATTGTAAAAGGAATCTCTTCTCCTTGACTGATAGCACAATGGTCTGGTTCCTGACATCCTGATTATGCAACAGGATTCTTTTTTCTTTCTGCAGAGGGATCACTAGTCACAATCTAATTCAGTAGTCACCAGATAATTAAGCTGTATTTCAATTGCTGCACAGGAAACACTGAGTTCACACTGAGTTATTCAAGAGTCTCAGAAAATTTTAGTCAAATTAGTCAAGGAAGGTTACGGCAATAAATATGACATATCTACAGTACTGTGCAAATGTGCTGAGATAACCTTCATTTCTTCATATTAATTTTATTAAGTGATGTAGATTGTGTAGTGATTAAATCAAAGAAATGGGAACAAATGGTTTGCTGTTACAGGCTACCAAATCCCTGGAGATACAGTACAATTTATTAAGTGGTTGTTTATGTTTATCAGTAACAACCTTGCGACCTCATTTCCCCTCACATCTGTTCCACTTACTCAGCATTCAGCATCACCAGTATACCAATCAACAGCCTGATCATCTGTCATCACCTGCACTGTTTCTCCCTGTTCTTTTTCTTCTTCTTTTTTATACTTAAGATTGTTTTTATGCATGTATAAGTACTTCAGGAAGCCTGGATAAATATTTCTCTAGACTACAATAAAATACAAAAACGTCTGGCTGTGTCGATTTGTGCATGTTATCCCAATGTGAGTTTCCTGCATGTTCCCTGGTTTCTCACATGCAAGCATGCAGGGAGGTGACTTGGCTATGTTAAATTGTCCCTAGTTGAATGAATGACTGAATAAATCAATCAGTACCCATTAGGACCAAACAGGCCTCATTTATCAATCTTTTCATAACTTCATAACTTAGTTTTTGGGGGGGGGGGGGGGGGTAGAAGAATTTCTGAAAGGCTTATTCTCTTTCTCCTCATGTATAAACCCATAACATATGAAGCACAATCTCGACACAGGTCATTTACTTTTAGTGACACCCACAAAGCTTCATAAACGCTCAAGTGTACTGAGAGCTAGAAAAATTCAAAGACTAGGAAGAACAAAGCAAAATGTCAGAAGATATTTTGACTCAGTTCTATGCCACTGAAATTGCATAACAGCAATTATACTGAATTATACTGAAATTTAATTTGAATTCGAGGTGTGAATTAAATGAGGTGAAACACTGAGAAAAAAAAAATTTAACAGGTAAACATTTAAACTTTGGAATAGAGCATAATTCGTTCTGGAAGCGTCCTTGTAATTCAAAGCAACCATATATCAAAGCAAATTTCCTCATAAGAAATAACAGAAACTCACATGAATCATTCCACAACACGAAAACATTCATATAAAAATAATTAGTACAAAATGTGAAGTAAGAATAAAACAAATGAACCTGCACTTTACCTAAAGAATCGTAAGAGAGGTGAGACATGTAGGATGACTTTCTCTCTCTCTCTCTCACACACACACACACACACACACACACACACACACACACACACACACACACACACACACACTAACAGAATCACTATTGGCTCAATTGTTTCTTGTGACTTTAATGATGAACCTCTCTAATGCATTTGCCTCCTTTTGAGGATTTCGAGGAAATGTGCTGTTGCATTGTCGCATTAAACAGATTTTCATCTCACGCTGTTTTATCTGAACTGTTTTTTTCCCCGGAGGCTGTTGTTGCTGTACAGTTACTACAGAACAGTCACTACATTTGGACACAAAATTAAGCATTTAATCATTGGCTTAGACGCATGGTAGAAAAACTGCATACATACTGCTCGTGTTGCAAGACCTCGCTCGTTTATCAAGTTAAAATTGATTTAAAAATTTTGCTCGTTTTGCAAAAACGCCCACAAACTAAGTTATTCGAAGTCCAAGTGAAGTCCAAGTTTACTGTAAAAACTTATGTAGCTCATAACTACTGAAAACCATGGTATAGTGGTGGTCAATGTAGCGGGCATCCTTCACCACATGACAGCAGGCAGTGTCAGCGAATGTATCAGTAGACAGCATCATCACCTTTTATGTGATATATGATTTAAAGTTGAGCCTTAAATTATTTACTCTTCTTATGTGTACGTGAGACACTTTTTTCCTGAAATTATGGGCTTTTTAACGAACGTCTTTTGTGTGTGTAAACACTCAAGCAAACGATTTACAAATAAATCTGTTTGTATTCATCTTCATAACTTAGACCCGAAGGATTTGTATGGTTGTTCAACACTGCTCTGCTTTCTTCCACTGAGAGACGCCTTAAAATATACTTTCAATATACAGAAAAGGCAGAAAGTAGAACATTTTATTATCCTGGGAGCTCTTGTTCACAAGTGTTTTAAATGTGCTAAATATCTGAGCTCTGAAGAACCCTTTTATGTACATAGTCATTATTTATCTTCAATCTTGAGTGGGGAAAAAAAGGTTCTTCAAGGGTCACATGTTGTAAAGCTCTTAAACCAGAATATTACAATTACAAATCAGAAGACTTCATTAGCACTAGGAAGATTTCTGTGCGCTTTATACAGTATATTTAAGATGAACTGCTAAAATTTAGTAATGTTGGTTATGAAAGAGAGTTGTGACCTTCACCAAGTTCTTTGAAACAAACAGATCCCTTTGTAGCAGCCACTATAACCTTTTGCACTGCTCTATTCTGTCAGATTGTGGGAGCCAATCTGGGAGGTTAAGAGCCTGGATCATGTGTCTGGATGCTAAATTACGGTAGTTGAGCAATATGCATAAAAAGTCGAGAGAAAAAAACAAAACCCTGAAGCATCGCATTTTATCAGCCAAAAATAAATAAATAAATAAATAAATAAATAACCCCCACCTAATTATACCCTCACCTGCATGGACAGTGCTGTATGGTCATTCCATGCTGTGATGGTACTCACAGAGCAACATCCTCAACAGCCTCCGGCTCTCTATTAGTGTCATCAGAGGACAAACTGTGGCCAGCTTGCTGTGGCCTAATGAGGACTGAAGTAGAATGATCTTCAGTTGTGAGGCAGTTCTCTCTCTCTCTCTCTCTCTCTCTCTCTCTCTCTCTCTCTTCCTGAATCATTTCCTTTAAACCTGCAGAATAGTTCCCTTAGCCTTCACTTTCCTCAGCTTGACCTTTAACACGATTGCAAACTGTGAGATGTCCTGACTATTTTGTGCCATACTATATTTTACCCTAAATTAAATACACCAGTTTCTTCTTCTTTAATCATAATTTACTGTAACCGCAATGTAAGCATACTTAAGGTGGCACGATGGCTTAGTGGTTAGCACTGTGACTCCAGGGCCCGGGTTCGATTCCCGCCTTGGGGTCTGTGTGCGTGGAGTTTGCATGTTCTCCCCTGTGCTTGGTGGATTTCTTCCCACAGTCCAAAGACATGAAGGTTAGGCTAATTGGAGTTCTCTAATTGCCTGTAGTATGTGAATGTTGACCCTAGGTCCTACCATGGTGTTAAAAATGAGAATAGATGTAATGGTTACCATTGGTTGGAGGTTCCTACATGGATGAGATGGATGGATGGGTGTGTATGTAAGAATTTCTACTTACTCACTCATCTTCTATACCGCTTTATCGTATATTCAGGCTCGCGGGGGCCTGGAGCCTTTCCCAGGGGACTTAGGGCATGAGGCAGAGTACACCTTGGACAGGGTGCCAATCCATCTCAGGGCACAGACACACACATACACTCACTCATTCACACACTACGTGCAATTTGGGAACACCAATTAGACTAATCTGCATGTCTTTGGCCTGTGGGAGGAAACCGGGGAAAACCTACCAAGCATGGGGAGAGCATGCAAACTCCATGCACACAGAGCCGGAAATCGAACCTCGCTGGGGATCAAACCCGGACCCTGAAGGTGCAAAGCGACAGTGCTAACCACTACACAACTTTGCTGCCCTAAGAATTTGTTGAATTCTAATTTGTTGAAAATTGTGATTAGCTGGGTAATAACGATATGTTAGGTGCTTGGCTGGTTAATATCCTTACAGTATGCACTGTGGTTGGCTGGTTAATAACTCTGTGTAATGTGATTGGGTGGTTTATATGTCTCTGCTTATGATTGGTTTTAATACCCGTTTATACTTAACACATACTTCAAATGTGTTAGGTTAATGTTCACTATAGTGAACAGGGTTAGGTTTAGCAAAACTGATCAAACACCTTATTGCACCTTATTGCACCTTATTGCATCAGGCTGTTCCTTCATTTAATGTAAACAGAACAGTTTCAGACCAGAACAGAAAATCCCTGAAGCCCCTGACATAGTGCCAATAGGAATCTAATAACACAGCTTTTATGGGCTTCGGTTGCAAATACACTATATTTTAATGAACTGCCACTCATGCATGTAGAGCGTGTAGACCCACCATTCATTAAGATTGATCACTTTACCCTCAAGCGTGCAAAGAACTTCACATATCTCGGTGGTGACATGATGGATTTATACAGTACTGTGATCAAGCACACAATCTCACATGGTGTATCCATGTTTCATATTCATTTCTGTATATTCATTTCATATACAGTTCATGAGTATGGTTCCACGAATGCCTGTCCATGTCTACAAAGCTAACAGTGTACAAAGCCCAAATTGGCCCAAGGCATGGGAGACCAAGAAAATGCTGGAAGGACTGTGTGAAACAAAGATCTATTGATCTTTGGCTTTGTTCCTTCCACATGGAAAGATCTCACTGCTGAGCATGATGCTTAAAGAAACCAAACAATCAAGACCAGATACCTGTCTGAGAAGCAGTTTGCCATGATGCTCAAAGACGCATAGATCGACATCATAGAGTCCATAATCAGCAAGAATGATGGAGGCCACACTCAACTCTACAGTAGGTGATGTGATTGGTTTGTTTATCTTGGTTTATCTAAGTACTGTGTTGGCTGGTTTTTAGGCCACGTTTGTTGCACGTAAGATCATCACATTTGGCCAAATACTTTGAACAAAAGTATTTGGCCAAACCTGTTAATTATTGAATTCATGTGTTTCGATCAGGCCCCTTATCCCCAGTGAGAAGCAATCTTAATGCTTTAGCATATCAACACATCTTGGACAATTTTATGCTTCCAACTTTGTGGCAAGAGTTTGGGGGAGGCTCTTTTCTAATCCAACAAAGCAAGGACTATAAAGACATGGTCTTATGAGTTTGGAGCAGAAGAACTTGACTGGCTCAAACAGAGCCCTGACCTCAACCCCATCAAGCACCTTTGGGATGAACTGAAATGAAGATTGCGAGCCAGACCATGTTGTCCAACATCAGTGTCTGACCTCATAAATGCTCTACAGAATGAATGGGCATGAATTCCCACAGAAACACTTAAAAATCTTGTACAGCCTTTCAAGAGGAGTGACAAAAGGGGGACCAACTCTATATCAAAGGATATGTATTTGGATACAATGTCATTGCAGGTTTTTACTAAGGTTTTATCCTTTGGTTATAAAATATCATAAAATGTGTTGGTTCACCAAAGTGTCTGTTATTTATCACTTTTGGTGAAATTAATTATTTTAGCAAAGCAAATGATCAAATATCTTTTTGGCGGTATCAGATCATTGCTTCATTTACGGTAGAACTGCTTCAGAACCGAGCAGAAAATGTCGAAAGCCCCTGACACAGTGCCAATAGGAATCCAGTAACAGTATCACTCAGCCCCTATGGGCTTCTGTGGCAGACTTAAATACACTATATTTTAATGAACTACCACTCATCAGACAACAGGCTTCTCCATGGGATGATCGGGAGAGCTCTCGAAGAGCTGAAACCCTATAACCAACTGCCAATCACTGAAACAGTAATGAACATGACTGACATTTTAAACTCAAACACATCAGCGCCAGTCAGAGTCACAGAGCACTCAGAGCTGCAGTTGTCAGTCTGAATGTGATAACATTGTTTCATGCTGAGTGACTGAGATACATTTACATAGCTTTACATGAGTTCTTAAGTATTTGGACAGCAATACATTTATTTATTTATTTATTTATTTATTTATTTATTACCCCATCACTACACTAACACAATGAAGAAATCAAAATCCAATTCAAGTGTACATTTTTTTGCTTTGGCTTAACATGCACATACACTCACTCACATACTACGGGCAATTTGAGAACCCCAGTTAGCCTAATTTTCAGGTCTTTGAACTGTGGGATGTAACCAACTGTGGAGGAAACCCACCAAGCACAGGGAGAACACAAAGCCGGGTATCTAACCAGGCTGGGAATCGAACCCGGACCCTGGAGGTGCAAGGCGACAGTGCTAACCACTTAGCCGCATTTAACAAGAACTATCGCATTAATTATTTTGGAATTTCAGCCATTTTATACAAAGTCGCTCCATTTCTACAAACTCCAAAATAATCAGACAAACTGAATAACAATCATAGTTGGGTGGCCAGATGTGGTCCATCGCGAGGCTACATTATGACAAATTAAAGAAGAATTAAGAATTTGCATTGGTGGTGTTTATGGGAAATCATGAAATGCTGTCCAAACAAGTACAGATGTACTGTAGGTGAAGGAGGCCTTCTTTAGGTTGAAATAACAAAACAAAACTATCAGAGAAATAGCAGAAACTTTCTGGTTGTTAGTGTTTCTACAACTTTTTTTATGGACATGACTTTGCGTCGGTTAATAACCACAAGATCCAGTCATTTTCGTCTAAAATCAATGTCTATGATTTGCTCAGTGCACAGCTTTTGGCAGCGACAGCAAACATTTCCATCATTTCCGAAGGGTGGCAGTTGAACTACAGATTTACTGATGAAGGTGAACACTCTTGACTGAAGTGTTGTAGGGCTGACCTGTACTGACACTAATTGGTGAATATGAACTGCAGGAGTTTGACTGCCCTGAAGATACACATAGCCTTGTTAAAAACAATACATTTCAGGTAGATGCGCGCACACACATACACACACACACACACACACACACACACACACACACACACACACACACACACACACACACACACACACACACACACACACACACACACACACACACACACACACACACACACACACACATACACACACATACACACACACACACACATACACACACACACACACACACACATAGCTGAACAGTGAGTGCCTCTTAAAACTCTGGTTTCCAATTCAAGCACACCCCTATATTCCTAGTATACTGTAGTACCTCCTCTGTTTGGGGTGATTAGATATTATTATTAATGCATTGTACTGTAGTAGTAGCAATAGTAGTAATGGTACCAGGAACTCTACTCTTCATGACTGTCCTCATCACACCACGCAAATGTTGATAAATTTTCCCATTTAACTAATACTTTCTAAGTTACTATGATGTCTTTTTACTTGTAACTATTGTCAAGAGACCTTCTTCCTCTTGTCCCCAATGATATTCTGTACTTATTTTAGTTCTACTCGTTTTTTTTTTCACCATTTGCCTTTTAAAGGCATCTGATTTACTATGTTTTGCCGCTCACCTCTTCTCCACTTATTGGTCTCACTGGGATCCCCGAGGTCAGATACAGCTTTTACCCAAATGCTCATACTGTTTTATTCTGCATACAACACCATCCACGGCTCTCTATAGTCTCTTTGCCTTTGTGCCTCTGCAGTCTGGTGGCACAAAAGGTCATATTAATATGATGATAGTGAACTATAATGAACCGTATAAACCTGGTTTTGAGGTCCCTTGTTGGCTGATAGACGATAAGTGTTCAAAGGGAAGTCAAAATCTGTGTAGTGGTGTAAGAAAAGATAAGTCCTTTTATTGTAGACGGTGACAGGTCAGATAGTACAAGTCTGTATATTTATTGTCTAGTGCATTTAGCGATAATTTGTCTTAGTTAGAGACTGTGTGTGTGTACAGGAAGCTTTTATGGTAACTATCAGGGGCTTATGTGAGAAAAGCTGCTGTGTGTCTGTGTTAGTTACGATGTACACTAGAAAACTTTTTCTTCTTCTGAATCAACGGGGAAAAAGTTACATACAGTATGTTCTGTATTATGGTACGAATTAACATTCTGCAGAATGTTTTTTCGAAGACTTTGCTTGTCCAAGTGAGGGATTCCAGGGAGGTTCAAATGATTGAAGATTTCATTAATCTTAATCAAGCATCTTTCAGGTACAACCACAGGATCATACGTCTTAATAATAGAACAGACAGACATGGCTTTCATTTTCCTTATATTTGATTAACGCATTGCTTCACTTCACTGTCTTGGCCAAGAAGAGAGGAATCTGGACTAGACTTTCTTTATTGGATTACTCTGTTCATCAAATGTAGAATCTATGCAATCTTGGAATCTACTTCAAAGTCTAGAAGTATCCAAAAAGAAAAATACATATTGTTTGATATGAGTTTCAGGCAGAAATGAACTGGATCTTATATAAAATTAGGGTTTAAGTGACGTACATAAAAGTATTTGGAAATTGACATTAGCTGAATTTGAACATCCTTATTTAATTTGAGTTATGCCATAATTAGCATTTCTTTCTACAAATATACAATTGAACTTGGTGCTTAGCTTAGCAGTAGCAAACTGGCTGTTTTTTACATTATAAAAAAAATATCTGTTGATGTGTGCAAGAGCAATAGCACAAATGTATTCAGTGGGAATTATTGTCAGCAGGTTTATTCGGTTCAAGCTTCAGGGTATATTAATGTAAGACTTCATTTGTATGAGATCTAACAAAAGACTGTGTATTCTAGTTTAAGTTTATATTGAATATATTACTATAAAACAGACTTTCTGAGTCTTTCTACAATTTGTTATGCTCATGGAACAGACACCGTCTCAATATGGTGGAACCTGAGTGACGACTCCGTGCAGCTAGCAGGCGATCGATTTAGCCTGTTTGTCTGCTTCCTGGCCTGGCCTTTGGATAGTCACTGAAGAAACCATTAAGTGTCTCTAACTAAATATTAAAACAACCCTGGATATTTTTGAAACATAATAATACACACAAGAACCCGTCTTATAGAGATTGTATGCTAGCGCATGATGTTGAGAAAGTAGTCACTAATTTAATTAAATAATATTATTTGATTATTTTTGAATAACAGCATCCCTGAGTTGTTTCATTTCTTTTAAATCAATGTTTAAATTGCTATAATAAAAAAAATATATCATTCATAAAAGAATATCATTTAAAAAAAAATTAAATACATTCTTGAAAAACGTCCTAAGATAACTCTAAGGAAAGCTGTTACAGAAAGTCTTTAAATCTAAGTCTAAAAAACCTCCTGGGAAGCAGGAAACCAAAGATGAGGTTTAAATTTATGGAGAAGTATTGCTTATGGTTGAGAATGTGTGTGTGCAGTCTGTGGTGGCAATGGTGTTGGGTAAACCAACAATAGACTCTTTTGAATGCCCACTGTTCTTCAGCTGTATAGGGAATTTTATGTATTGTGTGGCCGGTTAATTTATTCCATCCATAACTCCCAGGTGTGTGCAGACGGATGATGGAGTATCCACAAATATAAACAAATGTACTATGGAATGCTACTAGAAGTTATTTCATATTTAAATCAATCAATGCTATTTGCACAGAGCGTTTTTAAGCCACAAAAGCCCCTGCAAGTAAAATGTACACAGACAGCATGCACTTTTAGTCAGCTCACATGATCATCTCATTCATGGCATTCTTGTCTTTGCCCTTAACAAAATGAGATTAAGTGCAAAACTAATGTTGACTCCTGCTGCATATTCTGTAATTGTCCTCTTCACATAGACCCCATTACCTTTTCTAATTCATATACTGTAGCTGAGGTCTAACCGACATAAAACAACGCTTCCAAAAGGCACTCTTCATTAAGTGGCACGGTAGGCAAAAAAAGGTTTGAGCCAGAATCAAACTGGCCTTCACTGCATCTCCGCTGAGTCACTGAATTAAATCTCATTATCAACTTTAAATAGTACTGTGCTCCTAACATCCATTATTACACTCATACAGTTTCTGTCTATCAAAAGTTAGTCATTTCACACTTGGCATTTCATGCAGTAGGACTTTCATACGGTGAGTCTATAGTGGTAGATTACAGGAATGAGAACGCGGTGTCAGACGGATTATTTCAAATTCATTTCCTTGACTCATGCTGGTCTAATAATTCACTCAGTTCGGTCTTTGCAAGTTGCTGCGCATAAGCTACAGTGAGGTCTAAAAGTCTGAACGTTTTTTTTTTTTTTTTTTTGAAATAATAAAGCACAGAAAGTAAATTTCCAATATATTCAGTATTTAATCATTTACGATCCTGCATTATTTCTAGGTCCATCCTTCAATTTAAGCAAATTCATGACATGTTAACTGTTTTGTACTTGCGGACAGATTCTCCTTATGTTTAATCTCGTTTTTAGAGCATGTGTTTAGATGACACTCTCTTACTTACAATGGCCGAAAAGTGTAAAACAAAATAACAAAACCAAAAACAAAGTAACAAAAAAAAAAAAATTACGAAATCCACAAACAAAACAACAAAACAGAAAACAAAATAACAAATTTAAAAACAAAATTACAAATCCAAAACAAAATTAAATAAAAAAAAACATTTAAAAAATTATTTGGTATTTTGTTTTCAGTTTTTTTTGTTGTTGTTATTTTGTTATTTTGTTTTCAATTTTGTTATACAGTATTGTTTCGCACTTCTCAGAGATCCAAAATGGATTTGACTTAAAATAATTATTCAGAATGTTTTACACCAAAATGTAAAGTCCATACCAGGTCCATACACTTTCATTAAGGCAAACAGGAGTACTAAGACATGGAAGTAAATATGAAATTCTAATCTTCCTTCAAATACAATAAAGTGCAATATAATACATCATAAAAACTGTTGTAATACATCAGAAAAATGTATGAGGGACTTTTTAAAATAAGAGAACACAGTTATAAGAGTAAATCTACCTTAGTACCTAGTATAATTCCCTGCTCCACTAATGCACTTATCATTTCAATAGTGCCTGAACACCATCAAGGTAGAAAGTTTTCTAGTACACCTGACTCACGGTGAGATGCGGCCCGACGTTTGTCATTTAAAGTTCTGCAAGGTCCCCGAGCTCACGCTAGGACCGACCAAAACATTTACCATGCTTACTTTTTCCTGCGGAAAGATTATCACTATGCCAAAACTTGGGGTGAATTATGATGAACCATACTTACGTGGGTGAAACAGTGGTATTAGTCTAGATGCCTGCTTTATGTTTAAATCTGCTGGACTCCCAGGAACTCCTTTAATGACCCAAACGTTGAACTCACTGAATGGTGACAGGAACCTAACATCTATCATTGTTTCTATACTAACAACTTGCAGAGAGAAGAGACCGGATAGAGAATGTTTACAGTGGAATTAACTACAGTAGGTAACATGCTGTTCGTGTTCCACAACATTCTTTAAGAACAAACTTGTTTCATCATGCGTGAGTTTTGTCATGACATTTGAATTCTATAAATCCTTTCTTGTTACTTTATAAAATATTTTTTAATAGTTATGAGTATATGGGCGGTGGTATGGTGGTTTAGTGGTTTAGTGGTTCCACTGGTTCCGGGACATCATTGAAAGGTGGAAAGAGTGGGTTCTGACCAAATGTAAAGACAAAACCTTTCTTTCATATATGTGTCACTCACTCATCATCTATACTGGTTTGGAGCCTATCCACTCACTCATCCTAGGGGCAAAAGGTGGCATATGCCATGGATGGGGTGCTAATCCATTGCAGAGCGCGCACACTACGAGGCAATTTGGGAATACCAATTAGCCTAATCTACATTTTTCTGGACTGTGGGAGGAAACCGGGGTACCCGGAGGAAACCCGCCAGGCACAGGAAAAACATGCAAACTGATGTACACAGACTCGAGGAATCGAACAAGAACCCTTTAGGTGCAAGTGCCACTGTGCCACCGTCATTTTGATTCTCTCTCTCTCTCTATACATACACACACACACACACACACACACACACACACACATATATATATATATATATATATATATATATATATATATATAGAATAGTACCTACTGTACTAACCTTCCTTAATTACATTCAATTACATTCAAAGAGTCATTTCCTCTCCAATGACATTCAACACTACATTTCCAGTATCCAGACTGATTTACAGTCAAGAACAGATGATGAAATCACTTATTTCATTTGGTTATTATGTCCATGCTTTACTCACTCATTCTTGAGATATTTCAGTTTGTTTATAGTTTGTTTGGACAATGGCAAAATGCCACCACGTTAATGCTCTTTATAATCGATGATTTTGAGTGCTGTTTGTCAAGCGGGAGCACGTAGAGCAAATAAGAACAGATAAAAAAAATAATTGGTTGCCTGAGACTATAAGGGATGGACACATTACTTTACAGCCAGATCGACCAAGAGTCACGGAGGCTCGATGAAACCCAGTGGTGTTCAATCTTAAGTCTTCTTGTGCTGTTGTAAGTCTTTAAATGAGGCACTAGATCAATCCCGTATTCAATATTATTTAAATAATAATAATTTCAGGAATTTCTATCAGTTAAAAGCGCGATAGAAATAATTAGGTGTGTCAGACTGACGTAACTGAAGATTGGAGTTAAACAGAATCAATAAAAAAAAAAGTCGAGGAGTGATGACCCATGCAATTAGAATATTCTCTTTTTGCACATCTTATTAAATTAACTGCTCTGTGATCTTCAGTGCTTTATTCTGCTCATGGTCGTAGTAGATCTGGATGAACGCTGGATGCCAGGCGAGAATGAGGATGTCATATGGTACGGTTTCACTGGCATTTTTCCTGGCTTAAAGAAACGAAAAGCTTTTTCAAGATAGTACCATTTGTTTTTTCTTACTTGTGATGGCTTGGTGTTTCTGATTTGTCGATGAAAGCCATTTTGTTGGACAAGCAAACCTGAGACTATATTATGCAGTTCTAGACTCTTAAGTCAGCATTTTGAAGTTTATTTTCCCCATGTTACCTAGACTACTTTTGTAGTTTAGCATTTAATATTCATAAAGCATGAATAAAACATTTTCTGGACCAAGAGTTATAGCTGGGAAAGGACGCTCATACATGCTCCTTCTTGCTTAATTGGCTGATTTTAAATCTTAATAAAGGACATTATTAATTAAGGGCGCTCAATTGGGCCCTTATGGTCAGAGTGCATAACAGATTCTTCCCCAAGCCATTAGACTCCTCAATACCCAGGTACTCGACACGTCTCCACACACACACACACACACACACACACACATATATACACTGCACAAGTCCTTCTTAAACTGCTGCTAAAATATTATAAACAATTTACAATACACTGACCAACCATAACCTTATAACCACCCACCTAATATTGAGTAGGTCCCCACTTTGCCACCAAAGTAGTAATGACCTGTGTGTGCTTGCAGTGTTTTATTGGAAATTTAAGCTACAGTAGCTTTTCTGTTGAATTGGAATACACACGCCAGCCTTCAGTGCCCAAGTGCACCAGTTGGTCTAGGTTGCCCATGACCCTTTAGCCAGAGTTCACCTCTTTTCTTTACTTGGATCACGTTTGGTATATTCTGACCACTTCAGCCCGCAAAAAGAGCTGCAGTTTTGGAATCGCTCTGACCCAGTTTTCTAGCCATTACAATCTGTCCCTTAACCCCGTAGCACTGAACACGTATCGCACCCACTGCAGCTGGAAGTGGGTGCGATATATTCAAGAGCAAGTGAACCTTTTTTTCTTAAAGTCAATGTGTTGGAAGCAGAAAAATGGGCAAGCATGAGGATTTGTGTGACTTTGACAAGGGCCAAGTTCAAACTCCAAAAGGATCCAATTTCAAAACCGCAATTTCTTGTGGGATGTTCCTGGTCGGCAGTGGTCAGGAGATGCCAAGAATGATCCAATGAAAGAGCTACTGTAGATCAAATTGATGGAAACGTTAAAGCTGGTTGTGATAGAAAGGTGTCGGAAAACACAGTGCCTCACTGTTATGATGCCAAAAGGAGGACCTACTCAATATTAGGCAGGTGGTCATAATGTTACAGATGATCAATATACAGTATTGGCTACCTACATTTTTGCTGCTGACTAGTGTTATCTATTTACATCTACAGATTACACACAACATTTTATTACATCGCAACATCATCTTTCACACTAAAAATATGTATGGCTTGGCGTTGTACTGCCCTTTATTGTCCCTGTTGACCTGTTTTGTTCTGTATCATCAAATTTTTTGCCTTTTGCTGTTTGCTTATGCGCATTTTGTTTGATGTAATCCTGTGTACCTCCGTCTGAATAGTCTTATTTAATCTTTGTACAGAAAAACATTTGTTTCTTTTCAGTGTGTGTATGGTTGACATAAATGCCAACGTGGTTTATGTGGTGTCTAACACTACAGAGATGGGGAAGCTGAGGGATGGGATGAGAATATAGTGTATTTAAGCACACCCTTAATGGAAGATACAAAGAGCATGCCATTACAGATCACGTAACCAAATGGATTGCCAGTCTTCAGTGCGCAGAAGGAAATTGCTTTTCCACCCAGCTGCCCATTTAGGAGCAATCTATTAACTGGCCAAAAATCTTTAAAGCAAGCTGGGTGTTACAACCTGTTTTGTTCATCACTAACAAAGAGAAAAGTAGAAAGCAAGGAGTATAACATTGATCAAAAAGACCAGCCACCAGATGTGCTGTTTTTTTATGAAAAAGGTATTAAAATTTTAAAGAAAAATAGCTTAATTATCCAGTAAAAACATGGTGCCATCTAATATCTTTAAATACTGTGTCTATAGAAGTGTTGAGACAACTCTTCATTACTTCATATTAAATCAATTTAAATGATGTAGATTTACTTAAAGCAATGGCTTTAAATTCCTACAAACAGTTTTGTACCTGAGCGTCTAATAACAAAAGTGAACTTAAACACCTCTCCTGGTATACTGAACTTCCAACCTCCTAACACATAGTACTGTATGTCTGAGGATGGGTTCCCTGTTGTGTCCGGTTCCTCTCAATATTTCTTCAATATGCAAGGTCTGACCTTGGGGTGAATGTGCTGGGATGTCCAATCCTGTTATTTATTTTTAATGCTTTCCATTTTTCTCAGCGTACGCTGCTGAACTCCAAATTGTTTGGAAATGGTTTAATATCCCTTGCCAGATTGATGTGCAGCAACAATTGCTTCTCTAAGACCATTTGTGTCGTTAGCATTTGGTAGAAAACTGCCAAAACTACTGCTTTTAGGTTTGCACAGATCACATAACCAAATGGATTTGGTAATGATGATACTAATGATCATTTAACGATGGGCTGATGATAAGCAGAACCTGACTAAACAAAACATGTATTTTTATATTTTACCATATATTGTATCATATATTTGTTTTTTGTTAAATAGATTATGGCACAGGGTGAGAGAAAGAGATGGAGAGGTATGGTTTTATCTAGGTATGGTTGTTCAACTGTGCAGTTTTTTTATTGAGACTGTCATGATGGTGTTAATGGAGAGAAAGAGACTAGAGTCACTAGTTTGTTTGTTTTTGCCACTAGGGAGGAAAATAGAGCAATCAATTTCAAAATTTTGTTCCCAAATAAAAGGTCTTTCTGAGTGTTGCTATGGGCACACACCCAACACTTTCATGAACTCAGTTCTGTGTTCAAAGCAAACTGCCAGTTTTGTTCATTCTCCATTTTCTCGGCTTTCCTGCTAAAGTGTATAAATTGTATTGTCATGTACGTGTATTTTGTCATAAGCTCGAAAGTCGCACATGAATCGAACTTGTTTACATCAGCCACATTATGAAATCCCAGTTTGTGCTCTATGTAAATAAGTTGAACTGTATTAGCTACTACATTGGTCAAGATTTGAAATTTACACAGATTTAAGAAGAGCGCTAAATCACTGCAGATCTTCAGAAAGGACTCGGACTCCTAAGGGTTTAATTATTAACAAGTTATTGTAAATTCATCTATGCATTTACGGTACAGCAACTGTGGCGATTGTTGTATCTTCATTAAACTGTACTGTACAGTACATCACCTTGTGCAAGTCATAATGTGTTTTTATGTTTTACCTACACCCGAAATCTGAAGTTTTTTAAACATCTAATACTGTTGAACATCATGTGACTTTATTTTCCTGCGGTGCATTAATCAAAATCCCCAAATCCTCTGTTGCCCAGAAGATCACGGGCTCTTCTGTGGTTTCTCCCTCAGTCCCACGCACTATCCACTATCGCCTCCAGCTTCCTCATTAGGGAACTAGATTTGGATTTAAATTTAAGTGAATTAAAGTGATTTAAAAAATCTTTTACAAATAAAATGGGATTAACTTAACTATTTTCCAACTTAAATGCACCCCTATAGTTATACATACCTCACCTCATTTTCATTATGCATTAGAAAATAGGTCTAAATTGTATTTGGGAAAAATTGTGAAAAATTAATATTGCAAAAAAAAAAAACAAACAAAAAAAAACAATATTGCTGACATATATATAACATAAAATGTGTTTGGTTCCAGTTTGTTAATTTATGTCAATCCTTTGAGATTCTTGCCTGGCGATCTACATGAGAAGCTTTCCTAATTACTTAAAGTGTAAAAGTTGCCATGGATACACACCTACAGTCGGGTCTTTATCCCCATGCCGTGTGTAGGTTGGATTTAAAAAAAAACCTGTCTCGAGAGCTGTTTTGTTTTTAGAAACGAAGCAATAGGAAGCGTTATTAGCACTTAAGTATTTTTGGTGTATTTAATGGTGGAAGAGGATTTTGAGACAGCAGCTTTAATTTCATCCCAAAGCTAAAAGTGAAGGTGGTCATGCCTGGAAGATTCTTTATAACACGCTTGCTTCTGTTGTATGTGGGTGGCGTAAAGGTTGAAAGAGAGCAGCAAGTGGGCGAAGGTTCGATCCTGATTTATGCATCTGTAGTTTATAACTCAGTGGGTAGAAAAGAGAATATAGACTTCAGGTTCAGGGTGTATTTTTGTTGTTTAGAAATTAGAATTTAAATTCAGCTTTCCTAACCTGGGTATGTATGGAACAAACTGCACTAAGATTGTTTATTTCATATAAGCAGTTTATTATATAAGTTGGTGCTTTCAGTCTGACCCCATTCTCACACCAAACAATTTTAAGCAATTGTTTTGGATTCATAGGCTATACAGTAGATAAAGCTGCAACTAAAACCTAAGCAATTTTTTGTATCCTTATTCCAGGGATGGATGGATAGATTTTGCTATTTTTTATGCTATTTGTAATTGATCTTAACTCATTAACATTCTCAATGAGAAAGAAAACAATAAACATTTCATTCTTTATTTCATTAAAGCAATAATTCCAGCAATCATTTAAAATAATCAAATAAACATTAAAAAATGAACCCATGTACACATCTCTTCCATATGGTTGAGATGTCTGTTTATGGTAAAAGTATTAATACATGTCCAACCCCCCCGCCCTAAAAAAGTTACATAAAATGTTAACTTATGCTATGCAGTAATTGATAAGGTATACTACTTAATGACAATTGTGGAGTTGTTTAACCGAGTGGTAGAGATGGCTCAATCAGGTGAAGTGTTTTACCACGTTACAAGTAGGGGGATTGACTGCTGCAAGATTAAAGTTAATTTGCTGATAGATCCTATTGCTGGATGTGAAAAAATATATATATATACACTCACCTAAAGGATTATTAGGGACACCATACCAATACGGTGTTTGACCCCCTTTCGCCTTCAGAACTGCCTTAATTCTATGTGGCATTGATTCAACAAGGTGCTGAAATCATTCTTTAGAAACGTTGGCCCATATTGATAGGATAGCGTCTTGCAGTTGATGGAGATTTGTGGGATGAACATCCAGGGCACGAAGCTCCCGTTCCACCACATCCCAAAGATGCTCTATTGGGTTGAGATCTGGTGACTGTGGGGGGCCATTTTAGTACAGTGAACTCATTGTCATGTTCAAGAAACCTATTTGAAATGATTCGAGCTTTGTGACATGATGCATTATCCTGCTGGAAATAGCCATCAGAGGATGTGTACATGGTGGTCATAAAGGCATGGACATGGTCAGAAACAATGCTCAGGTAGGCCGTAGCATTTAAACGATGCCCAGTTGACACTAAGGGGTCTAAAGTGTGCCAAGAAAAGATTCCCCACACCATTACACCACCACCACCACCAGCCTGCACAGTGGTAACAAGGCATGATGGATCCATGTTCTCATTCTGTTTAGCATCAACAAGACATTTTCACCCACAGGACTGCCGCATACTGGATGTTTTTCCTTTTTCACACCATTCTTTATAAACCCTAGAAATGGTTGTGCGTGAAAATCCCAGTAACTGAGCAGATTGTGAAATACTCAGACCGGCCCGTCTGGCACCAACAACCATGCCACGCTCAAAATTGCTTAAATCACCTTTCTTTCCCATTCTGACATTCAGTTTGGAGTTCAGGAGACCAGGACCACACCCATAAATGCATTGAAGCAACTGCCATGTGATTGGTTGATTAGATAATTGCATTTCAGGAGCAGAGCTCATGCTCTGTTAAACCTCAAAACCTTAAAATACCACGTTTGCGTGGTACAGCAAACGTGGCAGCTAAACTAGCTTTGTCTCTGCTTGTTGCACAATGCCTCCTTTCTTCCCCGATGTCAGCCTGTTTGTCTTACTTTCTGCCTGCTGAATACATTTTCCTGCAAATAGAAATAAGTATAGGGTTTTTTTTTTTTTTTTTTGCTCTTAAATAAGGTAATGTGATGCAATGATATTTTCAATGTTTTTTTTTTTTATTCTATTGAAAGTTTTTTAGGGAAGTGATATTTTCAGGATCAGTCAATTAATGCTGTGCAATTTAATAGACATTTCAATAGGAATACCTGCATGTCTGCTCATTCATGGATTTGTCCATGCAAATGGACAAGTGTTTGGAAAATGAAAGTGTTTCGACAGTGTGGGCAGAAGTATGAGGATGTACATCATCAGGATCATACGGATCATGAAGCCCTTGGATAGCAGTCACCTGCGTCTAATCCGAAGTATAGGCTTGAGCTGTTCAATCAGCATTTCACTGGTGCTCATGCTGTTGATTACTGAACATTTCCCTGATAATGTTCCAATACTGGCTCTTGGGAATCCCAGAGAACTGTAAGTCATCAATTTTCCAATGATGATCGACTTTTTAGCTTTTTCTTGCTCTGTAAGTGAGGATGTTTCCATTCCGTATTCTGCTGTCCGTATGTGTGATGAATCTGTGACTTGTTACCAGTAATGATTGATTCACCTTCCTTGGAGTATTGGTCCACATTTTGCAGATATCCAAACGCTTCTGTTTATGGACTAAATACACCCTGAGACCACAAAAAAGAGCCCCGTTTACTGTGTTAAGGTTTTGGGAAATGAGGATGGTTTCTGTCATAGTTATGCGCCAGACGCCATACACCACCCCATGACACCACTGATCAGACACACCTGTTCTTGGTTGCACCTAATGAGCATGGCTTTTAAATGTCCTATACTGTATATTTTATCATTTATTTTACAAGTTAACACAGATCTTAGATCTCCACCAAAGTGCGTGTTAATGCTCCAGATGAATTACCCCTCAGAAAATGCACCTTAAACCCCGTTTTCTAAATCAATTTCATCCTTTAAATGAGCTTGTTTAAGCTTGTTTTAGCTTGTTTAAGCCCCAGCCAAAACGAAAATGGAGCAAAAACGTTTGCAGAAACAAACACACACACCTGCACTGGGCTGTGAAAAAAGACTAAAAAGTGAATTTTGTATAATAGGGAACGTTTAAGCCCAGGATTTTGAATATTTCTCTGTCTACAGTAGCATCAGCAGCATGTTACCTGCTCTGTGTGTTGTCCTCATTACCATAATGCATGTTTTATTTCTGTAATTCTTGTTAGTTTGTACATTCATGTGTCTTTCCTTTGTAAATAAACCGTAATCTGCATTTGCACCTTCACCTTCTATATCTGACAATTAGTCAAAATGTCAGTGTAACCACTTTCAACTGTGATTATCCTCTGATAATATTATTTCTTTTTTTCACAATATGGTGCATATCTGTAGCAAAGTGCTTTATTAATTATACATAATGTGATGTTATTTCTGAATGAATTTATGATGCATTTTACCTCTTGGGTAAGAAAAAACGAACATTTTACAAGTTGCAATAAAAGTGATTGATGTGAGTATTATTGCCACAGTTGCCATTAGATAAAGGATTTTTTTTAGATAAAGGAGTTTTATAAATTGCAGTGTCTCTAACATCTATCACCTTCTGCAATCATCGCGCTACAATGCTGAAATCTACCCAGTTTAGTCTCGCTGGCATGGTGATAGAAAATAAATCCCCTTCCTTTTTTCCTCACACATACCTGAAAGTGCATATTTAACTGTAGAAAGAAATGACCAATGACTCATGCGTACTATTATAGCTTTGAACTTGTCTTATTTTGTGATTTCTATTTTTTTGTTTCAAATAGATTTAGGGAAAAAAATACTAAATTATCTTGCTATTCAAAGTGCTTTGCCAGTGATTAAATATCAAAGAGCTTTAAAAACAAACATGGCCCAAATCAATTTTATTTATTTGAAGCTTTCTTTTTGGGTTTGTGTGTGTGTCGTCTCTCTATGATGAAGATTTCATATTTTAGAATCTTGAGCACTTTCAGAAATCTTACCATAAAAAATAGTCAAAATATAAGATTTACACATTGTAACGGGTTCGACCCAAAGTTGCACGGGCGGCACCGTGAAACACAGACACGAGGCGAGGTCTTAGGGAAAAAGGATAATTTATTAGGAATAAATAGGGAAAGGAAAGGGTTAAAGGAGGGAGGACAGAGAGAAAGGGAAGGAATGAAGTAAGGTGTGTGCAGGCCCGAGGCAGTGCCCAGCTGGCATGCGGGCACGCGGTTGGCGGAAGGTGGCGGTGGGCGGAACGGCAGAACGGAGAACGCGAGGCATTATTCATCTCTCCTCGAATAATCATTTCCCTCAAGTCTGACCACAGATCTAAAATAAAAGGTGAAGTGGCAATGGACTTTATAGATTCAATATCTTTATTGAGAATACTTTATTAAAACTTAATTGCAACCATAAGGGCATATCTTTAACAGTATTCTCTCTGGAAGTATTGTTGGAGATAGAATAAGGATAAATTCGTCCCCTGCTATTAATAGTCATAAGGAAAGCAAACTCATATAGAACTTCATATATATCAAGTTGTCAAATCCTGACCTTATAAAACAATCAGAATTTTTTCTTAGAGTAGTATTATCCTCTTATAGGATAATGTCTAATGAGCATATATTACTGTATATGACACAAACTGTATTTAATATTCAATATTCAGTTTAGCTTTGCTAATTAATGTATTGATGCAGGTGTGTGTTTACATTGAGCAACATTGATTTTAGAAACTTATTTTAAATTAGAGTATTAAATCCAGCACATACTGTAACTGTTCATGACATAGGAGGGCATTGGTGGTTCAGTGCATGTGCATGCAGAAGGCCTGGGTTCAATGCCCAGCCACTGGATGCACTGCCCGTCCCAAAACCCGGATAAAATGAAAGGGTCCAGATTGCGTCAGGAAGGGCCAAGGCCAAAGGGACTCCTCAACGTGTCATGAGCACTCGCACCGGGACCGGCACTAGGACCCGGAAGTAATACGGTCGTGATTCAGAAAGCATAAAAGGGAACAAGATGGCGCATCACACCGCTCAGTCATTGAGTTCGCCCATGTCATTTTCGAGTCATCGCCGGATTATCTGTGAGTACTCACCGATTCAGGTTGTCTTTCTGATTGAGTGTGTGTTGCTAGAATGCGGGTTTATTTGTGTAGATCCTTGCTGTAAGAGAGTTCTTAAAATAACTCACTTGGTTATCCTGCCTGTGCGCACTATTTCTGCGTTTGTACCGAACTTTGCCTACGGGCTCCAGCTGGGATGTGTTCTAGGCTGTCTGAGGGCCCCGCGGTCGACACCAACGCCATCCCGGCCACCTATCGGGACCTGGCTGAAGAGTTCTGTAAGAGAGGCGCAACCCACCTGCTTCCTCATCGCCCCTACAACCTGGCAATCAACATTCAGCTGGGTTCCATCCCTCCTCACGCCCATCTCTACTCACTCTCCACCACTGAGATGCAAGCGATAAAGGAATATGTCTCCAACGCCCTCCGCCAAGGTACCATCTGCTCTTTGCCTGCCACCGCAGGGTTCTTCTTCATGAAGAAGGGGGGTGGTGGTTTATGACCCTGTGTCGACTATTGGGGGGGGCTTAACAACATCACTATCAAGAATCGTCACCCACTGCCTCTTACCAACTCTGCCCTGGACACCCTCTCTGGTGCCACCATTTTCACAAAATTGCACCTCCGGAGCGCCTACAACTTGATGCGCATCAGAGAGGGTGATGAGTGGAAGGCGGCATTCATTCTATTGGACATTATGAGAGCCTGGTCATTCCATTTGGACTTTGCAACGCACCTGCAGTCTTTCAACAGTTTATTAATGACGTTCTGAGAGACATGCTAGGTCGATGGGTCTTCGTCTACCTGGATGATAGTCTCATCTACTCCCGCTCCATCAACGAACATATCCAGCATGTCAGAGCAGTACTTAAGAGATTGCTCATCCATCAACTGTACTGTAAGTTGGAGAAGTGCGCTTTTCATAAGCGCTCCACCACGTTCCTGGGTTTTGTCATCTCGCCCCAGGGTGTGGCCATGGACCGGCAGAAGCTAGAAGTTGTGCGTCATTGGCCCCTACCCAAGACACTTAAGCAACTTCAAAGGTTTCTCGGGTTTGCGAATTTCTATCATCGCTTTATCCAGGACTACAGTACAGTTGCAGCTCCTTTAACCGCCCTGACTCGACCCTCTTCTCATCACTTTCACTTCAACTCTGCTGCAATCTCCGCATTTCAGGAACTCTGCCACTGCTTTACCACTGCTCCTGTTCTCTCCCACTACACCCTTGTAGTTTCTTCTCCAAAAAATTTTATCCCACGCAGCAGCGATACGGAGTAGGGGACCATGAGCTGCTGGCCATTAAGTTGGCTTTGAAGGAATAGCGACACTGGCTCCAGGGCGCCAGAGAGCTGTTCATCGTCTGGACTGATCACCAAAATCTCATCACCATCTGAAGTTTAAAACAGCTTAATCCAAGACAGGCACGGTGGGCACTGTTCTTTGAACAGTATAAATTCCATCTATCTTACCACCCAGGGTCAAGGAACACCAAGGCCGACACCCTGTCCCGACAACATGAGGAAGACCCCCCCCGGGCGGACCCCACACCTCTTCTCCCACCATCAAAAATCATTGCACCACTCTGTTGGGATTTGGAGACGAGGGTCCGCCAGGGACAGATCACGGAGACTGAACCGGCAGGTGTGCCACCTGGACGACTCTATGTACCCCACGCCCTAAGAACCGGGGTCCTCCAATGGGGCCACTCCACTCCATTCTCCGGCCACCTAGGCATGAGGCGCACCAAAAAGTTCACACAGCGCGCCTTTTGGTGACCCACCATGACCAAGGACATCAAAGATTTCGTCCAGGCATGCCCAGTGTGCGCTAGGGCGAAGGACACCAACCAACCAACTGTAGGAGAGCTCCAACCACTCCCCGTCCCCCATCGGCCCTGGACGCACATTGCCCTCAACTTCATGACGGGCCTGCCCTTCGCCCAAAGCTATGCATCTGGTGGCCCTCCCCGAACTCCCGTAAGCAAAAAGGACAGCCGAGGTGATTTTAGAACACGTAGTCCGCCTGCATGTGTTCCACAAGGACATCGTCTCGGACAGGGGGCCCCAATTCACGGCACGGTTCTGGAAGGTCTTCTGCCATCTGATCAATTCCACCTGCAATCTGTCATCCGGATACTATCTTCAGACTAACGGTCAGACCGGACCAAGGAACAACTGGAGCGCTACCGCTCAGTCATTGAGTTCGCCCATGTCGTTTCAGAGTCATCGCCGGATTGTCTTTGAGTACTCACTGATTCGGGTTGTCTTTCTGATTAAGTGTGTGTTGCTAGAACGCGGGTTTATTTGTGTAGATCCTTGCTCTTCATGTAAGAGAGTTCTTAAAATAACTGGCGTGTTTATCCTGCCTGTGCGCGCTACTTCCGCATTTGGGTTTACCATCCACGCTACAAGGGCTAACTGCTAAGTCTTCTAGTCCACCTCAGGTAGCCCGTGACACAACGTGTACTGGCCTTGTTAGATTCTGACAACCAACTATCCAGTAAGTTAAACAGTGACTCAAAAAACCTCGTTGGAGACATCAAGTCGTTTCTGAAGTTTATGATTCAACTGTAAAACTGTAAAGGTATACAAAAACAATTGTATCAAAATAACATACTTATATGCATCATACTAAATACTCAACATTATATACTTACAGACATTGCGTCTAACAGAAGCAAAGAAAGATGATTAGAATGAGCCTCACTCAGAACAGCTACAACATTCTGCTGACTCACTGTAGTACTAATTGAACTTCCTATTACTCAACCTATATAACTGCTCTTCAAAATTAAAGTCCTCACTTAAATATACATATACAAATAACAAATTCAATGGCTAAATCAATTCAGTCCTGCACACAACGGGAGCAGCTGGAAGACTAACAACATAACTGTTCATAACATTACTTTTATTCAACATTTTTATTTAATTTATTAAATTCTGTCCAGCCATAAGTGGAGACTAGCCAGACTAGTTTCAGGTCCTCCGATATATGAAACGTAAAGATATCATTCTGACCACTGTACAGACAAAACCTTTCTTTTATTTATATAGATTTTGTTTCAAGTGGTGAATTTCCTTTTTTCCAAAAATCATTCTCAAAATGTACATTCAAAGCCTATTCTAACACTCCAATAACCATTTATAAATGATTTAAAATGTAACATGACTTTAGTTTCAGCTGCAGCAAGCTCCACTGAGCTCTGCTCTTTACTATGCTCATGCATTGTTCCTAACAGCTCTTACATTTGGCCCACACCCACTGCCAGCTCTTGTGAATGCTCTGCTGGGTGCTGTTCTTACTTTTGTTGCACTACAGAGAAGCTTTGCCTTCCATTGCCTGCTGGGTCTCTCTCTCACACTGGGTGTACGTATCACTCCCAATGCCAGTCCTGTTTGCTTAATGGAAGTCCTGGTAGCGCTGCTTTCATAGCCCGCCAGACATGTTCCCCATGTTATAATTATTCATAAACTATTTGGGCATTGCCAAGCTTGGCAGCATAAAGAACTCACCATTGTGCCCTGAAATGCAGAAGATTAAGAAAAAGGTTTCAAATTAACATCAACAATTAACAAGAGGGTTTATGAAAGTATTTTTTGTAAAATACTTCATAGCATCTAAAACAGACTCTCCATCTTCTGTTTCTTTGAATGATAAGAACGTTGCAGGAGATAACTATGACATTTTTGTTATTTGGTTTTGTATGCCAGAAACATGAGGTCTTTTATTCATCATAATTTTTACGCTAGACAACTCAGTATGAAACATTCAAAATACGGTGGAACTCTGGATAGTGAATAACTTCGTCTGCGATCGTTTTGCAGGACGAGCACAATTTGAAAATAAATTCTAACTTGATAAATGAGCAAGGTCTTGATATACTGCCGGTTTGTCCACTGAGAGATTACAACTGAGCCAATGGCACGCACTACGGGATTGTTGGTTATGCTCAGTCTCAGTGCATGTGCTTTACTTTACTGTATAGTCAACATCAGTATGTGCATGTGCTGTTTATTATAACATTCTAACCATGTGTGTGTGCTTCATTTTTTTTATATGAATATTTTGGGGTTGTGGAATGCATCATATGAGTTTCCATTATTTCTTATAGGGAAATTCACCTTGATATACAAGCGATTTGACATACAAGCATGTTTACGGAACAAATGCTCACAATCCAAGACTTAACTATAATTAAGGCTAGGGACAATGTTAGGCTAAGGAAGCCATAAGTTGTACTTTTTTTTTAGAATACAACAAATTTGCATCCTTCTAGTTAGAATTTCTATGGATTTTCATGTATAATTGCTAGACAAGTAGAGAAAAAATCTGAATCCTTGGGCTAAGCAGCCTAATAACAAGGATCGCAATACAAGGGGGCCACAAAGTGTCTTGTGCACTTTTCATTCTGACAGTGTGGATATGAGTAAAAGACACTAACAAAAGGACAGAACTTTCAGTTAATGAGACAGGCCATCAAACATGCAATGATGCATCCAAATGTACAGAATATGAAGTGTTTGACCATGTCACCATGACTGGAATTGGGATGTAATCTTGAAACCCACCAATTCAGTTGTCCAAACAGTCCCAATACCCACAATTTACAGAGCCCAAGATCAGTTGCCTTGATTTACTGTCACTGACACGAATGACTAATACCCCCCCAAAAATTGTAAAAACATTTTGAACCTTTTTCTGCTTATCTTATGGGGAAAATTACTGCCCACCAATGCAGGGCTCACTCATGAAGAGAGGAAGGAGGGTTTCTTCTCGGCAGAGATCATGCCTTATGAGCTATCCCAATAGAAGTCATTTGTCAACCAGACAGCTTTGCCTGTAGCTGGAGCACATGTGTTGCTTTAATGGACTTTCAACCAGACACATTGTTAAATTAGTTCTTTTTGTGTAGGGTTCTTTTTGTTGTTGTTGTTGTTTTGAAAATGGATCTTCACCTCCAAGCAATGCTGTAGGACAGAATTATACATGTGGTACAGTTTTTCTAGAGTTTTGCATGTATATCTGAGGCATAAATTATATAGAAAATTTTGGAGCTTTAATAAAAAACATCTCACATTATGAAACAGTTAGTTCCAACCGAGTAATCTGATTGGCATTCCACAAGTGCTGATAATAGAGCATAACAACCATAATTGGGAGATTTAACTATATGTATCACTCCACATCACAGGAGATATAATAATTATTAATTAAACTAACTATCAGTCGCCAGCATAGGTGAAAAAATATCAGTATGGTCTACTAGGAGCAGTCCTGGAAGCAGAGAAAAGCAGATGCCTGGCAAAACTCACTCACTCACTCATCATCTATACCGCTTAATCCTGTATTCAGGGTCACGGGGGGCCTGGAGCCTATCCCAGGAGACTTAAGGTACATGGCCTGCTAAAACCTACATTTAAAATCATTCATGATCATTTGATCACAATTATGAAGAACTTTCAGCAAAAAATAACACATCTGATTATGTCATCTTAAAAAACATGTTGAATCAATAGTGAATCATGTCGTTCTAAATCACCACAAGGTGTCATTCTTACTAGCTTCTAATACATGGCTGAATCCCAAATCGCCCTCTAACCCCTACTCAAGGGCACTACTTGGTGTGTGGGACAAGTGATGTTCTGCACTACATAGAACATTAGCTTGACATTTTATGCCATTTGGGATTTAACTCCAGGAATTATCTGATATACCAAGGCAGAATAAGTGTAAATATAAATAGAAACTTACAGGATTTACAGGACTGTCTACATCCTTTTGCCTACATTGTACCAGTAAGAATTTTAAACTAGAAAAAGTGGGCATATTGTTACTTGTATAAATGCAGGTCAAGATATCGATCAATAGTCACTACAATAATTTAGTGTAATTATAAAAAATAATTCCTCCACTCTAACCAATCATCAACTTTTTTTTCTAACATGGACACCGAATGAGGCACTTCAAAGATGCTCAATAGGATTGAGGTCAGGGCTCATAGAAGGCCACTTTAGAATAGTCCAATGTTTTCCTCTTAGCCATTCTTGGGTGTTTTTAGCTGTGTGTTTTGGGTCATTGTCCTGTTACAAGACCCATGACCTGCGACTGAGACCCAGCTTTCTGACACTGGCCAGCACATTTCTCTCTAGAATCCCTTGATAGTCTTGAGATTTCATTGTACCCTGCACAGATTCAAGACACCCTGTGCCAGATGCAGCAAAGCAGCCCCAGAACATAACAGAGCCTCCTCCATGTTTCACAGTAGGGACAGTGTTCTTTTCTTCATATGCTTCATTTTTCCTTCTGTGAACATAGAGCTGATATGCCTTGGCAAAAAGTTCCATTTTTGTCTCATCTGTCCATAGGACATTCTCCCAGAAGCTTTGTGGCTTGTCAACATGTAGTTTGGCATATTCCAGTCTGGCTTTTTTATGATTTGTTTTCAACAATGGTGTCCTCCTTGGTCGTCTCCCATGTAGTCCACTTTGGCTCAAACAACGACGAATGGTGCGATCTGACACTGATGTTCCTTGAGCATGAAGTTGACCTTGGATCTCTTTAGAAGTCTTTCTGGGCTCTTTTGTTACCATTGGGATTATCCGTCTCTTTGATTTCTCATGAATTTTCCTCGTGCAGCCACGTCCAGGGAGGTTGGCTACAGTCCCATGGATCTTAAATTTCTGAATAATAGGTGCAACTGTAGTCACAGGAACATCTAGCTGCTTGGAAATGGTCTTATAGCCTTTACCTTTAACATGCTTGTCTATAATTTTCTTTCGAATCTCCTGAGACAACTCTTTCCTTCGCTTCCTCTGGTCCATGTTGAGTGTGGTACATACCATGTCACCAAACAACACAGTGACTACCTGGAGCCCTATATATAGGCCCACTGACTGATTACAAGATTGTAGACACCTGTGATGCTAATTAGTGGACACACCTTGAATTAACATGTCACTTTGGTCACATTATTTTCAGTATTTTCTAGGGGTACCATCATTTTTGTCCAGGCCTGTTCCATGAGTTTATTTTTTAAAATAATTCTGTTGAAGCATGGTTGAAAAGCAATGTCTGACTTTCATTGGTTAACAATCATAGAATTTTTTTTAATTATTACTTTTGTCAGATTAAAGTTATTTATGTGACCATTGTGAGTTTTTCTTTCATTGACCGAAGGGTACCAACAATTTTGTCCACGTGTGTATGCCACTGAATTACCAACTGAGATTTTGAAACACATGAGCCCTTCCTGAAGAATAGCATAACAGTTATTAAAACCCATACTGTAATCTTTTAAATACTGTATGTTTTAAAGATTTTTATGAATATTAATTACAAACATGACACATTACGTTATGTATATCAGTCCAGTCGGTGTATACATGAGTAGGTTCAGGGGAATGTTTTTTTGTTTGTTTTTTCAAGCCACACGGTGACCTATAAATCATTTAAGCACAAAAGCATCAAACTCAAGGCATGACCCAGTAATGAAACGGGTGCAGATGATGGGAGCTGATCAGGCCGGTGACTAGTGTACTGGTGATGCTGAATGCTGAGTTGGTTGAACAGATAAGAAGGGAAAAGATGTTGCCACTCAGGTTGTTACAAAAGTAACAGAAATTAAATGTTTTATCATTAATTCAATTCAATATAAAGAAATAAGGAGTGGCTCAAGACTTTTGCACAATGAAAGTCTTGACAGTCATGTGCAGTTGAAATACACATTTCAGGTTACATGGTTACTCTCACGTATTTGAAAGTTGCTTAGCAACAATATGACGCTAGAGATCCTGTGTGTTGATGCACAGCATGGTTCAATCAGAAACTGTTCTACCTGAAGAAAGCCTTAGTTGTCATTTTTTTGAAGCATCCACTATGCAACATATTTAAATCTTGAATGAGAGACTAGACTAGTCATTGTCTCGTTTAAAAATAGTGCGGCTAGAAGAAGTGCTATCACATGCATGTTGTCTGCTGTGATTGTAACTGAGAATGCTGCTAGAAATGGGTGCACATACTGTACATTTAGGTGCATATAAACAGGAACACATTTCACTGGAACACCATTGTTCGTTGCAGTTTATCAAACATTATTTAACAATGCACAGACCGACCAAGATGCAACTATCCAGCGTGGTTCGCAAGTGAGAGACATACAGTACATGTGTTATTGCTGACATTAATCAGAAAAATACTGGTTTACTCGATTGTTGTTCCTGCAGTTCACTTTAATTGAGTTTTTTCTTTCTTTCTTTCATGTCCCAGAGGATAATCATTCTTCATCCTCTCAAAATTTGTTCATTGACAGTTACACCGACATACAGTAATTGGATGGTTTATTTTGCAAAGGCAAATGCGACATGTGCTGTGAGCCCATAGAAATGTCCAGCTGCGGTTGTCATGACGCTGTAATGTAAATCATCCCGCCCTCACTTGTCTCACTCAAAATGATACAGTAACTTGACAAAATAGACAAATTAGGCCTATTGGGAAAAGTGCTTTTAGTCATTATGTGTTCATGCAGGTGCTATGTAGCAATATAGACCACTTTCTTAATTAATCAGTTACCTATCAATAGTAAAGCTGGTTTCTACATATGAATGACGAAATAAGCTAATAGAAGAAGACCCAACTATTTAGCATTACGATCGTGAAAAAAGCTTCTCTTTCGCAGTGCGATATAAATGGATTTTCTAAATCTCCCTTAAAACCTGAATTGCATTGTTTTTTTCTATACAAAAAGCTCATTTTGAATACGGTTTATAGTTCAGATGGTCCCATTGAGCCAGTATTTACAATACCTTCAGCAACATGCATGAGATTTTTGCTGTGTTTAAAATGATGTCACAGAGCCAAAGCTTTTCGCCTGCTCAGCCAAGCGTGGAAACACATGGTCGCTCAGGGAGCAGGCGCTATTAATAGAATCCATGCAGCCCAGTCACTCATCATTATTGGCTTATTATGTTCTGCTGGTAGATGCAGGCACTAAATCACTTTCTGTAATAAGCTGGAGAGTGCCAGTGGTGCATTTACATTCCAGACACTGTCACAATGCTGCCTCGGGGGGGTGTTCAGCCAGGGTTTGGATGACTTATGTGACTGACACATCTGCTTCATGGGTGTAATTTCAACTTTCTGATATCGGAATTATTCTCAAGACGTTGATCCTTTTAAAGGGCTAAAGATCCTTAAGAGTATATGGGAAAAAAATATCTAAAATGTGAAGAGGAATTTAAGACTGTGCTCTAACTTGGATATTGCACACGTTTCTTTGATGGCACTTGAAAGTGTCACCTTTTCCTAGAAAATCCTAAAAAATAAAAAAATAAAAACAAATCAAATAGAGTTCCAGTAAAAGCACATTATACCCCCTTTGAAGGGTGATTATTTGGGTTTGTTTTGCAGGACCTGGACATCTTGCAGTCATTGAGTTGACCATGAACTCCCCTGTATGCCAGAATTTTCTAGAGGCGAATGTGAGGCCATCTGTCCGACAGCTAAAACAAAACTGGGTCATGCAACAGGACAATAATCCGAAGCACACCATTTAAATCTACATCAGAATGACTGAAAAATGAAACAATCAAGATTTTTGGACTGGCCTAGTCAAAGTCCAGACCCCAACCCAACTGAAATAATAAAAAAAAAGAACAAACTGAAAAAAAATGTTATATGTTCGTCTGAGGTTGTATTTGCCTAATACTAAGACCCACAACGATCAGATGATTTTTATTATGTTTTTAAACCAAAAAACATTAACAAAGGGGGTACTAACTTTTGAACATGGCTGCATATGAACTGAGTAATTTTTTCTGAGTAATTTATTTTATATAATTAGTATTTTGAATTAGGTATTAACCTACTATAGCTAATAAACTATAAGTACAGTAGTTTATTTAATTAGTTATCAAGCAAGTGATTACAAAACCTGTTACAATATTGTATCCAGATAAAATACTTCTTCTTTTTTTTTTTTTTTTACATTTGGAGAGTGTCAATGATGATTTGAAGCTTGGAGCTCCACAAGGCTCTACTTTAGGGCCCCTTCTACTCACGGGCCATTTCATTAATTACACTTTGCTAATACTTGGTTGGACCCCATTATGCCTTCTTTGTTGCATAGATTCAGTGGGTTGCAAGAATCATACTGTAGATATATTAAAGAATTTCAACAATGCTCAATTGGTACTAAGTGGTCTAAAGTGTGCCAAGAAAATATAAAGCCTGAACCATTGATACAGTACAATGCAGGATGGATCCATGTTTTCTGTCATGGCAGAAACCAAGAATCATCCGATCAGGCAACATTTTTTCCAGTCCTCAATTGTCTAATTTTGGTGAGCCCATGCGAACTGTAGCCTCGGTTTCCTGTTCTTAGTTGACAGGAGTGGCACCTGGTGTGGTCTTCTGCTGCAGTAGCCCATCTGCTTTAAGGTTCGACGTGCTGTCAGAGATTCAGAGACAATCTTCAGCATACCTCAATTGTAATGAGATGTTACTTGTTGCCTTTCTATCAGCCCGAACTATACTCTGCTGACCTCTGGCAACAACGTGGCTTTTTTGCCCAGAGAACTTCCACTCGCTTGATATTTTCTCTTTTTCAGACCGTTCTCTGTAAAATTGTCCTGAAAAATATCTGTACATCAGCAGTTTCGGAAATACCCAGAGCAGCCCATCTGTCACTAACAACTATGGCATGTTCAAAATCACTTAAATCATCTTTCCTCCTCATTATCCTGACTATGTCTACTTGTCTAAATGCAGTTATAGATAGATAGATAGATAGATAGAAAGATAGATATTAGTATTAATGAGCCGTTGATCAGGTGGATTGAATGACGTGGCCGGTATGTATGTATGTTACATTTAAGTATAATGTTTAAGTATAATTAATCTTAAACATGGCATGAGCACAACGTCTGCTTCTCTGATGACACACAGCTGTATGTTTCAGACGCCTGAATGATGGATGACAAATAACCATGTTTATACAGAGTGCAAATTATTATCAGCTTCTGCTTTGCTGATGACGCATCGGTGTAGTCATCGGTGTAGCTTCTACTGTATTTACTTATTTGTCCTCTGTCAAGTTGTTTCAGTGAAACCTACAGCTGTGTGTCATCATACAGTACCAGATGACAGACCAGTTTCATAATGTTGAAGAATGTGTACAGTAAAATACATCCAAAAACAGATGAAGGCTGTCTTTCTCTTATTTGCCAATTCCAAGAAGGCAGAAGTGTGTATAAGGTCTCTGATTATGTAGTAACTTGTAACAGCAGTGAAAGACCCTTGGTGTTATTGCTGAGAAGTTTCGGTGGATGTTTGCACAATCTACTCCCCCCCCATCCCCCCCAGATTCCAGATTCTAAATTTATGTTTGCTTGCCCTAAATAGTTCTTAGTCAGTCATATTCACAGAGGTCAGGACAGGTATGTGAAATAGCAATAGGAAAAACAGAGAAAGACAAAGAGAAAGAAATATTAATCAGTTGTCATGAGATGACAATGAAGACAGATTATAAATTTAAAAAATGGAGGAAAGGGTGAAAGATAAACCTGTCATGTAAATGGAAACACATTAAGGGAGCCAAGAGGAAGGATGAGATGAGAATAAGAATAAAAATTAGATCAGCATGGGTGTGTATGTTTTTTTTCCTCCCTTTTTTTAAGTCACATTTTAAAATCATTTTCATTTCCCTAAACTTGCCTAAAAAGTCATCAGTCCATCAAATGGGTTTATGATGGGCTGTAAAAGCAGGATTATAAGTGTTTTAAGTGTGTCTGGGATGGACCTCAGATTCACCATGACCCTAACCAGAATACATCAGTCACTGAAGAAGAAGAAAGAAAAAGTGAATAATGATAAACTGTCTCAGTGGGTATCACCTACTGCTATTTGTTAATGAGGTTTTTCTTATTTTACATTTTGTTGAATTTCACTGCATTTTTCGATGAAGTGCTCATCGTCTCTACGGCTTTACCCTGTATAAAGGGTCGTGAGGGGGGCGCCTATCCCAGGACAATGGTACATCCTGGACGAGGTGCCAATCCATCACAGGGCACACACGTAGACACACACAGGCTCATTCACACCCTATGGGCAATTAGAAAACAGCAATTAGCAACTGTGAGTACTCCAGTTTCCTCCCACAGTCCAAAGACATGCAGATTAGGCTAATTAGGAAACTGCACAATAATAAACCCAAAAACAAAACAACAAAACTAAAAACAAAATTTTGAATTCAAAAACAAAATAACAAAAAACAAAATAAAAAATAAAAAATAAAAAACAAAACAGAAAAACAAAACAAATCTAAAAACAAAATTTCAAATTTAAAAACGAAATAACAAAAAACAAAATCACAAATGAAAAAATAAATAACAAAACAAAATAAAACAAAAAACATAATTACAAAACTGAAGAAATTACACATCAAAAAACAAAACAAATGCAAAAACAAAATAACAAATCCAAAAAATAAATAACAAATTCAAGAACAAAATAACAAAACAGAAAAACAAAACAACAAAACTAAAAACAAAATTCAAAAACAAAATAACAAAAAACAAAATCACAAATAAAAAAATAAATAACAAAACAAAATAAAACAAACAACATAATTACAAAACTGAAAAAAAATTACACATCAAAAAACAAAACAACAAATCCAAAAACAAAATAGTTCGCAAATAAAAGTATTTTTGTCACTCAAGATATACAAGATGCACTGCAACCTCACGGCATTTGAATGTCCGTGAAGCTGCTTTACTTCCTGTATCTCTTGAGTGACTGATCTCAGCGGTAAGAATTTCATTCACAAACTATAGCAATCTTTTTCTGGTTTGTCTGAATTGTCATTGTGTTTGCTGATTTATTATTTTGGTTTTGAATTTGTTATTTTGTTTTTATAATTTTCATTTTATTTTGGTCTTTTGCACTTCTCAGCCACCAAGCACAGGAAGAACCTGCAAACTACATGCACACAAACCCGAAGCGGGAATCGAACCCTGGACGTGCAAGGCAACACCACCTCACCAAGTCACCAATGCCGCCTCATTTTTTCTTTTTTTTTAACAACACACAAGTCTCTCTTTTGCATATTTGCTATATTTACAGTGATGAAAGAAAGGTTCTAGGCCTTTTCATGTTTTTCACATTGTTATGTTTTACAGTTTAATTGAAATCGATTTCCCCCTCAATATTCTACACACAATACTCCAAAATGACAAAGTGAAAAGAGTTGTTTGGAGTAGTTTTTTATATATTTTTATTTATTTACATAACTATACACAAGTAGGTTTGTGAATGATGCTGCAAGCTTGATACAATTTCTTTTGAAAGTTTCCTCTATTCAGATTCAGTTTTGAATCCATTTTAAGATGAATGTAAAACAAACATAATGTGAAAACATGAAAGGGTTTAAAAAATGTTAACTAAAACATGCTCTGAATATTAAGAAAGTGATTTCCAGGATTCCTTCTGGTTTAATTAAAAGCTCTTAATATAATTCCCTTGCAATGAGTCAACTATCGACTTTGGAGACACAACAAAATCTTTTAGCGAGAGGTGTTCTCTTGAAATGACATATATTTGGATTGTTGAAGACAAATGACTCAAATAATAGCAGCAAAGCAGATCTATAAATCCTGAGTGTCTCTGATATATTTGAAGTTATTAACAGTTCGTGATGGCAATGTCATGGGCAGGTGTGTGGTTGGCTCTGGCAGTGATATTGGACCAGAGCTCTGTGATTCATAGCCATGTTGATGATTTGTGGCAGAGTTGTTAACTTGTTGTCGTGACTCTCTTGCTAACTGAGGCTGTTTATTGCATTGTCCATGTTAGGAAAGAGAATGTGATGAGGTCTTTTTTTTTCACACTTCTTTCCATCCCTCCGCACTCAATCAATCAAGTTTTCTGATATGGTGTGCTGACCCTGAGACGATTCCAAAGACGTACGGTAATGCAACATGAGCCGCCCGAAACAGAGATGGATTATATGGCATTTCTTTCAGTATGACTGTTGACTGCTTTATATATATATATTTGATATTGAGATATTCTAGGTAAACTATTACTCAAGTTCTCCATCTCTCTCTATATATATATATATAAATATATAATATCCATCTACTGTAGTCCAACTATGGACTGTGGAGGCCAATGGTTTATTCCCTTTTTTACAACCGTGATAGCACCTCCGGTCAACATTGACACACTATGGGCAATTCGTTGGAGAAAACCAGAGTACCCAGATGAAACCCACCAAACACAGGGAGAACGTGCAAACTCCATCTACATAGGCCCAAGGCGGGAATCGAACCTAGACCCTGGAGGTGAAAGGCGACAGTGCTAACCACTAAGCCATGCACAGAATAGACAGATTAGCCCAATAAATGTGTACACACTTCAACAGTTATCTATGCCATTTTGTTTAACTCAAATTGTATTAGGCAGCAATGTGTAGTATTATGTTTCCTCTAAATGTCAGTAGTTGCACCCATGTTGATGCTATCATGTGATTTGTCAGCAGAGAGGCGTATATTTTTCATGTTGAAGTGTGTATCGATTTTTTGGGCCCCTCTGTATTGTTAGTTACTGATATACAGTATATGCTTCTTATTTCAAACACCTGCTACATTATTAAGCGTTTCATGGAGGGAGGCTAATCACGCAATTACACATAATGGTCATCAGGTGGCGCTTCAAATGCTACACGCCAATGTGGTTAAGTAACGCAATGCTACGCAGAAATGCAGTGATGTAAAAAGTACAGATATTTGCTGTAGGATGTAGAGGAGTACAGTATAGGCCAAATGCATGCCCTAATAAACCTACTCAGGTAAAGTACAGATAATTGAAATGTGTATACATGCAAATATCACCCAATCATATAGCAGCAGCGTAGTGAATAATCTCATGTACAGGTCAAAATAACTTGTTTTAAATGTTCTGACCAGACATCAGAATGAGGAAACAATGTGATTCTCCACTTAATGCATTTCTATAGAATCCTGCCATATACTCTATATACACCCAGTGTAAATGAAAATCTATGATACTAATTACAGATATCATAGGTTACCATGGAAACATGAGGAAGACAGGTGTCAGTCATTTTCCATGGAAGTTCTACACTAATCCTATTTTTAGCTTCACCTATTACATTTATTTGTGATTTAAATGAGTCATATGGGAGTTTGTTTAACCAAATATTTACTATCGCTCATCTCTCACAACTGCATCATCCACTTGCTTTATTCTTCCATGATGCCAGCTGGTTAATGTTTCTTTATCTCTGCATCTGCAGGCTCCAACCGACTCATCACAGCTTGACCTCTCGTTCAGTGCCGCACAACACCCTTGTAGACTTTCATCAGTCTCCATGGGGATTCCACTCTTTTTTTTTCTGTATGTCTTATTATGGCTACGACGTTTTTTTTTTTTTTTAAAGATACATGATCTTTGGTGGGGCAATAAGGAAAAAGAAAGTCCAAACAAGCTCTTGTATGAACACCAGAAAAAAGGTGCTGTACATATAGTGTTTTTGTTCATTATAATTGCTGTTCTTTCCTGAGGAAGTGCAATCAGGAGTGGTGTACGCCACATGCAGGAATGCCACGTGGAGAATATGAAAACCATTACGTAATAAATGACAGGAGGGTTTGATTAAGGAACAGATAAACTGTCAGCTATATCTATACCCATCTTAAGAATATCCCCAGGATCCTACTGTACGTACATTATCATATTTCTCACTGTGGTCACACCATTTGAATTACTAGACCAATATATCTAATAAAATATATAGTGTTAGTGTAAAAAAACAAAAAACATAAAGTTTTAAAGATTATGATCTTTTCTAAAATTGATGGATTTCTTAAATCCCACTTTATAAAAAAAAAAATCAATAATAGGTTATTTTTGATGTCCCTTGCAATGAGCTTAGAACCAGTGAAGGTGTCTGGATCAGACAGAAAGGACATATTATATTGATCTGTTTCTAAAGAATTCTTGCCACCTTTAACGATTGTATAAAAAAAAAAAATTTTTAAAGCATCAAATACAAAAATGCACATTTTTTACTTATACAGCTGGAGCAAATAGTTCCTATATGATATTTTAATATTCATATTTTATGAAATAACGACGTTTACTCACCACTACATCATTCGTGCAAATCCCTCGAATATTTTTTACTTACTGATTTGCAGACGACTACTGTATGTCATGCTCCAAAAATGTCGTGTTGTCAGGTTTAAAAGTTTCGTGGAAGTGCATGAAGGCTGTCATCAGACAGAGTCTACAACAGATACTGTACCAGATGCTCTGAATCCCATGGGAGGAATGTGTGAAACTAAGACTAGTGTGTACCTGCTAATGAGGAACTAAACAGACATCGTGAGCAGGCCTTGTCCACATGTCTCCATGTTTCTCCACCAGTTTTTATGATGTCCTGTTCTACTTGTCTTAGACCCGCATTTCAGAGTGTAAATGTCAAGTTGATGCCAATGTACACATCTTGGCTTGTAAAAATGTAACACTCTAGATTAGATTAAAGATCTAGTTTTAGCTTTGATTGTGGCACAAAATGTGATTTTCAAAATTTCCATTCTTGATTGGATTGGATTCTCCATGTCCGTACCATCAGCGAAGCAAAAAACTCAACTGATGCCTTAATCTAGTCATTCAGTACATTCAGATCATTAGCTGACTTTATTTTATTGCTGCATAACATTGCTGAGTCTAGACCTGAGCAACTGAAGCCACTCCAGATCATAACACTGCCTCTACAGGCTTAGGGCACAAGACAGGGTACACTCTGAATGATAGGGTACATACATTCACTCACAAGCTCCGTTCACACATTACAAGCAATTTGGGAACGCCATTTAGCCTAACCTTTGGATTGTGGGAGGAAACTGGAGGTACCCAGAGGAAACCCACCAAGCACGGAGAGAACATGAGAACTCCATGTACATGCACAAATTGAGATGGCTAGACAGTTGGGTCAGAGAAACTCCAAAACTGCAGCTCTTGAGTGATGCTCCCAGACTGCAGTGGTCAGGACATACCAAAAGTGATCCAAGGAAGGAAAACCATGGGCAGCCAAGGCTCACTGATGCACATGGAGAGTGAAGGCCAATAGCAGTCCTAGTGTAGATCCAACTGAGGAAAAGGATAATGCTGGTTGTGACTGAAAGGTGTCAGATCACACAGTGCATCACTGTTATGGTGGTAAAATAATGGACCTACTCAATATTAGGTGGGTGGTCGTCAATGTATGAACTTGTAAAAGAAATAAATGAATAAAAATTTAAATAATAATAATACATTAAGGAGATTTAAATGTCTTAGCTTTAAATGCATGTTAGATAATAGCAAATAAAAAGAGCAATAATACATTAGAACAGGAAATTGTGTACTTTTAAAGGGTAAGTTGTTGAAACCAGTTGTAGTAAGAAAAAACTTGTCCAAAGCTTGTCCATAATAAGTACCTTGCAATGAAATGTCAGGATATGTCTTCTTTCTATGGCCTTCCCTTTCAAGACCCTGTGGCAGCATCACACTGAGTGAGATTTTTAACCCGTGTCATTTTATCTAGCTGGGATCTAAATTGGGCTCTGATTTCTTGACTTCCTCTGAGAGATGGTTTTGGGGAAACGGCGGTTTTAGCCCTACGTTTAACCGAGCTGCATTACTGAAGAAAAATGGTTGATCATAAAAGGAAGAACACCAGGTTTTTCACCAAACAGTTATAAATTCTTATCTCTTTATGCCTTGCTCATCCATAACACCAGCTGTTTAATCTCTTCATCCATAAACACCGGCTGCCTCATCACAGCTTATCCTCTTGTTCAGCGAAGCACACTAACCTTGTAGGCTCTCATCACTCTCTGTCGGGTTTCCGATCCTTCTTTTCCTACATACAGCTCATTTAAATCGCATTACGTAGGCTCGCTCCACCTGTGAAAGTAGATGTGGCTATAAAGATGCCCTCTGGATTCTATTTAGCCCGAGCTCAACCACAGGAGATGTCGATGGCCATTGTAAACCATTCGTTTTATGCTCTTGTAGCTTTTCGGGTTTATTGCAATGTCGATTAGGGGCATTAGTCTTTCAAGGAATTCATTAATGGGTAAAAAGTAATACATTTTATTTTACACCATAGTTTTGGCCTGAAGTGCAGCAAACGTCTAGTTTGAGAGCAGTGAAAATAAAATGCAGTGAAGCTATGAGGTTCCCCGTACAAAGCCAAAGATCTCTGCAACAAGACGATATGAAGTTTTACGATAGTCAAACTAACCCTAACCCTAACCCCGCATTATACAGCATTTCCTAAATCTTTTCTAAATTACTAAATAACATGTAAGACTCGATGTCTTATGCTACCCAACGAGATGTCATCTCTTCATCTATACCGCTTTCTAATGTATACCAGCATCGTTGGGTACACCCTGAGACAGGGTGCCGATTCATCGCATGACACACACACACACACACACACACACACACTCATTCACACACTATGGGCAATTTTGGAACGCCAATTAGCCTAATCTGCATGTTTTTGAACTGCAGGAGGAAACCAGAGTAAGCATGGAGAGAACATGGAGGAACTCTTATGTCCATTCTGAATGGGCTTTTTTTTGTTTAGTTTGTTTTTGTTTTTAATATTTTTTGATAAAAAAAATTATTCACTAACTATACACAAGAAACTGGTGATAAGGTCATGGGCTTCCAAGGCTCACCTATGCTCATGAAGAACAAAGACCATTTTGTCCAGTCCAATCTCAAAGAAAACCCAATGCAGCACAAAAAGGTACCAAAATACATACTGCACCACATACAACCAATAAAAAAGTAGAGGTCCTCCGCTTAAGTGGATGCCGCGGAACGCAGTCCTGTAAACTTTTGTTCCGGCGACATTAGTTCCCAAGCAAAATGGAGGAGAAGTTAATTATTGCGGTAGCGGGTTTCCCGGTTATTTATGACATGTCCCTGTTTGTGTACAGGGACATTAATTTACAAAAAAATTATGCGTGGACAAAGGTGTCTGAAATTGTTGGTGTTTATATATAATATGAAATATAATATAATAATAAAAATATATAAAATTAGACTAGCAATTCACAATGAACAGAAGCCACACCATACAAATGGCTTCTAATTTGTGTGGGAACCCTAAGTCCAGGTGGTTTTAATGTTAATAGATGTTATGGCTGATCAATGTACAATATAATAATTTCACGTTTTTTCATTAAAATAATTCTTCATAAATTTTCATGTATATACGAAAGACCAATTATTTATGGTATTTCAGTGCTTTGACAGTTTTATATTAACTATGCGGTTTAAATAATCACATTGATTTTCATTTTTCTTGCCAAGGCTTATCATCAGATCTATGCTCATTTAAAATATTTAAAAACATTTAAAATAACTGATCACATAAATTACCATGCATCTAGATTTATTTGCTAAACACATCCTGCGTTCAGCTCAGTAATTAAATTCATGCCCATTTCTCAAGCATAGCATTAGCTGCATGCTGCAAAAGAAAAATATGTTTTGGACAGAGTCCTGCAAATCAGTGCTCACACCACCTCAAGGCTATTATCACACTTTGTGTTTGTTCAGCAGAAGAAGCAATTCTTTCAGTGAGAAAAGGGTTTAAACATGTTCAAGCCATCAGTGTGGTTGTAGGGGACAAAAAGCTACCAACAATAATATGGTGATTTCAAGGACGAGGGTTAAACCTCGTCAGTAAATGCTATCAGTAAATATTGTTTTAAAATCCTATTTGCAACTTGTGTTGAGGTCATTTTGTTCCGTATTATTCCAGAATCATGTAGTCAACATTGGTCCAACGCCATTTTGTCAAGTAATTCTAATTTTCAAAAACAACAAAGAACAGTATTACTCTCAATGTCTGTAACGTTGCCAAATGAACGCTGCCACAACCAAAAGTTCTTGCTAGACAAAACATAACTACCAAAATCACTCGCATGATCGTGCTGTTCTCCAGTGAAACTATTCAGCTTGAAATCTGATTTAAAGAAAACAGAGTTAGTTAACGAACGCATACAATTTGCCATTAGGGGCAAATAGTATCAATAAGCAGCGCTAACAACTTCTAGTTACTACAGCACTGGGACATACAACCACAATTTTATTTATTATTATTATTATTATTATTATTATTAGTTGTTGTATTTTTAGAATTCTTACGGTGGCCGAGAAGTGCAAAACAAAATATCAAACTCAAAACAAAATAACGAATTTATAAACAAAATAAAATTTTTTTTAAAAACAACTAAAACAAAATAACAAAACCAAAAACAAAATAGGGTTTTGTTCTTTTGTTTTCATTTTATTGTTTTGTTTTCAGGTTTTGTTATTTTGTTTTTTAGTTTTTGTTATTTAGTTTTTGTTATTTTTTGTTTGTTATTTTGTTGTCGGTTTTGTTATTTTGTTTTAGGTTGTTTTGTTTTCAAATTTGTTATTTTGTTTTGTGTTTTGCTATTTTGTTTTGCACTTCTCTGCCACCATATGTATACATTCTTCATTTATTTATAATATATATTTTTAGTGACACAGTTATATAGTGACCAAAGTTGATAGAAAGCACATCTAAAAATCACAGCCCAGGAATGAAGATCTGTAGAGTTGTGTTTGTTTTGCAAAACTGATCCATCATTCATGCTCACTTGATCTGTTCACTCACTCAAACGAATGAAATTCGTCAGCTTGCTTCATCACAAAGATCAAGAGCAGTTCTGTGAAACCAGTCAAAAATCTGTTTAATCTCCAGAGCGAATCAAGTTCTTTCTTGCTTGGCTAATAATATCAGAGTCAATAAATGAGCAGATAAAGAGGGAGAAATGCAATAATTTGCTCATCGAGATTAAATTTTCTAAAAGATGGGAGAGAATTGAAGCCTATTTGTCAAAGGTTTATGGAGTTTTCCTTTCTGTGGATATTGCTGAAATAAAATAAACTGCTTTCTTATGATCAGAAAAGAAAAATATATTTTTTTTCTTAGTATTGCTCTGATTTTGTCATGCCTTTGGCCAGTAAGGCGAATGTAAGTCTAGAGAAAGAAAACTGGACAGTTGTTGATCTGTAAAAAAAATCTCTTGGTCTTTTTATCAGTCTTCAACCGTTCACTTCATAGCCTCAGATTCCTCTTCAGATTCCTGACAGGAGCTGAAACCCTGCTATTACAGCTCATCTGCCTCAGGCTTTTATCTGTTGTACATCTGTTGTGTAACACTGGGGTTCCAAGACCAGCATACCAGCCTGGTATACCAGTAAGTAGATTAGATCTCGTTAAATTCCCAATATGAGGAGTGAAATATTTGTGAGTCAAGCAACCTCCTTGATGATGATGATGATGATGATGATGAAAAAAAAAAGGAAAGTGACTTGCCATTTATTTTTATTTTGTTCAATGTTGAGTTGACATAATACAAAATTTGTTCATTTGTGGAAGTATTTTATATGTTACATTGAATTCATGCAGTCTTCTAATCATCCATTGATGTCACAGTTGAGTAAAAATGATCACATTACAGGTATATTAAAACTTCTTTTGGTCTTATCAGCACTTTCTGTTGACATTACGCAAGATCACAAGACCCTTGGCTTTGTCTTGAGGTGTAAAGCATCCTCCCTGAGTCCTGATCTCGCTTCATGGCGATCACTTTGGTCACCTGAAAGCAGTCATTTGAGGACAAAGATTCACTTCTGATGAAGAAGTCAAGACAGCGGTGCATTCATGGTTCGCTCCTTTATTTTTAAAGCATTTTTTAATGGCATGAGTCATTAAGTGCATGAGTGCATGAGTGCAGAGGATGAAGATTTAATGGAAATAAGCATAAACAGAACAGACAGAACACAAACATGAATCAGAACAACATTGAAAAAAAAAAAAAAACAGGTAGTAACAGCTGGCTGCTCAAACCTGCAAGCAGTTTGCTGATCACTGAAAAAGAAGCCCTAATGATCTACCAGGTGATAGAGTATGATTACTCACTCACACATCCATCTCACTCATAGTCTATACCGCTTAATCCTGTATACGGGGTCACAGGGAGCCTATCCCAGGAGACTTAGGGCACGGAGCAGAAACAATTCCTGCTATCCGTTATCACCCAGATGAGGATGGGTTCCCTGTTGAGTCTGATTTCTCTTAAGGTTTCTTCCTATTGCTATCCCAGGGAGTTTATCCTTGCCACCGTCACCGTTGGCTTGCTCATCAGGGACTATCTAAATACATGCAAACTCTATGCACAAAGAGGCGGGAATCAAACCTGGCCAGGAATCAAACCCGGACCCTGGAGGTGCAGAGCAACAGTGCTAAGCCACCCTACTGCCATGTATGGCTATCAGCACAAAACTTCCACAATCAACACAAGTATTCAATGCTGCTGCAAAAGTAAATGAATAAATAACGCTATTAACATTGTTCCTTAAAATCCCGAGAAATTCCTGTAATCAATGAAATAAGTCAAACAAGCACCTTTGACCTTTGACGCCACAGACACCTCTCACCATCAATCCCCTAGATCAATCATCCATCCTGCCTCCTGCATCACCTCAAGGACCCCACACCATTGCTGGACAACGGACATACCAAATTACTGTATGAACATTTTCAATTTATTACATACTATAAACTGTAAACTGGACTATCTAATACACTCGGAGAGCCATGGCCCAGAAGAACAAAACATTTTCAGCCACATATTTGCCCCACTATTTGAATTTCAATAAATTTTCATGAATTTCAAGTCACTGAAACAAGTATACTGAACAACAAGGCCATCATCCCTGATGGAGGCCAGGAAGGATTGCAGCTTCCAAGCTGAACGTACCAAGCCTTGCTATCTATCTCTATGGTTTCTATGGTTTAACATAGTTTTGTATTACCTTGTTTGTGATTTATTTATTTTTTGCCTCTGATATATCGATACTCATGTCTGATTCTTGTTTTTTTGTTCTACCTTTGTTCACCCGTACTTCCTATCATTAAACCTTTCAACCTGTAATTGCATGAGTCTTAAACTCAAAAACCTGGGATTAGTTTCGGTTTTCTTATTGTCGACAGCTTAAATTTATCACCACTACTGACTATTAATGTGCAACTTAATGTTGTGTGTTAATGCGCAGTTCATTGAACGCTCTCATTTTTCAATGAAATGAATGGATCAGTTGCAACTAAGAAGAGCATCATTAACATGCAGCATGGTGAGCGTGAGCGGCAAAGGCTTCATTCAATCGATTTTTAATATCGCTAATACTCTATGAGCTGAGCTCTTAATCAAGCTAGAGTAAATCGAAGCATTGTGCATGATGCAGTGTATACAATGTTGTTTTAAGCCGTGATGGTTAGTGTTTACTGTATAACACCATGTGCTTTGATTCAAAGGCAGCAGCACCCCGTCTCATGTATATAACATATTTGCACCATTTAATATAATATGAATACTATGGTGTTTGGTGGAATAAATTGCTCGATGATTATGGTGTCGTATCAGAAGGCTTCCAGTTCAAGCCCCAGTGCCAACGGGCTGCCACTGTTCAGCCCTCGAGCAAGGTCCTTCAACCCCAAGTGCTCAGATAAAATTGGGTGTTGAGCTGGCAACCCAACGCCATAAGTAACTGCCACAGATACAACAGATATATCTTCATGGTGGGGAGTATCTATCGCCTGATGTGCCGTATGGTGCATGGACGGACCCTGTCCCATATCCCTAAATATGGGTCTGTTCCAGTACGACTATGTCGTAGTAGTTAACACTGCTGCCTTACACCTCCAGAGTCCTGGTTCAATTCCAATAGTATGTACCAACCAGGTAATCTGATTGGACGAGACGCATTCCACGAGTGGCGATATAGAGCATAACAGCACTGAGACAATGTGTTAAACAATGTGTCTTACTCTGCATCACAGGTGTTCTTATAATCGTTAACGACACTAACTGTTTTTTGCCAGCATGGTTGAAAGTATTTCAGCGCAGTGCACAGTACTGCAGAGGAGAGCAGCTGCCTGCCAAAACACACATTCAAATCCAATTGTCATGGACCGGAGGATAAGCCCAGAAGCCTTAGCAGTTAGCCCGTGTAGTGTGAATGGTAAACCCAAACGCGGAAGTAGCAAGAGTAGGCAGGATAAACACGCGTTTAGTCTAAGAACTCTCTTATGCGAAGAGCAAGGATCTACACAAATAAATCCGCGTTCTAGCAACACACTCTCAATCAAAGAAGCAACCCAAATCGGCGAGTACTCACTGAATAGTCGGCGAAGCGTTGGGCAAAGCATGGGCAAACTCAATGACTGAGCGATGTGAAGCGCCACCTTGTTTCCTTTTATGCTTCTTCAAACGCGACTGTGTTACTTCCGGGTCCTAGTGCCGGTCGCGGTGCGAGTGAGCATGACACCAATCGGGGAAGCACTTTCAGCGAGAAAACACACCTAATAACGTTAAATCATCATAACAATATCATTATTGTTATATGAAATCGGCGGCACGGTGGTGTAGTGGTTAGCACTGTCGCCTTGCACCGCCAGGGTCCGGGTTCGATCCCTGGCCAGGCTCGATTCCCATCTCTGTGTGCATGGAGTTTGCATGTTTTCCCCGTGCTTGGTGGGTTTTCTTCGGGTACTCCGGTTTCCTCCCACTGTCCAAAGACATGTAGGTTAGGCTAATTGGCGTTTCCAAATTGCCCTTATGTGTGAATGAGTGAGTGTATGTGTGTGTGTGTCTGTGCCCTGCGATGGATTGGCACCTTGTCCAGGATGTACCCAGGGTGTGCCCCAAGTCTCCTGGGATAGGCTCCAGGCCCCCCGTGACCCTGGATACAGGATTAAGCGGTATAGATGATGAGTGAGTTATATGAAATGTACGTTGTTTAATTTTTGGCCTCAGTAAGCTTCAAAGCTAACCAGCTTCTAGCACAAGGCTGAAGCCCAAATTCCTCTCTAATCCCTGTTCAAGGGCACTACTTGGTGGGTGGAACCTTTCTAGCATACTAGCTATTCATTTAATGCTTTTTGGGATTCGACTCTAGTACTCTGACGTTAAAGTAGCTTATATGGAATAATTCTATATTTAAGGAGAAACTGACAAAATTACCAGGACTGTCCATGGTTTATTCTCCTCACCTTTTGGTTACATAGCAAAGTTGACAATGAACCATCTTTGTGGATGAGTTGTATTAATCAATACCACAACAGAGGTCCTGCTGAGGGATGTGCCGTCCAGCCATGCTGATATTCAGTACAACAATACAACCAATATGATATTGCTTAAGGAGCTGATAAACTCCTACAGAAAGAATTTACTTCAGATTCTCACTAATAAGGGTAGTTCTATAGTACTCAACTATACATGTATAGTTATTTTATTTACCTTGTTTGCAATACATGTACAAATTTTTTTTGTTTGTTTATTATTGATGATATTGATGCGTGATATGATACCGTGCTTTGTAATCATTCTTTCATGCATTATTATTTCTGTAGGGAAATTACCATTATTTTAAAAACCCAACCACATGAATGTATAATTTACATTAAAATCCAGTTCAGTCCAAAAAGCAAGGTCCTGCTTTGTTTATTGCTTGGTTCAGATTTGGCGGGGCTGTTTTGGGGGCTGCCAGTGTAACAACCCAACTAGGGCGCCAACAGACCCAGGGCCAGCCCCGCCAAAATAACCATATGGCCATGAATATTCTATTATATTCACATGAATATTGTTTAATTCAATTGGTGGCAGAATGAAGAGGTTGAACTGCTGCCAACTCTGTTCAGATCTAATTCTCAGTAAAATAACAAACAACAACACGAACCATAGAAATGCAATATTACTACAAACTAGAACATAGCCCTAAAAGCCTTTAAGCCTTTAGTGACCTCCGACCAGTTTATCGCAGAAGACATAATTTACTGACCTTCATTCTGAAAATCTTTGTGAGCACCCGGTTGTGTCAAAACTCAGGGGTCGCTGGAGCATTCAAAGGACAGATGGAGCCCTAGGGCTGAGAATGCTGTTCGAGTTCACAAAATAGATTAGCGATTTATTCCCTACCGCAGTGCTGATTTGGGACATTTTTCACGTGGATGAAAGTGATTACACTTCATTACTGTATAATCGTATCGATCACAGAATCTAAGTGTCATTGTGAACACCTAATGCAAGAGACATCTATATCTCTCTCGCTAATACACACCTCTTGATTTAAATCACAGAGATTTTTCAAAATGAATGGAGAACTATCTGTGATTTGGACTATCTGATGATGTCCATCCCAACGTTGAAGTGCTTACCTTAAATTAAGAGTGCCAAATTGACCTTTGAATGACCCCTTAAGTGCTGAAGAGTACTGTAAATGTACGAAAATGCTTATCGTAGTTAATTGCCACCCTACAGCACATCAATATTTACACAGACTTTGTTGCAGTAAGAAGAGGAAAAACTCCTGGAGCATGGCATGCAGTGGAACAAAAATAATCAAATATTGCATTATCATCTCTAGTGGTGCTTGTTTGAAAATAGGATGGTATACGCCGATTTTGCATGGACTGCTGCTGCATCAGTGCACTCACAATCAGAGACTCACAAATCTGATTACACTCTAGGCGATGAAACAGATGATCAGTACCATTGATCTTACCGGCGGATTCCTCATCCCAGAGACAACAGGAAATTGGGACTCTTTTCTTGTGTTGTTCTAGTTACAGATGATGCCCATGGATATTTACAGTATGTACAATCCCCAGTCAAATGTAACTGATTCTTGGTGTGACATGATGGCGTAGCGGTTAGAGTGTGGGTTCGATTCCCGCCTCAGGTCTGAGTGCATTGAGTTTGCATGTTCTGCCTATGCTTGGTAGATTTCCTTGTACAGTCCAAAGACATGCAGATTAGGTTGATTGGCATTCCCAAATTGCCCGTTACAGAGCATGTGCCCAGTAATATATTGGCTTCGGGCCCCCCCATGACCCTGTGAAGTGGTATAGACGATGAGTGAATTAATTATTTTCCTGGTGCCTCTCGACATCTTCAACAGTTAAATGAAATCTCCCAGTGTTCCCATTAAGCCCCATCCAGACGGACATATAAACAAGAGTTTAATACCCCATGCATTTCATTCAGTACTCTTTAAATACTGCATGTTGTGTAGACATCTGTTCTGTAGACACCTCTTCCTGTAGTGACCTTGAACAGGTGGTTATTCCCCATAATTACCTGTCCCATAAGTGCTGTATTATTTACATAGACGCTCCTCATCAAGACATTCTGTCTTGGTTAACATTTGTTAGAGGCCAACAGTCTTTTTATCATGGGAGAAGGCACTTTTATTTGTAACCAATGAAGCTGTAGCGATTATTTGTGACCTATGGGGTAGCTGGATAATCAGAAGATATCTTCATATGTATAGTATGCCGTTTCATTTGCAGCCAGTAGTCAAGCCTCGCCTTCTTCTCTGAAATCCAATAAAGCTGAGTAATTGCTGTTTCTCAGAGAACAGCTAAGGGTATTGGTGCCGACAAGCTCCAATCATGTCGACCATTGTACAATTGTGGAAACTAATTATTCTGACTTGCATTATCTACTGACATTTCCACCATCCTTTAAGTGCTGTCACAGAAGAAGTCTCTTTTACCCACTGGAATGAGTTGGAATGAATGTTAATAGTGTGTCTGACCATTTATTTTAATACATCATTAATGATTCCTGATGTACTCAACATATAGCTTTTGTAAAAGCTAATAAAAATGCATCAGTTATCTACCAGTTCATTCTTTTAACCCAGTTTATACAGTGCTATAGTGAGTATTTCTAATGCATGCAAGTATTCACATGCGATTTGTTGAAATACAAAGCCAGCATTAACTATAGCAGTACGACTATAGCTCGGAATACACTATACAGGTGTTTACTGGTGTGTAGCAGGACAAAAATGAGCCATGACTTAACGTGGTAAAGTAAAGTTAGATCTTATTTATCAGCATCACTGAAACTTACCGGATTGTATATACAGTACAGTAAAATATGAAGGGCGTTCAAATAAAAGCAGGACTTGTGATAGAGTTTTTTGTGAATGAAGTTGTAAATTCGATTGAGATTTAGAGAATACTTTAAAAACAGTCCGTGAATAATGATCCCAGCCAAGGTTGCTCAGACCCCACTGCAGTCATTCCCATGAACCTTCTTCCTTCTTTAAAAATTGACAGATAACTTGTCGCCAGCTTGTAGAAGAGATGCATCTGTCTATGTGAATTTGACACACAATCATTCACACCAATCAACACCACTCGCATGTTATATATACTCAGATGGGTGTTCTTGGCTCATCCCTATACAGTGCTAACCTTCCTCCAAGCCATTTTCAAATGTTTTGGCCATTAAAGGCGTTCCTGGGGGGCCAGGGTTTCAGACATGAAATGATCTGAGAAAACCTTCTTCTCCAAGCATATTATAGCAGGGGACTATATAGAGATATAAAGATGGTGTTTACTCTCATAACTGTGTTCTGTTATTTTGCACATCCAAAAAAAGTCAGGATTTGACCTGAACACGTCTTGTACAGTTGTAAACATTGTAGAGATTTGTATGCTTTGCGAATCAAGAATGTTACTGTCGAGAAATGTCTTACATTGACATGATGACAACTACTGAGTAATCTACCGCATAAAGTACTGAGAGATCAATAATTATTGTGGTTCTATTACTGGTTGCAGATCTTATTTTTCCATCACAACAGCTATAACTGAAAGGTAGAATCCTGGTTTGCATATTTTTAAAATCTTTTGCCATGGCCTTTACTTGACTTTCCTATCATTGCCATGTATTTCTCTGGCTTGGCTGTTTCCTTGGTTCTCATAACCTGGGACTAAGCCCATATCAGATCATTTGTGACATTTTTGAGAGCCAGTTTTGAGAGTCAGACTCTAGACTGGTATCCAAGTGACAACTTTATTGGCTGTGCTACTACTAGAAGAAGATTTGGTCCATTTTGTTGTACAGAATATTCGTTCTTTGCAGGGGAATAACTCTATTTTAGAGAAATCCTTTTGGATCTTTTACACCATGGATTGTCACTGTTAATCCAGAGACTTCGCATAAAGAGATGAGTTAATTCAAAATTAGTCACCAGGTTGCACACCTACTTTTTTTTTCAGAGAGAATAAAGGGAAAGCCATCATTCTGACAGATCATTCAATGAGAACTTGTCTTTTGTAAAGCTGAAGCTTGGTGTAAATTAAATGCTGAAGACATTATGCAGAAGTAAAATATAGTCTCTTTAAATCATTAAATTAAGTTCCAGTACTTTTGCTCTAAGTAATTTTTTTCTGCTTTTTGCTGCTTCACTGATTTCTTTAAATTCCCAGTTAAATAATCTGACATGAACTTGAGTACACCTTTATTGTGATAAATACTGTACATACTAATAAGTTTGAATGGAGATGGACAGGATGGACAGAATAGAGATGGACAGGCGGTGCCATAGTGGTTAGCACTGTGGCTTTGTACCACAAGGATTGGGGGTTCAAGATATGCCTTTGGTTCTGCATGTTCTTCTCATGCTTGGTGTGTTTCCTCCGGGTGATTTGGTTTCCTCTGTCAACAGTCTTGCAGATGCAGATTGGCATTTCCAGCTTACCTGTAGTGTGTTTGTAAGTCTGTGCGGTCCTTGTGCCCTGCAGCGGATTGGCACCCTGTCCACAGTGTACCCTGTCTAGTGCCCAAGTCCCGGGGATAGGCTCCAGGCTTCCACAAACCTCTAGGTGGAGATGGACTGTCCCATAATAACCATTGTAACATTAACACATTACCACTGAATATCAATTTTATACCAGGAAAGAGGTGACAGGATCATGTTTACCCATGACTCATTTATGCCCTAAAGGAAAAAAGGTTAGCCTGTGTGGTCTAATCCCACAGAAATGCCAATGCAAGACAATTCATTGAGCACGTAAATGCTGGCCATAATAGAGCGGTACCAGATCAGCTGGTGTATCACCGTTTCACACGTGTCCCAACTTGCAAAGAGCCTGAGGCAACCAACCCAGCCTCCAAATTCCCCATATCCTATTCCAATCGAGCACTCATGGGGCAAAAATTGTCTCTGGTTAACATTTAATGTGCTCCAAATCAAGCACTGACTATGACATAGCTGATGGCTTGCCAAATTGTTGGGCAAATGCTCCATTAGTCTTAAATGTTTAGAGTCTAAAATCTCCAACCCAGCGATGATCTGTAATTTAGGGAGGCTGCTGGAATATAATTGTACATAATCCATCAGAGGTTTTGGGGAGTCAGATTCAGCAGATTTGACCTTCATGGAAAAGTATTGGCCTTCTGGGGAGTTTCATTAAATGTTCAAGGTTGCCTGTTTTTCCATTTATTCAAAAACTGGGTTTCATAGATTCATTTTACGCCACTCAAAGTTGCTAGACCTGTAATCACACTCATCTTAGTACAAAATAAATATTTTCCATCCCTTTAACCTCTTTAGGATTAGTCCTTGTACAGTAATGAACTGTAGTTTCTCATTCCTCATGAGACAGAATGTACATTTCTGTATCCAGAGTAAATAACAAAACGACTATCACACGATTATACAGTCAGATAAATTTAGTTCTAGTTTTACAAGAGTTTGTTGAATGTGATATATTGCACTGGCTCTCTGGCAGAAAATCCATTCACAACAGTATGGTAAATGATGCATAGTGATGAGCGAGAATGGCATCCCAGATCGCATTTAAAAAAACTGCTGAAAAGCATGACAAACTGTTTGGTACATTATTCTTCACCTTCAGGGAACAGAGGTTTTATCTATAACCTTATGTTCTCTTACACCGAATGTTCTCAAGTACAAGGCCGAGGGGAACTGCTTTCTCTTTTCCGGGACTCGGAACAATCAGCACTAATAAGAATGGACTCCTTCAACGTTAAAATGGATCTTTTGTGTTCGGTGAAAAACACAAGACCCATGACATAGCAGAGTATTGGCAGCATTGTGCGGCTTCTTTTCAGCTGGGACTCGGGGTTTAATCACGATAGAGAGAATCAGGAATAGTTCAGAATATTAATCGGTGCACAACCTGTTAGACATCAGGATGAAGTCAACAAATGAATGGCGCAGAATAAACATTTTGGAATGGCCCAGTAAGGGCAACAATTTAGGTCTCATCAAAAACATGTGGAATGTGTTGAAAAGGGCTGTGCACAGGCAATTAACTTGTAGTTTTGTTCACGGTTAACATAAGCTATAAAGCTGAATGTACATAGTTCCACCAATTAAAGAGGGATATGCCGCATATTAGTGGAAAAACACTCACAGACTCAGGGGGCCTGGAGCCTATCCCAGGAGACTTAGGGCATAACGTGGGGTACACCCTGGATAGGGTGCCAATGCATCACAGACTCACACAATATGGGCAATTTAGGAACGCCAATTAACCCTACCTGCATGTCTTTGGACTGTGGGAGGAAATTGGAGCACCCGGAGGAAACCCACCAAGCACGGGCAAGACAATGCAAATTACAGAAAACTTCATTACGGCACTGTGCAAATAAATGTTTTGAGCCACCCACCATTTCTTAATAAACAAAAGCCAGATGTCCTTGTATTTTTAACGTAGCCTTGACGAATAGTTCTTCAGGCTTCTTGAATGACATTTTTGTCTCCCATTTTGAGTCCTGTCCCTGTACTCGAGAAGTTTCGGAGGATTTTTCTCTGTTTGTTAAGCCATACAGTGATCTAGGAATTATTCACACATGACATACTGTAGCTTAAGACATGAACCAGTGACAAACTGGCATGATGATCAGATGATAGAAGTATACTGGTGATTGGTATGCTGGAGTTTTTGGGACAGATGAGAGGGGAAATGAGGTTGCTGCTGAGGTTGTTACAAATATCAAGACTTTCATGAATAACACAAATGGAACCCATTTGGAAATGTATATATATATATATATATTATTATATATGTATATATATATATATATATATATATATATATATATATATATACATATATATATATATATATATATATATATATATATATATATATATATATATATATATATATATATACAGTGGAACCTCGGATTGCGAGTAACATGGTTTATGAGAGATTTTAAATATTTTAAATAAATTTTTAATCGGAAACCGAGCAAGTATTAGTTTACGAGCGCCGAGTATCATGTATCACGCATGCGACTCTTATTTTGACACCGAGCGTATGTGTGCGTGCGCGTAATTTGAGACCGACACACACACAAACACCCTGACACATGCAGAGACGCTCTCTTGCCTTTTCACCCCCTCCCTGGCTTCACAAACACACAGAAACTCTGCTCTGTCGCGTTTCTTTTCAAAGGTAAGGTGCTAGTTCATTAGTTTGTTTGTTTGTTTTTTACTTTACCGCAGTGATTCCCTTGGTATGCGCTCACGTCAGTGTCAGAGAGATTTCTTTTTTTTCTGTTAAAACGGTGTTTCCGTTATATGTGTGTTTGTTGTGAAACTTAAAAAGCGAGGTGGGGAGAGAGAGGAGGAGTATTACTGTGTAAAGTCAAGGGAAGGGGCTAATTCCACACATACACACACTCACACTCACACACACACACACACCTGGCGCCTGCGCGCACCAACGGAAACACTTATCTGTTGGGATTTATTTGTACTTTTTTTTAAAGGTAAAGTGCAGATTAATTTGTTTTATTTTCATTTTATAGATTGTATTAATTCTTTTTATGTATTTAATTTTTGGGGCTGTGGAACAAATAATTTGAGTTTTCATTATTTCTCATAGGAAAATGATGATTTGGTTTACGAGTGTTTTGGAACACGAGCCCACTTCTCGAACAAATTATGCTCGTAATCCAAGGTTCCACTGTATATATATAAAATATATATATCACATTACCAAATGGGTTCCATTTGTGTTATTCATGAAAGTTTTGATATTTCATCCAAATACAGTTTTAGGATAGGAGTTGTTAAGATATGTCTCAGATTTTGCTTGTGTCTTGTATTCGAGTCATTTCAGACACTAATTTATCCATATTTTTTAAGCACACGGTCGCACAAAATCTCTTTCATATAGAAAATCTCAGTTTAGCTCACCTCACCGATTTTTGGTTTTGTCCAGCTACTGTAACACCTGTACCTCCACGGATCAGGGGAATAAGATCAAGTTCCCCGGATTACTGAGTTGACCCTTTGTCCCCACCTAGTGTGTCTATGTATTTACTACCAGCACTTAAGCACTTAAGCACTAAACACGAACACCTGTGATTCCCTTGTGTGTCTACTATTTATTCCAGTCGAACCCGTAGGGCTTCGTCGGTTCACTGTTGTGCACCTTGTCTGTCCTCACCTGACCCTCTCCGTGTTTCATGTGAATGTTTTAAGGATTCTATTCTGCCCGTCTCACCCCCAGGATTGAGCAGTGTCTGCAGGTGTGGGACTCCGGGAGGAAGGAAAGACCCTCACGAGTCACAAGGACATTGCAAGAGTTTCCTTTGTTTACGGTATAGTCTCCAGAAGCCTAAACTGTTTCAGTTCGCCCACCTGCAGACCCTGCCTGGGAAGCCCCGCTCGGTATCGCCGTGAGCGACACAGGACTTTATTTTGTTTGTTTTTTCTTGTGTTTTGAGAAAAAGAATAATCAATAAAAACTCTTGTTGTACACATGGATTCTGCATCTGGGTCTCACTCACACCAGGAAGACATGACAGCTACAGTGCTGCATACTAGCTTAAATTCTGCCTGACTTCAGCAATTCTGGTTATAAGATAACAAGCTGCTTCTGGGGGGAGGAAAAAAAATACAGAAAATAACAACATGGAGGCACCAATCAAGTCGAGACCTCCAGCTACCCACCAACATTTAAATGGATTTTATTTTTAATTAATATTTCATTACCTTTCTATTAAAAATCATTATATAAAAGTTATGAGTAAGTTATAAAGTATGGATCTTTGTAACACCCTGCTAATGCAGTTGTAGTGGCCAAAGCATTAGGTCAGGGAAGCTCATATTGGTCTAAATTGGTCCAGATTATGACTATGACACTGAATGGCTTGAAATGAATGAACCAAAATTTTTTAAATACTCAAAATATGTAAACAGATCAGCTTTGATTAAGACATGAATTTTAGATTTGCATATAGGATAAGGCTTTTCGATATATATAAAATGTCTTGATTGCAGTCATATACTTAATTAGACATGGTCATGGCTTATTGCTTAAGGTCACTCTCATATGCAGTGTCTCTTTCACAGATTTTTGGCATCAGCTATTTATGGCACTGCATACCGTACATTCTAGCTGACTTCAGCAACTCTCCTTATAAGATAACAAGCTGACTCTGGGGAGGAAAAGGACAGGAAATGACTGACACCATCCTGGATCAGACAGTTCGAAGTGTAGCAACCATTTGCTGAACATTGGTCACTTCCATTATTCTGAATTTTATGTTATATATACTACATTGAAATCAAGTGTAAATTGTAAAGCTATCAAGCAAGAAAAAAACAAAAAACATCATAGAATTATTCTGGGACTGTAAGAATTTTCCACTATGTATTCTCCAAATTAAAGTTGTATAAAATGAACACTTTATATCTTTTTATTCTGCTCTATCTACAGAATTTTCAAACCTGCCATAAAGCTGAACATCCAAATGCTGTAGACAGATCAGTGAGCAAAATACATTCACTTGAGGTTCAATTACAAAAAGTCAGGTATGTGTCACGGCTGGTCCGTGTGAGGCAGGCTTGGAGGACCCAAAAGCAGACACAATAGGTCGGATTCAATATAACAGTTTATTTCAAAATGAGGAGGTGAAACAGAGAGAGAGAGATGATCAAAAGAAACCAGTACTTGGGGTGCTGTCTGAAAAGAGCTGTGGCGTGGCTTGGTTGTGGAGGTGGGTGAGAGACAGAGCACTGAATGCACAGGTTGAGCAAGCACGGCAGAGGAGTGAGCGTGGCTGTGTGGAGAGGTGAGGGCTGTGGTGCACATGTAAAATCCGATGTGCAGTTTGAGGGAGAGATTGGAGATTCAGCAATCCTGAGGATAAAGGCAGGGCCGGAGTCAAAAACAGAAGAAAAGGTTCAAAGCCGGGTTATCAATGTAGTGAACCGTTCCAACTCGTAAAGCTAAGGGTGTAACCAGAAGAGAAAAAAGGGTCAATAACATGAAAAAGGTAAAAAGGTATTATTTTCACAAAACACTAGACACAAAAAACACTAGGCTTGTGGCACGCAATAATTCGGCACTGGATGGTTGTTTGTGGCTGGTTTAAATAGGGAGAAAGTGACGAATGAGATGCAGAGCAGGTGTGCTCATGCCGGTGAATGAGGCGGCAAAACAGAAGCCGTGGGATGGAATGTGGAGAGGAGTTGCAGGTGATCATGGCTTGGTTAGAGCGGAGGGCGTGACATGGCGTACTGTTACAGTACCCCTCCCCCTATGGGCGCCACCGGGCGTCCTAGCTGGTGCTTCTGGGTGTTGCCGGTGGAAGTCAGATATTAGAGTTGGGTCGACAATGAACCTGGCAGGGACCCAACTTCTTTCTTCTGGCCCATAACCCTCCCAATCGACGAGGTACTGTAGGCCCCTCCCTCGGCGTCGAGCTCTTAGCAGTTTGTGCACTGTAAAAACCTCACCCCCGTCGATGAGTTGAGGAGGAGGGGGAGGGCGGGTGGGAAGGGATAGGGGGCTGGGAACCAGTCGTCTGAGCTGCGAGACATGAAATGTCGGGTTGATGCGGCGCATAGAGAGGGGTAGGGAAAGCCTGACCGAAACAGGGTTAATTACTTTGGTGATCGTGAATGGTCCGATGAATCTGGGAGATAATTTGTGGGAGGTTGTTTTGATGGGAATGTCTCGGGTGGACAGCATCACCCTCTGACCCACTCTGTACCTGGGGGCTGCCGAGCGGCGTCGGTCAGCTTGCCGTTTGAAGGTGCAGATGGTGCGTAGGAGACGGGTTCTGGCCTGGGACCAAACTCTCTTGCAGCGGCGAACAAAAGACAGGGCTGAAGGTACGTTTACTTCCTCTTCTTGGGATGGGAACAGTGGTGGCTGATAGCCCAAGCAGCAATGGAAGGGTGAGAGGCCTGTGGCAGAGGTTGGTAGAGAGTTGTGCGCATACTCAATCCAGGGGAGTGTCCTACTCCACGTAGTTGCATCTCGTGAGGCCATGCACCTTAGGGCCTTTTCCAGTTCCTGGTTCAATCTCTCTGTCTGTCCGTTTGACTGAGGGTGATAACCAGAGGATAGGCTTGCTGTTGCTCCAATTAACCTGCAAAATGCCTTCCAGAACTCTGCTGAGAACTGGGGGCCACGGTCGGAGACAATGTCGGAGGGGAGGCCATGCAGACGGAAGACGTGGAGGATCATCAACTCAGCCGTTTCCTTGGCTGACGGGAGCTTTGGCAAGGGAACGAAATGGGCAGACTTGGAGAAGCGGTCAACTATGGTCAGTATACAGGTATTGCCATCAGAATTGGGGAGGCCAGTAACAAAATCCAGGGTGATATGAGACCAAGGTCGGTGAGGAGCTGGGAGAGGTTTTAGGAAGCCAGCGGGAGGTTTGTTGGTCGACTTGTTCCTAATGCAGGTGTCACAGGCTGTCACAAACCCTTGAACATCCGCCTTCATAGATGGCCACCAGAACCTTTGCTGAAGGAGGGATAGGGTGCGGGCTCTCCCCGGGTGACAGGCAATTCGAGAGCTGTGTCCCCATTCCAGCACCTGGGATCGGACGGACGCTGGGACAAAGAGGAGGCCGGGAGGAACGTTGCTTGGACCTGGTTCCCGATTAAGTGCCTTCTTCACCTGCGTTTCAATATCCAGGAGCGCGGCCGCCACCAGGCAACGAGGAGGCAGAATTGTCTCACTTGGTGATGGGTCTTGGGGCATGGAAAACTGTCGAGACAGGGCATCAGGCTTTATGTTTTTGGAGCCAGGGCGATACGAGAGCACGAAATCAAAACGAGAAAAGAACAGGCTCCACCTGGCTTGACGGGCGTTAAGTCTCTTGGCTGACCTGAGATATTCCAAGTTCTTATGGTCGGTCCAGACCACAAATGGAGAGGCAGTTCCCTCCAGCCAGTGCCTCCACTCATCCAGAGCAAGTTTAACTGCCAACAGTTCCCGATCTCCTATGTTATAATTCTTCTCAGCAGGGGAGAGACGACGGGAGAAGAAGGAGCAAGGGTGCAACTTGTTGTCCTTTAGTGATCTTTGGGACAAGACAGCCCCAATTCCTGACTCGGAGGCGTCCACCTCCACCACGAACTGGAGGGACGGATCCGGGATGATTAATATGGGTGCAGATGTGAACCTATGTTTTAGGTTGGTGAATGCGTCCTCAGCCTGCTTGTTCCAGAGAAAAGGAGCTTTGGTGGAGGTTAACAAGGTGAGAGGCGCCGCCACGGAGCTGTAATTTCTAATGAAGCGCCTATAAAAATTGGCAAACCCCAAGAATCGCTGGAGGTCTCGTCTTGTGGTGGGTGTGGGCCAGTCGGTGACAGCAGTTAACTTAGATGGCTCCATCTGAAGGCTGGAAGGGGCGATGATAAAGCCAAGGAAAGACACAGATTCTTGGTGGAATTCACACTTCTCGGCTTTGACATAAAGTTTGTTTTCGAGGAGTCTCTGCAAGACTTGTCGAACGTGCAATCTGTGCTCCTCCAGAGAACGGGAAAAAACTAAAATGTCGTCCAGGTACACAAAAACGAAAATATTCAGGAAGTCTCTGAGCACGTCATTAACCAAGGCTTGAAAAACAGCAGGAGCATTGGTAAGCCCGAAGGGAACCACTAGGTACTCGTAGTGGCCTGTGGGTGTGTTGAATGCAGTCTTCCATTCGTCCCCCTCCCTTATCCTCACTAGATGATATGCATTCCGCAAGTCCAGTTTGGTGAACACACATGCTCCTTGCAGAAGTTCGAAGGCCGTGCTCATGAGTGGAAGAGGATAGCGATTTTTGATGGTGATGGCATTCAGACCGCGGTAGTCAATACAGGGACGAAGGGACTTGTCCTTTTTGTCCACAAAAAAGAAACCGGCTCCAGCCGGTGAGGATGAGGGTCGGATGATCCCTGCTGCCAGTGACTCAGTTATGTATTTATCCATGGCCTCTCTCTCCGGGGCCGAAAGGGAATACAAGCGCCCTCTTGGGGGGGTAGTACCTGGGAAGAGATCGATGGAGCAGTCGTAGGGTCTGTGGGGCGGCAGAGACAGAGCACGTGTCTTGCTGAACACTTGTGTGAGGTCCTGGTATTCAGAGGGAACATTGGAGAGATCTAGGGGTTCTTCCTTGGAAACAGGGTGTGACGAGTGGGCTCTGGCAGAGTGGAGGCATAAAGACAGACAGGCAGGGCTCCAATCCAAGATGGTGTTCTTGGCCCAGTCAATGCTGGGGTTATGTCTGCGCAGCCAGGGAGCCCCCAGGACAACAGGAGCATGAGAACCCTCCATGATGAAGAAAGAGATGGTCTCAACATGGTTACCAGAGATTCTTAGAGTGAGAGGGGGGGTGCGGCGAGTGATGGATGGTAAAGAACTTCCATCAAGAGCCTGGACTGACAGTGGGGTGTCCAAGGCCAGAAAGGGTATTCTTAGTTCCCTTGCAGTAGCAGCGCACATCAGGTCTTGGTCAGATCCAGAGTCAATGAGTGCTTTGAGTGGTTGGGCCTTGTTCTGGAAGATGATCATGACGGGTAGCAAGGGGCGTTGGCCTGAGAGATTTCTCTGAGAGAGGTCCTCCAAGACTCCCAGTTTCATTGGAGGGTCTATTGTTTTAACGGGCACTGAAGGCGGAAGTGGCCTACTTGGCCGCAGTAGAAGCAGGCCTCTTGATCCCGCCGCCGTTGGCGTTCCTCAAGAGAGATCCGGGCCCGGTCTATCTGCATAGGCTCAGCGGGGGGATCGGTAGTTTGTGGATGGGTGATTGGTCTCATTCTTACAAGGGGTCTGGTGCGTTCTTGGCGTCTGAGCCGGAGGCGTGCATCGATGCGACCTGCTAGATCCATGAGACCATTCAGGTCTGAAGGGAGCTCCTGAGAGACCAACTCATCCTTTACGGCCTCGCTCAGTCCATGAAAAAACACGTCGCACATTGCGCATTCATTCCATCCACAAGAGGCCGCCAGGGTGCGGAACTCGATGGCGTAATCGTAGACTGAGCGTGCTCCCTGACGGAGTCTCAGCATCTGCCCAGCTGCCTCCTTGCCAGAAAGTGAGCGATCAAAGACTCTTTTCATCTCTCTGGTGAATGCGTTGTAATTAGTGCAGCAGGGGTCGTCGGCGTCCCATAGTGCCGTTCCCCACTCACGTGCTCTTCCAGAGAGAAGTGTGATGACATAGGCTATTTTTGAACGTTCCGTGGGAAATGTAGAGGTTTGTAACTCGAGAGACAGGGAGCACTGTGAGAGGAAGGCTCGGCAGGTGCCGGGTTCTCCATTGTAGGACTGAGGGGGTGGCAGACGGGGTTCTCTGATCGGAGGAGGTGGAGAACGAACTGGAGCTGGGGGTGATGAGACCTGGAACTGTTCAATCCGAGAAGCAAGTGCAGTGAGGGTGTCCGCCATAGACCTTAGGTTCTGATTCACTTGCTGAATCTCCCCCTGGTGGGTGCCGAGAAGGGTGCCCTGTGCCTCCAAGGCGGTCCTGAGTTGACCTAAATCCGCTGGGTCCATGTTGGCCGAATTATTCTGTCACGGCTGGTCCGTGTGAGGCAGGCTTGGAGGACCCAAAAGCAGACACAATAGGTCGGATTCAATATAACAGTTTATTTCAAAATGAGGAGGTGAAACAGAGAGAGAGAGATGATCAAAAGAAACCAGTACTTGGGGTGCTGTCTGAAAAGAGCTGTGGCGTGGCTTGGTTGTGGAGGTGGATGAGAGACAGAGCACTGAATGCACAGGTTGAGCAAGCACGGCAGAGGAGTGAGCGTGGCTGTGTGGAGAGGTGAGGGCTGTGGTGCACATGTAAAATCCGATGTGCAGTTTGAGGGAGAGATTGGAGATTCAGCAATCCTGAGGATAAAGGCAGGGCCGGAGTCAAAAACAGAAGCAAAGGTTCAAAGCCGGGTTATCAATCAATGTAGTGAACCGTTCCAACTCGTAAAGCTAAGGGTGTAACCAGAAGAGAAAAAAGGGTCAATAACATGAAAAAGGTAAAAAGGTATTATTTTCACAAAACACTAGACACAAAAACACTAGGCTTGTGGCACGCAATAATTCGGCACTGGATGGTTGTTTGTGGCTGGTTTAAATAGGGAGAAAGTGACGAATGAGATGCAGAGCAGGTGTGCTCATGCCGATGAATGAGGCGGCAAAACAGAAGCCGTGGGATGGAATGTGGAGAGGAGTTGCAGGTGATCATGGCTTGGTTAGAGCGGAGGGCATGACATGGCGTACTGTTACAGTATGAGATTATGTCAGTAAATGAACTGTCTAACATTTCCGTCCCTCTCGTTGTGTCCTCTTCTGTTCCAAGCTCTTTATTGTATGGTGGTCTATTAAAGTTTCCCTGTTTCCTAAGTACCTCACTGTGAAAGAGCAAACACGCAATCTTGAATAATCACTCAAAAGTATTCATCACATTACACATGCAATGTTTTATCACCTTCATAAAATCTTTTACCATGGTACCTGTACCATGGTATATTTTACAGTGGCACTATACCATACCGTGATGATATGATACAGTATGTACAGTACAAACATACCATATTAGATACCTGATGAAGTTTGGTAGCCAATAAAGACCTTGATATTCACCAATGCATTGAAGTATTGACCACAGTACTACCAAGATACTCACTGAAGTACCACAGTACCTACCATGGTATTTATCAAAAATATAATGGTATGTAATGTACCATAGATCTACCATTGTACCCACTGGAGTGACATAGTATCCATTCCAGTACTTATTAAATCCTATGGTGCCCAATATATAGTCTTAAATCCTATGGTGCCCAATAGTAGTTTACTATAGTAATCTTTAGTACATACCAAGATAAAATTTCTTATCATGTAATGCAGTAATTATGTCATCTAGTATACTCTGGAAGAGATTCTAGTAAACCAAATGTAAGATTATGTAACCTTTTTCCAAGCTTTAATAATCATGCTTTGTTAACGAATCCATCCACCCATTCATCTAGGACTCTCTGTAGTCCAACTAGAGACCGTGGAGGCCAATGGTGACCGTTGTATTTATTCCCATGGTGGGACCTTTGGTCAACATTCACACACTATGGGTAATTCAGGAACGCCAAATAGCCTAATCCGCATGCTTTTGGACTGTGGGAGGAAACTGGAGCACCCAGAGAAAACCCACCAAGCACAGGGAGAACATGCAAACTCAATGCACACAGACCGCAAGGTGGGAATCAAACCCGAACCATGTTTTTTTTTTAAGTTTCATTGTCCATTTTGTTTGCTTTTCTGAGCCAAATTGTCATGTCTGAGTCACCTTCATCTGTCTGTAGACACAACAATGGCACAGACAGTTTGGAAGATTGCAAGTAGAAGAAAAAGTTACACTGAGATGGATATGTGCCTCCTCTTTGTTCTCATGGGTTATTCATGTGCATTTATATTCTCACCGTGTTTCACTCCAGTGAGGAAATCATCTTAAAGAGATGCATCATTAATTCAGCTCTCCTCCTGACTGGGAGGCTAATTCATTTCACATTGCTTGACTCATATCCTGGATAAATGCCCTTTACTGCTGCTCTTTACTGTTCTGAGGTTCCCTCAGTGTCAGACGAAAGATACACTGTGGTCCAGAGTTTCCTCTTCCTTCAAATTATGAATAAGGGTCTTATCATATTTTAATTTATAAGATCATCTGTGCATTACAGAACTACAGTATCATCAAAGCGGATATAATGTTTGAATGGCTTCTTTGAGCTTAGGCATTAGTTATGTTTCTTTCTCTCAAAAGAATAACACATCCATAGCATTTTTTAAAATAACTATTACAGTACCAAGGACCCCTGAGGCTGATTAATGTGAACTTTATTTTCCATCCCAAAAACAACAACATTTATGGTGAACCTCTGTATTTTGAATGAACTGAAGTAATGACATTGAGGCAACCAAAATCTTTGTCAAGAACCTGCTTATTTATTTATTTATTTATTTATTTATTTATTTTTCAACAAAACAACAACAGTGGTACAGGTATCTCGACAACAAACAAAATTTTGTTATACATTCAAATGACTATAAATGCTTAAGAGCAAAGACAAGAATAAATAACAATCATAAAGCAAGTTTAGAAAGACATCGTCATTGGGAAACCTCAAGAAAGTTCCAGAGAGACGACCAAATTTTCCAGAACACCTCATATTTTTTATGTAAATCATAAGTTAATTTTTCCAGTGGTAAAAGTATGGACACCTGACTCAACCACATATTGACTGAAGGTACCTGAGCAGTTGACCATAATAATAGTATAAATTTTTTAGCCAAGTATATACAGAAATTCAGTACACATTCTTTATCGCAATCAAGACCCAGATCCAATGTACAATTCAAAAGATATACTTTTGGGGACATAGCAAATATTTTTCCAATAATTTTTTGAATAATTTTGTGAATCTCTTTCCAGTACATTAGAACCTGCTTATTTGATGTTGATTTGAAGGACTAAGGTACAATTCTCTCTGACATACTCTTTGTTCTCTTATGTGCAAAAGGCCTGATTGCTCATGGAAGTATCAGGTTTAATAATTCTACTCTCTTAGTGGTAAAATATAATATACATCTATTTGTATGTATAATGTAGTGAGTATACCTCTACATGGTCTACAATGTTTATCTTTTCTTTATCTGCCTTATTGGACTTTATGAATAGCTGCAATTTTGGGTCTAAAAGGATTTTCTGTGATTTATTTTCTACCCTCTAGAACATACCGCCTATAGATATCAAAACTATAAAATAGCACATATACTGTATACAGAGGTGACTTTGGGAGAAAAAACATTCTTTGGCCATAACTAACATGGCCTACTAAGGCATGGAAACAGGATATTATGTTGTAGCTACGACTTACTAAGTCGTGGGAACGAGATACCATGTTGTGGCCATGACTTACAGTACTAAGGTGTGAAAACTAGATACTAAGTTGTGGCCCCAACTTACTAAGGTGTGGGAACGAGATATTATGTTGTGGCTATGACTTAATAAAGTGTGGGAACTAGTTGCTATGTTGTTGACCTTAGTAAGTCAACGAGATAGTAAGTCATGGTTACAACATGCTAAGACATGAAAACCCGATAGTATGTTGTGACCATGACTTACTAAGGCATGGAGACAGGATAGTTTGTTGTGACCATGACTTTCGAAAGCAAGGAAACAGTGTAGTATGTTGTGACCATGACTTATAAAGGCATGGGAACGAGATAATATGTTGTTGCAACAACTTACTAAGGCATGGGAACGAGATAGTTTGTTGTGACCATGACTTACTAAGGCATGGGAATGAGATGGTATGTTGTGGTCACAATTTATTAAGGTGTGGGAACAATTTATTATGTGGGAATGAGATAACATGTGGGAACAAGATTCTATGTTGTGGCCATGACCTTCTAAGGCATGGAAATAAGGATAGTATGTTGTGGTCATGACTTACTAAGGTGTGGGAACAACATAGTATGTTGTGGCACAATATACTGTATATTGTGGGAATGACTTAAGAACATGTGGTAATGAGATCATTCTTGTCCCAGATGTGATGAGATGATTTTTGTTTTGGAGTTATGGTGTGTGTCAGTGAGTAAATAAAGGTAATCCTGTATCTATACTAACAGTTCTAAACAAAATCAATTTAAATTTGTTCATACTTTACCAGAGGCTAAACCCTATGAGGTTATTGAGTTGCGGCCACAACAAAGTATCTCATGGCCACACTTTATACCATGTTGTTCTCAGGCCTTAATAATTCATGGCCACAACATAATATTATATAATATAGCCACTGATTAATTTTTTTTTTTCTCCAATGTCACCGGAGGGGATCTGTACATATGGAATTATGGAATTAAGTAATATTAACAATAGTCAATTGTTATTTTAAGATATGAAGGTCAGCTGTTCTGGAACAGTTTTTGCAAGAACAGTATTGTCGAGTGCATTGGCAAAACTGGTCAAGGACCATGATGAAACTCGTTCTCTCATGAAGACCTTCCCATGAAAGCGAACCTGTATACAGGATAAAAATGTATTCATTCATCTTCAGTAACTATTTTATTCTGGTATTATTAAGTCTGGCCTATTATAGTCTGGCATTATACACAAACACTAATTTCACTAAAAATGCATGGTTTAAGATTATAGAGGAAACCAGACAACCTGCACAAAATGCACATAGACAGAGAAGAAAATCCTAGCAATTCAACTGACTGTACCACTACTTCATGTTAATGAAGTAGTACTTAATGTTCAGTAGTCTTTACCAATCCAAACATGTTCGTGTAATAAAGGTAGGCAATAAATCACTATATCTCATATAGAATAACTGGATTTATCTAGCTTGTTCTTTGCCATTATGATCAACAGCAATGCACATGGTTGAGTTACTCACTGTATTTATCCTCGTTTTATTGAGAGGCTGTGTTTATGTCTGTATTTTATTTGTGCAATGACCTTCTTTCTGTACTCTGCCCAGTCTGATGACCTTCAACCCAAGGACAGTCCTTTGTGCACCTCATTCATAATGAATGCCAGTGTCTGGAATTGAACCTAAATGCCAAGCCCTGTTTAGTGTAAGTGTGTGGCTTTTTGTAAATGTAGAAATGCATCCAGCTCTGGATCTCTCAAAAAAAAAGAATTTTATCTTTTTACTCACGCTGTGAGAAGTACAGTACAGTACCCTAGCACTACATGCCTTTCTGGAATAGAAGCTAACTCTTACATTTAGATAATCCTTTTTAGAAAAGCCTCTCTGAAAATCCTTTTTATGTCCTTTTTGATCTGTTCACTGCACTGGTTCTGAGGTGACCAGGTGGTAAGACGCATGAGGCTTATGCTAATGTGCTTCACTCAAGACTAACTCCTTTAGGGAGCATTTATCTGAGCTTGGAATGAAATTTGCAGTAAGGCCAATTGTTTAATGTGGTACCAAAAGGACCGCTTTCCTTTCATTTTAATGAGATGGGTTTTAACTTCCTCAGATGGGCTTTAAACTTTATTGCATAATCTGAGGTTTTATTTCAATATAGTTTTTATAAATGATTGTCCTGATTTGCTTAAGCCACACAACCTGAACTTTTATGCCACTTGGATATAAAGCAAATCCAATCTTTAAAGATGTATAAAACAAGAAATGTGCACGTGCATTCTTCTCATTATGCATTCTGGGGCCATTTCTTCTCCCAGTAAGCGATGCACACATGCACACAACCAGTCAGTATGGATGCTTACATGCATATGATAAGCACTTTCAGTGGTGGACAGGGATCAGTATACTGTAGGATAGTAAATAGCATACCTCAACAGATCTGCAACTATATAACTCCCATACACAGCAAACCACGATGCATTTTGTGTTCTGATTTTGGTAGGCGCTAATCAGTGCCTACTGGAAAAACTCTACAAGGTTGAATTTATTTAAGAGCTCTATGCTCTGTCCCAGTTGTCTAGTCATCACATTTTAGGGACCGTGGTGGGCAATTGTGACCATTGCATTTATTCCCATTTTATGTGGTAGGGCCTCTGGTCAACATTTACTACAAGCAATTATTGAACGTCAATTAGCATAATCTGCGTGTTTTTGGACTGTGGGGGGAACCACTCAGAGGAAACCAATTAAGCAGAGGAAACCCATTAAGGAGAACATGCAAACTCCGACAGACAGACCCCATGGCAGGGATCAGCTCAGACTCTGGAGGTGCACTGGACATGCAAGGTGACAGTGCTACTACATTAACAATGATTATCAATGAAATGCCAGGGAACTAGTAAAAAGATCATGGGTGCCTAACACTCACCCACAGAAATGCTATTTCAGCACAACTCTCCAAAAAAAGTCAAAGGTAGCCATGAAAGCAATGCACAAGAACACCACACACAGGTACCAGCAAGCAAAGAGCCTTAGATTGCTGAACTAGATCCAAATCCAACTAAGCACTCATGGGATGCACCGGACAAACAAGTGTGATCCAGAGCAGTCCAAACCTGCAACCCAGAGCTCTTGTGGAATCATGATCCAAGGGAGCAGACTCCAGGCCAGGGGAACCTACACAATGTTAAGTTTTATCATTTGAATTGTAAAATATATATATATATATATATATATATATATATTTAATCATATAGTGTGTAACTTCCTCAATTCGCCACCCCTTAAATTTATAAATAAATAAACCAATCAATCAATCAATCCTTCCCAGTAGTGTTTGATTAATGTACTCCAAGATAGTAACCTCCTGTACCGGTTCAAGGAGCTATCCAATGATGGAAACTTTAAAGCACTTATGTAAATCATGTCTGCCAAATACTTAAATGTGTGTATGTATTTATGTATGAAAAACAGCAAAAAAGCAAGAGAGAGATCCTTGTAGATGAGATCACTAGGACACAGCCCACACAGATGGAATCCTCATTAACCCTCTTGTCCTTGGCCATTGTGTGTCCCTAGAATCATTCAGCTCGAGTACAAGATGTGATCAGTGATGAAATGGACAAGCAACACAGATTATGGAACGATGACTGAAATGATAAAAGATGAAACAGACTCTGTATGTATGAAACTAAGGAACTGAATGTCTACAAATCATAGAGGAATTACAAGCTTCTTTTTTTTTAAATAGAACGTACAGGTGTAGAAATGAGAAGGCTCCATAGTACTATATTCTAATTCTCTCAAGTATATGCATGTGGCAGTTTATAAAATTGTGTTAGGAATTTTAAGAACCCATAATCTAAATAATAATGTTTTAGTTTTATTTTGTCATTGTTATTGTTTTGTACACTCAAGTAAAAGGTTTTCTTCATAGAGTAAACCACTGGATGCGGAACCTAAATCTATCACTATGACCGATAGCGAGTTTTTGCAGAGGCAGCAAGTACCGTAGCATGCATTTTTCTAGATCTACCCGAAGACTTTACTTGGCAGTATTGTCTGTACACTTGGAGCTGGTTGACGGTTTGCCTCAAGGGATACGTAATCAACTAGTACTCAAGTGAAACTTGGACTTGTTGCTGAGACGTTTTTATGCCCACTGGAAAAAGGAGAAGGCTCACAATTAGCGCTATAAAATTCCATGCAATATTCTTTATGCTGTGTCTGTCAGAGTTCCAAAAAGTCACTCTATTAAGTCAATCAAAGTAAGTGCACCTACATTAATACGTGTCCCTGGAGGGACAACAACAATTGGCATTGGTGAAAAAATCGACCAGTGCTTGGCCATACAGTAGGTCTGGGATGCACATCTGGTTACTGATGCCACTCTTCCATGATTCTCACTGCAACACTGTTTAGGATAAGGAACTTCTGTACAAGGCTACGAGAGCTGGCCTAACTTGGGTTATTGGAGCATTTGTTTGTCACAACTTTGTCCAAGCAGAATCTCAGAGTCAGCATAAAGATTTACTCTCGATTCTAGCTCGTTATTATGTTCTGAATTCATACCTCGAGGCCACACATCCCCTGTGCCCCTATTTGCACCACACTGCCCACCCAGCCATTAATGGAGGCATCTCCAGTGACTCTCTTTCTCTACTGAGGCTTTGCTACCAAGCAGAGTGTTTCATTAGGAAGATCTTGTATCACTTGCAACCCAGAGCCTGTGTCCACCTGCTGAGTAAAATAATGTCCACCATACAGTACCATATTTTGAGGTAATATGGTAGATAGGATTCTTACTGTATCTACTTTAACACATCATACATTTTAAAATACTCATAAAGAAATAGTAGGGTACCTGTAACCACCAGTGACGCAATGCAGGTATCATTGACGACACAGGATGATGTCCACATGGTCAATTGCATTAGCTAGCTAGCTTTTCTGGATCAAGATGTGCGAAGCAACAAGAGAAAGGGAATGTACTGTACATATCCAGTACTTTTTAAAAATATTTTTGGACTGGGAACAACTTTGTGAGCATCAAGATGCTGAATGTAGATTTTTAAGATTTAACATTAAATATGCATATTGAAGACATGATTAATTTTTATAATTCATTAACAGGGGTAGCTCAGTGATTAAGGCATTGGACTTTAGTTTGGACGGTCCCAGGTCCAACCACCAAACTGTTAAAGTTTGGCCCTTGAGCAAGGCCCTTAACCTTTAACTGCTCAGATGTACTGTATAATGAGCAGAGGTGGGTAGTAACGAGTTACATTTACTTAAGTTACTTTAAAAAAAAAAAAAAAAAAACTTCTATGAGTAGTTTTACCGCACCATACTTTTTACGTTTACTTGAGTAGATTTGTGAAAAAGAAACGCTACTCTTACTCCGCTACACTCGACTCGTTACTTTTCTAACCATTTATTCTACACTGTAAATATTCTTTGTGTTTGCCAGAGAAATGCAGCCTGTGGGTTTCACCAATCAGACAGATGTAGCAACAATAATCACATGACTCCATTTGACCAATCCGCCTCAATAACTATAAGTCACATGACCACACAGAAGGGAGGGTGGGGGAGGATTGTCTTCAGCAGTAGTAGACAGTGAAGCAAACATGTTGCGGTTAGTTTAGCTGTTTTATTTAATGTTTAATGTTTAACATATATAATTAGCAAATAAACTAGAGGCTAAAAATATATATATAATTTTCTTTTCTTACATTTGTTCCGAGTGCCACAGTTTATGGTAAAGTGAGACCTCTATGATCTAATGTTATTTTCTGCTGAGTCATTTGCAGGGCAACTGAACATACAGTATATCTTACACAGGAAATAGTCTACACTGTTCAAACATACGTATGTTACCTACAGTAGGTATTTATTTAAAAAGCTTTATATTGTTAAAAAAAAAAGGATGTTAGGAAATTCATGTTTCTTATGCCTTAATTTGCTATTTTGTAGAGATATTTAGTTTTATTCATTTATTTTATTACAGTTATTTAGTTTAGTTTATTATTTGGAAATTTTGCAGTTTGTACATTATTTTATCATTTTGTCTGACTGCTTACATAATTTCTAAAAATAAATAAATAAATAAATCGGACATTGCGATGAAACAGTCACTCAGTACTTGAGTAGTCTTTTCACCGAATACTTTTTTACATTTACTTGAGTAATATTTTGGATGACTACGTTTTACTTCTACTTGAGTGATATTATTTTGAAGCACAGCTACTTGTACTCTTACGTGAGTAAGTTGCTCTGGATAAGGCCGTCTGCCAAATGCTGTGAATGCAATGGAAATGGTCTTTACATATACGAATGTTTTGAGCAGTAATAGGAGTTTAAAGGTTTCAGGAGGAATAAGAGTAGGATAAACTCACACAAAATTTTTATATTACATAACCTACAGTACACTGGAGCAGTTAAATAATCTTACATAGCAGAATTGCGCTCCCTGGATAATACGGGCTGCTCATAGCAAAAATCTAACTGTAGATCATTTGGTATATGAAATCGACTGAGCTGTCAAATATCAGGCTCATGGGGCCATGGGTTATAACATAACTGAAAAATTATGTATATTGTAACATTCCGAAATCTGAGAAATAGAAATATTGAGCATGTTTGGATCCAATTGTTAGAAAATAACATTAAATGCTGTTTCTAATTGTTTTAAAAGCCCTGTTGGGGTGTAAAATACCTGAGCCTGAAGCAGAGGAACTATGCATTCTTTCTAAATAGCACCTTTATGGACTCCTATAATACGTTAACATCAGCATTAATATGTACATATATTCAAATCTGTTAAAGCAGCAGAAACAAGGGATGTTCAAGTCAAACTGGGATGAAATTTCTTACGTGTGAACATGTAAGTCTGATTGGCATTGAAAACTTTAAGCACAGTATGGTGATGAGATTTTTGGCCGCATATTGCCACATGCCATGTGCAGTCCACCTTGCTATAGCCATTTACAATGTTGTGGGCATTAAAGGAGTTCCCGGGAGGCCAGTGTTTCAGATTTGAAGCAGGCAGTCTGATATTAGCTCTTGCGTACTGAGAAAACTTTGGGGTTAGTGCATTAGTGTAGCAGGGGATTCTATAGAGAAATAAAGGGAGTTTTTACTCTCATTGAACGCTCCTTGTAATTGGAGGTTAAATAGGTCAATAAATATTTTTTATGCATGGTAAAGTGACCGCTTACTCCCATCTCTCATGGCTTGTAGGTGAATAAAAAAATTTAAAAAAAGATTTTTTTTTTCTATATTTTATTTAAAATCTATTTACCAAAATATAACTACATTTGTTTAAAAGTAAATGTGGATGTATCCTACAGTAAGCATTGTTAGGTTGTTACTGTAAATTGCACTTGATGGAGTATAGTATAGTGTGTTGTTGTAATATAATACAACATTAGAAGGCAGCATACCAGAGCAGAAGATATCTTTGCTGTCTTATCCAGCTCCATGGTCTCCGAGTTAAACCTAAGCCTACTGTATAGATATACTGCTGCTTTCTGTGATTCAGCATGACCCTCACCTTGAATAGCCAATTAAGATAAATGCAAGTTGTTATACACTTTTGTACTATGATGATTGTCTGTTTTTTTAAAAACATTTGATAGGCCAATACTGTACAGTAGAAAACTAGTGTGAAAATCTACACATAACAGCTCTTACTTAAATATTAAATTATTATCTAGAATTAGTGTAAAAGACACATTTTTGTGTGGATTTCTTTTTATGGGTCATTCTACAAAAATGGTTGCTAATGTCAAAATCATTTAATTTACCACATGTTTAAAAAGTATAGTACATTCTTTCAATCATGAAATACATTTTCTTACTTTAATGTTTAATATATAATTGTACTATTTTTGAAGGCCAAGTTTAAGGAAATTTTTTGTCACTATCATCATCCTGTACATCAAAGTGGAACCTTTTCATCTAAAGATATTTTTTTTCATGAAGTAAATCTGATCCACAATAACATCAATGTGTTATAAATAAGATCATGAAACAATAATTGATTATAATGAATAAATGCGAAATAAATACGTCACCCCGAACTACAGTATGTCATTGGTGTTACTGTTACACAAAAATAGTTTTTTGATTATTGGTGTTATCATGGTTGGTGTTACCATAATTGGTGTTATCATCATTGATGTTACCCTTAAGGATGTTACTGTCATTAGCGTTATCATAATTAGTGTTAACCCTCATTGGTGTTACCAGGAAGAGAATAACACCGATTATTAAATGTATAATAAAAAAAAGCTCTACTTTTTGTGGGTTCATAAAGTTTAAAAGTAAGTTATTCCTATTAAAGAAGTTCTCACTATGAAACAAGAAAATGCATTTCAGGAGATTTTTATCACCCAGATTCCACCTTTCCTGTAGAATGCCCGTCATGCACATAGTATATCCATATAAATACGTGATATTTGTACACAAGATGCCTCCTGTCATTAGATTCGATATCTCCCAACTGTTGCTCAGATAGTAAACCATATACGAGCAACGGCAATGCGCGCGCGCACGCTCGTTTTTCGACTATTGCTATTTTCAGGTGGCGAGCGCGCGCAGCTCACGGAACTCCTCTTGCTCGCGCTGCTCGGCGCTCGAGGCGACGCACGAGCGCATTTTGTGTAACCGGCGTTTCTGTTCAAGTGTGGAACCTGCAGTCGAGAAATATGACCACGGAGTGAACCGGGGGAGTGTGTGCGTCGAGAGAAAGTGTGTGTGTGTGTTTGTGTGAGAGAGTGTGTGAGAGGGAGAGAAAGCGCTCGTGGCCATACTGCGCCTCGCACACAACCAAGTCGCGAGCTCATCCTTGAGAGAGAGCGTGCGCGCGACAAATTACCTTTCTTTTTCTTTTTTTTTAAAGAAAAAAAAAATCTTGTTTAGTTTTGTGAACTCTTTAAAGCTTTAACGCATCTATTGATTTATTTAGTTTGTTTAGACGTTTACAAGACATTAGAATGAAGACAAAAAACAGGGATCAAAGCTTGTCCGACTCCAGAGAACTCGATGGATCTTACGACCAGCTCACTGGTAAGTTTGGAAGTTTTTCTTGTTTTGCAAAACAATAAAGCATGCAGTTAAACAAACAAACAAGAAAATAAATTAACAAAACGGCATGTTTTTATTGTGCATGCAGTTTGGATCGACATGCGTTAATTGTGTGCTTGTGCTGCGTGGTGTGTTTTAATGGCGTTCCTCTTTGCTGACCTGGCTTCACAACACAGTTTGATGCTTCTTGGACCTGTTAACATGTCTATCGCGCAGGAATCTAAGCCATTGGCTGGTTTTAGGTCTATATGAACTGAGGAGCATTCATGCATTAAATGAAGGAAATCAGATGCACCAGATATGCAGTATGGGTAGGGTTCCATGGATTCCAGAAAATCGGGTTAATGGGGGGATTTTGAACATCTTGGTACTTCCCAAAAATGTTAGAACGGAAATGTGTAGTCACGGGTCATGGGGTAAATCAAAAAGTGCAAAACATTGTAGTCCGGGGTGGCACGATGGAGTAGTGGTTTGTCCTATCGCGTGGCACCTCCAGGGTCCGGGTTCTAATCCCACCTCGGGGCCTGTGTGCATGGAGTTTGCATGTTCTCCCTGTGCTTGGTGGGTTTCCTCCCACAGTCATGTATGTGTGTATGTGTGTTTGCCTGTGTTCTGCGATGAATTGGCACCCTGTCCAGCCACTTGCCCAAAGTCTCCTGGGATAGGCTCCAGGTCCCCCGTGACCCTGTATACAGCATAAAGCGGTACAGATGATGAGTTAGTGACCTATTAGTTCAGACACTGAAGGATGCTGTACACTGCTAGTTTGGAGTTTTGAAAAGCATTATTAGGTGTGTCTGTTGGTGATTTAGAGATTACAGAGGTGCCTGGGCACGTGGATGTTCTTGTAAATGTTTGAATGTTGCAGACAAGCTGTTCAGGTTTTAAAGTTGTGGTTGTCTTTGAGGTTATGTGGGACCGATTATACATTCAGCAGTATGGGGACTTAACTGTCGCCTCACACCTTAGGGTCCGGGTTTGCGTGTTCTCCCCCAAAACACCCAAGTTATCCCAATTCACGTTCCCAATTATTAATTGATGTCAGCGACGGATCCTCCTTCGGGTGCTGTGGATTGTGTGTTAAGGGCTTTGTGGATCAGACTTGTTTGCCTGTCACATCCCATGGGTGATTGATTGGATTGGGATCTGGGGAGTTTGGAGTCTGTGCTATGCCTGCTGGGCTCCGTGCATGGTGGACTGTGGTGCACTGGGTGTTCTGGTGTGTTTTTATTGTGGCCAGTGTTGACTTTTTAAGTGGTTTGTGCTGTATTTGAAACTGGACAGATTGGTCTTTAGTCTTTAAGGGCATGTGTGAGCCTTGGGTGAGCCCATGATCCTGTCCCCTGTTCGCTGGTGTATAGTCGTTCAGTTCACCAGTCAGTGGTTATAATGTTATGGCTGATCTGTGTAAGCATCAACGGCGTAGGATTGTCAGCGTGTAACATGTTACAAATACCCTCATCATCCTTATTTGCCTGAAGCTCAGTTCAGAATCGGTGTTTGTGTGCCTGCATCAGATAAGCCATAATTAGATTAAGTTATTCATCAGGCACTTTATCTTGTCATCATGTTCATTTTGGTCGGTCCTGATGTTATGCAGTTAGACTTTAATATTGGCATATTTGTGTTCAGTTTCTAAGCTTTGAAGTAGTGTCAGGACTTTATGAATAGGAAAATGAAATAACTTTAGTCACAGCAACGCTAGACACTAAAAGCAGTGTCAGTGCTCTGCTGCAGGAAATGAAAACTTTGTCTTCCAAAAGGATTAAAATATCTTAATACCACCAAGATTGTTTTTGGATAAACATACATTTGCATACACTCAGACTGCAGTTACAGTGCATGCTGAGAACAGGATAATGATACTAAAAAAAACAAAAAAACATATGATCAGAGACTGTGAATATTCCGAAAGGAATTCCGTTACATGTCACGTGTTACATTTCAGAAATGAACAGAAATGACAATGCCAAGAAAAGAGTCTGAGAACCACAATACCACGCACTAAAGCTTGTAGAGAGAGCGCGGGGACATAGAGGAGTGGATCAGTGGCTGGGATTACATACCAAAACACAGGTGAAACTCATGAACCATAGCAACAGATTCCTTGGAGACAAGAACCGCTGGAGATGAGTGGATGGCTGTAAGGGTCAAAATGCCTGACTGAGAATTAACCTGCCATTAAGAACACGTGCTGAGACTGCAGGGTCGTTAGGCTGGGTGGAAACAGAAGGACATAACAAGAGACCCCACCTGTACGCTGCCCGATGAACCATAAGCTGGTGATATCGTATGTGCCTTTAAGTCATGGAGGTCCTTATAAATCCGCTAGCAGAAGAGGCACCCAAGAGGCTGGGGCACGGGGGTGTTCTGGAGCAGTTGGGATGATGCTGATGAACATGGTGCGTCATAACACTATTATGCTGTTGGTTAAACCTGAGAGAGTTTTCCTCCATATTCAGCACTCTTTTTCGAGTTTGTTCAACCGTCTGATTATAGAACGTGCATCAGTTTAAATAGC